>CM027126.1:50642273-51308525 GCA_015476505.1 Urochloa ruziziensis
CCATTGACTCCATAACTTTATCATTAGCAAGAAATTTCTTGCTAATGCTATCGTTAATCTGTTTTTGGCCATACCAGATGTCCTTTAGCGACGGTTGAAAACCGTTGTTAGAGCCATTACCTTGCTGTTGGCCGAAGGGGAAATTGGGCTTGGAATTCCAACCTTGTTGAGGACGGAAGCCTGAATTGTTGTTATTTCCAATGAAGTGGGCTTCCTCTTGTGTCGTCTGGCAAGTGTCGCCCGAGTGTCCTGCTTCTCCACATGTTTCACACGTGACTCTCTCCTCCATGATCTGATTCATCTCCTTGCTAGGAGATTCCATCTTCTTCAAGAGGAGGTCCATCTTAGCGGCCAGCATATCAACAGAGTCAATTTGATGTACTCCCTTGCGGGGAGCTTGTCTTTCTCCTATCCAGCTCTGATGAGTGGATATTTTCTCGATTAGCGCCTTTGCTGCGTCTACATCCAACGAGAGGAAAGCTCCTCCCACGGCTGCATCCAACATCTCTTGCGATCGTCGGCTCAGGCTGTGGAAGAAGTTCTGGGTAATCAGCCAATCTTCCACGCCATGGTGGGGGCAGGCTGCAATATACTCTTGCAGTTGCTCCCAAGCTTCGGGAATTGTTTCTCCGTCTAGCTGCTGAAAGCTAGTAATTTTTCCTCGGAGGGCATTGGTTTTGCCCACCGGAAAGTACTTGGCCAGAAATGCGTCTGTGCAAGTCTGCCAGCGTCCATCGAATGATGCCTTGTTAGCATAGAACCACTCCTTTGCTTTCCCAAGCAAGGAGAATGGGAAGAGTTGAAGGCGGATGTTGTTGATCGGTGTGCCATTGGGGTTGATAGTACTGCACACCTCCAGAAAATTTCGAAGGTGAGCGTTCGCATCCTCAATCGCCTTTCCGCAGAAAGGGCTGGCCTGAACCATGTTTACCAGGCCAGTTCTCAGCTCAAATGCACCTTCCTGTGCGTTCGACAATCCCGGGAAGTTGCTGCTTGACGGGGCTGAGAACTCACGGAGCGTCTTCTTAGCTTGAGCCATAATCTCTGGGGACTCTGGGGCTGAAGAAAACGACGAATCTGATTCGGACTCGGAGTCGGATGACGACTCGAGTATATTGCTTAGCTGAGTGAAATTTGAGGAGGTACGACTCTCTTTCGCACTACTCTTCCAATGCGTTCTGGATTTGGATCAAAGTTTGATGGTAGGTTGAAACCAGTCATGCACTACCCTGCAAAACACATCAAAAATAGACGAGTGTTGCAGTGGTGAGGTCACTAAGGTTAGTGGTTTGGTAAATCTGTAAAGATAATCAAATGATTCAACAATAACTTTAGCCAATTGCTTCCCCGGCAACGGCAGCCAGAAATGCTTGTTGGCACTCCTTAGCGTCACATTTTAGCAACACTCAAGAGCGCGTAGATATATGTCGTTGTATGCAAAATTAATTCTGCAAGCGCACAGAATATATCTCGTTGTAGCACTTCACCGTGGGAGTTACCCCAGGGTATCGTATTTATATTTCCGCAGGGAAGCAGATGGTTAAAGTGTATTGAAGAATGAAATGATATATCTTGCCAGAAATATCAAGCCACAAACCCAGGGGCACAAACTCTAGGTTTGGGTGGATAATGGTCAAGTTAATGACCGGATAGAAGGTCTGAAAGACCAGTGACACACGGAGCTCCTATTTCTAAAGAAAAGGAAAGACGTTGGGAGAAACCGGACCTAGACTCTTTCTAATTCAGAGCAAAAGGCACTCTAGCCTTAGCCTAGACCCTAGCTTAGATACCGGGAACAGAGCTCGCTTCGACGGCTAGAACGGGAGAACCTCAGAACGGGGTGAGAGAGGGGGTTCTCCGGGCTCAGCACTACTGTTATGAATACACCCGAACGTGGTGGACTACGAAGGACGGACAGGGCTGTCACCACCTGCCGCCTACCACTGCAGTACCGTGGGGTGCAACACACTTCCTAGTTAATCGACAAGCCAGACACCACGTCTGCACTCGATGATTAAGATTTCTCTTGAGGCCTGTCAAGAGAAATCCCGGTCTTCCCTAAGGCGTCTTACGGCCCGGTCAAGGCGAGCAAACCCGCGAGATAAAACCCGGTAGAGCTAAACTAAACTCTACACTAAAACTAAAGGGGAAAAGGACTTTGCTCTAAAGAGAGCAAGATCTTTACTCTTAAAGAAGAGCAAGAGAGAAATATAAAAGATAACTTAAGCTCTAAAGTAAGAAAGTAATTATATAAATAAACTCTTCAAAAGAAGGAAAGGATACAAGAGCTTTACCAGAACTCCGAAGACTCCGAAGATCCGAGCTAAGCTCGACTCGACTCTACTCCCAACTCTAATCCTAATCTAAGAAATGAAAAAGATACTAGAGCTCCCTTCAAGTAAAGACTTGAGATATGTGGTGTGTGTGTTTCCAAGGTGAATGAGCTTCCTTTTATAGCCTCCAGGGGTGGATGTCAGCGTCATTAGCACGCCAAGGCTCTGCTTAGGCTTCACGCGAAGGAGGAGACGTGGCGGCCACAGAGGGAGGCCGACCGGCCTGGGCTAGGCCGGCCGGCCTGGCCCTGGTGCCACTTGGCACCGTCCTCTGCAGGAACGGTCCTGATGCTCTCCCAAGGTCGGTAACAGTTGCGTTTAGTTGAAGCTTGTCCGAGAATCCTAGGATGTGGGCCCTTCAATCCATGTGCATTCACCTCTAGGCCTTCCGGGTCCTTGGATCAAACCGACGTTGTTTGCACGGTGCTTGATCATCCTGGGCACTTGGCATGGCTTGTGGATCAATGACTTGGCCAGACCTGGCCAGGGGAGGCCGGTCGGCCTGGCCTAGGCCGGCCGGCCTGGCCCTGTGCCAGGTTTGGCCCTTGTTTCTACTGGTTCATTCTGCAAGCACAACTCATCCAAAACTTGTGGAATTTGTCAATAAAAATACTTTTATGTATGGAATATGGTATGATCATCCTTATTTTACCGAAATGTTGACGGTCACTACGAAGTTATAATGGCCGTCAACACTCGCACTAGTTCATCTCTATGGACTAATCACCTGTGTATCTCAACATAAACATATATTAGTCCACTTAGGTTGTCACTCAATTACCAAAACCAAACAAGGACCTTTCAGCGGCTCACGACAAAGGGCACACGACAAAGATTGGCCGGCAAAGGCCATCTTTGCCGTGAGCCCCAACGCGAGCACACGGCAAAGACTTGCCGTGTGCCAAAGTATTTGCCGTGTGCCAGCGTGGGCTTAACGGTCGTGCCCGTTACGGGTCTTTGCCGTGTGCCGTCACGGCGGGCACACGGCAAAGACCGCGCTAGGTGGGCCCAAGCTGGGGCCTTTGCCGTGTGCCACAGGGGCCGGCTCACGGCAAAGGCCACGCCAGGTGGGCCCAAGCTCAGGCCTTTGCCGTGAGCTAAGGGAGAAGCACACGGCAAAGACCGGCCTTTGCCGTGCACCGTGGTAGATACTCACGGCAAAGGCCGGGTCTTTGCCGTGTGCTTTTCCCTTAGCACACGGCAAAGGCCGCAGCAGGTCCCTTTTTTTTCTTTATTTCAATTATGCCCCCAATACAAAACATCACAGGCAGTTTGTATATCACAATACACATCACAGGCAGTTTGTATACCACAATACACATCACAGGCAGTTTATATAGTCCAATCATCCACATATGCAAATAAAAGTCCATATAAGTGCGTAGAAGTTCATACAAGCTCATACAAGTCCCCATAAAAGTTCATGCAACTCGATCCTAAGCAACTACGAGTCCATGCACGTCCATACAATGCAATTTCATAAAACTCACGCAGATGGCGGCGGGTGTGGCGGGTCCTGCGAGAAGGGCGAGCCGTGAGGGGGTGGCGGGTACGGCAAGCTCATCGGTGGCATGCCAGGTGTCATCTGCGGCCACTGCTGGTACGGTCCGCCAGGAGGAAGCTGCGTCCACGGGCCGTACTGCGTCCACGGGCCGTACTGCGTCCACGGAGGTGGGATAGGAGACACCTGAGGGGGCGACATGTCCACGGTCCCATCGTTCGACGCCGCTGACAGGTTCTGCACAAACGATACAAAATGCAACACAATCGCTAAGTTATGATCATTCTAGATTTCTAAGTCACTATGTGGAATCCAACTAGATGATATATCCTAAGTCATAAGTTCTAAGTCACTATGAGGAATGAAACTTCAGGGTTTTCAAGTGACTCACCGGAGTAAGCTCTCTAACATGTGGCGGAGCGACTAACATCGGTGGCGGTGGTGTATGACCTACCACCGTCCCAAGGCTGCTCAAGTACTGGTACATCTGAGCATACCGAATCCGCTCGGCTTCCCGCTCGGCCCGCTTAGCTGCCTCCTTGCGCTCAATCTCTACATAAATTGCGTGCTTCTCCGCTGCCCACTCCTCCCTTTGAGCTCTCATATGGTCCTCCATCTGGGCCTGCAATTTTTCATGGCAATGTGACAATACAAAGCAAGCACTAGCGATAATCAATTAGCAACAGGTAAAACAGAATTGACCTTCAATTGATCCATCTGGATCTGTGTAGTACTCTGCCGTGGGCGTATGGGTGGGGTCGAGTCCGTGGCCCTGGCTTTAAGCGAGGAGAGAGTCGGAGTACTAGCCGTGTCCACTAGGCTGTTGGCAACGCTGTACCGGCCATGCTTCTTGCCTCCTCCCAACCTCATGAGCACTTCTCCATCAATTTGCTCGGTGATCGCATCGAACTCCGGCCCGTGGACCTCCCTTGCCATCTCTGAGTAGTCACTGAGGCGGCTGTGGACGCTCTGAGTAGTCACTGAGTACGCTAAAATAAACTAAAGTACTAATCCCATACTAATTTAAAATAAATTAGTGACTAAACTATTTTGTCTAAACTAACTAAACTATTTTGTCTAAACTAACTAAACTAACTAAATTAAATAAATAAAGAAAAATAGAAGAAAAAAACCTCACGGCCGGCCGGAGATGGAGGTGGCCGGCGACGGAGGGGCCAGCGGGGCCGCCGGCCGAGGGAGGGGCCGGCGCGGCCGGCCGGCAAGGGAGGGGCCGGCGGCGTGCGGCTACCCTACCGCTGGCAGCGCCTGCAGGCAAGGCGCGCGCGTGGGGAGGCAGGCGGCGGCCGGGGCGCGCGGGGAGGGACGGCGGCGGCCGGCGCGCACGGCGGGGAGGGACGGCGGCAGCCGGCGCGCGCGGTGGGGAGGGAGCACGGCGGCGGGGCTTGACGGCGCGCGGGGAGGGACGGCGGCGGGGCTTGGCGGCGCGCGGGGAGGGACGGCGGCAGGGCGTGGCGGCGGCGCGCGGGGAGGAACGGCGGCGTGGCGTGGCCGGCGGTGCACGGGGACGGCGGCGGTGGCAGCGGCGCGCGGGGGGCAGCAGGAGAGCTGGCGGCGTCGTGTGGGAGTGTGTGTGCGTGGCGCGGGGTGGCTTCAAACGGCTAAGTGTAAAGCCCTCTGCCGTGTGCCCAGATCTGGGGCACACGGCAAAGGCCCCCCTTTGCCGTGCGCCTAGATCTGGGCTCACGGCAAAGGCCTTTGCCGTGAGCCAGATCTGGGCACACTGCAAAGGCCCTTTGCCGTGAGCTTTTAGGGTTTGCCCACGGCAAAGGCTCTTTGCCGTGTGCCCTGTGGTACGACACACGGCAAAGTTCAAATTTTTTTAAAATTTTTTGCGCAATTCAAACTTTGATAATATTTGTTACCTTGCCTAAGGTCCTAAACAACTCATGTTTAAGGTTTTCACACCAAAAAATTAGTATTTCATGCGTTTGAAATTCAAATTCGATTTAGATCATGTAAATCGTTTGAATTCAGTTTGATCAATTATTTCATCTTTGCATAACTTTGTCACATTTTGAACATGGCTTGCTTTACTCAATTAACAACTTGGTTGATGAATAGTATATGATAAGAAGTACGTTACTTCATGTATATATGTACATATGAGTTCATATTATTCAATTAAAAAAATTATAAAATTATGAAATGTGTACGAAAATTTACGAAAATTTGGTCTCGCTACATCTATGTTGCCTTTTATATATGGAAAAAGTTTTGAAGTCAAAACCAAATTCGACTTCAGTTACGCCTCTCAATATGAACTACTCATTCTCAACTCTCAGAAACTTCTCTAGAGATTCTTCGATTTGTAAGCAGCGTACGTGACAACTTGTGCGAAACGTGTTCAACTTTTTACCACATCATATACACATGAAATCATGATGGTAGGACAAATCTGATGATTTTCAGACTTGGATTTTTTTTCTAAAATTTAAAAACGATTCGGCCCAACGTGCATAATCATGTTTCGTGAACCACACGCTCGAATTTTCATTACAGTTCATGGATACGGCCTCAGAATGGACTCAATAACGTGTATGCTCCCTTTGAATCCATTATATTCCATTATTCGACACACTTGCAGTTCAAAAGTTATTTTCAACGATAAATCCAAGAAAAGAAATAAAATAACTAAATATAGCAAATAATTTGTAAAATGCACCAAATCTTAACATGGAACACCAAGCAAGTTACATTGACACCACAAAATTTTTGGGCGACAAAAGATTAAAAAAATAACTTTTGCCGTGGGCCCTACCTTTGCCGTGGGCCAGGATCCGGGGCTCACGGCAAAGGGCTGACGTGGCCGTGTGCCAGCCCTTTGCCGTGAGCCACACGGCTAGCACACGGCAAAGGGTGACGGCGTCACACGCCGTCACCTTTGCCGTGGGCCGAGTAATCAGGCTCACGGCAAAGGTGCTAACTTTACCGTGTGTAGGCCTTTGCCGTGAGCCCCAGGATCTGGGCCCACGGCAAAGGGGCCCCTTAGCCGTGAGATAATTCTTTGCCGTGTGCCCGGCCTCAGGGCACACGGCAAAGACACATGATGCCGTGTGCAGTGCCTTTGTCGTGAGCCTGCTTTCTGGCACACGGCAAAGCCATCCCTTTGCCGTGTGCCCGAGGACATGCACACGGCAAAGACTCAGGCACACGGCAAAGGAGCGGTTTCCGGTAGTGAATATTAGCTTACTACACTCTGGGTGAAAGATGACACACTATGAAAAACTCCCTTAGGAGTAAATGTAGAGATGCCCTTGTTTGTGTGCAAATTTTTGAGACCTGATTCTTTTGAAGTAGACATGAAATAGTTTTAAGGATGATGGAATACCGCACCATACGAGGTGATTTTTTTTTTTTTTGAGAATATCGCACCATACGAGTAGTGCAACACAGGGTTGGGTTCAGGCAACAATTCTCCGTGATGCCATATCGCACCATGATCTTTTGATCCCTATCAATTGATGTGTCTTGGTAAATATTGATATATAATGGTTCTTCAACCCTTAGGATCCTATATAATATCTGAACTAATAGTACGTTGCATTAACCATATATAGGGGAGAGAGATTTTGTAAGCTACAGCACAAGGGAAATTTGAAGTACAGTACTATGAAATGTATCAGCATCCATGATTCTACCATGATACTTGTACGATCCTGTACACAGGATTCTAGGAAAAGTCAGTATATATAATAATCACGATTCTGATTCTAATCAAGCTAGCGAGTAGTGTTGAAATCCAACGGTTGCAGTTTTATGGAAATCAGTCAAACGGTTCTGAAAATCTCAGGAACGTGCCGCGTGACAATCTCTCTGACTGTCCAATACTACATACACGCCCCACACTTGACTGAAAGCAGACAGCTTTGAACACCAAGGCGAAGGCGCTCCCCTTTGCCACTTTCCATTTCTGCTCCATCTCGCGTTCCTGCCCTCGCACAGCCACAGCTCGATCGCACCGCCGCCTGAGAACCCCGTCGCTGCTCGCGTTCGCATCAGGAACCCTACCTACCCATGGAGCAGGACGCGCCGCCGCCGCCACCACCACCATGCATGTCCACCGCCGCCGCCGCTGCCCCCGGCGTTGGGGACCCATCCTCCCCGTTAGCCAACACGCTCCGCCGCTTGATGTCCATGTCCTCCGCGCGACCCCAGCTCCATTCCCTGCCTCCACCCCTCCCTCCGCCGCCGCCACAACCAACCACCTCCTCCGCCCCTGCTGCCGCCGCCGGCGTCGGAGACCCTTCTTCCTCATCAGCCGCCCACGCGCTTCGCCGCTTGGCGCAACCCGAGCTGACCCATTACTTGCCTTCGCTCGTCCCTCCACCACCATCCGCCTCGGCCTCCAGCTCCGCCGCCGTCCCCAGCTACCAGCAGAGACCGCCGGCACCGGTGCTGGATGGAAGCTCCCTCCACGCGCGCTCGCTCTCGCAGCCGCCACCCTACGTCCTCCTCCTTCAACACCACCGCGGGTAACATCCTTTCCACCGATCTGGAAGCGTACGCCGCGGCGCTCGGCAGCCTCATCGGCCAGATGCCGCCGCCACAGCCCACGGTACACAACATGCTCTTCGGACAGAGCAACAACTTGTTCGGGGTCGCGCCGGAGGCGTCCCAGCAGGATTCGTCCTTCCTCTCCTCGGCCGGGCCCGACACGATGGGTAACACTCTTTTCCCCCATCTGGGAGTGGGACTGCGAGCGCCGCCGCCGGCGACCCCGCTCGCTGTGACGCACCCGAGCCTGCTTGTTGGCCAGCAGCAGCAGGCGCTGCCAAGGCCGATGATGCCGGGCATGCTCTTAGGACAGAGAAATAACTTTGCCGGCGGCTTCGGGCAACCGATGTTGGGGTCGTCGTCTCGGTCGGCTGGTCTGCTGCCGCGGTGGCAGCCGTCGCGCTCGCGCACACAAACCAACCCAACCTTTGGATCCGTGCAGCCCGACACCGACATGGGTGCCCTCCAGCCCATGCCCGGGTCCTCCTCTTCCAGTAGCTGGGAAAGAAGGCTCCAGCTGGGCGGCGGCGGCGCACACACTTTGAGCGCGTGGAGCACCTCTGGTTCCGTGAGCAATAATGGCCGGAGCTCGGCAGCCATGTCGACGGAGCCCTGGCACTGCCGTAACTTGTCCGGGGAAAGCTCTACCATGAGCTTCATGCCCAAGCCGCCGAGCGCTGGAGATAATGGATCACTGGGGCCGCCGTCGCCGCCATCGAAACGCAAACGCAGGGGCGACACGTTCACTGAGGCCGAGATGGAGAAGATAAGAAAGGAGAAGCGGCTCAGCGATCTTGTGATCACGGATCCAAGGAGGGTCAAAACGTGCGTCCATCTCCTTCATTGCATTGCATGCTAGCTGCAGGAACTGGAGACCGGTGGTTTAATTACCTTGGCAGTGGAACTGACATAATTTTATCTTCTCAAATTTGCAGGATTCTGTGTAACCGTGCCTCCGCTGCAAAGTCTGCTGAGCGCAGGAAAAACTACAGGAGGGGTCTTCAGCAACAGCTACAGGAATTGGAAATCGAGTACACTCAGTTACATGGTCAAGCTATATTACAGCAGGTTGCCTCTCACTTCTCACAAGCCACATACACAGCATGCATGGTGAGCATTTCTGTGTGAAAATGCACGTTACAATTGACGTGTGTGCGCTGAATGATGCAGGAGAAACTCACCGAGCTCGAATCTCAGACTAGCAACTTGAGAATGAGGCTAGAGGATTTGGACAATGAGCTGAACCTGAAAGAAGGTAACTTATTCAGTTACATTCCCATGGCGACGTTAATTAGTTTTTATTTTGATGATGTAGTGTTTTTAGAATAATTAATTGTAGAAACCAATGATGATGAGCCTTGAATTGCAGTAATACATTGCATTCAGTTTCATTTTATTTCCATGAGTCGATGCATGATGCATGTCAACAAGCTATAGTACTTTTTGTTGTTTGATTGCATATACATGTTTGCAAAGTGCTGCATGCATATAGTACTCATGTACTTTTCCATGAGTCGATGCATGATGCATGTGTTTTACATATCGGATGTCAATTTATGATCATGTATTCATGTTGACATGAAGAATTCCTAGGCCATTTGAAAATAAAGTTGCAAGGCGAAACACTATTGAATAATGTGAGTTTCTTTTTGCAAGATGCATGACTTGAGCTACAAACTATTTAAGTTACAAATACGATTGTTATTATTTTTGTCTGTGACAGTACTTCAGTATTTATCGATAAACGTACCCTAAAATTAATTACATACATGCGGTTAGAGTTACATGTGCTGGCTATAACCACATTGTGATGACTAAAAAAATATGAAAAAGCAAATCTCCAATCCATATCCAGTTTGCAGTGATTACTTAATTGGAACATATTTGTTACTTAGAGTGTATATTATCTCGTACGAGATTTGTGTGTGGTATTTGCACATGCTACATCTGATTATAGTGTGATTATTACATACAAAAATATTTTTCACCAGCACACTGTTCATTATATATATCGCCTGTTTGTGATAATGTATTAGTTTCTTTAAAGTTGATATATCAGTTGTTTCAGTTATAAGGTTCGTTTTCCCTGAAAAACAAGCTATTTTTAATGTGTATTAATCACCAGAAAGCAATTTGACTCATCAAGTTATTGTATTTAGCAATTTATATACATCTCTATAAGGGAGATTCACTTTGTGGTTAGACTCAACTATAGCCTCATTTCAAAGAAATGGTATGTGTTTGACCTTTTTGCATATGAGCTTAAAAAATATAAGTAGTTTTGACATTTTTTATGTTGGATACACTTTTAGTCATTGACTTCCACATGTGTGTTAATATATTTTTTTAGCTTCGGCACACATTATTGGAATAGTTATTGTTGAAATTATATGTCAATAATTAAGTTCTCAGATTGACGAAGGGGGCACCCATACACATTGAGAGGGGAACCTCAACAGCTGGGCTTTTCTATATATTTGTATTTTTTATAATCAGAAAAGGTGTGGTGATTAGTTAATGTGTGTGATCCATTTTGATCTTAATTGTTGACGATCACAAATGTGTAGTGAATGTGTGATTATGTGCTCTGCAGGTTCCTATACAATATATATTTCATCTTTGTAGGACATTGTTTAACCCATGTTCAGAATAATATTTAACTCAAGTATCATTGTTTTCTATGCAGCTATCAATGAAACATTGGTATCCAGTATCCAAAGCATAACTCTTACTGACAGCAATGCCAAGTCTGGATTACCACAACAGATGTGCTTTGATGGCCAGTGTTCTAATGGAGGTCAATACCAGCATATATAATGAGGTACAAAATGCTTTTGTAAAAAAGATCTTGTGTATATGCTAATGCTCTATACCAAGTGCACTCACAAACGGCAAATGTGTTTGTGTGTGTGCCTCGTTTAGGAACAACCCATAGATGAGAGCTCGCAGATGGTTCATCAGCCGCCTGAAATATAGAAGGAACCATCTCAACTACAACAAGACAAGGAAGCAAAACAACCACCTGGATTGAGAATTTCTTTTGTTTTTCAAATGTGAGACTTCTTAAAAAAGCAATTTCATATGTGATACTGTATAAGAGCAGTGTATGTCCTGAACCGTATTTCTCTTAAATGCTATATATTTGGATAGTTGGGACTTGATTGCTTCATTCATAGTTGTTGTCGCAAAATAATTCATCAGTTGGAACTTCTATAATATTGACTTATGTGCTATGATTGACTTCGGCTTGGTATATTACACCTTTATAATATTAGTATTGATCGCAGTTGTGTTATATTTATAATCAGAAGTGTGACTTACCCTAAAATTTCTAATTATGCAGGAAAGTAGCCAAGTTACGTAGTAGTATGCACGACAAGAATTACCTTGGGGTAGTTTGATACATTGTTAGAGGATACAATGTTGAACATAAATTTCTTGTTGGAAGGCAATATATACTTTATATTCTTGAGTTGAGAGCAATGAACTAGTCAAATCAAATCCTGCTAGTGAGGTATGCCTCTATATGTCATTAAAAGGATATAACTAGTCAAATTATAATGATCAAGTGACACGTGCACACATTGATTGTGCTATTATTGTTGAAGGTTCTATAATTCTGTAAGCTTGATTACTTCACAAATTAAAAAAAGGAAAGTACTAATCTATGAAAAACCAGCATGCACACTAATGGAAATGATTTCCCTATGGGTGCAAAACGGACAGAAAAAATCAAAATACCGACAGGAAAATTGCTTCTATCAGTTACCCGGAAGACCTAGCTTGATAGGGGAAAAACAAGTGCCTGTCGGGTGACCGACAAAAACGATATTTCCCTATCAGGTTTGCCCTAACAGGAGATAGTGTGACAATCCTGAATCCACATCTCTGTGCAAAGAACCGACAAAAAAAAAAATAGTATGTGTACCGACAGGAAAAAAACTATTGTTTTGTCAAGCGCTGCCTGTCAAAACAAATTATATTTTCCTAGTCGACACTACATGTCTGGGAAAGAGCTATTTTCCTGTCATTATCTAGCACACAGACAAAATATTATAGAGCATAATCAATTTAATTTGTACATAATCAATTTAATTTGTACATAATCAAATAGAATTCAAATGATAGACCACACATCCAAAATTCAGAATCAAATTCATAGATGACCACACCATACAAACTGGCAAAATAATTTAGCACTATCAGAACATCTTCGTTTCCAGTAGTGTCTTAATTCATAGTACTATGAAATTGAATTTTTGACATGGTCAAAAATTGATTTCTCGGGCCGATTTAGGGATGGCAACGGGGAATTCCCCGTCGGGGAAAGCCTCCCCATCCCTGTCCCCACGGGGAGGAAATTTCCCCGTCCCCGCCAACGCTCGCGGGGGAGCTTTTTCTACCATCCCCGTCCCCGCGCGGGGAATTATCCCTGTGGGGATCCCAGCTCCCGTTTCAATTTACCACGCAGTCACATATTACACATAAAAAATCTGCATAACACCAGATCATCTCAACACTAAAGGATGAAAGCATCAAGATTAAACAAGTTTATATACTTTAGGTCACTAGTTGCTTGTCACAATGGCCTTATTGGGCCTCATTCACTCCTAAGACCAAGCTTAAATACCAAAATACACCTCTAATAATGCAGCTCGGCGGATCCCCACGGGGAACGGGGATGGGGAGCCCCGATCCCCGTCCCCGCCAGCCCCGACGGGGGACAAAGTTTCCCCGTTTACATCCTCGTGGGGATAAAATCTTCCCCGTCCCCACTCCCTAATAGGTGAATTCCCCACGAGGAATCGGGGTTCGGGTCCCCGTTGCCCGAAAATAGGTCATTTACAAAGAAAGGTTAGTCATGGCTCATCATAATGATTTTTGCACTGGTCGACATTAACATGATCTGGAAATCAATTCCAAAACATTAATATATACATGGAACTCGGATATATATAATGTGTCATTGCCAAACCTTCATGTGTACGCTTGCCAAATGTTTGTTCTCGAGGAAAAATGTGTGCTCCACTTTGACTTGTTTGGTAATCATAAAAAAAAAGTGTTGGTACTTAATCTGTGGTCCATTTGATCTTGATTATTGGACAATTACAAAAGGTGTTTGTGGATGTGTGCTCTTGAGCTTCACTAAATGAATTCAAGATAGAGAAAAAAAGTAATCAAGAAAATCAACACTTGTATTGTGCGCTTCAACATATGCAATTGGTTCAAAAACAATAGCACAATTGGTTTTTCCCTAACAAACTACCATTTCAAATTTGGTTAAGAACAAGCTAAACTAATGAATTGGTATGAAACATGCATTATATGTTATTGGAGACTGAGCACAAATCATTATCAAGTCAAGGAAAAGCATACTCACATTTCATAAGGTACATCAATAGGATGGCGACCATTTTTGTGTGAATGTTATAATTGACGTTGTGTTGAATAATGTACTACTATGTTATTAAAGATTGATAAAAAACTGTCTAAATACATGTATGGTACTCAGATATATAATGTGGCATTGCATAAATGAGAAGTTCAGACTTGCAAAATGTTCATTTTTAGGAAAAAAATGTGTGTTCCAATGACTTGTACTGTAGTCACAGAAGGTGTGATGATTGGTCTGAATGTGTAATACATTTTGAAGTTAATTATTTGACAATCACAAAGACTGCGATTTCGTGCTTCATAGGCTCATATGACTATATTCTATGTTATAATGATATGCCCCTGTTTACACCGTATTCATAAAAAAATTTTCTTTTAGTTTGTTAGCATATCAAATCATTTTTTTTAACTTTTGAGGGACACTGTGATCTTCTGGGATGATATGTGGAATTACCTCGTATTAAAATGAAAGAAGTTCCCACAACTCCACTCCTTTGCCCTGAAACAAAACCTCTCATATTGTTGAAGGTCACATCATCTGAGTTTGGGAATCTGTTCTGGCAGCCACTATCGAGGCAAGCAACACATCAATTTCTGGAACTGCAAACCCATTTACAACAGTTGAGCCTTGATGCAACACAAAATAATGAAAGGTCATACATTTGGGGTTCAAATCTATTCACCAATAAAAACACCTATTCTTTCTTGCAAGGGAGTATCCCAGCATCTCCTCTGTTTAAATAGATGTGGAAGTCAAGGCCTCAAAACAAACATAGGTTCTTTTTCTAGCTGTTATTGAAGGACAGGCTTAACACAAGAAATCTCCTAAGAAGGAAAAATATGTATCTCCTCAGTTACAGTTGTGTGCTTTGCATTGAGAATGCTGAGGAGGACATTGATCACCTATTCTTTAATTGTCCCTTTAGCCAAGCTTGTTGGATTTTCCTTGACATAAATTGGGACACTTCCTTGCCTCCTTTTGAAATGGTAAGCCAAGCCAGGAGTCATTTTGGATCAACCATTTTCAGAGAGGTGATGATAGTAGCTACTTGGTCCATTTGGTGTCACCGTAACAGCATTATCTTTGATGAGGGATCTCTATCCTTTGCTAGATGGCGAGCTTCCTTTGTTCATGAATTTGAACTGGTTTCCTTGAGGGTCAAACCAGAAATAAAGTATAAACTCAATCTTTGGCTGAGCAGTCTGAATTAGTTGAGGCTTTTCTTTGTCGGGCCTTCAGCTTTGTAAAATGTAAATATACATAAAGGTAGAGGCTCCCCTGCCGATTCCCGTTCAAAAAAAAACTTTTGCCTTTAAAAATCACTAGTTTAACTTGAGTCTCATTGGTTTTTAATTGTTGATAGGAGATTATGGACCTGTTTGCATTTTAAAGTTTTCAAAAATGAAAGTATTGATAAACTATAGTTTTAGAAACCAGAGCCATGTAATACCATTGTATGTTGAAACTACATTTTATCTCAGTTTTACAGAAAACCATGATATTTTTGGCTAGCTGTGGTATTGGCTCCAGTATTTTGTTTTAACAATGGCTTTTGAAATTTTTTGTGAACAAACCATATAGCTAGTCTCATGTGTGCTTGTATGTTGCATTGAGATAAAATCATTGATCAAACTAATTTAGCTAGATTTTAGAGCAAAAAATGCTGAGGCCACTGATCCCCCAAAACCCAAAGGCCTGGTTCTTAGCAATTCTTGCACGACAATGAGAAGACGAGCAGTAGCAACAGGCCAACAACGAATGGCTTCTTATTTATCCCATATCAGTAGTTGCCTTATGCACGTCAGGAAGTGCACATGTTAGAAAAAATGGCATGAGATACAAGGCGGTATGCACATCGTGTGCCTTGAGCACATGAGCCTCTATCTAGAAAAAGAGGGTGTGGGTAGAATTTAGGAAAAAGTCTATTTTTGGCCATCCAACTATACCCTTGGTTTGGTTTTGGCCATCAAACCGCAAAACCAGAAATCTTTGACCATCCAACTTTTAATACCGTTCATATTCAGCCATCCGACAGGTTTTGGTAGGTGGTTTCGCTGGCGTGGATGACACATGGCATGGGTCCCACATGTCAGAGCCTCTCCCATCTCACTTTCTTCTCTTCTCTCCCTCTGCTTTCTCTCTCTACTGCCATGGCGGCATTCTCTCTGCTGCCAGAATCCTCCCTCCCCCCCCCCCCCCCGCCGCCACCTCCCTCTGATCTACTCCCATATTGGACAGGCTGTGGCACCTCCGAGCGGGGGCTCTGGCGGCGGCCAGGCGATCGCCAGGCGATCGCGGGCAGGAGCTCTCGGCCAAGCGCTCACGAGCAGCGGCTCTGACGCAGCCGTGGCGGCCGAACGGCGACGCCTAGGGGTGGGCCAGGGTCGCAGGCATGAGCAATTGGTCGGGGCCAGCGCGGAGAAGGCGTAAGGGTGGCCGCTGGCCGATGTGCTGGATGGCACGTGGGACGCCGACGCGCGGGACAGTCTTGGCTAGAGGGTGGCGGCCGAAAATCCACCCGATTCCGGTGGCTTGGCCACTGGAGCTTGCAGAGGAGAGATCAGGGGCGAAGCTGCGGAGGTTGGGAAGGTTCTGGTGTGGGGAATCGACAGCCAGTGCCATGTTGCCGGCGAATCGGCCAGGCGAGCATGTTCTGCCCAATCATGGCAGGTTGGGAGCATGGGCGGCCGTGGAATCTTCGATTCCCAGTGCCTGAGCTTGGCTGCAGCACGAGTTGTGGTAGGAGGATGTACAGGGGACGGGCCGACACAGGGGAGGCAAGGGGGCGGCTGGCACAGGGGTGGCCGAAAGTGCAGGTGAATGGCCGGCGCCATGAGTGAGAGGAGAGAAGAAAGAGAGGGAGGGAGTTCTGACAGGTGGGTCCCACCGCTATGTGGCATCCACGTCAGCAAAACCACCCATCAAAACCGCCCGATGGTTAAATATGAATGGTATTGAGAGTTGAATGGCCAAAGATTTCTGGTTTTGCAATTCGATGGCCAAAACCAAACCGAGGATATAGTTCGATGGCCAAAATAGACTTTTTCCTAGAATTTATAAAACTCCAAAATTATTGTGGTTTTAGTAAACCTACGGTTTTCAAAACCACACTATTTAGTATATCCAAACATCTTGTTGCTTTCTAATACCTAGGTATTTTGTAAAACCATGGTATCTATCCAATACTTTAAAAGTACATTGTATCCAAACAAAGCCTATATTATTTATAAAACCAGGTTGGACAAACATGTAGTCATTATGCATATTGCTTAAGACATACATGGTATTAATATGTATAATGTGTCATTCCCAAACCTATCCTATTTACGCTTTCAGTAATTGCCTCTCTATCTTGTTTAATTTGTATCATAGGAGTAGTAACGCATATATTTCCAAACTCATGAAGTTATTCCAACATTAGTTAAATTTGTATCTCGATAATATAGTAGGAATATAGTTGTAGGAACTGACAGTATGCCTGTCAGCAATACATGTATAACGTTAGCCATTTTTATTTTATGTATGTTGTGAGTTGATGCATGCCACACATTCTTCATTAATTATTTTCATTGTTGAATTGCATGCAGATATTTGCAAAGTGTTGCATTAATTATAGATATGTTGGTTCGCGTACATAATATATGCATGTGTG
This sequence comes from Urochloa ruziziensis, assembly GCA_015476505.1. NCBI lineage: Eukaryota > Viridiplantae > Streptophyta > Magnoliopsida > Poales > Poaceae > Urochloa > Urochloa ruziziensis. The sequence continues at coordinate 50,659,670 of CM027126.1, forward strand.
TGAGAGAGGAATTACTAAGGTTATATGAATAATTGCTATGTAAAACAATGTTAAGTGCTAGCGTCTTTTTGGAAGATAGCATATATATAGTTCATATTCTTAATCCCATGGAGGCGATGAACCTTTCCAATTGAAGTTATTGAGAAGTGCACCTCAACTTGTGATCCCCATGTAGTCCTTATATATTATTCTCTATCCATTTAGATTTTCTTCAAGTTTTTTCTAAAAAAAGCGTGTTCAAGTTCATGTTTTGGAAATGCTTGTAAGCATGGTACAAATGATTCAAATTTAGTTGTTGTGTTAATGGGAGTTGATAATATATAATTTACAAAATCAGATGGTACCAGAAGTTGTATAGCAAATACTTGATACACGCACGACATTTATAAATATAGCATGACATTGCTAAAATGATATGTGTGCATTGATTTGGACAAAAAGGTGCCTTCCCCACTTGAATTTTTTTCGCACAAAAGCTATCATGATTTGTTTCCTTGTGCACTATAGCCCCCTATGTTCACAAGAAAATTTGTTTCTTTGTTAATTAGCATATCAAACAATTAATTCAAAATTGAGCCTTAATATATTGTATGCACCTCAGAGTGAAGTGTCGTGATCCAGTATTGAGAGCCTAAGCCTTGTTGACAGCAATGTGTGGTCTGGCTAACTTGGGGAAAATATTTATGTTTTCTTGGTTGAATTTGCATTCCAAATTTGATCATAAACTACATGTATATATGTGATATGGATATGTATCATTTAAAACTTTTTGAATACTCGTAAGTATTGTTTTAGTGCAAATTCTCTCGGTTCCACAAAAATTTAGATGAATTCTTTGTATGCCACAAAATTTTTCGAGTTCCCTTTAGTGCCGTAGAATCTCTGATTTATACCCTCATGTGGCTACTCCACAAAGGTAGCAGATATGTGATTTAGTCCCATATTGCTAGCCAAGAGTGTGTGGGGACAACTTAAATAGTTAGCTCTAGGATGCATTGCAACCTCGACTCAATTCTTTTATCCGAGGCTAAGATGGAAGCATAAGTAGGCTGCAGTGTAGGTGTGGTCTACAGTCTACTCAAAGTGAGTTTGAACCATTTATCGCTGAAGATGGTTTGCCCCCAAATATATTCTCGGTTTGCTACAAATGATGAGCTCAATTGATAGTTGTGCTATTCTAAATGCAGTTTGCACCAACACATGAGATACTGAATACTTTGATCAAAATGGCCTAATTGAACAACAATGCTTTATATCAACAAGCGAGCTCACAAATGGAAACAAACAACAATTACAGTCTATAATGGAATAGGTTCACATCGAAGCCATAAGGATGCGAGTATGAACCAAATTTGGAGTGGAGTTGCATGAGCTCTCGTAATGGAGATGGGGGAGGTTTATTCTAAAGGGGTGCTTTCAGGGCCCACTAGAGCATAATGCCCAAAGTATTTCCATTGTACTTAGGATATGTTTGGACAGGTACACTCTATCAGCTCCACGTGTTTGGCTTGCAGCATAGCATCTTTAGAAATGTGAGGATTTAGTGGGAATAGATGCTACATGCAGGGGTTGTAAGAGGGGGCTATAAAAAAACAATGAAGCAATAAGTTGTGTAAAAATATTAGTAGCGGTGGGTAATTTTCCACCAACTCCATGAAGACTTTCAAAATCTGTGTTTCTAGAGCACCTGTTGTTGAGCTCTAAAAAAAAGAGAAATTGCCCTATGGTGGTGTTTGGTTTTGAGTTGGTCGAGTGGAGCTGATTTTGATGGAACGGAGCTGGCGTAACCAGGCCCTTACTATTATCCAATTATTGATATATTTATAGGACGTCTGCTAAATTAAGTTATTCTATGCTTCATATTTTGTCAGTTAAATAATAAATATTTGCTTACAAAGTAAGTAAGGTGTCCTTATACTCCATCCCTTTGAATCTCCCGTTCACTACCTGTCGGTGATATTATCTCCGGCAGTCTTCCACGGGGTAGCCCACGGAAGTGATTTGTATTGCAGGGAAGATCGCAAAGATCGGAAGCAAGATGGTTAGGATGGACAGACACAGGGGTTTAGACAGGTTCGGGCCGTCGACTCGACGTAATACCCTACGTCCTGTTTTGGGGTGTTGTATTGCGTGGATTTCGCTATGAGTTGAGATGTGGTGAGTTGAGTTGGGTTGAGATCTTTTGGAGGGGGTCCCTGCCCGCCTTATATACTGGGGGGCAGGGTTACAAGTCGGTTTCTAGCCGATCCTATCTCTAAGAATCCTTTCCTTCTTTACAACAAGTCCTATTCCAACTAGAACTTCTCCTTCCAGATCCTTCCTTCGTGCGCCGACTTGTCCCGCACGTCGTCAGGTCCAGAACGGTGGGCCGGGCCGCCCCCTTTTGGTGGGCTGCTAGGCTTGCTCGTAAGGTACCCGGGTACTATATCCCCCACAGTAGCCCCCGAGCACTTCTTGGCCGATCGTTGGCTGTAATCGATTTGTCCTTTCTCGCATGATCCGAGCGCTCTCAAGTTGTCTAGGACCTCATCCGAGTGATTTCGAAGAAGATCCGAGTGGTTTCGAGGAAGATCTGAGTGCATGATCAGACGTTCCTGAAAACAATTATTCAATTATGGCCATAGTGAGGGGAAGGAGTGCTCTTTTTCACGACGCGACAGCGAAGTGAATACACTTAGCCCCCGAGCTTTGGGCAATTTTAGTATGAAATTGGCCAAAGGTCTTCAACTTTTTCTCCATCTATATCTTGATCTTCAATGGTGTGCACCTCCAGGTGCACCCATTGGGTGTAGCCCCCGAGCCTTGAGCAGAATAGAATATTCTGGTCGAGGGTCAAAAATAAAATATTATGAATCTCTTTTTGAACTTAATCCATCAATGGTGTGCACCTCCAGGTGCACCCATTGGGTGTAGCCCCCGAGTCTTGATACGACTCGGCACGATCGTGTCAAGACTCTGAAAGCCGTGGATCCTGATTGAATTTTTCAGCCCCCATGCCTCTGGGCATGGATTTCGGATAATCTTCTCCTTCTGGGGCTTTTTTGTTTTCCCTTTCTAAGGATTCTGTTCTCAAGTTCTTTGAACTCGGCATGACTCCCGAGTCGTGTCCCACGACCCAGCTTGACCATATGGTAAGCCACCTTCTCACAAGATTTATACTTGTCAGCACTTGACCCAGACTTCTGGGTGAATTTAGCGATAGTATCGCATGCCTTACGTAAAAATCAATTGCGAGGTTGCAATATTAATTGCAAAAGCAAGTCTGGCCGTCGACTAATTTTAGCCTCACGACCGAGTGGTTTCTGCCCCTAAACACTAGCTCAGGAACCCACAAATTTGTTAATGTAACAGAACCGAAAGGTCATGCTATATTTCAGCCCATTTAGGCCCATTAATCCCGTAACGTCCGTTTTTTCCTAAGGAAACTAACGGTTGCCTTACTAAAGGCAAAATATCGCGAGATATCGCGACTCCTTTCCGCACCTTTGAATTCAAAGCGACGGGACGTGCCTGCGTCGGTTGAGTTCCCGAGACACGCATCGCGCCGCGCGCGGGAGGAACGGTTCATTCCATTATAAGCCATCCCCGCCGCAATCTTCTTCCTTTACTCGCCCTGAGGTAATGAATCGATTTGTTGCCGTTTGTGTGTTCAATTCCATCCATTGGGTGTAATCTTGATGAAAAACTGAACCCAACTTTGATATGCAGGGTCGAGCTGCTTATGTATCAATCCCGTCGTTGAGACTGACGAGGCTGGCCCTTCCGGTAGTGGCGATCCTGCAAATTAATTTTTGTAGATTATCTGTAGTATTGGTAATAGAAGTACTTTGAAAAATGTTTGATCTTTTGTGCTTGTATATAAGTTTTTATGTGACTACCACTCCCTTTCTTTCTGCGCTGGCCTTAATTTCTGAGTGGTTGACCTGTTACGGAGTAGATTAGCCTCGTTGGTCTTAGTCTCATGCCGCAGAGTCTTTGTCATGCGTGTAGAGCTTTGACTTGGCGAGTACTTTCCTCCACGATTTAAAGTTTGTTCCACTCATACTTTATGTGCGTGACGCGAAAGAGGAAATTCGAGTAGTAGATATAATGTAGATAGGAGATGAAATCAACTTTGTTGACAACTTAGATGATATTTATGAATCTGCCGAGTCGAAACTGGGGATGATTATCCATAGAAACCACTCGGCGAGGATTATTAAAAAATATCTTGAAGAGATAAGAGATTAATACATAACTTAACCGAGTCGTTGGTTGGTGAGCTTCTGCTGGCGCTTCGTCTCGAAACCTTCCGGTCCTCCGTAGATCATACGGACCACTCGGTCGGCTTCATTGCTTATCGAGCATGCGTTGGAAATCTTCTGGAGTTATCCGGCCTCTGGGCCGGTCCAGAGTGGCGACCATATCGCCCTCGCTCTTCTTTTTGCGGGGGTGACTGTCGCTGCGATGATGATCATCGCGTCGTTCTTCGTCCTCGCGGCGGTCGCGCTTGCGGGTTGTCTTGTTCTCTTCCTCCCAACGATTCTTAAGCTCGCTGAGTTGTTCCTTCTCCGCGATCTCCGCGTCCGCCCACGTGCTAGCGACCCGGAACATGTCATTGACAGTCGCGGGTGGCTTCCGAGTCCATTTGTGAATCAGTCTCCCGTCGGAGATGCCGTGCTGGAAGGCTGTCATAACCTCATGATCCGTCACGTCCGTTATGGAGTTGCGCTTCTCCGAGAACCTGCGCACGAAGTCGTGCAGGGTCTCGTTCTTGCGCTGTCTGATCTGGCCGAGGAGCCGCTTGCTCCCGGGCCTTTCCCAGGTACCAAGATAGTTACCGACAAAGAGTGCGGTAAGCTGATCCCAGTTGTCGATGGCGTCCTGCGGGAGTCCTGCCAGCTAGTTGCGGCAGTCCTTGGTGAGCATGATGGGAAGGTAATTCGCCATCACATCCTCGTCGCCACCAGCCGCTTGTACGGCGGTGTAGTAGATCTGAAGCCATTGAGATGGATCAGACTTCCCGTCGTACTTGTCGATATCCGACAGCTTGAAGCCTCTGGGCCATGTCACGCTTCTCAAGCGCTCGGTGAACGACTGGAATCCGCCGATCCGACCTCTAGGGCGGGAACCGCTCGGACCCGATCCGTCTGTTGTTCTTGGGGGAGTGCTATCCCTCCTGCGATCCCGGTCCCTGGGCGGGGAACGGGTCCTCCGATAGTTCCGAGTCCTGGGTGGAGTTCGGTCCCGTCGGTAGGTTCTGCTGCGCGGTGGAGTTCGCTCCCTTGGCGGAGTCGGTCGCCTGGGTGGTGGAAGCGCTCGTCCTCGTGGCGGAGTGCGACCGCCGTCGTTGCCGCGCCTTGGACTACCGGAGGGGTCAGAGTAGTCTGACTCCGTCGAGTAGCCGCTCCTGGTGGAGTTACGACGGGGATTTCCATGATCCCGATCGTATTCTTCGCGCCGTCGGATTTCCTCACGATGGCGCTCTTCGGTGCTGTTGCAGATGACATCCCTCGCGTCTCGATCTCTGTTGATCGTGGTGCGAAGGTCTTCGTCACGATCCGATCCACCGCTGGCCCGGTGTCGAGACGGACCGGGCTCAGGAGCGACCGTGGTTGCTCTACCCTGCATCTGGTGAACCTGAACAGAGGCGGCCTGCACGAGAGCCCTTACCTTTTCCAGGCCTGGAGTGCTAGGTGGCAGCCGACTGATTTCCTCGTCGATGGTGACGAGGTTCTGGACTGGCGTCTCGTAGACGTCGTATCCGTTGAACTCGAACATGCCGTCGCGCATCAAGTTCCGGGTGCTCCTCCTGTCGTGCCGATCCCGTTGGCGACAATGATCTTCAGAGCGTGGTTCCTGGAGTCGAGCAGGTGCCAGATCCTGACGCGGTGGCTCCGTGTGGTCGTGCGGCTCTGCGAGTCGCCCGACTGGCGTTGCGTCCTCGACGCTGGTCCCTGGCTTCAGTCGTCTCCTCAGCTGGAGTGACCTCGTCTTCTGAGACAGGGTTGGGTGGCGTCGCTGGCGCCACCATATAGCAGTATGACCCGACTCCTTCTTGCGCGAGGTAGTCTTCCTCGGACTCGGAGAAGTCGGATGTGGGCGTATAACGCTCCAAGCTACTCGGAGTTAGTTCTCCGAGTGATCCTAGCAGTTCCGGCTCTGTAGAGGCGTCGGACACTGTGTATCCTTCCGGCAGGTCGTCCAGGATTGAGGGTCCCTGTGGGTTTAACTCATAGGAGTCGCTCCCAGAGAGGGAATCATCCGTCTGGACGATGTCCTTCATCTTCTGCTTCTGAGCAAGCGCGCAAAAGCCAGGGGTCTGGACTGGTGATGACCTCAGGGCTCTGGACGCGCGTCGGTTGAGCGTTTACGCTCTGCGATGACTCGGCGACGCGACTCTCAGGAGCCGGATCGGAACCGAGTGATTGTAGATCTGTTCCCGACTGATTGGGCCTCGCGTTTTGCGATGGACTCAGCGGGGTAGAACCGGCACGATCAGATGCGATCGGACCGGATTGGGCCGTGACGGCCGAAGTCGGCGCCAGAGAGGAGACCTCCGTGGCGACCGTAGCTCCTGCCGCTTGGGTATCCAAGGCGGCGGTGGTGACGTCCCCGAACTGGATCTCGAATCCGTCGACGTCCGGGAGATTGCAGCTGTCCAAGATCTTGACACGATCCATCAAACTTACCAGATTGATCTCGGCGATATCCCCTACCTGGCGCGCCACAGTCGGTGATATTATCTCCGGCAGTCTTCCACGGGGTAGCCCACGGAAGTGATTTGTATTGCAGGGAAGATCGCAAAGATCGGAAGCAAGATGGTTAGGATGGACAGACACAGGGGTTTAGACAGGTTCGGGCCGTCGACTCGACGTAATACCCTACGTCCTGTTTTGGGGTGTTGTATTGCGTGGATTTCGCTATGAGTTGAGATGTGGTGAGTTGAGTTGGGTTGAGATCTTTTGGAGGGGGTCCCTGCCCGCCTTATATACCGGGGGGGCAGGGTTACAAGTCGGTTTGTAGCCGATCCTATCTCTAAGAATCCTTTCCTTCTTTACAACAAGTCCTATTCCAACTAGAACTTCTCCTTCCAGATCCTTCCTTCGTGCGCCGACTTGTCCCGCACGTCGTCAGGTCCAGAACGGTGGGCCGGGCCGCCCCCTTTTGGTGGGCTGCCAGGCTTGCTCGTAAGGTACCTCGGGTACTATATCCCCCACACTACCCCTCACTTGTGTCCACTAACCTCGCACACCCCACAGCACACCCACCATCCATGTGATCCTTACAAATAAAGCACATAGTGATTTTAATTTTTTTAAAGTTATATATATGTTATAAATCAACATTGACCCATATTGCATGGATATGGTACCATAACAAGATTTGAAATAAAAATTCTTCCAAACCAGCTATATTTGCATTGTTAATCGAGTTATTTACCACTAATACGGTTTTTACAGATCTAAAAAATTATGAACAGATGATATAAGTCAATAGTAATCCATTTTGCTTGAATCAGGCATCATAGTTATTGTATAATTGGAATAAAATTTATTCCTGATAAAACTTTATATTTAAGTTTTCATTTCAGTTGTTTAGATGGTTTTCCAAAAAATGTGAATTTTTTAAGTAGATGCTACTAAAGTAATAATAGAGATCCATTTTACTTGGATCTCATATCATAGCTATTTAGATTGAAAGAAGTATGCATAACACCTCAATCTAGGCATTTAATCCCAAACTATAAAACTAGACATTTAACCCCAAACTATAAAACTAGCTAGGCATTTAACCCCATCAACTTTGTAAAACTTGTCAATGTACCCCCTAGGTGCTTTTTCCTCACTAGCACATATAGGGCCCACATGTTAGTGCCACCGTGGCATGGCCTAGATTGAAATGGCCGGGATTGGAATGGATTGAAGGCATATAAGAGTTTTAGGGGCATTTCTTAAATATGCAAAGATACATGAAAACTCTAATTAGTTGCACCATTTTGTGGAGGTCAACGTATACAACAGCAAAAACTGAGGCAATCCTCCTTCGTTGTGAACTCAGATCAAGGTGCTGTCGTAGCCACCTACTGCTCCGTGCCAAGTGCCACTCATGCTGCCACCTGATAGTCATCAAATGCTATGCCGCGTCCCCGTAGGACGTCATCAAGCGCTTCCCCTTCATCCATTCCATCAAGGTTAAAGGATTTACTTCATGAATTTCCATGAGGCGAAGCAGTGGTTGCAGGCGATTGCAACAATGGTGGATGCCTCGTGGTGCAGCAGGCAGCAGTGTGGGGGTGGCAGCAGCATATGATGGCGCATGGTGATGATGACAACGCGCGTTCCTGCGATGGCGCAGGTTCCTCGATCGTTCATTGATGTGCTTGTGGCGGTTGGTTGGGCAGGAGCGGAAGCAGGAAGGAGATGGTTAGCGAGGTTGAAGGAGACTGTTGATGAGTGGGCCCATGCATGGTGGCGCTAACATGTTGTGGGTCATGAATGTGCCAGCAAGGCAAAAACCATGCACCGAACTACCTATTGGGTAAATTAAATGTTTTTTTCAAAGTTGAGGGAGTAAATACCTAGCTTATAGTCCTATTAGATAAATTAAACGGTTTTCTCGTAAGTTAACTGGGTTAAATACTTGGTTTTATGTTTGGAGGCGAAGTACTCCGGCCCAGTAGATGAGGGCGTTATGTAAACTTCTTTTGAAACAAAAAAAAATCATTTGGAAAAGTTACATTTGAGTTTTTAGCAATATCCTTCAGATGGTGTCTAACAATCAAGTAAAAATCACCAAATTTTTTATTTGAAAAGTAGCATTTTAATAAATTGACTCCCAATATATATGGGATGGACAAAATCTAACTTCCTAAAGGATATGGTTTTAACTGCTTTCTATGTAAAAGGATACGGTTTTAGTTGGGTTTTTTTAGACTATTTGTTGGTTGTAGTAGGAAATGCTACTTGCGGGTTTTCCAGACTTCAAAGACTCACGTGTGTTGAAAAAAAGTTGCACGCTTTCTTCCGTATAATACGTATTTTTGTGGATACGTTTTCCTCGGCGCTTGACAGTTTGCGCTGGCACATCTACGCGGAGCTGGAGCACCACCAGCAGCTCATCATTCCTCCTCCATCTTCTACTCTTGTTTACAAGGAAGCAGCGCGTAGTAGATAATGGCAGGGAGGCGACTACTTCCTTGATCCTTCAATCCCCTCCTCCTCACCGGCCCCTATAGATATAAATTTAATAGGGCCATGCATTATTGTATCCATGTACACAGATACATACATATATATAAAGTCATCAACTCCGGTCGTCGTGTTCCAGCAAGCACGTACAGCCCAGCCAGAGAGTCGTCGTCGCCACGTTCTTGAGCTCCCCCAACAGCAAAGAGAGAAGTGCAGAGAAAAGAGACGGTGAATGGCAACACGTTCTTGAAATATCTGCAGACCTCCATCAACCTCTGTTCTCTTCTTCTCCTCCCTCTTCTCAAGCTGTCTCTTGCTTTTGCAAGAGCAAATGTGGCATGGGAATTGAGCTGGATGGCCGCGTAGATCGGCTCGCGCTGTCACCGTTGGGCGCTTCTGTTCTCGGCCTGAAGTTTAGAGGTGGTGCCAGCTAGCTTCCTGATTGTGATTCAAGGTATAGTTCCATACTTATCATTTTTCAGAGTTAATCTTGTTTGCATCATCAGATTATTTCAGCATTATTTGGCAATGTTATCCTAAACGCTAAACGGTAAACAGTCGGTCACCCTTTGTTTAGCGTTTAGTCCGTTTAAACGGTGTTTAAACGGAGTCAAACGGCCTAAACGGTTTTGCATAGTAACACTAAAACATACATATTTGTGTACATAAAAGTCAAACTTGCTAGAAGTTCTATATATTTGCACATCTAAAAAGTAAGTATTCTACCAAATAATATTTTTGGGAGAAATCTATATCCTACAACAGTTCGTATACTTACGATTTTAATTACTTCGAAGTTCATTATGGTAGTTGTAATCATCCTATTGACTAAATTATGAATTTAATGGTTATTTAACTTATGTAATCATGATTAACTCGAGTGTGTTTAGACGGTTTAGATGATTTTAAACGGTTTAAACGGGTTTAAACGGTCCAGCCGTTTAATCCACCGTTTAGGGCTAAACGACACAGTCAACCTCTGTTTACCGTTTAAACGGTGTTTAAACGGACTAAACGACCGTTTAGACGAACAGAGTTATTTGGTAATGCATCCAGTTTGTCCATTGAGTTGTTTTGGAACTTAAAATGCCGCCCCTCTTAATTTGCTCTAGAAAGGAAGCTTCCATGAACTTTAAGAGAGCCAAAGGAATCTTTTTTCGAAATTTAAGAGATGTAATTTTTTAAGGCCAGGAATCATGTTCTGATCTGTAGATTGGAAGATTTGTCAAAGGTCATATGTTGGGGAGGCTTGATTATTTTCTTATTTTTTATGCTCAACGCCACTCTGTAATTTCTACGCGTTCTATGAACTGTAGAAACTCTAATTTGTTCAAGGTAAAAGCTCATGGGGCTCCATGTCTGGACTTCAATTTATTTCAATGCATGTTTTTCTTCAAATTCAGTTTCTTTCCTTTTTTTTTCTTCTAAGAAGAGGTGTTACTTGTTAGAGAATGTACCTGTACTATGCTAGCAATGCCGCATCCCAACGGCGCAAGAATCCTCCATTCGATTGTAATGATTGTAGAATGGTGCTTCAATCAGAAGTCAACCATGGACATATACTACCTCCAGTTTGGTAAAAAGAAGTCGTTTTGGATAAGATTTGAGTCAAACATTGGAAATATAAATCGTGAATAATATTTAAGTCGTTGAGTTTGAAAATGTGAAAACTATATGAATAGATTTGTCTTGCAAAATACTTTCATAAAAGTATACATATGTTAGTTTTTAATAAATATCTTTATAGAAATAATAAGTCAAAGTTGTACTTTGGAGACCGTGTCGCTGTCCTAAACGACTTCCATGCACGATCAATGAAATTATTGAGCCAAAAAATAAAAAAGACATTGAAATCCTTTTTTTCTCGCTCCATTTACTTACGATCGACCTTGTTCCTCGCATTGATGCTAGTTGTTTCAACCCATGAATTTATGGTTCATAGTTGACTTCAAACTAATCTGCTCAAGATGAGCAATCATGGCAGGATAATCTTTTGAACAATGTGGCGCTAATCGCTTCCCTCCAATCTCAATTCTCAACTCTTGCAGAAGTAGTACAACGGAATGAGAACTCTGCTCCAGGCTTCGCCCGGTGGCGCGGCGGCCGGCGCCGTCGGCAGCGTCGGAAACACGCTGGCAACCCCTGGTACTAGCCTTCCTCCCACCTCATCGTCGCCGCTGACACCGCCGCCCACTGACACGTCGTCCTCTTCTTCGACCCAACCTCCGTCGTCGCCATCCTCTGCCACGCCACCACCTTCTCCTTCCTCGGAACCGCCGCCGCCTTCTCCTTCGGAGCCGCCGCCCTCACCGCCGGTAGCCGCATCACCTCCGCCTACACCGGCTGCCTCCCCTCCGCCGCCGGAGGCGTCGCCACCGCCCCCACCGGCCGAATTGCCGCCCCCGCCACCGTCGCCGGTGCCGGCGACATCCCCGCCGCCTCCTCCCGCCGTGGCGCCGCCACCGCCGGACAACGCCGCGGCCCCGTCTTCCACGACGCAGGCGCCGCCGCCGCCCTCCGCTCCCCCTCCGCGGAGGTCCCACGCCACGCCGCCCTCTTCGAGCCCGTCTCCTCCCCCACCCGCCGCCGCGGAGCCAACCCCGTCCGCCGTGGCTGCAACGCCGCCGCCGCCGCCGACTGCGGTGCACCCCACCGCGGATTACTCCCCTCCTCCGCCGGCCCGGGCGACGAGCTCGACGGCCGCGACGCACTCGCCCGCGGCGGTCGATAGCGGCGGCGCCACGCCGACGCCGCCGGCGGCAAGCAGCGGCGGGCTGAGCTCTGGGGCGACGGCGGCCGTGGCGGTCGCGGTGGTGTTCGTCATCCTCGGGTTCGCCGGCGCGTTTGTCTGCATGTCGAGACGGCGGAGGCGGAAGCATCAATCCGACGGGTACTACGCCGGGTTTGCCGCGGCGTCGTACACGCCGCAGCACCTGTCCGGCGAGGCCCCGTTCCTGCGCCCGCCGCCGTCGTCGGCGCCGGGGTCGATGAACTTCAGCATGGGCGGCGGCGGCCCGGGCGGTATGCCGTCGGCGCCGATGAGCCAGGGGTACGGCGCCTACGGCCAGCAGCAGCAGTGGGCCCCGGCGTCGGGCAACTACAGCGCGGCGACGACCACGGGGAGCCAGGGCGGCCCGGCACGGAGCTTGGCGGCGACATCGGCGGCGTCGGGCGACCTGAGCGTGGGGAACACCAAGGCGTTCTCGTTCGACGAGCTGTACGAGATCACGGGCGGGTTCGCGAGGGACAAGGTGCTGGGCGAGGGCGGGTTCGGGTGCGTGTTCAAGGGCACGCTCGCCGACGGCAAGGTGGTGGCCGTGAAGCAGCTCAAGGGCGGCGGCGGGCAGGGGGAGCGGGAGTTCCAGGCGGAGGTGGAGATCATCAGCCGCGTGCACCACCGGCACCTCGTCTCCCTCGTCGGCTTCTGCATCGCCGAGGACCACCGCCTCCTGGTCTACGACTACGTCTCCAACAACACGCTGCACCACCACCTCCACGGTAGGAAGAACACTTGATGAAGCTCTTCTGGTCTGTAAATTGATTGTTGTGGGCATGTGGCCATTTGATTTTGTGTCTGATGAATGTCACATTGTAATCGCTCATGTAGGGAGGGGGAGGCCGGTGATGGACTGGCCTACGAGGGTCAAGATCGCGGCGGGCTCGGCGCGTGGCTTGGCCTACCTGCATGAGGATTGTAAGATGGACTCCATCCTCTTGGACTTCCATTTCTTTGTTTAATTTTATTTGTGTTTGTTCTGTTGGAATTGGACCCAACTTTTTCATGTTTGTTGCTGCAGGTCATCCAAGGATCATCCACAGGGACATCAAGTCCTCAAACATCCTGCTTGATGACCAGTTTGAGGCTCAGGTTTGTTCCTCACAGTACATCAAGTCCTCACTCTAGACACGTACCTAGCTTTTTGGGGCAAGGTACGTTCAGTTCCTGATGATACTTGACTGGCGCCCATGATCAGGTTGCAGACTTCGGGCTTGCCAGGCTAGCAGAGAACGATGTCACACACATTTCAACTCGTGTGATGGGCACATTCGGGTAATGCATCTTTGCATGAGCTCTAGCACAGACATGTTCATATCAGCCAGGATGGAAAACAAAAGTAAATGCATCAATGACAATCATGCATCTCTGGTATACACAGGTATTTGGCACCGGAGTATGCGTCGACGGGGAAGCTGACGGAGAAATCAGACGTGTTCTCCTTCGGCGTCGTGCTTCTGGAGCTCATCACAGGTCGGAAACCTGTTGATTCGTCGCGTCCACTCGGGGATGAGAGCCTTGTTGAGTGGGTAAGCTCCAGCGTACTACTACAACCACAGCTACAAACACCAACCGTTGCACCTATACTCTGTATCAATCGATAATAACATGCTGTTCTGAATGACAATCCACCTTACAGTCAAGACCGCTACTGAACCGTGCAATTGAGAACCAGGAGTTTGATGAGCTAGTCGACCCCCGCCTCGACAGTGATTTTGACGATGTCGAGATGTTCCGTGTGATTGAGGCTGCCGCGGCGTGCATTCGGCACTCAGCTGCCAGAAGGCCCAAGATGGGGCAGGTACAACTGAGCATTGACAAAACCTTAGCTGTACTGTAGCAAATCTGACAACCTGAAAGTACACTAGTACTCTACAGTCTACACCCCTTCCTTACATGTCCTGTTGCTAACCAAACTGAGCCTTCGTCACCGGTTTCATCCAGGTCGTCAGGGTCCTCGACAGCCTGACGGACGTCGATCTCAGCAATGGTGTGCAGCCGGGGAAGAGCCAGATGTTCAATGTCGCCAACACGGCAGACATCAGGCAGTTCCAGAGGATGGCGTTCGGCAGCCAGGACTTCAGCTCGGAGTACAGCCAGTCCAGGTCAAGCATAGGCAGCAAGAGGGATATCTAGTACCTGAAACATGTAAAGATTCTCCATCTGCGCTTCTTCTAGTTTGCGATGATTTTTGTTCTCGCTATGTATTTATTCTTTGCTATTATATTTTTTACAGCGATTGCTACCATACTGTTTCTGATGTTTTTTCTGGGTCAATGTGTAAATTGAGATTAAAAAATGCACATGAAATTGTGTTCATTATTGGCTATCCTGAATGGTAGTTTTGGTTTCTTCTCATACCACAACGACTTTCCACATAAATATCTGACCAGGTTCATTTCTATTGCTCAGCTATCTCCTCTGCTGTTAACACTTTGCTACGCTATGAGCACCTTAATGTCCAGGACTATAATTGCACATTGACATGAAAGACTAATTAAAGCCAAACAACACCTCCTATGTATAAAACATGTGTTACAAAATTAACATGGTCTGAGATTAATTTGATACCGAGATAACTACCAGCAACAATGTAAATACATGCTAGTAGATCAAACGCAAAGGATAAATCACCAAACCCTACACATACTAGGAACGTAATCATAGAACAGATCCATACATCCACCTGCCGCCTACCACTGCAGTTCTGTGGGGTGCAACACAACCTGAGGTAACTAGCCTGCACAGGCACCACGCCTAAGCTTTCAGTCACTGACCTCCACCCAACGCGAAGGGCTATAGAGGAAACCCCAAACAAGAGTCGCTATCACTCGCGCAGACTCAGGTACCCACAGATCAAGATAAATACGATAACTTGCTGAAAGTAAGTTGTAAACTAGCGAGGTACTAAAGGCAAGAGACCGAGGACTTACTGAAGATAACTCTTGAATATATTCCTCGGGGGCGGAAATGTTGAGACGAGACCGAGAGAGAAATCCCGGACTCTCTCTACAAAGCTCGGCTGTCACCCGAGCAACTCACCCACTCTCTCCCTACTCTAACTCTAAAGATGAGAGCAAAAACCCACTAAGCTACTCTTCTCTCCTTTGGATGATTTGATGGATGCTTTCTCAAGGTGAAGGAGGGTCCCTTTTATAGTCTTCAAGGGCGGTTGCAGGCGTCAGGATTAAGCTAACCCTCTGCTTAACTGCCACGCGAGGGGGACAGGTGGCGGCCTCTGGGGAGGCCGGCCGGCCTAGGCCAGGCCGATCGGCCTGACCTGGCTGCCCCGTGGCACCGCCTTCTTCAGGACGCTCTGGATTGCACCCTGAGGTCGGTAACGGTTGCTTTGGATCAAAGCTGTCCGAGAATCCAATGTTGGTGGGCCCTTCAATCCATACAAATGTAGCTTAGGCCTTTCGGTTTCTTGGATCAAACTGACGTTGATCGCACGTCTCATGATCATTTGTGTTGTGTTTGTGATCTCCTGGATCAGTGACGTGGCAAGTGGCCACAGAAGGGGGCCGGTCGGCCTGGCCTAGGCCGGCCGGCCTGGCTTGGTGCCCAATGTGGCTCAGCTTTTGCTTGCTTGCTCCTGCACTCACAAATTATACATAACTTGTGGAACTCATTAGAATTAATCAATTTTACTTTCTTATGAGCAAGATGAGCCTGAAATGTGACGTAATGTTGGTGGTGAAACCGTATCGTAACGACCACCAACAGCGATCGAAGTATACTTACAGTGCGTCACATGTGAGATCGAGAATGCTGGACGACGAAATCGATGTAGGTGTGGACGAGGTGGATGTAGAGGAAGCAGTGATGAGCGGTCGCGAGTACGCTTCCCAAAAACCTGATCGCCGGCACCCGTGAAGGCCTTCAGATCACCGGCGTGGTTCGGAGACACCACTCTCCCTCAATCCGCTGCACAGCGGACGAAGGAACGGCAGTAACCCTTGGATCGAGTCCTTAGGTTTCTGAAATAGTGTAATGGAAAAAGAAATGCTTCGAATCATTGCTATTTGACTCGGACCTGTTCTAAAAAAGTTGAGGTATTTTGAATTGTTTGTTGACACGGACAAAGTAAGGGAAAATACTCGCTAGATGGAACCGTCGGGTAACTAGGAGAAAACTCCATGTGGTAGATGGTTATGGGGATAAAGGTGTACGGCTAAAAAGATCCTACACTAGTGTTGCTACCGTTCCCCGGCAACGGCGCCAGAAAAGCTTGTTGGCACTCCTTAGCCTAACTAAAATCCGCAAGCGCACGGAGTCCGATGTAGCCTTTCACCAGGGGAGTAAGAACCTGGATATCGAATCCAAGGAACGGTAGACGCGACTAGCCTAGAACTTTTCTAACCGGACCCACCAAGGAGCAAAAGGATAAATGGGTAGAGAGCTTGACTTTAGTTAGCTACTCGTTACCCCAGACAAACTATCGATATCTAACCTGATCTGCTTCAACGGCTAGAACGGGAAGAACTCAGAACGGGGTGAGAGAGGGGTTCTTCCGGGCTCAGCACTACTGTTATGAGTACACCCGAACGTGGTGGAGTACAAAGGACGGACAGGGCTGTCACCACCTGCCGCCTACCACTGCAGTTCCGTGGGGTGCAACACAACATGAGGTGACTAGCCAGCACAGGCACCACGCCTAAGCTTTCAGTCACTGACCTCCACCCAACGCGAAGGGCTATAGAGAAAACCCCAAACAAGAGTCGCTGTCACTCGCGCAGACTCAGGTACCCGCAGATCAAGATAAATACGATAACTTGCTGAAAGTAAGTTGTAAACTAGCGAGGTACTAAAGGCAAGAGACCGAGGACTTACTGAAGATAACTCTTGAATATATTCCTCAGGGGCGGAAATGTTGAGACGAGACCGAGAGAGAAATCCCGGACTCTCTCTACAAAGCTCGGCTGTCACCCGAGCAACTCACCCACTCTCTCCCTACTCTAACTCTAAAGATGAGAGCAAAAACCCACTAAGCTACTCTTCTCTCCTTTGGATGATTTGATGGATGCTTTCTCAAGGTGAAGGAGGGTCTCTTATAGTCTTCAAGGGCGGTTGCAGGCGTCAGGATTAAGCTAACCCTCTGCTTAACTGCCACGCGAAGGGGGACAGGTGGCGGCCTCTAGGGGAGGCCGGCCGGGCTAGGCCAAGCCGATCGGCCTGGCCTGGCTGCCCCGTGGCACCGCCTTCTTCAGGGACGCTCTGGATTGCACCCTGAGGTCGGTAACGGTTGCTTTGGATCAAAGCTGTCCGAGAATCCAATGTTGGTGGGCCCTTCAATCCATGCAAATGTAGCTTAGGCCTTTCGGTTTCTTGGATCAAACCGACGTTGATCGCACGTCTCATGATCATTTGTGTTGTGTTTGTGATCTCCTGGATCAGTGACGTGGCAAGTGGCCACAGAAGGGGGCCGGTCGGCCTGGCCTAGGCCGGCCGGCCTGGCTTGGTGCCCAATGTGGCTCAGCTTTTGCTTTCTTGCTCCTGCACTCACAAATTATACAAAACTTGTGGAACTCATTAGAATTAATCAATTTTACTTTCTTATGAGCAAGATGAGCCTGAAATGTGACGGAATGTTGGTGGTGAAACCGTATCGTAACGACCACCAACACGCCCCCCTACCTGAACTTTGCTAGTCCCTTAGCAAAGAATGAATTAAATCACCGGGACTTTCGCAAGATCAGGGTCATGAGCTCAAGGTATACACAAATCATATTTCTGAGTTTTCTTTCATACCTTGGATTCTGGTGGCTAACACCCTCATCTTCATCAATTGAGTCTTAGAACAACTCATTGATTGGTCGAGCACTTCTTCCTCTTGGCATTTGGAGTTTTTGATAATTTTATAAAGAAAACGAGGCATTCCCTTGTTATTTCTCAACATCTCTCAATCACTCATAGTGTTTAGATCCTCACCTGTGCTTAGAATCAAGCCTCTCTATGTTATAAGGTGGAGCTTTTGAGATGTTGCTCACTCTTCTTTATTTATTTTGCAAGATCGAAGAACTTGTCTAATCATTCCTACTACTCATACATCTTGGCCAAGTGCATGTGTACTTTGATGGTTGAGTCCTTGTTCAAGCATCTTTCATCTTTCCCCTTTCTCTTTCTCTCTCTTTTTTTTCTTTTCTGAAGATAAGGAGTGTATCATTCCTTTCTTCATCATCATTTTTTTTTCGGGGGATGAAGAGCTCTCGACAATTTGGACTTTATTGATGCTCGTGTACGTGGATGGCCATGATGAACAAGATAGCACGAACGTGAAGGCAGGTAATTCGAGCAAGCTCAAAATTTTAGAAGGTGGCTATGTAGAAGTTTCAACTTGAACTTGGTATATGGCTTTGGATAGGATATTTCAAGTTGATGATAACAAGGGTTGCCTTAAGTTTTATTTTCAAAAACAATCTCCAAAACCTTGAATCGGAAGGCTCAACTTCTCAAATCATAATATCATAAGAATCAATTAACGAGAATCAGACAATCCTATCAAAAAGTTCCAAGGAGATGAAATACTTTGTCATGAAATATCACAAGTATATCCAAGGTGCCATGCGCAGGGGTTCACTTTCATGAGTTTTGATCAAGTTTTAAAAATTATTTAGCCAGGAATTTTATTTGGATCAAAATCACGAAAGGATCAAATGTAGGGGTTGCAAACCGTGTCCTGGAGTCGAGTCGACGACGTTGGCCCCAGGCCCAGGCCGATCGGCCCAGTGGAGGCCGGCCGGCCTGGCATTGTAGCCAGACAGTTCCGATTCAGGTTCCTCGTTTATGTGATTCGCGAGATTACGCAGTGGGCACGGGATCTCCTCGAGCGGCTTCAGTAGGGGCCGCCGGCCTGGCCTAGGCCGGCCGGCCTGGCATTGTGCCAGGTCCAGTCCCACCTTGGCTAGCGACCAGTGCACCTCCTGTACATCAGTGTTTCTGCGTGCTTCACTGAAATATCAGTCCGAGGGGTTGGTTGGCACACAAGTGTGCACCAACCATTCATGCATTTTTTTATATGAGTCTCTTCTTTCAAATAAATTTATTTTATTCAGATGAAAGGAAAACAAACATGGGGGTGCTGCATACAAGGGAAATTTGAAATAAAATGAATCAAAGGAAATTAACTAAGCACCCAAAAATCTAAACTAATCCTAATCCTAACTACTCCTCCTTCGGGCGGTAGAGGTGCTCGTTGCCGGTTGCCTTCGTGAGGCGCTTGACCTTAGAGGCCATTGCCTTGCGAAGGATCTCGATCTTGTCATTGTCCTCCATCTGCTCGATCACCGCCTCCGCCACGCGCTCGTCCATATTGTTGACCTTGAGTTGCAGCGCGGCGAGCTTCCTCCTCAGCTCCTCTACGTCCTCCTCCTCCTCCTCATCGGACCACTCCATCTGCCCGGGAGGTCCTTGGATCGGAGGGGGCGTCATGAAGCGCTTCCTCCCCTCGTCGGGCTTCTTAGAGGCTAAGAAGAGCCCCTTCCCGATGCCTGGCCCTTCCCGGCGTGGAGGGCTAGGACTTCCCGGAGTGTACTGCGGTGAGTACCCCGGCGAGGTGGAGATGAAGAGCGGCACGATCTCCTTCTTGAGCGGAGATGAGATGAGGCGCTTCCCGATGGCCTTCTTTGGGGACAAAAGTCCCGTAGTTGGCCTTCGGGGCGTCTTGGGCAGTGAACTCCCCTGACCCTCCTCCTGAGGATCACGAAGGGAGGCTCTGCCCAAAGGCGAGCCAGAGAGGCAGCGAGGGGAGGCCGGCCGGCCTGCCCCAGGCCGATCGGCCTGGGAAAGGGGCCGTCGGGCCTCCGACTGCGCGGCGACGGTTCCGACGAACGCCGCCCTCTCGATGATTCTGACGCTACTGGTGCTGGAGGAGCTGGGTGTCCCTTTCAAGGACTTGGATGGAGAATGGCTGCCTTGAGAGACCGAGTTGGAATCTTGGTGGCTTGATTGGGAGGCCATGGCTTGGATTTCTCAAAGGAGGGGACGTTTCTGGAGAAGGGAGGCTCGAGAGTTCTGAAGGGAGAAGAAGAGAGGGGGGCCTTTCGTTTTAAAACGACGCTCCTCTATTCAAAACCCTACGAATTCTCAGAAAGGATAGCAGGGAGACTCATTCAAACAAGGAGCGTCCCGAGACGAGCCAGTGCTGGGCCGGTCGGCCTGGGTGAGGCCGGCCGGCCTGGCTTTGTCTCGAGGGCCCCTGAAATTTTTCATGTATGCTCCCTTTGCTCTTCTACCAGAAATTCTTTAGGGTTTGGCTAGAAAAAGTTTAAGGAAAGGAAAGGAAAATAGATAGGGAAATCTATCCTAGATAAGGGCCATTTTTAGGTCCCGCCCGGACCTGGACTAGGTATCTCGGTTAGCTCGTAGACGTCCATCTCTTTGAGCTCCGACATTTCGGATTCGAGAAATATTTTCAATCTTTGGCCATTGGCCTTGAAAGTATTTCCGTCATTATCCTGGAGGGTTATCGCGCCATGATCGGTGGCATCTAAGACTTTAAAAGGACCTTCCCACTTACTTCTAAGCTTACCATGACCAAACAAGCGCATACGGGAGTTAAAGAGTAATACCTGATCTCCCGCTTTGAAATGCTTGATCTTGATGCGCTTGTCATGCCATCTCTTTGTTCTTTCTTTATATAGCTTGGCGTTGTGGTAGGCCTTTTCCCTCCATTCATCCAGTTCAGCCAATTGCATTCTTCTTTTGAGTCCGGCTGTCTGGAGATCCATATTCCACCTCTTGATCGCCCAATGGGACTTGAATTCTAGCTCAACCGGTAAGTGGCATGTCTTGCCATATACCAGTTGGTAGGGAGTCATCCCTATTGGTGTTTTGAATGCTGTTCTATATGGCCAAAGTGCTTCCAGTAGCTTTCGCTTCCATCCCGTCCCCATTGCATTGACCGTCTTTTGCAGAATGTTCTTGATTTGTTTGTTTGATGTTTCTGCTTGCCCGCTGGTCTGGGGGTGATAGGGTGTAGCCACTCGGTGGTCCACTCCTAAGTCGCTTAGGCACTTCCGGAACGTCTTGTCGATGAAGTGTGATCCTCCATCACTGATCACGACTCGAGGTACTCCAAAATGGGGAAAGATGATCTCTTCGAACATCTTCCTTGAATTCTTCGAGTCGGCTGCCGTGCACGGAAGTGCCTCCACCCATTTGGAAACATAGTCGACTGCCACCAGGATATATTCACACTGCTCAGATGCAGGGAAAGGACCCATAAAGTCTATTCCCCACACGTCGAAAATCTCCAACTGGAGGTTATTTTGCAGTGGCATAGCATCACGGGCGTTGATATTCCCGTGTTTCTGACACCTGGCACATCTCCGTATGAATTCCTTAGCGTCTCCATACATGGTCGGCCAGAAGAATCCACTCTGCCAGACGTTTGCATGGGTTCGGAAAGTTCCGTAGTGTCCTCCGTACAGTGATGAATGGCAACGATCAAGGATCTTATGTGTTTCCTCGTGAGGGATGCATCGTCGGAGTAATCCATCAGCACAAACCTTGAACAGATAGGGGTCATCCCAAAGGTGAAATCTGCTGAGGTAGATTAACTTCTTTTTGTCTTCTCCTGGAGGCACATACCCAATTACCATGAAGTTTACCAAATTTGCGTACCATGTACTAGATGTAGTGACCTTGAGGAGGGTATCATCTCTGAGATAGTCATTGATCGGAAGATCCGACCCTTGAACCTGCATTCTTGAGAGATGATCCGCCACACAATTATCTGTCCCCTTCTTGTCTCGTATTTCTAAATCAAACTCTTGAAGGAGCAGAATCCAACGGATGAGTCGTGGCTTGGCATCTTTCTTGGTCAAGAGGTACTTTAGTGCAGCATGGTCTGTGTATACTATCACTTTGGCACCAACCAAGTAAGATCTGAACTTGTCCATCGCAAACACCCCTGCCAGGAGTTCCTTCTCCATTGTCGCATAGTTTAACTGAGCTCCGGTCAATGTCCTGCTTGCATAAGATATAGCGTAATGCTGTTTATCCTTGCATTGACCGAGCACTGCCCCGACTGCATAGTCGCTAGCGTCGCACATGATCTCGAATGGAAGATTCCAATCGGGCGGTTGTATGATGGGAGCTGAGATAAGTGCCTTCTTGAGGGTGTAGAAGGCGAGAAGGCAATCATCGTCGAAGTTGAAGGGTGCTTCTTGTCGGTGATATTATCTCCGTCAGTCTTCCACGGGGTAGCCCACGGAAGTGATTTGTAATGTAGGGAAGATCGCAAAGATCGGAAGCAAGATGGTTAGGATGGACAGACACAAGGGTTTAGACAGGTTCGGGCCGTCGACTCGACGTAATACCCTACGTCCTGTTTGGGGTGTTGTATTGCTTGTTTTGATGTGGTGTCTAGTTATGAGATGTGTCGAGATGCTTTTTGAGGGGGTCCCTGCTCGCCTTATATATCGGGGGGCAGGGTTACAAGTCGTTTTGTATCCGATCCTATCTCTAAGAATCCTTTCCTTTTTTACAATAATTCCTATTTCAACTAGAACTTCTCCTTCCAGATCCTTCCCCCGTGCGCCGACTTGTCCCGCACGTCTTCAGGTCCAGAACGGTGAGGTGGGCCGCCCCCTTTTGGTGGGCTGCCAGGCTCGCTCGTGAGGTACCCAGGTACTATATCCCCCACAGTAGCCCCCGAGCACTTCTTGGCCGATCGTTGACTGTAATTGTTATATCTTTTCTTGCATGATTCGAGTGCTCCAAGTTGTCTAAAATCTCATCCGAGTGGTTTCGAAGAAGATCCGAGTGGTTTCAAGGAAGATCCGAGTGATTTCTCAGACGTTCCTGAAAATAATTCTTCAATTATAGTTAAAGTGAGGGGAAGGAGTGCTCTTTTTCACGACGCGACAGCGAAGTGAATACACTTAGCCCTCGAGCTTTGGGCAATTTTAGAATGAAATTGGCCAAAGGTCTTCAACTTTTATCCATCTGTATCTTGATTTTCAATGGTGTGCACCTCCAGGTGCACCCATTGGGTGTAGCCCCCGAGCCTTGAGTAGAATAGAATATTCTGGTCGAGGGTCAAAAATAAATATTATGAATCTCTTTTTGAACTTGATCCATCAATGGTGTGCACCTCCAGGTGCACCCATTGGGTGTAGCCCCCGAGTCTTGTTACGACTCAGCATGATCGTGTCAAGACTCTGAAAGCTATGAATTCCGACTGATTTTTCAGCCCCCATGCCTCTGGACATGAATTTTAGATAATCTTTTCCTTCAAGGGCTTTTTTGTTTCCCCTTTATAAGGATTTTGTCCTCAAGTTCTTTGAACTCGGCATGACTTCCGAGTCGTGTCCCACGACTCAGCTTGACCATATGGTAAGCCATCTTCTCACAAGACTTATACTTGTCAGCATTTGACCGAAATTTCTGAGTCAATTTAGCGATAGTATCGCATGCCTTACGTAAAAAATCAGTTGCGAGGTCGCAATATTAATTGCAAAATCAAGTCTGGTCGTCGACTAATTTTAGCCTCACGACCGAGTGGTTTCTGCCCCTGAACCCTAGCTCAGGAACCCACAGATTTATCATCGTAACAGAACCGAAAGGTCGTGCTACATTTCAGCCCATTAGGCCCATTATTCCTAAAAGTCCGTTGTAGTCCCTAACGGTCGCCTTACGGAAGGCGAGATATCGCGAGATATCGCGATTCCCTATCGCATCTTTGAATTCAAAGCGACGGGACGTGCCTGCGTCGGTTGAGTTCCCGAGACAAGCGCCGCGCCGCGCGCGGGAGGAACGGTTCCTTCCTTTATAAGCCATCCCCGCCGCATTCTTCTTCCTTTACTTGCCATTTGCCTTCCCCGACGCTCCAGTTTCCTTTGCGCCAGAGCAAAACCCTAGATCTGCTCCCGCACCCTTCTTCCTCGCTCTCCAGCACCAACCACTGCCATGGCGCCCAAGAGGAAGGAAGCCTCGAAGCGGAAGGAGAAGTCACCCGCGAGGGCCCGGTCGTCCAAGGGCAAGGCCGTCGCCGAGGTCGCCGTGGATCGGGCCGCCGAGTGGAGGGAGTCCATCACCTCCACCAGGCGCCTCGAGCAGCACGTCATGGATGGCGTCCTCCCCGATCAGCAAACCGCCGAGTGGCGCGCCGCCGCCGGTGAGTCTTTCCCCACCCCAAACTCCTCTGATTTGGTGGTGTTCGAATCTTTTTTTCTTCGTGGTCTTGGCTTGCCCGCGCATTCTTTCCTCCGCGGGCTGCTGCATTACTACGGGATCTGCCTCTGCGCATTGAATCCCAACTCTATCCTCCACATCGCCATCTTCATCAACCTCTGTGAGGCCTATCTTGGGATAGAGCCTCACTTCAATCTCTTCATTCATCTTTTTCTTCTTAAGCCTTATCCCCGCACCGACTGCCCACTAGTAGTCGGGGGCGCCGGACTCCAACTCCGCGAGGGTCGAACTCGGGAGTATTTTGACATCCCTTTCCTTACCTCCAATAAGGGGTGGCAGTCCGAGTGGTTTTACGTAGGAAACCACTCGCCTGCCATCTCTCCAGAAATCGATTCTCGTCCTGTCCCCTCCCAATCCTGGACCGCTCTTCCCAAGGAGAGTGAAATGGACCAGGTTCGGGAGCTCCTGGGTCTTATTACCCAGTTGAAGGACAGAGGGTTGTCTGCCGTCGGAGTGGCAGCCAACTTCGTTCTACGCCGGGTCCAGCCCCTCAAGCAGCGGGCTCACCCGGCGTATGAATATTACGCCGAGGGGGACAACACGCGCGAAGCCCCCGAGCGCGTCGACAAAGTCCAAGCCGCCGCTCGGCTTGGCAAATTCTTCGCACCTGGAACGTCGCTGAGGACTACTGACTGTCCTCCGGCGTTCAACTTGGGAAATCCACGCCCTGAGGTATTTAGCCAGTTTGTTCTTGTTTTTATTTCAATTCCACCCATTGGGTGTAATCTCAAAACTGAATCCAATATTTGCAGGATCGAGTTGCCTTTGTATCCATTCCTCCTTTGCCTGAGATGCCAAAGGGAGTGGATCAGCCTCGTCGGCGCAGGGCCGTTGGATCTGAAGAAGCAGTCGGGGAAAGTGAGAGTGATCTGCATGACTCGGATATCACTCTGTCATCCTCTCCTTCCCCCGATGTGCAATCTCCGAGTGGTGGGAAGGCTGCTCCTGCTCTGAAGAAGCGGAAGATCTCCACAGGGATCGTGTTCAGGGATGCGCCCAGCCGCCGGCAGCTCCTTATATCTGAGTCGTCTGACTCGGAGAAGGATGAAGCTGGCATCGCCGAGCCGTCTCTCCAGCCGCCAATCACGAGCTCGGAGCAGTCTCCCCTTGCAGTGATGCCTCTGAGCGCTGCAAGTCCGAGGGACCTTCCTTCCCCGACTCGGAGAGGAAAGCGCCTGAGAATGCGCGTTTCTACTCTGTAAGTATCCTTGTCTTGTCTTGATTTCCTTTATGTTCTTTGTTAATGATCCATAAATGCTTTTTGTAGCACGCCGTCTGAGGTCCCCTTCTCGGGTCCTCCGCCTCAGTCGGCGATTGAGACCGCAGCCCCAACAATCCAAACTCCAGAGGTGCCGATCCACTCGGCTGATCTTCTCAGCGATCAGCCTGTGGGTCCGCTACCCGAGTCGCAGCGGGAGCCAACCCCGCCACCGCCGAGTCCTGTACCAGCGTCGCCGACTCCTCCGCCAGTCCCACAAGGCAGCCCCCAGCATGCTGCTGCAGTTGAACCGACTGCAGTAGTGGAGGAGCCCCGGACTGCGACGGTCGAGATAGCTTCTGCGGCGGTCGGCGTCCAAGGTGGTGGTGCTCCCCTGACTCCTCTGGAGGAGTTCCTGTCCCTTCATCGTCGCATGGGCCATATAGCCAAGGTACTTCCCGAACTTCTTATCTTGTTGATATCAAATACCATTGGCATATTGATTCATATTATCTTCTGACTTGTTTTTGCAGGACTTAGCTGCTGATGCCGAGGCTAAAGCCTTGGTTATCCAAGAGTTAACTTCTGCAGTTGCTAAGGCCGACTCCTTGGTGGCCCGAGTGGCTGAGCTCGAAGCTGATGCAGTCGAGCGACAGGCTGAGTTGGAGGAAGCCCAGCGTACCACCCGCGATTTATGCGGGGAGGTAGAGCAGGCTAAGCTCAACGAAGCCCAGGCCGTGCACGAGCTCAGAGGTATGTTCTTCCTTATTTGTTTTTCTGTCAGACATGAAAATTTATTCAGATCTAACCTTCTTTAGATTATCGATATCGGACTATGTCCCAATTCGCAGAGCTCACTGCCAAGGTGGCCCGGCTGCAAGGCGAGGCTGAGGCGCTGCGCGCTGAGAAGACAGCGCTGGAGGATGCTATCCGAGTGGTGGCGGAGGAGATCGAGCCGGAGGCGTCATCGTCTTCAGCTTCCATCCTCGACCGCGTTCGGGCGCTCCCGCGCTACTTCCGGCGACAGCTCTGCTCCATCAGCCAAGCTAGCTGTGGCCATGTCCTGGCAGTGCTCAAGTCGCTGTTCCCGGCGTCAGACCTGGAGCCACTCGGCCACGGGTATGCTGCCGGTACTTCTGAAGACGACGTGGGCAGACTGCTCCATGAAGTCGAGCCCATCGCCAACGCCCTGTCCAAGGACGTTGTTGACGACTCGGATGAAGCGGCCCCGTCTGGTGCTGGCGACCCTGCAGAGTAAACAAAAATATTTGTAGTATGTGGTCGAACCAGTACTGTTTTTGAACAATGTATAAATTATCACTTTTGTATATAAGTTTTTGTTGGTCTACAACTCCCTTTCTTTCTGCGCTAGCCTTAATTTCTGAGTGGTTGACCTGTTACGGAGTAGATTAGCCTCGTTGGTCTCAGTCTCATGCCGCAGAGTCTTTGTCGTACGTTTAGAGCTTTGACTTGGCGAGTACTTTCCCTCTCGATTTAAGGTTTGTTCCCCTCATACTTTATGTGCGTGACGCGAAAGAGGAAATGCGAGTAGTAGAAATAGATGAAAGATGAAATCAACTTTATTGATATCTCATTGCAGACAAGCCGAGTCGTAACTGGGGGTGACTACCCTCCAAAATCACTCGGAAAAAATAAATCTAAGAAAATAAAAAAGACAAATACATAACTGATTCAGGCGTAGAAGCGTTGCAAGTGCTCGATGTTCCATGGATTTATTGATGTAGGCGCCCTATTGCGTCCAGAGTCAATTGATCCATGTGCGCTTGCATTATCCTCTGGTAGGTCGCGCTGGCGTTTTTCAGACCGAAAGCCAAAGGAGCACCGATCGATGTGACGAACGGAGTTTTTATCTGCTCGTTAGGCTCCAGGTCTGTCTGGCTATAGCTTGGATAGCTGTCGAGAAAGCAGAGCAGGGCAGAGCCTGCCGTGGAGTCTGACTCTGCCCCGATGACGGCCGTCTTCTTTGGGTCGTCCAGGTCCAGAGAGATCCTCTTAACTCCTGTCTCCTTGCTCGGCGCGATGGCTTCTCTCGCTGGCTTCTTGGTGGGGATCTCTAGAGCGTCCTTGTCCACCTCCTGTGATGCAGCCAGTACTTGTTCCATGCGCTTGGACATGTCCAGGGCGGCTGCCGCGTTGAGAGTTTCCTGCTCGCACGTGTATGCGACTCGGACGTCTCCCAAGACGGTGATTACGCCTTTCGGTCCTGGCATCTTGACCTGCAGGTAGACGTAGTGAGGAATCGCCATGAACTTGGCGAGCGCCGGCCTCCCAAGGATGGCGTGGTATGCAGTTTCAAAGTTCGCCACCGTGAACTGCATATGCTCGGTCCGGTAATTATTCCGGTCTCCGAAAGTGACGGGCAGCGTGATGTGCCCGAGTGGTTCTGCCCCCTCTCCCGGTATCAAACCATAGAAAGCGGATTGGGGGGGACTCAGATCGAGAGTAGTCAGGCCGAGCTCCTTCAATGTGTTAGCAAAGAGGATGTTCAGGCCACTGCCACCGTCGACTAGTACCTTGGTGAGCCGAACGTTGCGGATCGTCGGGGCTACTACCAAGGCATGGGACCCGGGCTTCGGTATGAAGTTTGGATGATCCTCCCGGGTGAATGTGATCGGAACTTCCGACCATTTGAGGTACTCAGGTACCGGTGGCTCCCTCGCGTGCATGACCTGGCGATGGGTGAGCTTCTGCTGGCGTCTTGACTCGAACTCTGGTCCGCCGTAAATCATGCGGACCACTCGGTCGGCTTCCTGAAAGTCATTATCAGGCTCGTCGTTTCGCCTGTCGTCTCGCGGGGAACCATCGTTCCTCTTTCTGTATGGGGGGCCTCTGTTGCCCCCTGTGAAGGCTCGCTTGAGCCCGTAGCACTCTCGCGCCGAGTGCTTGTGCTTGTGGTATGGGCATTGCTCATCGAGCATGCGCTGGAAGTCCTCTGGAGTTACCCGGCCTCTGGACCGGTCCAGGGCGGCAACCATATCTCCCTCGCTCTTCTTCTTGCGAGGTTGGTTGTCATTGCGTCGATGATCGTCGTGTCGTTCTTCGTCGTCACGGCGGTCGCGTTTGCGAGTCGTCTTATTCTCTTCTTCCCAGCGGCTTCTAATCTCGCTGAGTTGTTCTCTTTCCGCGATCTCGGCGTCCGCCCACGTGCTAGCGACCCGGAACATGTCATTGACAGTCGCGGGTGGCTTCCGAGTCCACTTATGGATCAGTCTTCCATCGGAGATGCCACGCTGAAAAGCTGACATCACCTCCTGATCCGTGACGTCCGTGATGGAGTTGCGCTTTTCCGAGAACCTGCGGACGAAGTCGTGCAGAGTCTCGTTTTTGCGCTGCCTGATCTGACCGAGGAGCCGCTTGCTCCCGGGCCTTTCCCAGGTACCGAGATAGTTACCGACGAAGAGTGCGGTAAGCTGATCCCAGTTGTCGATGGCGTCCTGCGGGAGCCCTGCCAGCCAGTTGCGGCAGTCCTTGGTGAGCATGATGGGAAGGTAGTTCGCCATCACGTCCTCGTCGCCGCCAGCCGCTTGTACGGCGGTGTAGTAGATCTGAAGCCATTGAGATGGATCAGATTTCCCGTCGTACTTGTCGATATCCGACAGCTTGAAGCCTCTGGGCCATGTTACGCTTCTCAAGCGCTCGGTGAACGACTGGAATCCGCCGATCCGACCTCTAGGGCGGGAATCGCTCGGACCCGATCCGTCAGTTGTCCTTGGGGGAGTACTGTCCCTCCTGCGATCCCGATCCCTGGGCGGGGAACGGGTCCTCCGATAGTTCCGAGTCCTGGGTGGAGTTCGGTCCTGTCGGTAGGCTCTGCTGCGCGGTGGAGTCCGATTTCTCGGTGGAGTCGGCCGCCTGGGTGGCGGAAGCATTCGTTGTCGACCACCATTGTTGCCGCGCCTTGGGCTACCGGAGAGGTCAGAGTAGTCTGACTCTGTCGAGTAACCGCTTCTGTTGGGGTTATGACGGGGATTTCCATGATCCCGATCATACTCTTGGCGCCGTCGGAGTTCTTCGCGATGGCGCTCTTCAGCGCTATTGGTGATGATGTCCCTTGCATCTCGATCTCTGTTGATCGTGGTGCGGAGGTCTTCATCACGACCCGATCCGCCGCCGGCCCGGTGTCGAGATGAACCGGGTTCAGGAGCGTCGGTGGTCGTTCTGCCTTGCATCTGGTGAACCTGGACGGAGGCGGCCTGCACGAGAGCCCTTACCTTTTCCAGGCCCGGAGTGTTAGGCGGTAGCCGATTGATTTCCTCGTTGATAGTAACGAGGTTCTGGACCGGTGTTTCATAGACTTCAGTGTCCGTTGAACTCGAACGTGCCGTCGCGCATCAAGTTCCGGGCGCTCCTCCGCTCGTGTTGATCCCGTTGGCGACGGTGATCTTCAGAGCGAGGCTCCTGGAGTCGAGCAGTACCAGATCCTGACGCGGCGGCTCCGTGTGGTCGTGCGGCTCTGCGAGTCGCCCGACTGGCATTGCGTCCTCGACGCTGGTTCCTGGCTTCGGTCGTCTCCTCAGCAGGAGTGACCTCATCTTCTGAGACAGGATTGGTCGGCGTTGCTGGCGCCACCATGTAACAATATGATCCGACTCCTTCTTGCGCGAGGTAGTCTTCCTCGGACTCGGAGAAGTCGGATGTGGGCGTGTAACGCTCCAAACTACTCGGAGTCAAATCTCCAAGTGATCCTAGTAGTTCCGGCTCTGTAGAGGCATCGGACACCGTGTATCCTTCCGGCAGATCGTCTAGGATTGAGGGTCCCAGTAGATCTAGCCCGTAGGAGTCGCTCCCAGAGAAGTAATCATCCGACTGGACGATGTCCTTCATCTTTTGCTTCCGAGCAAGCGCGCAAAAGCCAGGGGTCTGAACAGCAATGACCTCAGGGCTCTGGACGCGTGTGGGTTGAGCGTTTACGCTCTGCGATGATTCGGCGACGCGACTCTCAGGAGTCGGATCGGAACCGAGTGATTGTAGATCTGTTCCCGACTGGTCTGGCTTCGCGTTCTGCGAAGGACTCAGCGGGGTAGATCCGGCACGATCAGAGGCGATTGGACCGGATTGGGCCGTGATGGCCGAAGTCGGCGCCAGAGAGGAGACCTCCGTGGCGTCCGTTGCATCCGCCGCCTGGGTATCCAAGGCGGTGGTGGTGATGACGTCCCCGAACTGGATCTCGACTTCGTCGACGTCCGGGAGGTTGCAGCTGTCCAAGATCTTGACGCGATCCATCGAGCTTACCAGATTGATCTCGGCGATATCCCCTACCTGGCGCGCCACTGTCGGTGATATTATCTCCGTCAGTCTTCCACGGGGTAGCCCACGGAAGTGATTTGTAATGTAGGGAAGATCGCAAAGATCGGAAGCAAGATGGTTAGGATGGACAGACACAAGGGTTTAGACAGGTTCGGGCCGTCGACTCGACGTAATACCCTACGTCCTGTTTGGGGTGTTGTATTGCTTGTTTGATGTGGTGTCTAGTTATGAGATGTGTCGAGATGCTTTTTGAGGGGGTCCCTGCTCGCCTTATATATCGGGGGGCAGGGTTACAAGTCGGTTTGTATCCGATCCTATCTCTAAGAATCCTTTCCTTCTTTACAATAATTCCTATTTCAACTAGAACTTCTCCTTCCAGATCCTTCCTCCGTGCGCCGACTTGTCCCGCACGTCTTCAGGTCCAGAACGGTGAGGTGGGCCGCCCCCTTTTGGTGGGCTGCCAGGCTCGCTCGTGAGGTACCCAGGTACTATATCCCCCACACTTCTTTAGCCAGAAGGCTTGTAAGAGGCCTGGCTACCCGAGAGAAATCTTTGATGAATCTTTGGTAAAAGCCAGCATGACCCAGAAAACTTCGCACACCCTTGACATTCGTCGGGGGTGGTAGTTGCTCAATAACTTCTATTTTTGCCTTATCAACTTCTATTCATCTTTCTGACACCTTGTGTCCCAGCACAATTCCTTCTCTGACCATGAAGTGGCATTTTTCCCAATTTAGGATAAGGTGATGCTCTTCGCACCTCTTGAGGACTCTTTCCAACTGCTCAAGACAGTTGTCGAAGGTTTTACCATAGACGGTAAAGTCATCTATGAATACTTCCATGATCTGTTCGATCAAGTTAGAGAATATCGCCATCATACACCGCTGAAATGAAGCAGGTGCATTGCATAGGCCGAAAGACATCCGCCGGTAAGCGAACGTTCCGTAGGGGCAGGTGAAGGTAGTCTTGCTCTGGTCATCGGGATGAATAGGAATTTGATGATAACCAGAGTATCCATCAAGGAAGCAGAAAAATGAGTGGTTTGCCAACCGCTCAAGCATCTCGTCGATGAAGGGGAGAGGAAAGTGATCTTTACGGGTAGCTTTGTTAAGCTTCCTGTAATCGATGCACATCCTCCATCCAGTAACGGTCCTCTGAGGGATAAGTTCGTTCTTCTCGTTCTGGATAACTGTCATTCCACCCTTCTTCGGCACAACTTGAACGCGGCTGACCCATTCACTATCTTGCATGGGGTAGATTATACCCGTGTGCAGGAGCTTCAACACTTCTTTCTTGACTACCTCCCTCATCGCATCATTCAGCCGTCTTTGATGTTCTCTAGACGGCGTATGGTCCAGCTCCATAGGTATGCGATGGGTGCATAAGCTGGGGTTGACCCCCTTCAAGTCCTGTAGAGAATACCCGAAGACAGACCGGTGTTTCTCTAGGACTGTGATAAGCTGCCGAGTCTCATTCTCTGTCAGTTTGTCACTGATGACGACTGGCGAGCGTCGGTCATTGTGGAGGAAAGCGTATCTAAGTCCAGGAGGCAGCGGCTTCAATTCAGGAGGGGGGTGTTGTGGCTTTTCTTCCTCGTCGAGTTTTATAAAACCGTCCATTTCTGCCTCTTGGATGAAATGGTTAGCCTCTTCAGCCTGTGAGGACTGAGCTTGCTCTTCTTGAGCGGAGCTAACTGCTTTTTCCACTGGGTCTGTCTCGAATCGGGCCTCTGCGATAGTGTTCACTGACTGCAGAAGGCTGACCGGGATGATCTCTTTACCAACCTTGAACTGTATCGTTGCTCGATCATGGTTCGGGTTGGCAAGGTGCTCTATTGGTTGTCCGATCAGGAAGAAGTTGTCGCCTCTAGGGATATCGAAAATGTCAAAGTCTAGGAAAATCCTGTTGCGTCCCATGTGTATGGGCACAACACGGATGATTCCTCTGCATTCCATCATTTGGCCGTCGATCCACTTGAGGTGCTTACGGGAGAAGGACCGGGGTTCGTCTGGTTGCACTTGTGATGCGAGTGCACTTGATATGATATTACTCCCGACCTTCGGGTCGTAGGCAACTTCCTGAGAGTCAGTTCCCTCAATAGCGCAATGGAGTACTCTGAAGTTGCGGGTGGTTCGGATGATGTCTTCGCAACTTTCAATTTCCTCCGTCCATTCCTTGCTCATGATCGCAGATAAACCCTCGATCTGCGGTACGGCTTTTGGAATGAACGCCTTAGACCTTGAACTTGCGCACACTTGTTCCATGGGCATACGTGATGTATTGCCGATCTCCAAGTACTCTTCTTCTGTAAAGAGCTCGGGAATGAAGTGCGGCAGATCGTCAAGAATATTTTCATGGTCTGAGGACTTGGGGTGTTCGAGCACTTCCTCTATGATCGAAGGAGGCAGATCGAATGTGAGGGCGAGTAGTGGCTGTTTGTCTGTGGGGGTTGTTGGTGGTGTTGGTGGGTCGTCGAAGACGCCAGTGTACTCGGTAGAGTTGAGAACTTTTTCCAAGATCTCTCGTACCTCATCCACTGTCTTGTATAGCACTGACCCTGCGGAGGTGATGTTCAAGAACTGTGCACTCTCCGGCTTCAATGCACCAACAAAATGCTGCATAAGCATTTCCTCTGGAATGTTATGCGGTGGCCCTGAGTTGGCCAATTTTATGAACCGCTCCCACGTGGCTCCAAGTGACTCATCGCCTTGCTGATATGTCATCAACTCAACTCTGAGCTTCAAGATCTTGGAGACAGGGTAAAAGAACAGACAAAACTCATCTTTCAACTTGATCCAATCTCCGCTAAATCCCCTTGCAGTCCGGTCGTACCAAGATTTTGCATTTCCCATCAGAGAAAATGGGAAAAGTTTCCATCGTATAGTGTCTTGGTTTACACCGGGTATAATAAGAAGAGAGCAATTCTCCTCAAAAACCTGCAAGTGAGCATAGGGACTTTCGTCCTTCGTTCCACCGAAAGACTGTGCACGAACCATGGCAACGAGACTGGGACGGATCTTGAAGCCATGAGGTGGTATGGGGTGGCAACATGAAGGCGGTTCCAAATACTCGCTAGATGGAACCGTCGGGTAACTAGGAGAAAACTCCATGTGGTAGATGGTTATGGGGATAAAGGTGTACGGCTAAAAAGATCCTACACTAGTGTTGCTACCGTTCCCCGGCAACGGGGCCAGAAAAGCTTGTTGGCACTCCTTAGCCTAACTAAAATCCGCAAGCGCACGGAGTCCGATGTAGCCTTTCACCAGGGGAGTAAGAACCTGGATATCGAATCCAAGGAACGGTAGACGCGACTAGCCTAGAACTTTTCTAACCGGACCCACCAAGGAGCAAAAGGATAAATGGGTAGAGAGCTTGACTTTAGTTAGCTACTCGTTACCCCAGACAAACTATCGATATCTAACCTGATCTGCTTCGACGGCTAGAACGGGAAGAACTCAGAACGGGGTGAGAGAGGGGTTCTTCCGGGCTCAGCACTACTGTTATGAGTACACCCTGTTGACACCAATTTTGGCTCAACCCAAAATGTATGACATTCATATATATATACCATATTAAAATTAAATCATATTGATGGCCAAATTCCATCATGAGTAGAAATAAATCAAGAAAGAAGGAAAAAACCATGGCTCCACGTATGGTGAGAGAAACGAGTGTGCATGAATAAAAGAATATTTATGCCTATACGTGTGTGTATCTATTAGCCAAGCTAAGAGGAGTGTACTATGCAACACGTAGCACGTAAAGACCATGTACACTCCAACATCGTTTATGATGAAATGCCCCACGCATGCACGAGTTGTAGCGCAGCGGCCGGAAGATAACCAGGCATTTCCTTAACGACGTAATTAAAAAGAAAAAAAAAGGCCGCAGGCCCACTTGCCATGCAGAGGGTCTCCCGCTGTGCGCGCGTATAGCCTTCAAAGTTCAAACAGAGATGACCAAGTCCAGGAGCTCGGCGACTAAAACTGCCGCATATCCCACGACCTGCATTAGCGCGCGTCTTGACGCAAACCACCGCGCGCGCCGGCGTCATTAGCCAATACAAAATCAAAACAAATGGGCGCCAAAGCTCCAAAGCAAACTGCCTGCTGCTGGCCTATAAATACATGGCCATCGACACAGCACAGGAACCCTGACCCCCGGAGAAAAGCACAAGCGCACCGCCAGGCTGCTGCGATCCCTCGACGGAGAGCACCGCCAGGCTGCTGCGCTAAACACCACCCACACCACGCCGCCAGGCTGCTGCAATCCCCTGACGGAGAGCACTGCCGGCAATCATCTCCACCACCAACTCCGAGCAAAACACCCGTGAAGAAGAAGGCCACAGAAGCATCTCGTCCGGCGAGGTGCCGCTGAGCGCGGGGAAGTCTGCAAGGTGAGGAGCCTGATGGCGCTCCTCTAATCTTCTTCCCGGCATCCTTTCTTCCTTCTATCTCTCCCTGTTCTTGCTTCTCCATGGCACAAATCAAAGAAAGATTCAAGGCCCCATGTGTCGGTTTGGTCTTTTGATACAAATCACAGTGGGATGAGCTCTTGTTCTTCGTTTCGGTCTTTTGATACGAATTCAGGAACAAGTGCTAAAGCTATGTTGGGAGAGATCAAAATATGTTCCTGCCGCACTCTGTGCATGGGTTCCACCATCATGAACTCTTGCTAAAAACTGCAGCGGCAGGAACACCCATAAAGTCACCTGCATGTTTATCAAAACGGTTGCCTCACGCGTATACACATATAGGCTCTACATGCACGAGCGTGTTGTTGTGTTAGCAATAAAGCAGGTCAACCATCTCTCAAACAAACGAGTGTCTTTGCCTAGATCATATGGCATCAAGAGGAACAATCGCACATTGCATTATACGCATGTCGTTTCGGTCTAGTAGATTCCCATCCATGCATCCCGGGGCACTAGCTAGCATGTGTTTAGAGTATAAAATTGGCCCTGTCCACTCCGTGGCCGCATGCTCAATGATGTCCTGACTAAGTAATTAGCAGATATCAAGAAATCATGCCTGAATACACCGAGGCATAAATGAACCAAATGCTTAAGTGCTAATGCAGACTTAGCCAAATTAAAGAAACTTTGCCACACACATGTGCATCCTTGTATGTTGTCCTGATCAAATACTAGCAGGATACAATAAACAAATCAGTAGCCTCCCGTAATCAGGTTGCTATATATATGACATGGAAATCCTCTTGCATGGGAACATTAGGAATTACCATGTTCATTAGTGATATATTATCACTTATCCAATAACTGACAAACAAAGGTTATCTATATGGCACTGCACACGCATGCACCATGCTATCATCTGTAGCATATATCTCCTTAAAATATTTGGAGCATAAATCTTGGTCATAATGCATTTGCGTTAGGGAATCATTGTGACGTCAAAACTCTCAAAGCAGCTCATCCATACAGGCTAGCCGTGTCTAGTCAAATTCAAAGTACATGCACATCGCAAATGATGTATACAAAATACTTGTCCGTGCATCAATCCTGCAATACAACTGAGCAACAACAATCAGCTCAAGCAGGTACATATATATGCACGTGCCTGGTTTCATGGAAATGCCATGGCACATTACAAACCTAAGAAATAGATATATCATGAACTACAAAACACCCTGCATCCCGTGTTAGCTAGGCAATTAAACAAGCTAGCAGTACGAGAGCTGTACTCATGCCGCATCATGCCCAAAAATCAAACAAGTGTGTCGGCGTGAACACATATCACATATCCATATTCACCGGGTTCTATTCTACGGCAAGCATCCATCACTACGGCGAGAAGACATAGGCTTCTTTTATTTTGTAGTCATGTAATAGGCTAGCCATATGATGTAATCTATATTTTCATGTACTCATGTTGGAACTCTTAATCAGGGGTGTTCTCTACGGAGATGTAATTAACATAATTTTTATGGAAATATAAGAATTATGGAAGTATGGACTCGCATTACCTGTATTTCTTTGCTTTATCCAATTAAATTATACCACAATTAAATTTGTCTCTGCTGGCGCGGAGGCGGGCCTTCACCCGCCCGTTTTCCCGGCATCACACCCGAACGTGGTGGAGTACAAAGGACGGACAGGGCTGTCACCACCTGCCGCCTACCACTGCAGTTCTGTGGGGTGCAACACAACCTGAGGTAACTAGCCAGCACAGGCACCACGCCTAAGCTTTCAGTCACTGACCTCCACCCAACGCGAAGGGCTATAGAGGAAACCCCAAACAAGAGTCGCTATCACTCGCGCAGACTCAGGTACCCACAGATCAAGATAAATACGATAACTTGCTGAAAGTAAGTTGTAAACTAGCGAGGTACTAAAGGCAAGAGACCGAGGACTTACTGAAGATAACTCTTGAATATATTCCTCGGGGGCGGAAATGTTGAGACGAGACCGAGAGAGAAATCCCGGACTCTCTCTACAAAGCTCGGCTGTCACCCGAGCAACTCACCCACTCTCTCCCTACTCTAACTCTAAAGATGAGAGCAAAAACCCACTAAGCTACTCTTCTCTCCTTTGGATGATTTGATGGATGCTTTCTCAAGGTGAAGGAGGGTCCCTTTTATAGTCTTCAAGGGCGGTTGCAGGCGTCAGGATTAAGCTAACCCTCTGCTTAACTGCCACGCGAGGGGGACAGGTGGCGGCCTCTGGGGAGGCCGGCCGGCCTAGGCCAGGCCGATCGGCCTGGCCTGGCTGCCCCGTGGCACCGCCTTCTTCAGGGACACTCTGGATTGCACCCTGAGGTCGGTAACGGTTGCTTTGGATCAAAGCTGTCCGAGAATCCAATGTTGGTGGGCCCTTCAATCCATGCAAATGTAGCTTAGGCCTTTCGGTTTCTTGGATCAAACCGACGTTGATCGCACGTCTCATGATCATTTGTGTTGTGTTTGTGATCTCCTGGATCAGTGACGTGGCAAGTGGCCACAGAAGGGGGCCGGTCGGCCTGGCCTAGGCCGGCCGGCCTGGCTTGGTGCCCAATGTGGCTCAGCTTTTGCTTGCTTGCTCCTGCACTCACAAATTATACATAACTTGTGGAACTCATTAGAATTAATCAATTTTACTTTCTTATGAGCAAGATGAGCCTGAAATGTGACGTAATGTTGGTGGTGAAACCGTATCGTAACGACCACCAACAGCGATCGAAGTATACTTACAGTGCGTCACATGTGAGATCGAGAATGCTGGACGACGAAATCGATGTAGGTGTGGACGAGGTGGATGTAGAGGAAGCAGTGATGAGCGGTCGCGAGTACGCTTCCCAAAAACCTGATCGCCGGCACCCGTGAAGGCCTTCAGATCACCGGCGTGGTTCGGAGACACCACTCTCCCTCAATCCGCTGCACAGCGGACGAAGGAACGGCAGTAACCCTTGGATCGAGTCCTTAGGTTTCTGAAATAGTGTAATGGAAAAAGAAATGCTTCGAATCATTGCTATTTGACTCGGACCTGTTCTAAAAAAGTTGAGGTATTTTGAATTGTTTGTTGACACGGACAAAGTAAGGGAAAACCTCTGAAAGAATTTCCATATTGACCTTGGACATATAAGAGTTCCGAATCGAATCGCTATAGAAAGATCTTTTGTCTCATGGTAGCCTGCTCCAGTCCCCTTACGAAACTTTCGTTATTGGGTTAGCCATACACTTCACTTGTTTCTAGCGATTCACATGGCATCATCAAATGATACAGATCTTGGATAAGAATCTGCAACGCACTAGAACGCCCTTGTTGACGATTCTTTACTATGACAGCGTCTAGGGTTCCTCGAATAATGCGATATCTCACGCCGGGTAAATCCTTAACCCTTCCTCCTCTTACTAATACTACAAAATGTTCTTGTAAATTATGGCCAATACTAGGTATATAAGCAGTGATTCCAAATCCAAAGGTTAATCGTACTCTGGCAACTTTACGTACGACAGAGTTGGGTTTTTTGGGGTTGATAGTGGAAAAGTCGACAGATAAGTCATCCTTACTATCCCTCTACAGAACCATACATGAGATTTTCACCTCATACGGCTCCTCGTTCAATTATTTTGAAGGGATCCTTTTCCTCGTTCGAGAGTCTCCGCCCTTCTTCCACTTCGTCCCAAAGACTAACTAAGACCAATTGAGTCACGTTTTCATGTTCTAATTGAACACTTTCCATCTATGATTAAAGGAGAAGATTGTTCTTTTACCAAACATATGCGGATCAAATCACGTCTTATAATAAGAAGAAATCTTTCTCGGTATCAATCCCCTGGCCCCTCATTCTTTGAGAATCAGAAGGATCCTTTTCGAGTTTCCATTTCTTCATTTTGAATCTGGGCTCTTCTATCTTCGACTTATTTTTTTGGCTTTATTCTTTATTTATTTCATTTCGATTTTCCCTCTTCCTCTACCCTATCCTCTAGGTATAGCGTTTGCATCAATAGAAAACTTTTCCTCTGTATGAATCAATATTATTCCAATTTCTTCCCGAAACTTCTCAAGAAAAATCCCAAATTGGATCCAAAATTGACGGGTTAATGTGAGCTTATCCATGCGGTTAGGCACTCTTCAAATAGGAATCCATTTTCTAACTGGATCCGAGATCCTTTCGATGACCTATATTGTCTTGAAGGGATATCTATATGATCCGATCGATTGCATAAGACCCGCAGTAGCAATAGAACGGGGAAAATATACAGAAAAGACAGTTCTTTTCAATTTCGATTATCTATATATTAGTTCGTTTCTATTTCTAGATATCTATTTCTATATATTAGTATTAGTTAGTAGTACTATCCTATTAGTTAGCGATCCCGGCTCTGTGAGTTCTTTCTTCCGTGATGAACTGTCGGCACCAGTCCTACATTTTTTCTCTGTGGACCGAGGAGAAAGGGGGCTCCGCAGGAAGAGAATGTACCATGAGAGAAGCACAGGGGTCACTTCAAATATGGAACATGGATTCTGGCAATGCAACGGAGTTGGGTCCTCATATCGATCCGAATGAATTAGTCTTTCTACAGAGGTCAATCTTTGCCTATTAAGCAAGAGGATAGCAAGTTCGAAGTTCTGTCTCGGTAGGACCGGACATGGATTTCTATTACTATGAAATTCATAAATGAAGTAGTTGATGGGAGGGATACCATCATACTCGATCGTATGGACATGAAAAATACAGGATTTCCGATCCTAGCGAGAAAAGGAAGGAAACAGATACTCAATTTAAAGTGAGTAAAAGGAATTCCATACTCGATCTCATAGATCCCTATAGAATTCTGTGGAAAGCCGTATTTGATGAAAGTCGTATGTACGGCTTGGAGGGAGATCTTTCCTATCTTTCGAGATCCACCCTACAATATGGGGTCAAAAAGCCAAAAAAATAAGTGATTCATTTTTAGCCCTTATAAAAAGAAAACGGATTCTTGAACCTCATTCACGCTCATGTCACGTCGAGGTACTGCAAAAAAAAAAGAACCGCAAAATCCGATCCAATTTTTTGTAATCGATTAGTTAACATGGTGGTTAACCGTATTATGAAAGACGGAAAAAAACATCGGCTTATCAAATTCTCTATCGAACCGTGAAAAAGATTCAACAAAAGACAGAAACAAATCCACTAATGGTTTTATGTCAAGCAATACGTAGAGTAACTCCCAATATAGGAGTAAAAACAAGACGTAATGAAAAAGGATCGACACGGAAAGTTCTGATTGAAATAGGATCTAAACAAGGAAGAGCACTTGCCATTCGTTGGTTATTAGAAGCATCCCAAAAACGTCCGGGTCGAAATATGGCTTTCAAATTAAGTTCCGAATTAGTAGATGCTGCCAAAGGGAGTGGGGGTGCCATACGCAAAAAGGAAGTGACCCATAGAATGGTAGAGGCAAATAGAGCTCTTGCACATTTTCATTAATCCATGAACAGAATCTAGGTATGTAGACACATGGATCCATACATCTCGATCGGAAATGAATCAATAGAAGGAGAATCGGACGATATCATTTTCGAAACAAATAAAAAGGAAAAGAAAGAGAAAACAGAAATCATGATCAACTAAGCCCTCTCGGGGGCTTGCTTAAGAATAAGAAAAAGGAATCTCATGGAAATAACATGGAATAAGGTTTGATCCTATCATGGGGATTTTGTAAATATCCCATCGGTGCAATCGGGACTTTTCGGAGATCTGGCATGTACAGAATGAAAACTTCATTCTCGATTCTACGAGAATTTTTAGGAAAGCGTTCCATTTGCTTCTCTTCCAGGGAAGTTTCATTTTCCCAGAATGTATCCTAATTTTTGGCCTAATTCTTCTTCTGATATCGATTTAACCTCTGATAAAAAAGATAGACCTTGGTTCTATTTCATCTCTTCAACAAGTTTAGTAATAAGCATAACGGCCCTATTGTTCTGATGGAGAGAAGAACCTATAATTAGCTTTTTGGGAAATTTCCAAACGAACAATTTCAACAAAATCTTTCAATTTCTTATTTTATTATATTCCACTTTATGTATTCCTCTATCCGTAGAGTACATTGAATGTACAGAAATGGCTATAACAATGTTTCTATTATTCGTATTAACAGCTACTCTAGGGGGAATGTTTTTATGTGGTGCTAATGATTTAATAACTATCTTTGTAGCTCCTGTTTGCATCGTATCAAAAATAGCCATTCCTGAGATTAGCCACCCGCCAGGGGAGTTTATAAACAAAAAAATATCGCTAATTCCATCTTCTATACTGAGATATACCATCAGACACGTAATATGATTCGTGATCTCGCTACGAATCTCTTGACCTAAAAAAGTGTCCTTTCTCGATACATAACATTGTATAAGTCAACCCAAGTCGCTTCTTCATCTCCGGGAATCCGGTAAGGTACTTTTGGAACACCAATGGGCATATTACATTAATATTATTAAATTTAAGTAAGAAAACTACACTTTAATATGGAAACGTAAGAATGGAAGAGAAAGAAAGAATCCATAGTTTATTATCTTCATTTTTTTCTTATTCTATAAGAATACTATAGATTCTATTAATACATAGATTGGAAGACTATGCATATAATGAAGATAAGACAAACTGAATAAAGGAAAAGGAATCCATGATTCGAATGATAAACAAAGTGGGATTAAGGATCTATTCTTCGTTTTCCCAAATAGCCCAAGCTACCCATTGCATATTGGCACTTATCGAGTATAGAATAGATTTGCTTCTCTTTCTTCTTACAAACAGAATTGGCTTGTTATTTTTAATGAAATGAAATAAATATTCACGCTTTCTGACATAGAATCCCCTGGAAGGGTAGGTACACAGGATATGTATGTATAGTTTTTTCCAATGCGATAAAATAAAGCGACATCGTGTCTATTTTTCTTTGCTAAAGGGGTATTTCCATGGGTTTGCCTTGGTATCGTGTTCATACTATCATATTGAATGATCCGGGTCGATTGCTTTCGGTGCATATAATGCACACAGCTCTAGTTTCTAGTTGGGCTGGCTCGATGGCTTTATACGAATTAGCGGTTTTTGATCCCTCCGATCCTTTTCTGGATCCAATGTGGAGACAAGGTATGTTCGTCATCCCCTTCATGTCCTGTTTAGGAATAACCAATTCGTGGGGTGGTTGGAGTATTTCAGGAGGACCTGTAACGAATCCGGGTATTTAGAGTTATGAAGGTGTGGCAGGTGCGCATATTGTGTTTTCTGGCTTGTGTTTCTTGGCAGTTATCTGGCATTGGGTATATTGGGACCTAGAAGTATTCTATGATGAGTAGACGGGAAAACCTTCTTTGGATTTGCCCAGATCTTTGGAATTCATTTATTTCTTGCAGGGGTGGCTTGTTTTGGCTTTGGTGCATTTCATGTAACGGGTTTATATGGCCCTGGGATATGGGTGTCCGATCCTTACGGACTAACCGGAAAATTACAAGCTGTAAATCCTGCGTGGGGTGCAGAAGGTTTTGATCCTTTCATTCTGGGAGGAATAGCTTCGCATCATATTGCTGCGGGTACATTG
Source organism: Urochloa ruziziensis (assembly GCA_015476505.1). Lineage (NCBI taxonomy): Eukaryota > Viridiplantae > Streptophyta > Magnoliopsida > Poales > Poaceae > Urochloa > Urochloa ruziziensis. Next base: position 50,702,301 of record CM027126.1, read on the forward strand.
GGCATATTAGCGGGCCTATTCCATCTTAGTGTCTGTCCGCCGCAACGTCTATACAAAGGATTGCGTATGGGCAATATCGAAACTGTACTTTCCAGTAGTATCGCTGCTATTTTTTTTGCTGCTTTCATAGTTGCCAGAACTATGTGGTATCGATCAGCAACTACCCCAATCGAATTATTTGGGCCTACTCGTTATCAGGGGGGTCAGGGATACTTTCAGCAAGAAATATATCAAAGAGTTAGTCATGGGTTAGCCAAAAATCTTAGTTTGTCAGTAGCTTGGTCTAAAATTCCCAAAAAATTAGCATTTTATGATTATATTGGTAATAATCCGGCAAAGGGGGGATTATTCAGAGCAGGCTCAATGGACAATGGGGATGGAATAGTAGTTGGATGGTTAGGACATCCCGTCTTTAGAGATAAAGAAGGGCGCGAGCTTTTTGTACGTCGTATGCCTACTTTTTTTGAAACATTTCCGGTAGTTTTGGTAGATGAAGAGGGAATTGTGAGAGCGGACGTTCCTTTTAGAAGAGCAGAATCCAAATATAGTGTTGAACAAGTAGGCATAACGGTGGAGTTCTATGGTGGCGAACTTAATGGAGTAAGTTATTCTGATCCTGCTACTGTAAAAATGTATGCGCAACGTGCTCAATTAGGGGAAATTTTGGAATTAGATTGAGCTACTTTGAAATCAGATGGTGTTTTTCGCAGCAGTCCAAGGGGTTGGTTCACTTTTGGTCATGCTACCTTTGCTTTGCTCTTCTTTTTCGGACACATTTGGCATGGCGCTCGAACCTTTTTCAGAGAAAATGAAAGCATTTCTATACCATAATAAAAAGTAAGTGTAATAAATATAGAATTGGATCATATCACATGACTTATTCTTATTCCATTTATACTCTATGGGATCTTACGGAGCCCGCTCATGAATGACATGTTAGGGGTATGATCATAGAAAATATTCTCCTCGAGTGAACCAGCCTATCCTTCCTAGATAGGGGACTTACGTGTTGATTGGATGCGGAGAGACCTTCGGTCGTGAATTCTAATGTGGCAGATACAATTCTCTATCTGCATGGCCGAATTAATAATTCAAGTCACACACTCCATAATCCGCCTTATATTATTTCATAAAATTAACTTCAAATATAAATATTTGTATCAAAATACTTCGAAGTTGAAGAGAAGTATTCAAATGACATGTCTTATTGTAAAATAAGACATGTTTGTAGCAATGAAATACCAGAAGCTACCCTATATGATATATGAGAATTAGAATTCACTAGGATATATTTTTTCTATAAAGGACCCGAAATACCTTGCTTACGTATCATTGGAAAGTGCATTAACATAAATACGACAGTAAGCAGAGGCCATACAAAGGTATGTAAACTATAAAAACGAGTCATAGTGGATTCGCCCACACTAGCACTTCCACGTAATAATTCCACTAAAGGGGATCCTATTACTGGAATCGCTTCAGGTACACCTGTCACGATTTTGACTGCCAATAACCAATTTGATCCCAAGGCAAAGAATAACCATTTACACCAAATGATGCAACAACCTACTTCTTCACATTCACCGAGCAATGCATGCACTTATTGATAGACAGAAAAATCATGGTATGCATTTCCGTGTATTAGCTAAAGTATTGCGTATGTCAGGGGGAGATCATATCGACTCGTGTTAGTAGAAGAGGAATCATTTTGAAAGATTTTGCATTTGAATTATGCAAAAAAAGTTTTCTTAGTTTTTAGTATAGTTATTTAAAGAATAGATAGAAAAAAGATCGCGTCCAATAGGATTTGAACCTATACCAAAGGTTTCGAAGACCTCTGTCCTATCCATTAGACAATGGACGCTTGTTTTCATATTTTATTCTTTCTTTTACTTCCTTTCTCAGAACAAGAGAAAAAATAAAAAACTATTAGACCATAACTCTTTTAGGAAAGAAAAAATCCATATACCATATAAAAACGGATGATATGTATATCATAAAGAAGAAATATGGAGCAGGTAGTGAGTATCGAACTCGTAACCCCAAGATTATGAGCTTTGTGAGCTACCAAATTGCTCTACCTTCTTAAACTAAAGAGCGGGGAACTTGTGTATAAAAGGGGATTGGATATGCCCCTCTACCATATCTATACAAATAGAATAGTCCATTTATACAGAATGGTAAAGTGGGCTCTTCCATGATCATCAATTCGAGAAAACCATTGTCGGGGGGCAATACCAGGGCCCCCAAGGCAAGATATCTACGTATAAATAAAACATAAGCTTAGACGGAACTAGGCCCGACCCACGAGGAAAAAGCAACCCAGTAAACACACCATGACCAGCCCAGCTAGGTCGGGGCAAATAAAGGCCCAGAACAAGAAAAGCGTTCGCCTCGCCTGACCCCCGATGGAAGGGCGGGAGGCAGGCACTCGGGTCGGGGACATCCGCCTCGCCTGACCTCAAGGTCGGGAGAACGGATGACCATATCAGGATCAAGGTCGCATCACCCGACCTAGAGGGGAATCTTTGACCCGCGCCTCGCCTGGCCCCCGTGGGGCCCAGAGGCAGGCGGGACAGATAGAGATCCACCAAAAGGTGTGCTTAGGGACTGACATACTGTACCGAAACCCATCATGAGGCCAAAGAAACTAAGCCAACTTGGCCGCCACGGTAAGCCTGCCGTAACAGAGGCATGGGCACGTAACGGGCAGGACTGCCATCCTGCACCCATGGCAGTGAGACAAGGGCACCGCCCGTAAATATATGACGCTTGGCCAAGGGACCAGCGACCGGGAGACCGTCGGGGGCATACGGAAGACCGACGGATAAAAGAGGGCAACGCCAGGAGGACACCCTCTTTACTCGGGAGGTAAACGGGCAGCTGCCTGTGCCCTGTCCACCGTCGCCACCTCACACGGCATGGGTGGACGGCGGACTGACGGACAGAAATGACAGAGGGACGGCCGCCCATGTGACGATGAACAGGAGCATGCGTAACCTACGGGATTAGACACTAGGCCAGGTTTAGACCTGTTTTTCTTTAACGCTCTCGAGGGATTCATCCTTTTTCCATCCGACGTCCTATAAGAGGGCCTCCCCTTCAGGTATAAAAAGGGAGGCCAGAGCTCTTTTCTCTCTCTCTCTCTCGAACACTTCCAACTCACGCTCACGTAATCCCTTGAGGCCTCAGAACTCTTCTCTCCCTCACCCGTTTGTAACCCCTACTACTAACAGAAGAGCGAGCAACACGAGCAGACACCCACACTGGACGTAGGGCAAGTTGCCTGAACCAGTATACATCCTTGTGCTTGACTCGCTAACCACCAGGATCCCCACGCACAAATAGATAGTTCGCGCGCCAGGTAGAGGGCTTTGCGTGTTTCGTTATGTCAAGTGGGCTCCTGATGGCCATCACTCCCTCGAGCTGGCCCCCAGGTGCGATCATGCGCCTGGGAGGCTTTAGCTACATCATCGCGGCAGACGGCCAGTTGGTGCCCATGGCAGTGCCAACGACCGGTCGACCCGCTCTTCCGGCTGGCATCTATGCCGCCGCAGACCCCGACGTCCACGCCCCGGGAACGCTCTTGCGTTTCGGGAGCATGGATTTCATCACCACCGCTGATGGTACCGCATAACGGGTAGAGATGACGATATCTCCACCTGTCCTGCCAGCCACGGGCAGCATCGTAGCCAAGATTCCGGCGGAAGGGGAGAGGGCAACCCTCCTCCCCCCCGCTGGAAGCGTCCACGACTCCGCCCGTACGGGAGCGGAGGCGGGCTCAGAGCCTCGCCAAAGCAATTAGATCGCCGTCGAGGAGACGGAGCCTCAGAAGGAACTGGCATCGTGTGCCGCCAACGACCACAACATCGTCGGAGCCACGACGCGCGCGCCTCAGGAGCTCGAGCTTTGCCCTCCGGAGGCATTCTTCCCTGGGAGCCTGCGCCTGCTAGACATCGATGACGGCGCTCTCTGGCTCCAGCTGGTCGACTTCATGGGCCCAGCGCCCTCTATGGATGTAGGGACCCCTTATCGGGACGTCCCATGATTACCTGTATCAGGTCCTGGATCGGCCGCTGATACAGATCTTACCACAGATTAGTATCAGAAGAGGTAAATAACGTATATTTTAAAAAGATTTAACATCGTTTGTTACTAACGGAGAGCGGTTAGGCACATCATTCCTCCACCGGAATGGGCTGTAGCGCCTTCTTGCCCTGAAAGCCTAAACCTGTAAGACAATGAAAGCAAGGGTGAGTATTCTGAAAAGAATACCCAGCAAATCCCACAATTTCAATAATATGTCAAATTAAATTAAAGTTGAGGGTTGGTCCTGGAGGGGCACTTCCTCCCTGCCAGTCCCAGTATACAAAGCCTGAACCTGACCAACGGTACCTTTGCCGTTTCAGGTTCCCCGTACAGAAATAGTAAATCTAATCATCGGGGGCTTTGACTAAGTGGACTCTTGCCGGAGTCGCGGCTATCCAGATAGATTCTACACTCTGCAGAGGTCGTACTTATCTACCCCGCATTCAGTCTGTTCCCACCTTCGCGAAAGGCGGGCGTCGACCTACGAGATTCGTACCCACCGGTGACCATCGCTGGTCAGCATTCCCTAGGTCCAGCCACGTGTATACTGGGGGCTAAACAGGGGCTACTAATCATCCGCCTCGCGGATATCAACCCGGGTTTTTGATGAGCTCATCGGGCCTCTGGCCCTCAGGGTCTTGACCCTGTATCCTAGTCAACCCGTGCCGCCCAGTCCCAGCCCTCTGTCTGAGGCTGTCTCCAGTATACCCGTTTCCCGACTTGGCGTGTGCTCGACCCGGCACCGGGCGGTCCCAGTTCGCCGGTCAGCACTCTGCGCCAATCATACGGCTTCCTTGGGATGGATTACTAGGTTCAGCTGGTGGGGTGTGAATCAAGGCCTCACATAAATAGGCATTCCCGAAGGCTATGCCTTTTTGGCATGCGAGGTTGTACTAGGCACTAGAAAGACTCTCCCGTGAACCGGTCCTTAGCTGGGATCAGAGTGGCTCTTAGGACAGAATCCCCTTCATTGGGATCTTCCTTCCACTCCAATCAGCATCCTATGCCTACAGCGATGCTGGGCATACCCTCCGGTCATGCCCCCCTGTAGCTTATGCTGCACATAAGGTAAAGTTTAGTGATTAAGGTGATATTACTGGTGAGACTTGCCTTCATTGTCGATCCTTAGTCGTTCCTTACGCGGGCGTGCATCGTATGTTGACCGGGCTGGGCTTCGGGCCTTCTGGAGCTTTGGCGTCTCGTCGAGGCCCGGTCATGCTATCGATAAAAACACATAAAATAACAATCAGGATAACAATACATCAATCAAATCGTAAAAAGGAAAAGAATGGAAACAAGGCGGGGACGGAAGGATTTGCTAAGGGTTAAGGAGTAACGGCTAAAGATTGGATTAATAACCCATCAAATAACCAATGGATTAAAGGATGGGAATTTGGAAGAGAATTATTAAATAATTCCCTGGAAGATGGCTGGAATGATGATTATCGGTATTCCGGGATTTATATGGATTTCTAGGGAATAAACCCCAAATGACTGATATGGATTTCTAGAAAAGCCCTTATGTGTTTCTTGGGCAGCATGATGGCTAGGGTTTCAATGAAACTTAGGGGTTTATGGGCGGTCGGTTGGACGACGGAGATTTAGACGGGGTTTTGGGTTTACACGGTCGGCGTAGCGGCGGGGTTTTGGGGTGGATTAAAGGCATGGCTAAGCTTAGGATGTAAATATTAGGGAACTAAGCATATGAAAATGCTTAGAATAATTCCTAATATTTATGGGAATTTCCTGGGGATTTATCGGGCTAAGACAGAGAAAGGGGAATTTTCTGGGTACACCGAGGGAGACTTTCTATTGGTTAGAAAGAAGCTTATTTGGATTTGAGCTCTAATGACTTGCTAAAAAGGATTGGATGACACTAATAGGCTTAGAAATATTTCTAGTATTTTTTGGATATTTTTGGGGAATTTTTAGAAGTGAGGAAGGGCTCTAAATACACTTGCGTGTACACTTACCGGGGTGTACCTAGCAATTTGCTAGGGGCTGACGCGGTAGGGTGACCCAGCTGACGTGGGCCGGTGGGACCCACTGCGCACTGTTCCGTACGCCGGGCGCGTGGGCGCGGTGGACCGCGGCCGCTGGGCCGACGGTCTAGTGGGCCGCGTCCACCCGGGGTCTGGTGGCGGGAGGCCGTGCGCCAACCATGGACCGGGGCGCTCGCAGAGCCTTCGGTCCACATGGACCGCGTGCACCCGACGCGGGGCGGAGGGAGCGGACGGCGCGGGATAACGCCGTCATGGCCCGGCCCACCTGTCGGGTTGTACGCAGAGAGAGAGGGAGGCGACGGCGGTTGACGGGAGGGGTGGCAGCGTATCCCTTCGGGGGACGGCAGCGGCGCTGCCGTACGCGCCATTAGCGCTGCCGCAGGGCTCGCCGAGGCAGCGCCGGGATGGCGCTATAGCTCGCCGGCGGCCGTGTGGTTTGCACTGGGAGAACGAGGGGAGTACGGCGAACACAATGGTGGCTTGCGGGAGAGCGGAGGAGAAGCGGAGCGGCGTATCCACGCGCGAGGGAAGAAATGCTCGATCTCGAGCTTGGGGCGTTCTCAAGGCGGGGTTTGGGTTGCCTTTTATAGGCGGAGCGGTGACGCACAGTGCCGCCACGTCGTGCGGAGGAGATAGGGGCGGCCGGCGGAGTAGGACGCGTGGCGGCCGTGGAGGGGTTGAGCGCCGGCGGCGGGGGACCTTGGCCGGGCGGGGTCTGGGGTGGTCGGCGCGGCACCCGCGTCGCGGTGGAGCGCGGAGGCGCGGACACGCGGCGCGCGCGTACCCTGGGGCGGCATCACGGCCGTGAGGCACGAATCGGGCGGCGGCGGTGCGTCTCGGCGGTGCTCGGAGGGGAAGGAGGAGGATGACGTAGGAGGGAGCGATGACGTCATGCGTGACGTCGTCCCGGAGGGCGTGGGCCGCGTGCGGGCGGGAGGCCGAGGCGAGGTGGACCGCGTGGGCCGTGGGGGTCGCGGCTGGTGGCCTGCTGGGCCGAGTGAGGGAGGGAGGCGCGGTGCACGTGAGTTGGGCCGCGGGTGGGCCAAGGGAGGCTGGGTCGGCCGATGGAGAGGGAGGAAAAGCGGGTAAGGCCGGAAGTTGGGGGAGGGTTACTAGACTTTGAGGCTGGGCTGCGAGGAGTGGTTTGGGCCAGAATTGAGGTTTCGGCCCAAACATCTTTTAAACCTTTTTCTATTTATTTTGAAAGGGTTTTTGAAAGGAATTTGTATTCAAATCTAAACCAAACCTTTTCTAATTTGATTCTAGAGTTTTAAAAACCAAGTTTAGCATTCAAGTTAGAAACATCCCTTTATTTTCCCCTTAGTCATCTATAGTTTATTATTTACATTTATTTCGTTAATTCCATAATTATTCCGGTAAATCTAAGGATTAATCTAAATAAATCCTAATTAATTCCTACTTAATTTTGAGGGTGTCACAGATCTACCCCACTTAAAGAAATCTCGTCCCGAGATTTAAGGCTAGAAAGAAGGTCTAAGATTTTCTCCTAGTATTCTTCTAATTTAGAGCGTCGGCGAGGATTTCCAATACTTATTAAAAGGAATTTCTTCTCCCTTTTAAAATTTTGAATTCTTCTCTTCGCGATATACCTGTCCCTTATTTCCGTGGGTGGGAGTATTGCTGTTAACGTTTGTTTCCTTTACTCCCGAATATATCCAATTAATTACGGCCGCAGTTGGGGTGTCTGGATAAAATACTTTACCTGAGTTGTTTTAATCCTCAAGTTCTTGAGGTCAAGAACCTTTTCCTTTGTTTGGGTTACTACCCCACTTAAAAGGATTAACTCAGGATTTCCTTTGATTTTAATCTGAGATTCTCTTTCCGAATGGATTTCTCAAATTTCTTTTGAATTGAAAATCTCAGATTTCCTTATCTTCTTCAGGGTTTTCGTCTAAATTTTCTATCCAAGTTTTTCCTTTACTTGGACGTACTCATACTTGGTTTTTACTTACCTCTTCGAATGTCCTATTCTTGATCACTCCACTGTCTTTGTCGTGGCTTTCCTTCTGGGTAATCTTGCTTCGCCTGGAGTGGTTAGGTTCGAGGAAGGCTATAGCTATGATTACAAGGAATCTGGTAATTGGTTCAGGTTACCAGATGGGGAAAAGGAAATCTAGGGTAAGAAACTTGGGTGACTACTTCTCATCTGGAAATTTGGTATGGTGATTCTTCTGGATTGAGAAGTGTCTCCTCTTGGAATGGGTAGGTAGTTTTAGATCCTGGATTGGTAGGTTTACTAACCATTCTTAGTGGTTTCCAAATCTTCATGTGGTGATTCTTCGGCCAAATCACCTAATATTCCACTAAGATTCCTTTCTTATGTTTCTTCTATAAGAGGCGGGTTGTTTTGAACTTTTCCTAAGGGTATAGCTAAGGCTGAGGGGTTTATGGCTGAGATATTTGCTAGAATGGTTGTTTCAGGGGACGAGCCTGATTCAATCATTCCTTGGATAAGGCGTGACGGGATGGTTCTATTAGGTGTTCGAAGATTTGCATCCTTTCGGAGCGAGGTGACAATTATGGTGTCTATGAAAGAATGGCGAGATGATAACAGTTGTCAGGAACGGTGAGGGAGTGATTCTTAAGGAGGGTTAGGGGGTTATTGGTTAGGGAGGAGGAAAAGATGTCACTGAGGGGCATTTTTCTTTAAAGAAACTTGCATGCCTCAGTGATCTGCAAGAGTTAAGGTAGCTTTTCTAATAGGAGGGAGGGTTTCTTGGTTTGGGGTGAGTGTTCTGAAGAAGTGATCTGGGTTGATCATTTCTCTTAAGAAGGTATGGGAAGGTGATTTTTACGGAGTGGCCGGCGATGTGCCTTTATCTGAAGGGGGAGGATGGTTATGGTCAAGTTCTGTGGTTTTGAGTATAACCCGGACGGTTATCCTCGGTGACGGGGAGGGGGATGATCGAGCGATGATGTTGGGTATGGGTATACGGAGGCAGGTTTCTCGGAATATTTTAGTAGCGAGCACAGGGAGTGGGGGGAGAAAGGTCGAGGTGATGAATATACGAGGGTTTTTGGGAGAATGGATCGGGTTAAGGTTTATTGGTGGTTGACTTTTGTAGTTTTCTGTTGGAGGATTGACGGTATATTGGGGGATGAGGAAAATTTTTACTAGAGAGAAATGTTGACGTATTGCTTCCTCTAGTAATGGTGTAGTGAGGAATGGCCGGAGTTTTCCAGTTTCTCGGGAGAGTTGTATGGCATAATTTGATTGGAAAGGATTTGTCGACGTATTTGATGCGTCGATATTGGCGAGGGGGTGGGCTCAGTTAGTTTTCGGGGAAAAGGAGATTGGATTTCTAGAGAGGGTAGGAGTGAGTGGTGACTAGAAGGGTCTGATTTCATAAGAGTTGGATTGCTTTGAAGAATAGGTGAAGGTTTGGGTTATTCCCATGAGAGTCTTTGGTGAGAATGGGCGTGGGAAAGACGGTATTTAGATTCTCAGGGTACGTGATTGATAAGCTGGATTTCTTGGAAGCTGGAGAGGAAATCAAGAGAGAGAGGTGCCAGGAATGACAAGGATTTCGGAGTTATGGATATTGTCAATCCTGATTCAAGAAAAAAAATGTCGGTCAATCCAGAAGTACTCATGGTGGATGGAGTTGACCTTGATGCGGATAGGGGTGGATGTTTATTTCTTGGCTGCGGGTTCACGGGTTGTGGAACCCATGGCTTAGGGTTTCTAACGGAGATCCTTATATCTTCTTATTGGTTTCCTCGGCTTTCACAAGTTTCTGTTCCAAGGGTTATTCAGGAATTCAATCCTGGTCACATTCATAGTATAGGCTTGTCTTATACTATTCCTGTGATTATTCTGTATTTTCCTGAGATCTGTATCGTATGAATTCTTCTTAATCGATCTCTGAAGTGTTCCGAGTAGAATGTCTCGATCACTTCGGAACCTACCCCACTCAAGAGGATTAGATCCCGTATTCCATATCAGATATGTACAATTATTTTCCAGAAATTTTCTTCAATTCTGAACCTCTATTTGGATTGCTGACGTTAGAAGGACAAGGGCTATAGCTAATCCTTAGGTTTTTAGGAAAGAGTGGTTCTATCCACGCATTTTTACAATCAACTACCAATCAAATCCATATCTATTATATGGAAAGGGGGAAACTATTATCCGGGGCTTAATCAACCATCATACAATCAAGAGTACGTCACTATGAAGTCATAAGCTTATTTTCCAATAGAACATTCTACAACTAGATCTCTAGTTACTCCGGCAGCGTCTGCTCTTCGGCAAACCTTCATCTCATAATCTCCATATTGCGGATCGTCTTCCGAACCTCGTTCCCATGATCCATACTTGTCAGAGTAACATTTGGAGTTAAGCAAGAAATAAGGGAGTTCAGGGGCATGGACGAAGGATTTTTCGAAAAAATTCGAAAAATAGGAGCAGAACGCAGGGTTTATGGCTTCCTAATGCCTATGGGCTGTCTTATATGGTGATATGAATTTATTTACGGCTCTGATACCACCCTGTAGGGACCCCTTATCGGGACGTCCCATGATTACCTGTATCAGGTCCTGGATCGGCCGCTGATACAGATCTTACCACAGATTAGTATCAGAAGAGGTAAATAACATATATTTTAAAAAGATTTAACACCGTTTGTTACTAACGGAGGGCGGTTAGGCACATCATTCCTCCACCGGAATGGGCTGCAGCGCCTTCTCGCCCTGAAAGCCTAAACCTGTAAGACAATGAAAGCAAGGGTGAGTATTCTGAAAAGAATACCCAGCAAATCCCACAATTTCAATAATATGTCAAATTAAATTAAAGTTGAGGGTTGGTCCTGGAGGGGCACTTCCTCCCTGCCAGTCCCAGTATACAAACCCTGAACCTGACCAACGGTACCTTTGCCGTTTCAGGTTCCCCGTACAGAAATAGTAAATCTAATCATCGAGGGCTTTGACTAAGTGGACTCTTGCCGGAGTCGCGGCTATCCAGATAGATTCTACACTCTGCAGAGGTCGTACTTATCTACCCCGCATTCGATCTGTTCCCACCTTCGCGAAAGGCGGGCATCGACCTACGAGATTCGTACCCACCGGTGACCATCGCTGGTCAGCATTCCCTAGGTCCAGCCACGTGTATACTGGGGGCTAAACAGGGGCTACTAATCATCCGCCTCGCGGATATCGACCCGGGTTTTTTATGAGCTCATCGGGCCTCTGGCCCTCAGGGTCTCTGACCCTGTATCCTAGTCAACCCGTGCCGCCCAGTCCTAGCCCTCTGTCTGGGGCTGTCTCTAGTATACCCGTTTCCCGACTTGGCGTGTGCTCGACCCGGCACCGGTCGGTCCCAGTTCGCCGGTCAGCACTCTGCGCCAATCGTACGGCTTCCTTGGGATGGATTACTAGGTTCAGCTGGTGGGGTGTGAATCAAGGCCTCACATAAATAGGCATTCCCGAAGGCTATGCCTTTTTGGCATGCGAGGTTGTACTGGGCACTAGAAAGACTCTCCCGTGAACCAGTCCTTAGCTGGGATCAGAGTGGCTCTTAGGACAGAATCCCCTTCATTGGGATCTTCCTTCCACTCCAATCAGCATCCTATGCCTACAGCGATGCTGGGCATACCCTCCGGTCATGCCCCCCTGTAGCTTATGCTGTACATAAGGTAAAGTTTAGTGATTAAGGTGATATTACTGGTGAGACTTGCCTTCATTGTCGATCCTTAGTCGTTCCTTACGCGGGCGTGCATTGTATGTTGACCGGGCTGGGCTTCGGGCCTTCTGGAGCTTTGGCGTCTCGTCGAGGCCCGGTCATGCTATCGATAAAAACACATAAAATAACAATCAGGATAACAATACATCAATCAAATCGTAAAAAGGAAAAGAATGGAAACAAGGCGGGGACGGAAGGATTTGCTAAGGGTTAAGGAGTAACGGCTAAAGATTGGATTAATAACCCATCAAATAACCGATGGATTAAAGGATGGGAATTTGGAAGAGAATTATTAAATAATTCCCTGGAAGATGGCTGGAATGATGATTATCGGTATTCCGGGATTTATATGGATTTCTAGGGAATAAACCCCAAATGACTGATATGGAGTTCTAGAAAAGCCCTTATGTGTTTCTTGGGCAGCATGATGGCTAGGGTTTCAATGAAACTTAGGGGTTTATGGGCGGTCGGTTGGACGACGGGGATTTAGACGGGGTTTTGGGTTTACACGGTCGGCGTAGCGGCGGGGTTTTGGGGTGGATTAAAGGCATGGCTAAGCTTAGGATGTAAATATTAGGGAACTAAGCATATGAAAATGCTTAGAATAATTCCTAATATTTATGGGAATTTCCTGGGGATTTATCGGGCTAAGACAGAGAAAGGGGAATTTTCTGGGTACACCGAGGAAGACTTTCTATTGGTTAGAAAGAAGCTTATTTGGATTTGAGCTCTAATGACTTGCTAAAAAGGATTGGATGGCACTAATAGGCTTAGAAATATTTTTAGTATTTTTTTGGATATTTTTGGGGAATTTTTAGAAGTGAGGAAGGGCTCTAAATACACTTGCGTGTACACTTACCGGGGTGTACCTAGCAATTTGCTAGGGGCTGACGCGGTAGGGAGACCAAGCTGACGTGGGCCGGTGGGACCCACTGCGCACTGTTCCGTACGCCGGGCGCGTGGGCGCGGTGGATCGCGGCCGCTGGGCCGACGGTCTAGTGGGCCGCGTCCACCCGGGGTCTGGTGGCGGGAGGCCGTGCGCCAACCATGGACCGGGGCGCTCGCAGAGCCTTCGGTCCACATGGACCGCGTGCACCCGACGCGGGGCGGAGGGAGCGGACGGCGGGGGATAACGCCGTCATGGCCCGGCCCACCTGTCGGGTTGTACGCAGAGAGAGAGGGAGGCGACGGCGGTTGACGGGAGGGGCGGCAGCGTATCCCTTCGGGGGACGGCAGTGGCGCTGCCGTACGCGCCATTAGCGCCGCCGCAGGGCTCGCCGGGGCAGCGCCGGGATGGCGCTATAGCTCGCCGGCGGCCGTGTGGTTTGCACTGGGAGAACGAGGGGAGTACGGCGAACACAATGGTGGCTTGCGGGAGAACGGAGGAGAAGCGGAGCGGCGTATCCACGCGCGAGGGAAGAAATGCTCGATCTCGAGCTTGGGGCGTGCTCAAGGCGGGGTTTGGGTTGCCTTTTATAGGCGGAGCGGTGACGCGCAGTGCCGCCACGTCGTGCGGAGGAGATAGGGGCGGCCGGCGGAGTAGGACGCGCGGCGGCCGTGGAGGGGTTGAGCGCCGGCGGCGGGGGACATTGGCCGGGCGGGGTCTGGGGTGGTCGGCGCGGCACCCGCGTCGCGGTGGAGCGCGGAGGCGCGGACACGTGGCGCGCACGTACCCTGGGGCGGCATCACGGCCGTGAGGCGCGAATCGGGCGGCGGCGGTGAGTCTCGGCGGCGCTCGGAGGGGAAGGAGGAGGATGACGTAGGAGGGAGCGATGACGTCATGCGTGACGTCGTCCCGGAGGGCGTGGGCCGCGTGCGGGCGGGAGGCCGAGGCGAGGTGGACCGCATGGGGCGTGGGGGTCGCGGCTGGCGGCCTGCTGGGCCGAGTGAGGGAGGGAGGCGCGGTGCGCGTGAGTTGGGCCGCGGGTGGGCCAAGGGAGGCTGGGCCGGCGGATGGAGAGGGAGGAAAAGCGGGTAAGGCTGGAAGTTGGGGGAGGGTTACTAGACTTTGAGGCTGGGCTGCGAGGAGTGGTTTGGGCCAGAATTGAGGTTTCGGCCCAAACATCTTTTAAACCTTTTTCTATTTATTTTGAAAGGGTTTTTGAAAGGAATTTGTATTCAAATCTAAACCAAACCTTTTCTAATTTGATTCTAGAGTTTTAAAAACCAAGTTTAGCATTCAAGTTAGAAACATCCCTTTATTTTCCCCTTAGTCATCTATAGTTTATTATTTACATTTATTTCGTTAATTCCATAATTATTCCGGTAAATCTAAGGATTAATCTAAATAAATCCTAATTAATTCCTACTTAATTTTGAGGGTGTCACAATGGAGGATGTCCATGCGGTACTCTACTCCTTTTCAAACATTAGGCAACAACTGGCCGGGGGACCACCAATCCCCCCTCCAGACCTTGCCGCCGGGAAGGCGGCCTTACCCCTTGGGCTCACCAATGCTTCTCAAGTCGTGCAGGAGCTGATTGGGAAGCAGATCTCTGTTGACTTCCCTGACGGCGAGCTCGTAGGGATGGTGGACTACACTCCTCAGTCGATCCTCGACCTCCTCATGGAGGAGGACTTCGACCTTGATGAAGACGATCTCCTCGACGAGGAAGATGCACGCTCTTCCAGGGAGTCCAGTAACGTCGCCTCTCACCACCCGTCGAGGGAGTGTTTCATGGCAGGAGACGTTGACAGACACGTGTTGGACGCCAGCGACGAGCCGCCGCAGCACCAATCACCGGTCGGGAGGCCACCTCTGGGACAGCCAACACTGGTCACGCCGCACCTGTCGGAAGCATCCCGCTTGACCAGGGACCAGCAGGGCCGGGTTCTGACCCTAGAAGAAAGAGTCCAAGCGCGATGCCAGGAGCTCCTCGCCATGCAAGCAGAGCTTGACCACGAAAGGGTCCAGTTCGAATTGCAACAAGCCCAACTGTGCCGCGAACAAGGGCAGGGAGCGCGCCCTGCCGGGGCGCGAGCCCATGCTCGAGACGTCCAGCGACACATCGTCGACGGTGGCAGGGAGCCGCCAGTCTTCGCGCGGCCGAGCCAGAACATCGCCGCCGCAGCTGCCCTGTTGCAGGCCCTCTCGGTGCAGCCTATGCCGGAGGCTCACCGCGTGCAATGTGATGCTACCTCATTGCTGGCACGCCGCGGAACAACATGCGGAGCAGTCCCAATCGCAGCGCCACCCCTCTGGCATTGCGCCATCTCGCAAGGGATCGCACACCAACATTCTTGACGTCTCGGTTCACCAAGCCAACCCCAACGCTGGAAGGGACAGGCGGCCGCTGGTCCGCGAGCGGCTTGGCTCGAGACACGGCATCCGTCACACTCTTAACACAAGACGTCGGGCTGAGGACCAGCAGGGTCCACACCAGGACCGACCCTGGCACCCACGGCGAGGTGGCCGATAGGACGACGTGGGAGATCGGAGCCCGAGTCTGAACAACGCGCCCGGACCACGGGCGTTCAGCCTACGTATCCGCAGGGCAGAACCGCCACAGCGGTTCCGCGCACCTACCAATATCGTGAAGTATTCAGGGGAAACCAATCCTGGTCCATGGCTGGAGGATTTCCGCTTAGCCTGCTTAGCCGGCGGAGCGCAGGATGACTTCTACATCATCCGACAGCTTCCCTTGTACCTCACCGACTCGACCCTAGCCTGGCTCGACCAACTTCCTCCCGACCAGATCCAGGACTGATCGGACCTGGAAAAGGTCTTCATCGGCAACTTCCTGGCAACTTATTCATGGTCGGGCAACTCCTAGGACCTCAAGACGTGCAAACAGAAGCCCAAGGAGTCCCTCCGCGAGTATATCAGGAGGTTTTCGTGCCTATGCACGATGGTGCTAGACATCTCTGACGCAGAGGTCTGCGCCGCCTTTGTGGTTGGAACCAACTGCAAAGGCCTGGTTTGAGAGCTGTGTCAGGCCAAGCCCCGTACCATCGCTGACCTCCTAGAGATAGCAACCGACTACGCCTCGGGCGAGGACGCGGTCGACGCCATCTTCAACAAGAGGTCGGCGGTTGGGGAAGATGCTCCTGGCGAAGAGATCGAGCCGGGACCCTCTTCTCGCCCGGCTAAGAGGAAGAAGAAGAACTGTCGCCGGCGTCGAGAAGCAGACAACGAACTCGCCACGGCCGCCGAGCGCAAAGGCGGCAAGGCTCTGGCGAAAGAGCCATCCAACGCCTTTGAGAAGGCTTGGAACGCGCCATGCCCCAACCACGATGGACCGGTCAAGCACCTCCTCAAAGACTGCGCCACCTTGAGGAAGTTCCGGAGCATGGAGCGCGAGAAGAAGAAGAAGGCCGACCCCCTTATGGGTCAGGAAGAAGACGACAACACCAGGCCTTACCCTGAGCCAAACGGGGTCCTAATGATCTTCCCTACACCAGCGACCCTCGGCAACAAGCGTCGCGCCAAGCTCGCCGACGGGAGGTCTACGCAGCCGAGCCGGCCACACCAGCCTTCCTCAAGTGGTCGGAGGCCGCCATCACCTTCGATCGGGCAGACCATCCCATCTACGTGCCGCAGCCGGGTCGGTACTTGCTCGTGGTTGACCCAATCGTCGACAAGAAGCGCCTAAGCAAGGTGTTGATGGACGGAGGTAGCGGCCTCAACATCATCAACGCCAACACGCTACGGGACATGGGCATCAACTGCTCACGTATTCGCCCAACCGTGATGCTATTCCATGGCATCGTGCCAGGGAAGCAGGCCCTTCAGCTCCCTGACCAATTTCCGGAAGGAAACCCTGACGTTTGAGGTGGTTGACTTTCATGACGCTTACCATGCCGTCCTGGGGAGGCCCTGCTACGCCAAGTTCATGGCCATCCCCAACTACACGTACCTCAAGCTGAAGATGCAGGGGCCCAAAAGTGTCATCACGGTGGCTTCCAGCGAGCCTATGCTTGTGAGACAGAGTTCACCGAGCTCGCCACTGTGACGTTGTCTGCCAAAGAGTTCGCAGAGATAAGGGCGAACGTCGTCGAGGAGCAGCCCGAGTCCGACCGTAGGCCCGACTCATTTGAGCCTACGGAGGAAGACAAAAGCATCAAGGTCGTCCCGCTCGACCCAAATGGCGCGCCGGAGAAAACGGCGCGCATCGGCGCCAGCTTGACTCCAAAGTAGTAAGGCGCGCTCGTTGACTTCCTCCACACGAACATCGATGTATTCACGTGGAAGCCCTCAGACATGCCTGGCATTCCGAGGGATGTCGTCGAGCACTCCTTGAGGATCAGGCCCGGGTCCAAGCCGGTGAAGCAATGCTTGCGCCGCTTCAATGAGGAGAAGCGCAAGGCAATCGGCGAGGAGCTAGCAAAGCTTTTGGCGGCCGGATTCATCAAGGAAGTGTATCACCCGAGTGGTTAGCTAATCCCGACCTTGTAAAAAAGAAGAATGGGAAATGGAGAATGTGCGTTGACTACACAAGCCTGAACAAGGCATGTCCGAAGGATCCTTTTCCTTTACCGCGCGTCGACCAAATAGTTGACTCAACTGCGGGGTGCGAAACCTTATGCTTCCTTGACGCGTAATCCAGGTACCATGAAGTCACGTTGAAAGCGTCCGACCAGCTCGCGAGCTCTTTCATAACTCCGTTCGGATCGTACTGCTACGTATCGATGCCGTTCGGGCTCAAAAACACTGGCGCAAAGTTCCAACGGTGCATGGTCAGGACGTTCGAGGGTCTCCTCGGTGAGACAGTCGAAGCTTACATTGACGACATTGTAGTCAAGTCCAAAAAGGCCGACCAACTGGTTACCGACCTCGAAAAAGCATTTGCTTGTTTACGTGCAAGACGAATCAAACTCAACCCCGAAAAATGCGTTTTTGGGGTCCCAGGGGAATGCTCCTTGGCTTCACAGTCACGCAGCATGGCATCGAAGTAAACCCTGAGAAGATCTCCGCCATTGAAAGAATGGGACTAATCAAGGACCTAAAGGGGGTGCAGTGGAACACAGGTTGCCTAGCAGCCTAGAGTCGGTTCATATCCAGGCTAGGAGAGCACATCCTCCCCTCTACAGGCTGCTTAAGAAGTGTGACCGCTTCTAGTGGACGGCCGAGGCACAGGAAGCCCTTGACAAAGTCAAAGGAGCACTGTCAAGCGCCCCGATCCTGGTGCCGCCCGACCCCGGGGAGCCCCTAATGCTTTACGTTGCAGCTACCATGCAAGTCGTCAGTGCGGTCTTGATTGTCGAGCGATCGGAGGAAGGACACATCTACAAAGTGCAGAGGCCGGTTGTTGACGGCCATTATAACCTCGTAGTGACCGTCAACATTTCGGTAGAACGAGGATGATCATACCATATTCCATGCATAAAAGTATTTTTACTGACAAATTCCACAAGTTTTGGATGAGTTGTGCTTGCAGGATAAACCAGGAGAAACAAGGGCCAAACCTGGCACAAGGCCAGGCCAGGCCGGCCTAGGCCAGGCCGACCGGCCTCCCCTGGCCAGGTCTGGCCACGTCATTGATCCACAAGCCATGCCAAGTGCCCAGGATGATCAAGCACCGTGCAAACAACGTCGGTTTGATCCAAGGACCCGGAAGGCCTAGAGGTGAAAGCACATGGATTGAAGGGCCCACATCCTAGGATTCTCGGACAAGCTTCAACTAAACGCAACTGTTACCGACCTTGGGAGAGCATCAGGACCGTTCCTGTAGAGGACGGTGCCAAGTGGCACCAGGGCCAGGCCAGCCGGCCTAGCCCAGGCCGACCGGCCTCCCTCTGTGGCCGCCACGTCTTCTCCTTCGCGTGAAGCCTAAGCAGATCCTTGGCGTGCTAATGACGCTGACATCCACCCCCTGGAGGCTATAAAAGGCAGCTCATTCACCATGGGAGGACACACACCACATTACTCAAGTCTTTACTTGAAGGGAGCTCTAGTGTCTGAGCCCGGAGAACCCCCTCTCTCATCCCGTTCTGAGGTTGTCCCGTTCTAGCCGTCGAAGCGAGCTCTGTTCCCGGTATCTAAGCTAGGGTCTAGGCTAAGGCTAGAGTGCCTTTTGCTCTGAGTTAGAAAAAGTCTAGGTCCGGTCTCTCCCAACGTCTTTCCTTTTCTTTAGAAATAGGTGCTCCGTGTGTCGCTGGTCTTTCAGACCTTCTATCCGGTCATTAACTTGACCATTATCCACCCAAACCTAGAGTTTGTGCCCCTGGGTTTGTGGCTTGATATTACTGGCAAGATATATCATTTCATTCTTCAATACACTTTAACCATCTGCTTCCCTGCGGAAATATAAATACGATACCCTGGGGTTACACCCAAGGTGAAGTGCTACAACGAGATATATTCTGTGCGCTTGCAGAATTAATTTTGCATACAACGACATATATCTACGCGCTCTTGAGCGTTGCTAAAACGTGACGCTAAGGAGTGCCAACAAGCATTTCTGGCACCGTTGCCGGGGAAGCAATTGGCTAAAGTTATTGTTGAATCATTTGATTATCTTTACAGATTTACCAAACCACTAACCTTAGTGACCTCACCACTGCAACATTCGTCTATCTTTGATGTGTTTTGCAGGGTAGTGCATGACTGGTTTCAACCTACCATCAAACTTTGATCCAAATCTAGAGCGCATTGGAAGAGTAGTGTGAAAGAGAGTTGTACCTCCTCAGATTTCACTCAGCTCAAGCAATATACTCGAGTCGTCATCCGACTCCGAGTCCGAATCAGATTCGTCGTTTTCTTCAGCCCCAGAGTCTCCAGAGATTATGGCTCAGGCTAAGAAGACGCTCCGTGAGTTCTCAGCCCCGTCAAGCAGCAACTTCCCGGGACTGTCTAACGCACAGGAAGGTGCATTTGAGCTGAGGACTGGCCTGGTAAACATGGTTCAGGCCAGCCCTTTCTGTGGAAAGGCGATTGAGAATGCGAACGCTCACCTTCGGAATTTTCTGGAGGTGTGCAGTACTATCAACCCCAATGGCACACCGATCAACAACATCCGCCTTCAACTCTTCCCATTCTCCTTGCTTGGGAAAGCAAAGGAGTGGTTTTACGCTAACAAGGCATCATTCGAAGGACGCTGGCAGACTTGCGCAGACGCATTTCTGGCCAAGTACTTTCCGGTGGGCAAAACCAATGCCCTTCAAGGAAAAATCACTAGCTTTCAGCAGCTAGATGGAGAAACAATTCCCGAAGCTTGGGAGCGACTGTAAGAGTATATTGCAGCCTGCCCCCACCATGGTGTGGAAGATTGGCTGATTACCCAGAACTTCTTCCACATCTTGAGCCGACGATCGCAAGAGATGTTGGATGCAGCCGCGGGAGGAGCTTTCCTCTCGTTGGATGTAGACGCAGCGAAGGCGCTAATCGAGAAAATATCCACTCACCAGAGCTGGATAGGAGAAAGACAAGCTCCCCGCAAGGGAGTACATCAAATTGACTCCGTTGATATGCTGGCCGCTAAGATGGACCTTCTCTTGAAAAAGATGGAATCTCCTGGCAAGGAGATGAATCAGATCATGGAGGAGAGAATCACGTGTGAAACGTGTGGAGAAGCAGGACACTCGGGCGACACTTGCCCGACGACACAAGAAGAAGCCTATTTCATTGGAACTAACAACAATTCAGGCTTCCGTCCTCAACAAGGTTGGAATTCCAAGCCCAATCTCCCCTTCGGCCAACAGCAAGGTAATGGCTCTAACAACGGTTTTCAACCGTCGCTAAAGGACATCTGGTATGGCCAAAAAAAATTAACGATAGCATTAGCAAGAAATTTCTTGCCAATGATAAAGTTATGGAGTCGATGGCCTCCCAGATAGAAGCTTTTAATTATGTCGTTAAAAACCAGCTGAGCTTCAATAAAATGATTGAAACTCAAGTGGCTCAGCTGGCTGCATCGTGTCCTAACCCAAATGCGGGAAAGTTACCCGGGCAACCAGAGGTTCCTTTCAAGGAAAATGTTAGTGCGGTAACCACGCGAACTGGCAAGTCCACGCGGGATCCACACAATCCACAGGATGCAGGTACCCGACACAAGGAAGCTAGCCAAGCCGAGGCGGCCGCCGAAGAGGAAGACGACGAGGAAACCACCCCTGTCTCAAAGGAGGGGAACGAGGCACCACAAGCCTCAAGCTACAGCCGAGATCCCACTTTCCTCCCGTTCCCAGAACGGAGGAGAAGACCCATGGCCGACGAACAATTCGACAAGTTCGTCGAGGTAATCAAGAAGGTATACATCAATATACTACTACTTGATGCTTTGCAGGTCCCGACATAAGCCAAGTACATCAAGGATATACTTAGCAACAAGCGGACTCTACCCACAAGGGAGATGGTACAGCTGACCGAGGAATGTAGCTCTGCTATACTCGGGCCCCACCTCAAGAAGAAAGATCCTGGCTGCCCCACAATATCATGCTCAATTGGAGGCCATGACATCGACAACGCCCTATGTGACTTGGGGGCAAGCGTCAGCGTAATGCCCAAGGTAGTATTTGACCACCTTAAACATATATCGCTTGTCCCTACACCCATGTGTTTGCATCCGCTACCCCCATGGAGTCGCAGAAAATGTTCCGGTCAAGATCAGGGATTTCTTCATCCCTGTGGATTTCATCGTCCTAGATATGGAAGCCAGAGCAACGAACTCTCTCATCCTTGGGAGACCGTTCTTAAGTACTGCGAATGCAAACATTGACGTGGGACGTGGGACCATTCAACTGAGGATTAACGGAGGGACCGAGAGTTTCTCTTTCCGTCCTAAGGAGATCCCCCATCAAGTCAATATGGTCGAAGAAGTCATGCCCCGAAAGTCCAAGATGCCGAGCGTAGAAACGCTCATGAAGATGGTGGAAGCCTTCGCCGCCAAAGAAAAGAAGAGGCATGATCGCTATCATGCACGGCGAAGAATATCGAGAACCAAAGTGCTGGAGGAGCAAGCAAAGCGCGATAAGGAGGTTGAATCCAAGTTCCGTCCCGTCCGAAAGGAATGGCGGGTAAAAGCAGCCCCGAACAAGGATTCGGAGTGTTCCGCTCAGGACGAAAAACTCGAGCCCTCGCCATAAGGTATATGGTACGTATCCTTGCATTGCATATAGAATAGTTTTTTATTTCATTTCAATTCTTTTCATTCAGCACAGCTTGTTTAAATTTTCGAAGCTTGCATTCATATTTCATTTGTGCATTAGGAAGCATATATAAAAAAAATTCGGCCAAACTTCAGGCCGGCCGGCCCCACCTGTCATTTTCAATGGCCAGATCACAGCAAGCAAGGAACAAGAACATGTGGGAGGACACGACACGAGAGGATGGAGAAAATTGGACACAACCCCAGGCCGAACGGCCCCAGGCAGGCCGGCCGGCCTCATGCCACCGTTGCTGTCCCATCCTCACCTACTGGAGCACCATGCACAGGACCGTGACCACCGACGCACAGGATGGGCACCACCGGCGCCATGTGCAGGTCGAACGGCCTGCCTCAGGCCGGCCGGCCTCCCCCTGCTGCGCCTCTATAAAAGCTGGTGCCCAGCTCAGAAGGAAGACGCCCCAAGCACAGGTATGCGTGCATCTTGAGCGTTTCCCTTCGCCCTCGCTTGAATTTCGAAAATCTCTAAGTAAGGTTAGAGTTTAAACCATAAGGAAATTCTGCTAAAATCCATTCTTGAATTCTTGTGAGAACAAACCCCTGCCGGTTGAACGAGAACGTTTGTGGTGGTTCTTACCCCATAAGAACGACTAACCGAGTTGTGGTGATTAATCTCCCACAAGAACGCCTAACCTCTGACTGTCTAACCCCTGATTTCCTTCGGGTATTGTGAGACTAACCTTTTGCAGGAATCATGTGGACTAAGGCACGTCAGACGGCACGTGGAGTCGTGACCAAGCTCACCTCTTTGAGCTCTCACCGCTCTCAGGGATCATCTACTTCCCGGGACACTATGTCTGTCGACTCAACTCGACAAGACACAGAGTCCCAGGAGGAGGAGGTGCCTAGGAACAGGCTCCGCATCCGGATCGTGACTCGGGTCGAGCACATCATTGCTCGGACCGAAGAAGAGAGAACGGTGCTGGACCAGCTCCAGAGCCGCTACTACACACACGCCAAGTACTTCGACCCCATGCTGCTGATCAAGACCTGTCTCAGAGGAGACATGGAACGGGCGTTCAACAATGCCGGATGGAAAAACTTCTACCCCGTCATGGAAACAGGTTCACACTTTCTTACTATGGAGTTTTTGATGAGTTTGAAAATCGAAATTCGTCCCAACGAGACAAAAATTTGCTTTCGGTTTTTCAACGAGGATTTTATCTTGACCTCGAAGCAACTCAGTGAGGCTCTTGGTTTCAACAAGAGATGCATCATTGATGCCAACCTGTTGGCGACTAACCACCGGTACAACCGTGCCGCATGGTGGGATAGCATCACAGGCGAGCCATCCTCGGGGAATAAAACAGCATCACTGCCATCCAAAACCCCACTCTTCGTTTCCTGGCGAAGTGGATCGCTATGGTGGTCCACCCACGCGCTGATTTGCGTCTTTGCCTCTTGCCTGATTTAGAGTGCCTTTATGCCATGGTCAAGAAAATTCGTTTCTCACCGGTCGTGAGCATGCTTGAGAACTGGCAGAGGTTAGTCACTGGCCGAGCCACAATTGACATAACCTCGCTAGTCACCCGCATTGCCACCCATGTTGGTGCTTTGCAGGGTGCTCAAGTCACCTTTCTTCCCGCCACACAAGAATATCAGTCTTGCATTGGTTTAGACCATTTTATCCAGGGTCACTTGATGCGTGAGGGCCCTGGCCATACTCTTTTCATGTGTTATCCTGGTTTCATCGATGAAGTCGAGCTTCCATGCCCAGCTTTATCGCTGAGATCAGCGAGAAGTCTAACCATGCAGCTTAGAAGGAGGGAACCCGCTCGCCACAGTGTTGCAGGCCTTACAACACGTGGCAGGCGAGCCCGGCATGACGGTGAAGCCGGAACTTCTACCGCACCACAACCCGAGTACCGCTACTAGCAGCAGCCCGAGTACGACTACCAGCAGCCGACGGAGAACCCCACTGCCAACATGAACTTTGAGGAGGCGTTCGACTACCACCAAGGAACGGCAGGATACGGCCCGCAGGTCGGACCATCCGCCTCCGCCAGGTATGACTACGAGAACCCGGTCTCCCGGGGGATCGCTGATCTTAATACCAGGTTGGAGACGATGACGCTGCAACAGCAACAACTCAGAGATGAAGTTGCACACAACACTGATCTCACGCAGCAGAACTGGGGGATGACCACATCCCTCCAGACCGACATTCACGGCTTCTTCGACTACATGCACTACGACCCCAACCAGTACTACCAGTGAGCTTCATCGAAGCTTGGGGGAGTCTCAGGTATGATCGAAAGCCGTCGCCGTTTGCCTTGCCGTTGCCTTGCCTTGCCTTTGCCTTGCCTTGCCTTGTCGTGCTATGATAAAATTAAATGCTAAAAAAAACTAAACAATAAATAAATAAAATAAAAGCTCCAAAAGATGTCTTTATGTATGGAATTATGGTTGAGAACCTCTGGAATGATGAAAAGTTGCTCTGTTTATGCCCTCTAAGTGCCTCGTGCTTAATCCTTTACTCTTGAGTACTTGAGTTCGTTGGCATTTAAGGATCCGCCATGATAAAACTGTGGGAGCAAGAGCACTTGTTCATTGTTTAAGTTATTGTGAGTTTTGATATGGTTTGTTTCGAGGTATAACTGCATGCTTAGTAAGGAACCTCTCGGAAGTTTTTATAAAATGTTACATGGTGAATCTTCCTCGATGGTTTAAAATGTCCTATCCAGAGCTTAAACAGTTATACATTTGTTGAACTACCATATGCTATCTTGAGTTGCTTTGAGTCTTGTCGAATGGTGAAGTCCGCTTGCAGAAGGCACTTGACATTTACCGGTCTTCCCATCCACCTCAGCCTCAAAATGTCCGACTAGTCAAAGTCCCGCTCCGGGGTTGACGTCCACCGTCGATGACATACACTCACCTCATCATAAAGCTCACCCCAAAGGTCCTCAATTACTCCATACAAAACTGAATTCCTCTCTGTTACCAAAGTAAGAGAAGAGATGTATTCGAAAAAAAATGGAGACAAATGCTCCATCTGAAAAAAAAGAGAGAAGAAGCATCTCAAAAATATGAGAGAGAGAAATAAAATAAGGAGTCCAAAGACCTTTGAGCATCACACCTTCTCCCTCTCCATTTGAAACCCCATGAATTCCAAAGACCGGAATTTGACGAGTGTCATCGCTCACAGACCACTCTTCGACTCGACAACAGAAGTGACCAAGGTATGCCACTCTTACCCTACCTACAACTCCACTTCAGCCTTAGTGTAGGGAAAAATTGGTCAATCCCGACCAAGAGTGAGGATTTGAAGGACCGATTAGGCGACCAGAGAGGGGGGGAGTGAATGGGAGCCGATAAAAATTTCTCTCACGAATCCGGCTACTCCCAACTCAACTCCAAAGCCTACCAACCGATCTTGCCAAGATCACGTAGCTACTGTGAAGCTACTGACCCTAGGAACAAGATCAACGCAGCGGAACACGAATCGAACAAATCCAACACGAATCGATCGAAAACCACACGAATCAGCAACTCTCAGCCAGGGGCGGTTGCACCTCTATCCAGGGACGGTTGCACCGCCCTTGCCTGCCAGGGGCGGTCACACCGGTATCCGAGGGCGGTCGCACCGGTCTTGCCAGACAGCACAGGAAAAAGGTCAACTCGAGAACGGATCTCCCAAACGGCTTGGAGTTTTGAGACGAAACTTTGGGTAGATGATATATACCTCAAGGAGAGGCTATGCCCCAAAAATCTCGGCCTCTAACTCCCTAGAACTCTAGGAATTTCAAATCTAGCGAAGAACACACCCTCCACGAGTTCATCCCGAATACTTCAAATCTAACCCGATTCCCGGCGTTTGGGGGCAAGGGATCACCAAGAAAAGAGGCACAAGGCACTCATACGTGATTCCCCCAAAGAAATCCGAGAGAAAACGGGCTAGAAAGTGAAGAACGAAAATCCCCCAAAAATGGCTCCGAAAATACCTCCGAAAATGGGAAAAAGAAAAAGAGCTCGGGAAATCAAATCATGGCACAAAGATGTAGAGATTAAGCTCAATCAACCAACCATGAATTCACCTATACAAACTATGAATGATTCAAAATAGTTCTAGGTGGAGAGGATGAAGAGAAGGGGAAAACTAAACAAGCCAAATGAAAATAACTAAGGAGATAACAGCCACCAACCCTAGGGGGTCTATTATATAGTCCAAATGGTGGTGCTCGAAAGACTAAACTACCCCTAAGCGATACATACCTCTCAGGGGCGAATATGACATTTTCCGCGAAGATTTTTCCGGCTGGGACACCTTCCACCGCAAGCTAGCTTCCCTCCGACGCAAGCCTTGCGATCACGCCGCGTGTCCTCCGGATCGAAGCTCCTCGACGCTCACGGGCGACCTGACCAGGTGGGACCGGTCACACCGCCCCTGGGGGGCGGTTGGACCACCCCTGGCTGGCAGGCCGGGCCGTCGCTACGTCGAGTCCTCGGTCCTTGGTTTTGAGGCCCAAACCAAGGGAAACCGTCCACCGATGATTTTGTGGCCAAATCACCAAACCCCGCGCGCAAGCTTCGGTCGTTGGCCGCCACCTTGCACCGGCTTCTCGTCCGCGTACGAGCTTCGGTTGTGAGCCTCTACCTCGCACCGGAACCATGCCCCCTTGCTCGTTCTTGCCAGCATGTGAACCACACTTGATCCATCTGGCCACCGGGTCCCTCGAACCAACCAAGGATGTGAAGAGTGCCTTCTTGAATGGGGTGATCGAGGAAGAAGTGTATGTGAGGCAGCCCCCGGGTTTTGAGAGTGAGAGATACCCACACCGAGTCTACAAACTCCATCGAGCGTTATATGGCCTAAAGCAAGCACCCAGAGCGTGGTATGGTAGATTGAGAGGGTTCTTGCTTAGCAAGGGGTTTGTGATGGGGAAGGTTGATAAGACGCTCTTCTTGCTGAGAAATGGCAAAGATCTTTTAATCGTTCAGATTACGTGGATGATATCATTTTTGGTGGCTCTTCTCATGATCTTGTTGCCAAGTTTGCAGACGATATGAGCAGGGAATTTGAGATGTCGATGATGGGAGAGTTGCAGTTCTTTCTCGGGCTGCAGATCAAGCAAACCAAGGATGGAACATTTGTGCACCAAAGCAAGTACACCAAGGACATTCTCAAGAAATTCGACATGAGCGACTCCAAGCCGATGACTACGCCGATGAGTACGACTACAGCTTTGGATGCGGATGAGGACGGAGAACCAGTGGACCAGAAGGAGTACCGGAGCATGATCGGCTCCCTCCTCTACTTGACGGCGACGAGGCCGGACATACAGTTCAGCGTGTGTCTGTGCGCTCGTTTTCAGGCTTCACCGAGGACTTCACATCGTCAGGCCGTCAAGAGGATTTTCAGGTATCTCAAGTTTACTCCTGAGCTGGAACTTTGGTATTCTGCCGATTCCACTCTTGCACTTCATGGTTTTTCTGATGCGGATTTTGCTGGATGTCGTGTTGATCGCAAGTCTACTTCTGGTCAGTGTCAGTTTCTTGGATCGTCTCTTGTGTCTTGGTCTTCTCGCAAGCAGTCTAGCGTAGCCCAATCCACCACTGAAGCCGAGTATGTTGCTGCTGCTAGCTGTTGTTCTCAGTTGCTTTGGATCACATACACCTTGAGAGACTTTGGATTAGACATGTCCCATGTTCCACTTCTTTGTGATAGCACCAGTGCCATAAGCGTAGCCAAAATCCCGTGCTTCATTCTAAAACCAAACACATAGAAGTGAGGTACCACTTTCTGAGAGATCATGTGGAGAAAGGAGATATTGAGCTTGCCCACGTTTCTACCCAAAACCAGCTTGCAGACATTTTCACTAAGCCACTTGACCAAGTTACCTTCACCCGCTTGCGAGGGGAACTTGGTGTGTGTGCGGTTTTCTGAGCTGAGTTTTGGAGGCTTCTCTTGTAGCATATGTATATTTTTGTACCATCTTTGTATCTTGATGTATATTTTGCTTGCTTTTGTATCTTGATTTCATCTTTGTATCATATCTTAGGATGAGCTTCTCCTATATGCAGTGATTGGTACAACTTGCTACATTTTAGAGTTTAGGCAGGCTGGCTAGGGATTGATTGGATGGATGGCTATGCTCTTGGTGGTCTTGATATATATTCTATTGAGATAGCTTCTTTTCGAATTAAAATGACAAACTGAACTTAATTCCTACACCCATGAGTAAATGCCTTTGCATGTCTTGTTTGAGCCGAAATGGCTATATCTTGCTTAAGATCATGATAGGGTGTGATATTCTTTTCAATTGGGTCAAAGACCTTTGTCATTGTAAATGTTTAGCCCATGCTTTATCTTGTGGAGGAGCATAAGCTTCTTTTTGTCGCAAAGACATTTCATGTACCATGCTTAAACTTGAAAAACTTGAAAAATGAGATGTCTATGCATGAAAGAAGAAAGATGGGAAAAAGAAATATTTGCTGAATTTATGCTCATGTCTCTATGCTTTCACCATTGCACACACTTGCACACATGGGTGCTAAGCGGTTGCATGTTGTTTGCCGGAGAAGTCTCCCATGAGAAGTGAACACATGGCTCCGTGCTTTGACATGACATGAGGTAGAACTTGGGTGTTTATGATGATCTTTTGTCAAGAATGCTTGTCCTTTCATGATTTTGGTGAGATGAAGTTTATTTTTGCTTAAACAATCCATGGTTAGGACTTTGCTCATGCGGTGACATTTTTGATAAAAATCCACAATTTGCTCATGGCTTTGTCAATTGGATATATGTCTTCACCTTCTTGATGGCAATGCCCGTGTGACATGATGAACTAGCTTGTATGCCTCTTCTCTAACTTGTAGCATTTTGTATTGCTCATTGTATATTTGAGAAGCTTGTAGTTGCATTTTGTATATTTTGCCTTGATGTGTGCATTGTCAACAAGGGGGAGAATTTCTGGAGCTTTTGGTAAGGGGGAGTCGCTGCTAGATTTTGCTCTAGAATTTGTCGAAATTGTGTGAGAGGTTGAATTGTGTGAGAGGTTGAAAGTTTTGCCCAAATGAGGTTTTCAGAAAATTTGCGAAGTTTCTGAGAGTTTGATCATTGGAATATCTTGCTGGGCATATTTGGAAGGTTTTCAAGTTGGAACGGCATCGTTGCGAGTTGATTTGTGAAATTTTGGGTCTTTTCACTTTGGTCATCTGCCAGGGGCGGTTTAACCGCCCCCCCTGGGCGGTTTAACCGCCCCTGTGCTGAGAGCACAAGGTTTGTGATGGTTTGAGCCATTTTCGAGTGATTTTCGCACGCACAAGTTCACTTGTTCAGGGGGAGTTGCATCTTTGCAGGGGGAGTGTTTTGAGAGTCCAGAAAAGTGAGTTGGAGGATTTGAAGTTTGTGATTTGTGCTTTGTGCTTTTGCTCTTTTGCCGATGGTGTTGAGCCCTTTCGCTTCTTCTTGAAGGGTCGGCGTTTCTGGAGCTTTCTCTTGCTAAGTGACTTTTGATTTGGCTTGTTCTTGCTTTTAGTCACTTGCTTGAGTCTTGTTTTCGATTTCTTTTATATTTTCTTCATATCAAATGGTTACTATGTGTGTGTTGTCAATGCACTCATCAAGGGGGAGATTGAGGACCCGGTGTGTCCGAGGACCGGTGGATGGTCGCTTCCTGGTGTGATGAGTGATTGACAACGTGGTGTGGATTGACGTTTCCCTTGGCTCAAGTATTGCAGGTGTAGAATGCGGCTTGGTTGCATTGGTGCAGGTGAAGAACAGGCGCGAAAGGTCTTAGCCATGGCGGCCTCCGAGGAGCGGAGAGACAAGTAGGCTTGGTTCGAGGGACCCGGTGGCCGGTGGATCAAGTGCGGTTCACATGCTGGCAAGAACGAGCAAGGGGACGTGGTTCCGGTGCGAGGTAGCGGCTCACAACCGAAGCTCGTACGCGGACGTGAAGCCGGCGCAAGGTGGCGGCTAACAACCGAAGTTTGCGCGCGGGGTTTGGTGATTTGGCCACAAAATCATCGGTGGACGGTTTCCCTTGGTTTGGGCCTCAAAACCAAGGACCGAGGACTCGACGTGGCGAAGATGGGCCGTTGGGCTGCTGGGCTGTATGTACCCGGCAGTGCCGAGTTGAACAACTCAGCGGTGCCGAGTACATGCACCCGACTGGGCTGGCCGAAGAACGGCGTCGAGGAGCTTCGATCCGGAGGACACGCGGCGTGACTGCAAGGCTTGCGTCGGAGGGAAGCTAGCTTGCAGTGGAAGGTGCCCGAGCCGGAAAATATCTGAGATCAAAATGTCAAATTTGCCCCTGAGGGGTATGTATCACTTAGGGGTAGTTTAGTCTTTAGGACACCACCACTTGGACTACTAATAGGCCCCTTCAGGGCTGGTGGCTGTGATCTCTTTAGTTATCTTTTATTTGGCTTGTTTAGTTTTCCTCTTCCCTTCATCTCCTCCACCTAGAACTACTTCGAATCATTCCTAGTTTGTATAGGTGAATTCATGGTTATGTGATTGAGTTTGTGCTGTTCATCTTTGTGCCATGACTTGATTTCCCGAGCTCCTTCTTCCTTTTCTATTTTCGTGGGTATTTTCGGAGCTATTTTTGGGGGATTTTCGTTCTTCTCTATCTAGGGCGTTTTCTCTCGGATTTCTTTGGGGGATTCACGTATGAGTGCCTTGTGCCTCTTTTGCTGGTGATCCTTTGCCCCCAAGCGCCGAGAATCGCTTCAGATTTGAGATTTTCGGGATGAACTTGGTGTCATGGTGTTCATCACGAGATCTGAGTTTCCGGGAGTTGTACTGAGTTAGAGGCCGAGATCTTTTGGGAAAACACTCCACTGGAGGTCTAGATCATCTGACCAAAATCTCGCCTCAAGAGCTCAAGCCGTTTGGGAGATCCATCCTCGAGTTGACTTTGGGGCTGTGCTGTTTGCGTGTACCCGGCACTGCCGAGTTGTGAAAACCGGCACTGCCGAGTACATAGACTCGAGGGGTGCTTCTGTGCTGTGTGTATTCGGCAGTGCCGAGTTCTGAAAACCGGCAGTGCCGAGTACACACACCCAGTGGCTGTTTCGGTGAAGTTTTTGGATCGAGGATTCTTTCTGTGTTTTCGCTGCATGTTTCTTGTTCCTAGGGTCAGTAGCATCTCAGTTGCTGCGTGATCTTGGCAAGATTGTGATACGAAGTCCGGAAGTGATTTTGGGGTGAAAGCCGAATTGATTTGGAGAAGAAAATTTTATCGGCTCCCATTCACTCCCCCCCTCTCTGGTCGCCGGTTCGGTCCTTCAGAGGACCAGATCCCCCTTGTTGAAGTCTCGACGTCGCACCTTCCGCGCTGGGTACTGGCGGAGCATCTGTTGATATCTTGCCGAGTTTAACAGCGCAACGTCGCGTGCCTCGTCTACGCAGTCCAGGGAGTCTTGTCGGGCTTGTTGATTCGCTTCCTCTTGATATGCCTTGAGCCTTGGGGACCCGTATTCCAGATCTGTGGGCAGGACTGCCTCAGCACCGTGAACTAGAAAGAAAGGGGTGAATCCCGTGGCTCTGCTTGGGGTCGTTCTGAGGCTCCACACGACCGAGGGCACTTCATCGACCCACTTCCGTCCAAACTTGTTCAACTTGTTGAAGATCCTTGACTTCAGTCCCTGCAGTATCATGCCGTTAGCGCATTCTACCTGACCATTTGTTTGGGGTGCGCCACGGCCGACCAATCCACGCGGATGTGATGGCGGACGCAGAACTCCAAGAACTTCTTGCCGGTGAACTGGGAGCCGTTGTCGGTGATTATCGAGTTAGGCACCCCGAATCTGTGGATTATATCGGTAAAGAACTGCACCGCTTGCTCGGACCGGATGTTGGTGATGGGTCGGACCTCGATCCATTTTGAGAACTTGTCGATCGCGACCAACAAGTGGGTGAAGCCCCCGGGCGCTTTCGGTAATGGTCCCACGAGATCCAATCCCCGTACAGCGAAGGGCCAGGTGATTGGGATGGTTTGCAGGTCATGCGCCGGGAGGTGTGTCTTGCGGGCGTAGAACTGGCACCCTTCGCAGGTACGCACGACTTCTATCGCATCGGCAACCGCCGTGGGCCAATAGAAACCTTGTCGGAAGGCATTGCCCACGAGGGTTCGTGCCGCCGCGTGGTGCCCGCACGCTCCTGCGTGAATGTCGCGTATCAGCTGCCGCCCCGCAGGAACGGGGAGGCAGCGTAGCATTATTCCTGAAGGGCTGCGCTTGTACAGCTCGCCGTCGATCATGGCGAATGATTTGGCTCGTCTGGCGATGCGCCGTGCCTTGGTCCGATCCGAGGGTAGCGCGCCGTGGTCAATCCAGTCTATATACTAGCGTCGCCTCTCGCTCGTCAGGGGGAGGCGTCCCAGGTCGGGGGCTCTCGACGCCTTCCGTCGAGGGATCCTCGTCCATAGGCTCGACGCGAGCCTCCCTCGAGGGTGCATGTGAAGCCATATCCGGACGCTGGGGCTCGACGGAGGGTCTCGAGCAGTCGCGGGCGAAGACGTTCAGGGGAACCGTGATCCGCCCCGATGCAATTTTTGCCAACTCGTCCGCTTCTTCGTTGTACTTGCGCGCAACGTGGTTGAGCTCGAGGCCGAGGAATTTGTCTTCGAGGCGCCGTACTGCGTGGCAGTATGCCTCCATTTTCTCGTCGTGGCAGTTCGAGTTCTTCATTACTTGGTCCACGACTAGCTGCGTGTCTCCTCTGACATCGAGGCGTTTGATACCAAGCTCATTGGCGATACGGAGCCCATTGAGGAGGGCTTCGTATTCAGCCATGTTATTGGACGCAGGGAAGTGCAGCCGTACAGCATAGCACATGTGTTCCCCGTGCGGCGAGATGAAGAGGAGCCCGGCTCCTGCCCCAGTTTTCATCACGGACCCATCGAAGTACATGGTCCAACATTCTGCTTGTATCTGAGGCGGGGGTAGCTGCGTGTCCGTCCACACGGCGACGAAGTCCGTGAGAACTTGAGACTTGATGGCTTTACGAGGTGCATACGTGAGTGTTTCGCCCATCAGTTCCACCGACCATTTGATAATCCTTCCAGACGCGTCCTGGTTGTGGACTATCTCCCCCAAAGGGAACGAAGAGACCACGGTCACCGGGTGCGCCTCGAAGTAATGCCTCAGCTTCCTTCGGGCCAGCACGATCGCGTACATCAGCTTTTGGACCTGCGGATACCGTGTCTTGGTTTCCGACAGCACTTCGCTTATGTAGTACACTGGCCGTTGCACCGGCAACGCATGGCCTTCTTCTTCTCTTTCTACCACGATGACCGCGCTAACCACTTGGGTTGTTGCAGCCACGTATAGATAGAGAGTTTCTCCGTCCCTTGGCGGCGTAAGGATTGGCGAACTTGAGAGTGACGCGATGAGCTTATCGAGGGCTTCCTGTGCCTCTGGGGTCCAGGAGAAGCATTCGTGCTTTCTCAAGAGCCGGTACAGAGGTAAGCCCCTTTCTCCTAGTCGAGATATAAAGCGACTTAGCGATGCTAAGCATCCCAGGACTCGCTGGACTCCTTTCAGATCCCGGATTGGGCCCATTCGCTCGAGGGCAGCGACTTTCTCGGGGTTGGGTTCAATGCCCCACTGGGAGACTATGAAACCCAACAACATGCCACGCGGCACTCCGAAAACGCACTTCTCCGGATTAAGCTTCACATCGGCGTCCCGGAGAGCCTCGAAAGCGGTACATAAGTCGTTAACCAAGTCGTCCGCCTTCTTGGATTTTACGACGATATCGTCGACATACGCTTCCACGGTGCGCCCGATCTGGTCTCCGAAGACCCGAAGCATACATCGCTGGTACGTAGCTCCCGCGTTTCGAAGCCCAAATGGCATCGTAGCGTAGCAGTATATGCCGAAGGGGGTAATGAAAGAAGTCGCGAGTTGGTCAGATTGTTTCATTTTTATTTGGTGGTAACCGGAATACGCATCAAGGAAGCAAAGGAGCTCACACCCCGCGGTGAAATCCACAATTTGATCGATTCGTGGCAAAGGAAAAGGAACCTTGGGACATGCTTTATTTAAACCAGTGTAATCTACACACATCCGTCATTTCCCATTCTTTTTCTTAACTAGTACTGGGTTAGCTAGCCACACGGAATGGAAAACCTCCTTGATGAATCCGGCCTCCAAGAGCTTCCGCAGCTCCTCTCCAATCGCTCAACGCTTCTGTTCGTCAAAGCGTCGAAGACGTTGGCACACCGGCCTGGAGTTGGGCTGGATATCAAGGGAGTGCTCGGCGACCTCCCTCGGTATGCCGGGCATATCCGAGGGACTCCACGCATAGATGTCGGCGTTGGCACGGAGGAAGTCGATAAGGACCACTTCCTATTTGCGATCGAGGGTAGAGCTGACCCTCAACACCCTACCATCAGGGTCGTTGGGGTCGAGGGGCACGTCCTTGGTCTGCTCGGCTGGCTCAAAGCTGCCAACATGCTTCGGCGTGGGGCCGTTGATCTCATGAACCATCTCTTCCAGTCGAGCTACGCAAGCGTCGTCCTCAGCGAGCGCCTCAGCGCGTTCCACGCACTCGATGTCGCATTCGTGGGCCCACGGTGATGACTCCCTTTGGGCCCGGCATCTTCATCTTGAGGTAGGTGTAGTTCGGGACGGCCATGAACTTGGCGTAGCATGGTCGCCCGAGGATGGCGTGATAGGCTCCCCGAAATCCCACCACCTCGAAGGTGAGGACTTCCTTGCGGAGGTTGTCCGGCGACCCGAAGTAGACCGGCAGGTCGATCTGCCCGAGGGGTTGGACCCGCTTCCCCGGGGCGACGCCATGAAATGGCGCCTTGCTCGGGCGTAGCTGGTCCCTGCCGATCCCCAGGAGCTCCAGGGTGGGGGCGTACATGATGTTGAGGCTGCTGCCTCCGTCCATGAGCACCTTGGAGAAGCGCGTGTTGCCAATGACGGGGTCGACGACGAGCGGATATTGCCCCGGATTTGGGATGAAATCGGGGTGATCCTCTCTGCTGAAGGAGATGGTGTCCTCCGACCAGTCGAGGTACTTTGGGGCCGCCCGATGCACAGCCAGGACCTCTCGACGCTCGCGCTTGCGCTGTCGAGGCGTCATGTTGGCTGTGGGCCCTCCGAAGATGAAGAACACATTCTCCACTTGGGGGAATCCGCCCTTGTCTTTGCCATCAGCGTCTCCCTTTTCGTTGTCGTCCTTCGCGGCCACGCGGTTGTAGTACTTCTTCAACATCTCACACTGCTCGAGGGTGTGAGTGACCGGGCCCCTGTGGTATGGGCACGGTTTCTTAAGCATGTCGTCAAAGACCCCCGGACCTCGAGGGTGGCCTCCTGGGCCCTTGCGGGTGGGGTCCGCCGCGAGGGCTTCGTCGGAGTCGTCGTCGAGTTCCTGTCCTCGTGGCGCTTGCTGCGCCTTCTTCCCTTTCTTCCCCTGCTTCGTCTTTTTGGCGGGGGCCTTGAGCTTGCTCCCCTCTGCGGGCATTCCTTCCACACGCTTCCCTTTCTTGTCGACGAAGTTGGCGCCCTCTGCCTCTTCACCAGAGGCATAGCGCGTGGCGATGTCGAACAGCCCACTGACGGTAGTGGGGGGCTTCCGCCCAAGCTTGCGCACCAACCCTCGATTAGTCGTGCCCAAGAGGAAGGCATGGAGTACCTCCGAATCGCCAATGTTCGGAAGACCTGTGCAATATGTGGAAAAGCGGCGAACGTAATCCCTCAGGGACTCGCCGGGCTTCTGGCAGCATTGCCGAAGATCCCAGGGGTTCCCTGGGCGCACGTACGTGCCTTGGAAATTGCCCACGAAGGTGTCGACGAGGTCGTTCCAGTCATGGATCTGGTTCGGGGGTAGCTGCTCCAACCATGCTCGCGCGGAGTCCGCGAGGTGGAGGGGCAGGTTGCAGATGATGACCTCATCGCTGGACGCACCACCCAGCGTGCATGCCATGCGATAGTCGTTGAGCCAAACTCGAGGGTCGGTTTCCCCGGAGTACTTGACGATGGTGGTTGGCTGTCGAAACCGTGAAGGTATCGGTGCCATCCGGATCTCGCGACTGAATACTCGAGTGCCAGGGGGTTCTGGCGAGGGGCTCCGGTCCTCACGGCTGTCGTAGCGGCCTCCTCGTCGGGCGTGGTATCCGTGGGCTGAGGTGGCGCCAAGTTTCCTTTTGTTAAGGATGTGGCGGGCGTCATCTTTGTCGGCGCGCGTGTCCAGCATGCGCTCCTTCACAGGGGCCTTCATCCGGCTCTTGAGAGGAGTACGTACTGACTCCGCTCGGTCTTGCGCTCCACCTACGACTCCCGTGCTGGCGGAACATCTCATACGGGACGCGGAGCTTTCGGCCTGCTGCACTGCGGCCTGTTTGACCAGGGCCTGCGCCTCGCGGCGCAGATTGCTGCCTTGCGGCGTTGATGGCTCCGGCATTGCTCGTATCAGCGTTGCCGCGGCAATCAGCTTCTGGCTGGTCCTTGCCACGGCCAGGGGATCGTCCCCGTGGTCGTCGGCCATGATCTGTGCCTGAGCGGTGCGCCCCACCTCCTGGGCGAAGTTGCTGGGCCCGGGACGCCCTGTTTCGAGGGCGGTGCGCAGCCGTCGAACCTGACGTCGCTCGTTTTCGAGGCTAGCCTCGAGTTCTCGCACTTGGATCAGCTGGGCTTGGATCAGCGCGGGCGGTGCCGCCTGCCAGGGTGCCGCAACCCCCACAGGGTCTCGAAGCCCGGCGGGGCTGTTGTCCTCCGTGTCCGGCTCGAACACCGCTGCAACGAAACACTCCCGCGTAGGGTCGTGATCCCCTATGCTAGAGTCGTCGGTGTAGTCGAGACAGTAATCCGCCGTGGCTTGAAACGCCATAAAAGCTTCGCGGTCACGAAGCCCGGAGTAGTCCCACTCCGGGACTTCTCGTGAAGTCTCCTCCGTGTCCGTGCTGAGGTACGAGTCGCCTGGTGAGGTCGCGATGAGGTTCCGGACCGAGAGCAGGTGATGGCCAGCGAGATCGTCGTAGGCGTCCATCGCCGTGCTGATTGATGAAGAGTAAGCCAGGTCGGAGGCATTGATGGGGGCGCGGTCTTCGTGTCCTCGGCGACGGTGCCCTCGCTGAGGTCGACGTCGTCAAGGTGGCGTGCGCGTGCCGCCCGGCACCGCTCCATGCGCGCCCGTCATGAGCGTTGCCCCGAGCGCCTTTTACGCCTAGGCGTTGGTGGCGGCGGCGTGGCCGTTGCGACGGTCACGGCAGTAGCAGTCGCATCCTTGGAGAGGAGCCGCATGAGGTAGCCGTTGCCGGTGGCCTCAAACTCCAGGCTCCCGAACCAGATGGTGAATCCGGTCGGGAGTGGGTCGGACGAACCGTAGGAGCAGCGGTCAACTAGACGCTCTGTACGGATCACCATCGAGAGAACTGGTGGGTCAAGAAGTCGATCACATCGCGAGTCCCCTACCTGGCGCGCCACTGTCGGTGCCGGAACCCAGCGGGGTTCCAAACACCTGCAGAAATGCGCTGTGTCCCGTCTCTCGATGGTCGATGCAAGGGCAACACGGTGACACGAGGTTTATCCTGGTTCCGATGTTTCGATCGTACGTCCAGCAGGGTGTGCTTGCGCACTATATTGCCTTGCACCGGGGGTGCTCATAGTAGGGGGCTACAAGCTTGGCGGGAGAGGAGGATGAGCCCCCAAGTCTCTTAGAGCAAGTGGGAGGTTGAGCGTTGTGTTCTTAGCGAACTTGGCGGTGAATGAGCGAGTGAGCGTGTCCTACGTTTCTAGGGGGCTGCCTCCTCCTTTTATAGTCCAAAGAGGGGCAGTTACAAACAGAGAAAGTACAGAACTTGGCACAGTGACAGCGTATGATGGGGTATGGTCGCAGGCGTGGCTCCTGTCCTGGCTTGCATTGTCGGATTATACGACTTCCTGACGTATGGGGCTCTGGTGCATGACGTGGCGTCCCCTGTTCATGATGCGTGCCCCCTGTGCTCCTGGTTTTGAGGGCTTGCATCGTGCGGCATCATCAAGTGCAGCAGGCCGTGCGTCATTTCGAGGGTTCCCCATGCCCGTTCGAGGGGTCCCCGTACCGGAGTCAAAGTTTCGCTAGGCGCTAGGCGGATTCTAGGCGCTGACCCCTAGCCTAGCGATTAGGCGCGCCTAATCGCGCCTAGGCGTTTCAAGGCGGTCATCAAGGCGATTGATTATGTCTAAAATAGAAAAGAGAAATCAGAAAAATGTGGGCCGAAAGTTGAAAATAAGGCCCATAGAAACAGTCCACCCTCAGCCCAATCTTATCCCTTTCCTTCTCCCACCCCGTCCCCTGCCTTCTTCCCCCGATGCATCTCTCTCGCTCACCCGCATTAGCCGCCGCGCCGCCGATTTGCCTCTCCGTCTCTCTCTCTCTCGTGGAGCTCGCCGCCGCTGCTTGATGTCCCCTCCTCCCCAGGTGCTGCCCAACGTCCGTGTCGGTGCCGGAACCCAGCGGGGGTCCAAACACCTGCAGAAAAGTGCGCTGTGTCCCGTCTCTCGATGGTCGATGCAAGGGCAACACGATGACATGAGGTTTATCCTGGTTCCGATCTTCCGATCGTACGTCCAGCAGGGTGTGCTTGCGCACTTGTATTGCCTTGCTCCGGGGGGTGCTCGTAGTAGGGGGCTACAAGCTTGGCGGGAGAGGAGGATGAGCCCCCAGGTCCCTTAGAACGAGTGAGAGTTGTGTTTCTTGCAAACTGAGTGGTGAGTGTGTGGATGAGTGTGTCTGATGGCTAGAGTCCTCCTCTATTCTATGGGGCTGCCTCCTCCTTTTATAGTTCAAAGAGGGGCAGTTACAAACAGTAAAAGTACAGTACTTGGTACAGTGGCAGCGTACGACGAGGTGTGATCGCAGGCGTGACCCTTGTCTTGGCTCGCGTTGTCGGACTATGCGACTTCCTGGCGTATGGTGCTCTGGCGCATGGCGTGGCGTCCCCTGTTCATGACGCACGCTTCCTGTGCTCCTGATTTTATGGGCTGGCATCACTT
The DNA here is from genome assembly GCA_015476505.1 of Urochloa ruziziensis. NCBI lineage: Eukaryota > Viridiplantae > Streptophyta > Magnoliopsida > Poales > Poaceae > Urochloa > Urochloa ruziziensis. Next base: position 50,741,138 of record CM027126.1, read on the forward strand.
GTCATCATCGAGTACAACGGGCCGTGGACCCGTTCGAGGGTTCCCCATGTCCGTTCGAGGGGTCCCCGTACCGGAGTTGGTAGAACAGTGAAGCGTGACAGTACAGGCCTGTCACACCGCACAGGCTCGTGACGCCGCACAGGTCTGTCACGCTGCACAGTGTCGAGAATGACCGCACGGTGTCAGGGGTGACCGCACGGTGTCAGGGTTTGGCGGAGATGACCGGGGATGGGCTAGTGATCCGTCGCTTGACTTCCTCGCCCAAGGCCGTGCAGAGCCATTAAATGCTTTTGTCCATGGGGCAGGTGAGCCGTCAGCGGGCCCCACGAGCGAGGGGTCTCGAGCGAGGCGGAGATAGGCGTCGAGAGCGGCGAGAGCGGCCTCCGGGCCTCGAGCGAGGGGTCTCGAGCGAGGCGGAGTTCCGATTCGCTCGAGGGGTGTTGGGCGCCCTCGAGCCTGACAGCGGATTAAGACCTCTGTGCTTATCTTTTGCTGGGTTAATTGGTTCCAGCGGTTTAGTTGGTGATTTATCGTCGTCTTAGGGCCTCTCCCAGGATTGGCACCGACAGTCCGCACCTCCACCTCCGCCGCACCGCCCAACGTCCCCACCTCCGCTCCCGCCGTCCCACCTGACATCCCCACCTCCTCGCAGGCGCCGCCGACGTCCGCGCCGCCTAGGGACCGCCTACCCCCATAGGCGAGGCGGAACCCCTCCGACCAGCGACTAAGCGCGCCTAGGCGCGCCTAAGGCGATGCCTAGCGCAACCATGACCGGAGTTGGTGGAACAGGGGAGCGTGACACACAGGCCTGCCACACTGCACGGGTCTGTGTGCAGCGTCGAGGATGACCGCACGGTGTCAGGAGTTGGTGGAGATGACCGGGGATGGGTGATGGATCCGTCTCTTGACTTCCGCGTCCAAGGCCGTACAGGGCCATTAAATGCTCTTGCCCATGGGACAGATGGGGCAGGTGAACCACCAGCGGGCCCCACGAGCGAGGGGAGGCCTCGAGCGAGGCGGAGATGGGTTGTCGAGGGCGGCCTCCGGGCCTCGAGCGAGGCGGAGTTCCGATTCGCTCGAGGGGTGCCGGGCACCCTCGAGCCCGACGGAGGTTTGACGCTGCCTCGCTTAACTCTCGCTGAGTTTATTCGTTCCTGTGGCTTAGTTGGTGATTATCGTCGTCTTAGGGCCCCCCTTAGGATTGGCACCGACAATGCCAGTTTAGATGGCCAGTGCCAATATTGGAACGAGCAGCATATTCACTGCCACAATGAAAGCATTTGGCACCCGTTCTTACCATCCTGCCATCGATGATCTCATAGAGCTTCTCAAAGTCGAGCCAGGATTTAGAGGTAGTTGGGCGCTTCCTCTTGCTGCTGGCAGTGCCGTCAACAGTGCCTGCGGCACCATCACCGACAGCATCGCCAAAAAGCTCGTCACGATCGGCTTCGAGGTCGTTCTCGTCATCTCCACGCAAGCCGGCCATACGAAATTCGTCGTTGATGGAGTGGCCCTACTCCTCGTCGTCGCTGGCCATCGCCGGAGCCTGCTCTGGTCCCTCAACGGCTTCGCGGTGGCTAGCGACCTACACACACAGACACAGTAGAGCAGAGAAGAAAAAAGAGAGTGAGAGACAGGAGCCAAGAGAAAGGGAGAGCACAGAAGGAGAGCGAGCTCAGGGAGACGTCTTACTTCCTGCGAATCCGGAGCACCAGAGCGGCCGGCGACCTGCAGCACATACAAGAGGAAGAAGTCAAGGCTCAGCTCAGCCATATCTAGAGAACAGAGGAGGGGAAGACCGACAAGATCTATATCTAGGGTTAGGGTTAGAGCTCAGACATACCTGCGATGCGAACCCGGAGCACGAGTGGATGGAGGAGACGACGAGATCACACCAGAGCGACCGAGGATGAACGCGAACAGAGGCCGAGACCGGAGGTCGCGTCGCGACCTAGCGGCAGCGGGTCCGCGCGCGGAGGAGGAAGGGAGAGACGGAGGGGACGAGCCAACTCGTAGATCTTGAGCTGTGCTGGTGATCTAACGGTCGGGGAAAGGGCGGACCCGCTCGTCGCCGCCGGCGCCGGAGAGGGAGACAGGCGATGCGGGCAGGGCGAGACGCGAGAGGAGACGAGACGACTGAGAGACGAGAGAATGGGGGCTAGGGTTTCGGGGGCTGAAGGGGAGACGACGGTCGCGCCTTATATAGCCCCTCCCCCAACGGGCAAATCCAACGGTCGGGAGCGGCGAAGATCAACGGTGGGGAGGAGAGGAGCGGGGCTGGTGGGCTGGGGGGAGCTGGGCCGCTGGTAGGCCGGGCCGTATTGTGCCAAAGGCCGGGCCGCCTATCGGGCTGGCTAAAATGGGCCGTACCTCGGGCCGGGCCAACGTGCCGAGGTGGCGGCCCAGGCACTATGTGGTCATCAGGCCGGGCCGGCCCTAGGCACTATTGATCGGGTCTCGTGCCGTGTTAGTGCCGTGCTTTTTCGGGTCGTGCCTCGTGCCGCAGATCGTGCCCGGCCCATTTGGAATTCTATAGCGGGAAGAAGAGGTCATCTGAATAGTTGCATCAACCTAGCATCTCATATTTGGCAGTAGTCGCCTCCAAACACAAAATCCCGCACGAAACCACTTGCATTACATTAGAATTTGCTGCTTGCATTGATTGGATCTGCGCTACCACTTCGGACTTGAGATAAAATGCACTGAGAATGAAGCGTGCTAATTGCAGCACTATCATCACACAAGTGACTTGAGCAGTGAGAATCTTTATCTTAAAAACTTGCTGCCAATGAGTGCATGGCTGTGTGCATCCCTAGTAGGAGCAGTGGCCAGGATTTAAACTTCCTTCATCTAAAGAAAAGCTGAAGAAGAGTGCAAGAGTAGCTGCCCACTACCACGCAAAATCAGCCTACTTGAGGTAGTATATTCCCTGATCGATCACTTTAACTGCGCCTATAAGAACAAGGCAAGGAATTGTGGACAGCCCAAGCCCAAGATAGTGTGGTGACAAGTAACTGAGTAAGACATGGAGCACTACTCTTGCTGCAGGTTGCTGCTAGTGTGTTCAGTTCTTGCGCTTTGCCTCGGTAACCAGGGGGCATGGAGTCAGCTAAGCTACTATTTCTACGACGAGACCTGCCCTGATGTGTATGATATTGTGGACCGTCACGTGTCCGATGCCATGAAGGCTGAGATGAGGATGGGCGCCTCCCTCCTCAGGCTCCATTTCCATGACTGCTTTGTCAATGTAATAACTGCAACTTCACTGATGAATTCTACATCTTCTCTCAGAATTGAGATAGTATATTCTTGCTTTGCAGGGGTGTGATGGTTCCATCCTTTTGGATGGCGACGATAGCGAAAAGTTTGCGCTCCCTAACAAGAACTCCGTCAGAGGGTTTGAGGTCATCGACGCGATAAAGGACGAGCTCGAGAGTGTATGCCCCGGGGTGGTGTCATGCGCTGACATCCTAGCACTTGCTGCGTATTTGGGAATGACCTATGTAAGCTCTTTTTATTAGTGCTTAACTAACGTTTAGTCAGTTGGACACATTTAGTTTTGTTAGACAAGAAAATACAAACACACAGCAAGCTAAGACTGGTGTGCCATATGTAAGCTTGTATATAGCACTGACGTACGAATCTTTATTATTCAGAGTGGTGGAGGTGGAGAGTCTTTCGATGAACTTGTTATGGGGAGAAGGGATGGGCTTGTTGCAAACCAGTCTGGAGCAAACAATGGCTTGCCGTCCCCCTTTGAACCCATCGACTCCATCATTCAGAAGTTCAACGATGTCGGGCTCAACACCACTGATATGGTGGTCTTATCAGGTATATATATTCTCTCCATTCCAAATTATAGATCATTTTGATTTGATATATATTTTTTTACTTTGTATTTAAACATAGTGTATATATCGATGAAGAACAAAAGCTATGTAAAAAAGAAAACTAGAAGAATCTATAATTTAGAACGAAGGGAGCAGAACTGTACAACTTATCTCTCTTGGTTCATATATAGATCATGCATGCATATTACCTGACTTCTGAGTCTCTTGAAATGCACAGGAGCCCACACGATCGGGCGAGCCCGGTGTGCGATGTTCAACAACCGCCTGTCGGCGAGCTCGGTGGACCCGACGCTGGACGCCAGCATGGCCGCCGGCCTCCGGAGCCTATGCGACGGCGGCGACGGCAACCAGACCGCCTCGCTCGACGGCAGCACTTCGGACGACTACTACTTGGGCGGCTACTGCAGCGACAACTGCTTCGACAACGGCTACTACCAGAACCTGCTGTCTGGCAAGGGCCTTCTGTCCTCCGACCAGGGCCTCTTTTCCAGCCCGGAAGGCGTCGCCAGCGGCACCAAGGACCTGGTGCTAGCCTACAGCGACGACATGGACAAGTTCATCAACGATTTCGGCTGGTCCCTGTTCAAGATGGGGAACATCGCGCTCACGGGCTCGGACGGCGAGATCCGCAAGAACTGCAGGGTTGTCAACTGACCGACCAATCTATCCATCGGAAGGAACCTCTTCTCAGTCATGTATAAGCAGGTGTTGCTTTGTGGGATCTCATTTCTTGTTCCGTTTGTGCGTGTATGCTTTTTTATTTATGAAGATGCTCGGTGGTGAACGATAACACACCACCATGTCAAACGCAGTTGCTTTTTCTTTAAGAGCTCATTGGTTTGGTCGGAATTTAAAGAAATTAGATTCTAATTATAAATTATCTCTCACCCTATGAATAAGTCTATCATTTTATCTCTCACCCTATAAATATAATAGTGTGATCCTATCTTTTATCTCCCACCTTATATATGGAATTCATTTCCATCTCACACTATAAATTTAGGATAGGTTTATTTGTGAGCTTAGAAAAGTTGTGAAGTGCCAAATTCCAAGCCACATAGTATAATTTATCACTAGATTTCAATTCCTTTAAATTCTGACCAAACAAACAGGCCCTAAGAGAAATAATTGTTTAAGTCATATACGCGCAGGTGAGGTGTTTGTCTGATCTGTTCCATGCTTTTGTGAGGTGTTGCGCATTCGGAGGTCATGCAATGCCATGCAAATTTCTAGTATGTGACAATTTCAAGAATGACTCATGACCACTACGGGAAACGAAGGGTTTGCCGTGTGCCAAGGGCACACGGCGAAGCCTGAAAGGCACACGGCAACAATGTTTGCCGTGTGCAAAAGGCTTTGCCGTGTGCAAAATGGCACACGGCAAACCTTACGACTGTTTGCCGTGTGCCATACCACGGGCACACGGCAAAGATGTTTGCCGTGTGCCACGTGTCTTTGCCGTGTGTCGTATGGGGCACACGGCAAAATAAAGTAACTGACGGTGGACACCTGGAAACCGGCTGTTTGCCGTGTGCCACGTGGGCAGGCACACGGCAAACACAGGCTGTTTGCCGTATGCCACACACGGCAAACACAGGCTGTTTGCCGTGTGCCACGTGGCCGGCACACGGCAAACACAGGCTGTTTGCCATGTGCCACGTGGCCGGCACACGGCAAACACTGGCTGTTTGCCGTGTGCCTTGACCTTTGCACACGGCAAACAGCCGCTGTTTGCCGTGTGCCGTGATCTTTGCACACGGCAAACAACATATTGGCCAGACGGTCCGCCAGGAATTGGCGGACCGTCTGCCATTCGCGGACTGTTCGCCTCACAAGTGGCGGACGGTCCGCGGTTGTTTGCCGTGTGCCTTGACCTTTGCACACGGCAAACACTAGATGTTTGCCGTGTGCCAGCCTTTGCACACGGCAAACATCCTTCCTCTGCCCAAATTTTTGCTGTTTTTGCTTTCAAATGTCCCCCAAACATCAGAAACAATCACATGCATTACAATTAACATCCCAGGCAGTTTATATGCATCACAGACAATCAAATATTGCTTCACCAGCTCACAAACCACCATAAGCCATAACACGGCCACAGAAATTCATACAAAGTCCATAAACAAGTTCATATATAGTCCATACGAGTCGATATGACTCCAAAGTTCATAAACAAGTTGATACAACGTCCATAGTCCAGAACAAGTTCATACAAAGCACACGGCATAGAAACCACATGATACATACCGCTCACTCGTCCGACGGCGGCTGAGTCGGAGGCGGAGGCTGCATACCCCAAGCCCAGGGCGGCGGCACCTGCGACGACGACGTCGGAAGCTGACACGGCAACGACGGAGGAAGCTGACACGGCGCCCCTTGCCACGGCTGAGTCGGCGGTCCGTGCCACGAGCGAGCCTGCATCCCCTACGGAGACGGCCACGGAGGCGACATATCTGGATTGATTGGCCCTTCATTGGATGCCGCCGATGGAGGCTGTCCAAAGTTGAAGATATTGAATGTGTTAAGCTAAGTGATTTTACTAAGTCATTGGTTTTTATACTAAGTCTTTCTACTTTGTATCCTGAGTTTGGAAAGTGCTAAGTCACTATAACAAATGAAAGTAAACGGCTATAAAGTCACTCACAGGAGTCGGAGTACCGCCACGAGCTCCAGGTGGTGGACCGAACGGTGACAGCGGTGGCTGCGGATAGCCCAAGGACTGCATGTACTGAGCATAGGCCTCCCATCTCCTTGCATTTTCCTGCTCAATCCTTTCTGTCTGGGCCCGCAACTGCTCCTGGACCGTCGCCTGTACCTGCGCCTCCATCTGGGCCTACAAAATATGATGCATGGGTTAGAATACGAAGCTAACGTGTGTAAACGCTTGAACGACGAGTGCAACAGAAATAACCTTGAATTGCTCCATGTCTATCTGTACGGCGCTTCGCCTCGGTCGTATAGGCGGTGTGGAGTCGGTTTGCTGAGCACGAAGTTGCGAGAGAGTGGGAGTACTAGCCGTGTCGATCACGCTGCCAGCCATAACGTATCGCCCATGCTTCTTGCCTCCTCCCATCCTCATGACGGTTTCTCCATCAATGGGCTCCGTGTGTGGATCGAAATCCGGCCCCCTCACCGCCTTTGCCATCTCGGTGTAGTCACTCAGGCGGCTGTGGACAGAGGAGTTGCTGTATGCCGAGGGGGGGTCATCCGGGTTGTATGTGACATCGGAGGTCGCCTTCCCCTTTTTTGAACAAGCATAAGCCCCGAGGATGCTGATTTCTTGGCCATGTGCCTGCGACTGCGGGAAAAGGCAGATTCATTAGAAATTCTGCAGAATTTAGCGTTGGAATAAATAAGTAAATACACGTACCCATTTTTTTGTATCCCTTGAGGTTGTTGCTGCCTTGGTGGTGTGATGATCCTCCCATCATCCCTCGCCGCACTCGACCACCCTCACTCTTCTCCGTGAAACCCTCCGTGAACCACTTGTCAACCACCATACCCCAGCACCGATCATTGTTAGCTAGCCACCACGGAGGCACCTGCACGCCATCAAGTACGCCATCAAGGCACTACGGAGGCACCGATAATTGATCAAAGCAATTAAATGTTGAACATTTACCTTTAGAAATTGTTCCTTCGTCAGCATCATTCTTCTCGCCTCCACTTTCGGCACGCCGCGCCTCTCGCGTTTAGGCGCATGGTGAGCCCACCACTGTATGATGGCACACAGCTTCGTCTCATACCACATATCGGCCACCAGCTTGCGGCAGGCCGTGTCAGCCACCTCGATCGCCTGGTTCAACGTTCCATCCAGCGGCTTGTAGAATTCCTGCACAAATCACATGATGTATTAGTAATTTCAAAAATAATTGATGAATGCGATGTAACACGAAGAATACTTACAAACAGCTCGAGCACAACCCGTCGCGCCTTGCTCCCAAACTGCTGCCCATTCTCATCTAGTTCCAAGTCCTGGGTGGTCGCGTGGTCCTCCCACGACCACGCCGGCTGCTCTCGGCCCCCTTTCTGTATGACGCCAGGGTAGTGCAACCTGCAAAGCTGGCCCAGAATGCCGTTGGGAAGGCGAGAGTGAACGCCTGGCTCCACAATCTCAAAGCCCCTGCCAAAGGTAAAAAAAGACAAATTAATTAGTTTTAATTATCCATGAAAACATGAGAACAAACATTAGTCAGAACATGTCAAGTTAATTACCTGGGAGGGTCGGGTGCAATAACCGGCCGTTGAGCCAAAGGTATGGGTCGTCTCGGGAGGGAAGAGGAGCCTCGCAACCAAACTTTAGGTGAGTCGCCTCCCTCCGCCCCCTCCTCCCCCTCCTGCTCCTCCTCCTCTCCCTCCCCCTCCTGGTCCGCCTCCTCCTCCCCCACATGCTCTGGCTCCTCCTGCTCCGCATCCTCCTCTCGGTCGTCCTCCGCACTAGAGCTGTGCTCAGAGGGTACAGGCGAGGGAGCCCTCCTGCGAGTACTCCTCCGCGGTCTCTCCACTGTAATTAAAAAGAGTTGTGTGTAAGTACAGGTATTAGAAAGAACACTGTAATTAAAAAGACCAAGCGTAAGTACCTTCAGCCGCCGACGAACTCGCTGAACCCTTCCGTTTTCCCCTGTTGGCCCCCTTGGAGGACGACGCCGAACCGCTGCCCCTCCCAATGAGAGAGTTGAGCGACCTCATCACACCTCTGCCGCCCCCCACCATATTTGATCAATCACCTGCAATGACAAAAGGTAAGAACAAGTAGTACTAAAAAATAAATTCAGAAAATATAGATTTGTAATACATTATTAGTACACATATCTTACACGAATTAGAAATAGTCATCATGATCCACATTAGCTGGATCAGATGACTCATCATCGCTATCACGCGTGTCCATATCTTCAACACCGTGCTCCAAAGGAGGTTCGTTGTCAGAATCGTTGTCGTTGCCTAATCGTAGTTTCTCAAGTAATTCTAAGTCTTTCACATTATGAATCACATCTCCGGCATCCTCCTGCTCAACTCTTTCATTATCTACTTCCATTCCGATCGCTTCGCTCAAGTCTATCTGAAATGTCCCTTCTAGCCCATCTTCTTGATAAAACTCTCCGGCATATGTGTTTGGGTCAATGTTGTAATCTTCATTGTTTGGGACAGGTAGTTTGCCGCATGGCGATACTTTGTACACAACATCCCAACCCAGGAGACGTTGGTCGGTTTGGCAAGGGTATGAGAGATAATAGACTTGTGTGGCCTGTTGGGCCACAATATAAACATCATCTCCTTTGTACACGGATGACCGTCGAATTTCGACTAGCCCAAGTTTTGGAGAACGTCTCACAGCTTGAGGATCATACCAATGGCATTTGAATATGACAGGTTTCAGGGTTTTCGAGCCATGAAAGTCCAGTTGGTATATTTGTTTGACTATTCCATAGTACTCGAGTTCATCGTCTCCTGGAGTAAAAATTTCAGTATTTGTGGTTCTTCGATTGGGACGACTCTGCTCGTGGCTTGTTGTGTGAAAACGATACCCAGCTTGTTGTGTGAAAACGATACCCATTCACATCATAAGCGCCGAATGACTTGACCCTATAGGCAAAGCCTTTGGAAATCTGTTGCAACTCAGCACTCATAGAAGTATTTTTTAGAGCCTACAAGTTCAAAACAGGAAACAATTTCGTCATATTATCGGGGAGCAACTTGTAATGTCATACTACGAACTACGAACGAGCTAAATTGTTCATTACCTTTTGTGAGAACCAAGAAATGAAATTAGGTCTTCCATTTCCTGCACCCTGCCTAAGAAGGGTATCCATTTCCTGTAGGGTAGGGGCCCTAGGACCGTGCCAGAATTCCGCACGAAATTCCCTGTATACCAAAGAGGAACAATGGGGTTGGATGCAGAATCCAAAGTATTGAAATACTAAACAATTGTTGAAAACTTACTCTATGTACGGCACGACTTCTTCAAGGTTGGTCAACACATATAGCATGATTTTGCTCCACTCTTCATGGTTCAAGGTCTTGATGGCCGAACTACTTGCACTTCCGAGTTGCCCTCGGAAAAGACTGAGATTCGATTCATGCTCACCAACATTGTGACGAGAGGGTGGATTATGCACGCTAGGAAGGTTGTCAGCATAGTATTTCGATGTGAAGTTTGAGACCTCCTCCAGAATGTATGCCTCGGCAATAGAAGCTTCAATTTTGCATTTGTTTTTACATTTAGTTCGAAGCACTTTTTGGCATCTCTCAATAGAATAGCACCAACGTGCTTGCACAGGCCCCCCCATTCGTGCTTCGTACGGGAGGTTCAAAATCATATGCTCCATCGGATTGAAAAAGCCGGGTGCAAAGATCTTCTCCAACTTACAGAGCAACACGGGCGCCATTTTTTCCATTTCCTTGATCACTGTCACAGATAATTCTTAGCACAAAGCGTGCGGAAAAAAAACTCAACTCTGCAAGCACTTGCCAGACATGATCAGGAACGTAGCCTCGAATCATCACCGGAACAAGCCGCTCGATCCATATGTGATAGTCATGACTCTTGAGCCCGTTGATTCGCATAGTAGTCAAGTTCACCGCCCGCCTCAGATTCGCTGCGTACCCATCAGGGAACATTAAGTTCTGAATCCAGCGTAGTACTTCCCTCCTTTGGTCCGGCGTTAGACAGAAATCGGCCTTTGGCTTCTTCCACCTCCTCCCCTCTTGGGGAGCCGGAATATTCAACTCTGGTCTGTTGCATAACTCTGCTTGATCAAGTCTAGCCTTAACGTTGTCCTTTGATTTATCAGGCCAGGCCATGATTGAACCCAAGGTCGCCTCAGCGACATTCTTTTCAGCGTGCATCATGTCGATGTTGTGTGGTAGAAGGAGATCTTGCATATAGGGGAGCCTCCACAAGCCACACATATCCGCCCAGGCATGTTGTTCGCCATATCCCACAAACTGACCATCTTCATTCATCACGAGGGCTTCTAACTCGGCACGAATCTCATCAGGTGTCATCATGTGCGGTATAGGGTCTTTAACTTCGACGCCTTTCCTAAAGTTCTTCTTATCTCGTCTTAATGGATGGTCAATAGGGAGGAATTGTCGATGTTTGTCGAACGAACAATATTTGCCGCCCTTCTTCAACCAAATGAACCCCAGACGCGCCTTGCATATTGGGCAAGGGAACTTCCCGTGCACACACCAGCCACAGAATATCCCATACGCGGGCATGTCATGCAGAGAGTAGTGGTACCACACATACATTCTGAAGTTTGTCTTTGTAGCTCGGTCGTATGTCCAAACCCCTTCCTCCCAAGCACGGAGCAAATCATCATGCAGAGGCTCCATAAACACACTCATATTATTCCCCGGTTGTTCAGGAATTATCAACGACAGGAAAATGTTCTGTCGTTCAAAGATAACGCCCAGGGGGAGATTGAGAGGGATAACGAACACAGGCCAACAAGTGTATGGGGCTGCCGACATTCCGTAAGGTTGGAAGCCATCTGTCGCCAACGCAACACGCACATTACGAGCTTCAGCAGCTTTAACATGGTGGATCCCGTCAAAATGGGTCCATGATTCAGCATCGGATGGATGTACAAGCTTGTCTGGTTTGTATCGAGTTCCATTTTTGTGCCATGTCATCTGTTTTGCGGTGTCCTCGCTCATGAACAGCCGTTGGACCCTCGGTATGAATGGAAGGTACCGTAGGACTTTCGCGGGGATCGCGAGCTGCCTCTTCTGACCATCACCAGCGTCTACCTCCAAGAACCTTGAGGATTCACACTTTGGACAGTACTTTGCATTCTCGTGTTCTTTTCTAAATAAGATGCAGTTCTTAGGACAGGCGTCAATCGTCTCGTAAGACATCTTAAGTGCACGAAGGACCTTTTGTGACTCATACATGTTCTTTGGCAGAATGTGACCTTCCGGAAGCAGGCTGCCAAATACCATCAACATAACATTGAAGGCGTCTCGACTCAGTGCAAACTGGGACTTCACGGCCATTAGGCGCCCAATAGCATCCAATTGGGAAACCTTTGTATGCTCGTGAAGGGGTTGACCAGCTGCAGCTAACATGTCGTAGTACGCCTTCGCGCTTGGCTCTGGCTCATCTTCCCTTCCTCCTTCATCAAACTGAGCTTCCTTAAAGTCATCTAAAATGCCTGCCACCCCAGCATCTGAATTAAGTTCCTCAATGCGTTGTCTCACGGCCTCGTCTCTTCTACGATTATTGCCTTCAACATAGTAGGTCCACCGGGTTTGGTCTATCGTAAATCCGTGTTTGAAAAGATGACTTGTCATTTCTTTTTTTGTTCTTCGACGCGTGTTCCCACATTTATCACAAGGACACCAAGTGGTCTTGTTGCTTCCTTTAACCTTTGCAAATGCTTCATCTATAAAAGCCTCGGTCCTCCGAACCCATTCCACACTCACATCACCCCCAGGGTTCCAACCCGTGTGCATCCAGCTACGATCATTCATCATCTATGACACCGGCAAATGAAAATGGAATTCATTTACATGTACATAGTGTAGGTCCTACACGATGTCTATACTCTCTACTAGGTGAAGATAGGTCCTAATCCCACCCTAGGATGCGTAGCTAGGGTAGGTTTACATAGTCTACTCCGATCTGGGACAGAATTTCGGCAGCACCTCCCCGCTGTTCTCCAAATACACGTCCCAGAGGGAGATTGTGTATCCGGAGAACACCGGAGAGATGCTGCCGAAATCCTGTCCCAGATCGGAGTAGACTATGTAAACCTACTCTAGCTACGCATCCTCGGGCTGTCCAAATAACGTGGACAATTTGAAACAGATACGGTCGTAGATATGCAAAGTTCTACATATTTCCAACCGTATCTCTTTCGAACGAGAGACACCTAACTGGGTTACGTGATCTACGAACATGCATGTAACGCGAGCGTGATTGTGGTGCTTACGGTGGGTCGACGGTGTAGGCGTGGCCGGCGTGGTGTAGACTCGCGGTCCCGCTCCGGCTCCCGCTACGGCTCCCACTCCGGCTCCCGCTTCGGCTCCCGCTCCTGGTACCGCTCCGGCTCCGACTCCCGCTACAGCTCCGACTCTCCGTCGAATAAGTGGAAGCGGATTCCTGCAATATTCAATAAATGATTATATGAAATCCAAAATTTCGCCAGCACCTCCCCTATACGGTGAGAGTTTCCAAACCTGCAACAAAAACCACGACATGAAGGTCGGGCCACACAGATGTTTAAGCACATGGCTCGATGGCCGGACACAAGGCTTTGACCACCAAAACCACAAGGCTCACCTAGAGGCTCAACGGCGGCGAGGCGGAGATGGGCTCCTGTGGACGGTGGCTTCTGCACATCAAAAAACCAAAGAAATGTCAATATAAATAATTCGGCAGCACCTAATTATAACTAAGTATATGCTAACTAAGTTTTTGCTAACTAAAGTAATAACTAATTATAACAAAGTATATGCTAACTAAGTTTTTCTAACTAAATTAACAACTAATTATAACTAAATTAAATTAAATCAAACAACTAATTATAACTAAGCGGGAAAAAAACTCACCGGCCGGCCGGTGAGGTCGTGGTGGAGGTGGCCGGCCGGCGGGCACGTCTCTCCCCAGCAGCAGGCGGCGCGGCCTCCCCGGCGGCGGCCGGCGCTGCCTCACCCCGGCGCCGGGAGGCAGGCGCTGCCTCCCCTGCCTCGGCCTCTCCCTTGGCGGCGGGGGCCGGGAGGCGCGGCGGCGGGGAGGAGCGGCCGGGTACGCAGCGGTGGCGGGGAGGCGCGGCGGCGCGGCGGCGTGGTGGCGCGGCAGCGCGGCCGCACGGCGGCGCGGCTGCACGGCGCGGCGGCCGGGGGTGGGGGAGGCGCGGCGGCGACGACGACGGCGACGCGGCGGCGCGGCGGCACGGCGGCATGGCGGCGCGGCTGCACGGCGCGGCGGCCGGGGGTGGGGGAGGCGCGGCGTGCGTGCGTGTGTGAGCTGTGTGTGGGGGAGAGGCGGCCCGAAACGGCTAAGTGCCGTGGGCTTCGCCGTGTGCCCTGGATCTGGGCACACGGCAAAGCTGCAGGCTTTGCCGTGTGCCCTGATCCAGGGCACACGCCGTGTGCCCTGGATCTAGGCACACGGCAAACACTTTTACACTTTCTAATTTTTTTAAATTTTTTTTGGAATTTTAAAAATGTTTCACGTTTTGCAAATTCCTAAAATTTTCAAAATGTTTGCCGTGTGCCCTGAATCTGGGCACACGACAAACAGCTGTTTGTCGTGCGCCGCCCATGGGGCACACGGCAAACAATCTATGCCGTGTGCCTCTAGGGAAAGCACACGGCAAACATTTTCTGCCTAAACAAAAAAATTAAAAATATCAAATGGATTCAAAAAATAACCAAATTTGGTCATGAACCTGTCTAAGGTGTATGAAGACTATAAAAATTGAGTTTTGTGGTAATAAAAAATTTGAATTATCACGTTGTTTTAAATCACAACATCTCATTCAAAACTCTTAGGATCTTCTCTCGAGAAGTTTCGGTTTGTAAAGAGGCAATGCGTCAACTTGCTCGAAACCTTTTAAATTTTTTACCATAGCCTCTACGTATGAAAACATGACGTCACGCCAAAATTTATAATTTTTTGATGTTTTTTGTATTTTATAAAATTTTTAAACGAACCGAGCCCAAATGCGGGCACACAGTAAGCGAGCAATATATTCAAAATTTGATTCCATCTAATGGACATGGCATCATATTAGTCTTAAGAATCCGAATAACATTTTTCTGAACATTACATAACATTATTCGAAACAGTTACAGTTCAAATTTGCCGTATCGGCAAAATTAAAAATAATGATATAAAATGATAAAATATATCAAACATACCGGAAAACATGCACAAAACTAACATAGAATAATACATAGACAAGGAAGTTAGCAAAAAAATTTTGGAGGCAAAATTCGAATTTTTTCCAGCCTGTTTGTCGTGTGCCTGCGTGTGGCACACGGCAAACAGGCTACGTTGCCGTGCGCCACCTGTTTGCCGTGTGCCACGTGGCAAGGGCACACGGCAAACAGGAAGGGTTTGCCGTGTGCCTCAGCAGGGCGCACGGCAAAGCTAACGGCCGAGGCAATGGCCGTTTGGTCAACATGCCAGATTGCCGTGTGTCATGTGTTTGTCGTGTGTCACGTGGCAGGCACACGGCAAATAGGTGGCTTTGTCGTGTGCCTTCCTGTTTGTCGTGTGCCTGCCTGGGGCCACCGTGTGCCACGGCTTCGCCGTGTGCCCGCGAAGAGGCCCGCGGCAAAACCGTGGGCACACGGCGAACAGGCGATTTCCTGTAGTGGACAGACTGCCATTTAGCACAAAATCAACGGACATGATCATCATTGAAGAATTTAGTGGCCTTACACTTGATGCCCATACCAACAGAAACAGCATAATGTCCCGTTTCGCCAATCGTTTCCGTTACCAAACCTGGCAACCATCAAGCATGAAAGGTGTTGACATAAAAATCGGAACTTGACAGATGCGCGAACACACGAGCAAAGACGTGGCCTTGAAAACCGGGGCGTGCCAGTCAATTTGACCTGTTGATTGACAAGGAACAAGATGTGGTAAAATACTGGCCGAATCGGCTGACTGCCGAGACTGGCCTTTTGACGGAATCGACTGAGAGCGCGACGCTTTGTGCAAGCGGTCGGTTGTAACCGAGCTTATGCAAATAATCAGTGTAGGCGTGATAAGCAAAGAAGAAACGACTAACAAATTAGCCAAGACTTTGTGAATAATGTTTAGAAAACAGATCTAGTCGGCTATAACTGCTGATGATATACTGGACAGATCACTTAATAATGAGCCGACAACAATCTAGATCTAAACAGGATAAATTGGTGATAAAAACTAGAACAACAAGAATTGATATAAAACTTGAAGATCTAGCAGATATCGATAACTGTTGAATAAATCTAGACGAAACCTCAGCGATACGCCCGGAGGTTAAAGCCTAGAAATTACTCCGTAAAAGCGGAACTTACAAGCAAGCCGGAGATCGAGGCGATACAGCCCGACGAACTTGAAAGAACTCGTGAAGAAAATGAAAAGGATGGCGAAGCCGCCGGTACGGAAAAGTAGAAGAACTGAAAAACATATTTGTTTATTGATACTGTGATAAAACGTTTACAATAACCAGGGGTGTATATTTGTACCCTGGACACCCTAGACAGTCACGGCAGACACAAACTTGCTAAGAAAGAAATATCTAAAAAAACTAAATTAAGATACATGGACTCTAATTTCCTTTCTGTAGAATCCTTGCCATTAAAGCTCCTTCCGATCTGTCCGATCTGTATATGAAGTCAGCGTAATCAATCTGGATCCCTTCCTTCCATATGACAATAAACTTTATTTCAACCATCTCTTTCTCATATATGCGCTTGATCTACCGCCATGCAAATCAGTTTTTCAAATCGGATTACAGGGTCTACCGATGCCGATCTTATATGCGTGGCCAATCTGGACTGCTCCGACGTATTGACACACACCCATGTAACGACACATCTTTTTCTTGTTATTCTATTCATCCTCGTGTACATACATTAGCCGGCAAACACTTTCTTTATTTTAATAAATTTGCTTCCATACAAGCACTTCTTGCTTTTACGTATTAGATCCTTCCCCCTTGCAATATATTTAGTTTCTTTCTTTAATTATCCTTCCTGGCTGAAGCAATCACCGATTCTTCAGTCAGGAATCGGACATATCTCCGATTCTCTTGTGCTGCCGATTTTTTCTCTTAAACTAGCTTCCGATTCTTTAATCTGCCGATTCATCAACTTCTTTAATCTCTATTAGGGATAATAAATTAATCCGGCCACCATACTTATCATATTTGTTCAACCAAGATCTTTCACGTTATGTGCAAGCAAGCCTTTTTAACTTTTGCCCCTTCACGGGTGAATTTCCAACTAGCAGTCTCCTGGTTCATCAGCAATTCTGACTGTCTATATTGATGCTATATAGCCGATTTCTCCAACTCTGGATTTCGGTCAGTATCTGGTGTCAACACAGGCCCCCAGTTTCGAAGTATGAATGATTCATGCTTCGAAACTTTATAAATCCATCGTGTCAGTCTTCTTTATCACATATAATATTCCGGCCATGATGATAATCACATCTTTCTTCATTCTAAAAACTTGCACATGCTAGCTTTCTCTTCTTTGCATGACCTTTTCTTGTTCATGAGATTCATACATCATGTACGCATGCTTCTTAATTGATTAATCTGGCCTCCCCTAATCACTTTGCATGTACATACCGATCATCCCTTCTTGGAAACACTTCCAATTTCTTTATTTCAATAATCCTTCTTTGTTTGCACGCATCGGTCATCTCTTCCCAATCACTGGCTATATGCTTCAAAGCCGATCAGCATATGCACCAAGTGCAAACTCCAGCCCATCGGCCGATTTCCTTCAACCAAAACCGGTTGGCCTATTCTTCTCGTGACATCGGTCGCATGCCTCCTGCAATCTCTCGAATAAAGTAATCATGCATGCCTAAGTGCAACCAGGTTGAATCGTACTATATTATTTCCTTCTCTCTATTGTTATGCACGCGACAGACCTGCTGCTGCATGTAAATCAGATTGGCTTCCATGCTTTCAAATCGGATCATATAATTCCTGTCGATTCTCATGCATATACGTGCTTGTACGCGGAAAGATATCAAGCAGCACGTATGTAACCAATACCTTTGAGGTTGTGGTCTACAACTCGTATATACTCAGGACAGGACAGTCAATAGTCCATTAGTATCTGGGGACCCTAGGTACCAATCAAGGGTGAATAGGGCGAACAACATAACGCCGATGTCGATCGTAATTTGCCGATTACGATTTCCCTTTTATATCCTTGCAAACTTAATTATGTAATCATCCGGCCAAACTAACCAAACAATTAATGCACCCTCAGCAGCACTTTTTGTTGCCCAGATCAAATAAATTCCATCAGCTCTTCCAGTAGCAGCAAAAACTTGGATCGGGCTATTTGAAGAAATAGTCATCGGCTTCATCCTTCCGTTGGCTTCTATTTTGGATGATTCATCGGCTGTATCCAGATTCCAAGAGAAGAAGTCTACTCATGTGTGTACATCGGCTACTTTTTTCATGGCTTTGGATCAAAGAATCATGAGACCCAAGTATATGTTACTTCTCAAGCCAATAACCCATCTGCCGATTTTCTTAGGCTGACGATCTTCTTTATAAAATATTCCATATGAGACCCTCACGGAGGATTTTTTGCACTTGAGATCCGATACTCTGGATTACAAACCATCGGCTGTTTTCTGTCCTTAACCGATGAGTATATCTGACATACGTAATAGTCAATTCTCTATCGGCTATACCTCCCTTTTTTATCAGCCGATATGTCGATCTGCTCCATCGGTTGGTATAAGCCATAACTTTAGAATTAAAGCCGCGCTGCCAAGTCGATCAACGAATCAAGCTTACTTGCCGACTATCACGACACCAATAGCTCTGCGACTAATTGGCCCCCCAAGACCATATCGCGTTTGTTCCACACTGCTTCAATAACCCGTCGACGGCGAGGAAGCAATTGATAGTACCAGTAAATTTGATTCTTTGTAACCGATAAAATTAGCAAGAGTCTTGTAACTGATAATATTTACGTGAAAATTATTCAGGCACCTTGGCAATTGACACTGGCTTCTTAAATTCCCATAGGAACTAATTCATCTGATACCCACGCTCAAGAAAAGGTAGTCGATTCCATCAATCTTAATTTTTTAATGCTTCTTAGCATCTTGATCATTGGCTTTTCAAAACTGTCAGTTAAATCCCAATTTGGAGTCGGTGTATATGTGACGTCATCGGTAATACCATCGCTATTAACCATGCCCGCTCTGATGTCGAAGGGGAAGTAGATATCCGATGTCCTATACCGATACCAATACCTATGTCCGATGCTGATATCAGATGCCGATGCTCACATCATCAGTGTCCCAAGCAATCAGCTCTTTTTCTTGCTTGATATGAGTTGTTCCCGTAGTCAAGAATTTATGACATCTTTCTTTAATCTCTCATCGGCTATAGAAAAGCTGATATAAAGGTGTGAAATATAATATCGCGCGTCTAGTTATCTTGAATTCTTAAAAACAAGCCATCGGTCATTCTTGCCTCTTCCTACTAACTCCACCAGCCGAATAAAATAATCTGACCATCTGATATTGTTATTCTTCACGTAGCTTCTTATCTATGCGGCCAATTCCTAATTGCCTGAACCATCAGTCATCCACAGCATACTTGTATCGGCTATTGGCCAATGTACATACTTATTCAGCTGAACATAAAATGTAAGCCTTCTATCTTGTGCTCCAATCAAACATGTACTCGTGGAATTGTTTTTCCAGACCATAGCAAGGTGAGCTTATTATTATCCGATCTATGCCTCAAGCATTAAATAAATCGGCTTTTGTAATCTAGGCGGTCTTCTGACATAAAGCTACCCTCACACTGGACATTCTGATAATCAGGGAACAAAAATCAGCTCATCGTATACTTGAAGCCATCAACTCTCACTATCTTCAGAGTATACTAACCAACTGATTGGTACTATTGTAAAATCGGTTGGACGACGCTGAAAGCCGATTGAAGCTTGCAAAATATTTTAAAAATACCCACTAATCTCTGATATGATTGCTGACTTCCGATCCGATGCTTGGACGTAGACCTTTGTCTTTCTTTTCTAAATCTGATGCACAGCAAGTGATGAATCATGACCCATATATCAGTATGCAGCCAACAATAGCAATTATACCCAGAGATGGCTTCAAAAGATCAATATTAGAATCAACTTGCTCTCCTGACTACTTATGAAATCCGTGTTCCCTGTTTTCCATCGGCTATTTTATCCACTGCTGTGTAGTAGAGCCGATTAAAATAATATGTAACCAACCGATGAATTTCACATAGCATTGATAGAATATAGCCAAATAACTATACTGTATGCACGCTCCTGATGACTCGCACACAAGTTGAAGTAGCATATCGGCACTTGGTTGATTAGCTTCCCATCGGCATTTGAATTGCCCATAGTTGACTATTTATTGCTATTTTATTTTAAACTTTGCCGATAGATTTATATCCAAAAATATTCCTTTCATTGGCACTATCGGCATTTAGGCAATGCTTCTCTGTTTTGTATATGATGATGGAACAAGCATCCGATGGAGGGGTCCTGGGGATCCGCATAACTTGGTGAAGCAATTAGCAACCCTTCAAACTTGATTAAATACTCCATCGTTCAGCAACTATTGCTATGATAATAAACAGCCGATACAAATATCATCATTATTTTAATCGGTTGTACCCGTTCCTGTCAATATCCTCCGGAAACAATGAGCAACCGATGCTTTTTATTATGTCAACAGAAACTAGAAACTGGGTGCACTCCTTTAGAAAACTAGCATCGACCGATTAATCATCTGTCACAAAGAACTCCACTGCAATATTTTCATCCGAGTGCAGCAAATGGTGTTGCCCATAAAGCTGTGAATTTTCCTTCGTCATGCAACAGTCAGAAACCGGCACATGCATAGCCAATTAAATGAATTCATCTCTCAATTGTTGCACGCTAGTTGCTTCAATTAATTGGCTTCTCAGATTACCTCCATATTTAGTATTCACTTGCACTCAAGGATATCTGACTGTAGGACACAACGAAACACCCGACATAAGCATCACGGCATATTTTTATCCAGGATTTACAACGAGCTCCGGCTTCTGATAGAAAAATATCTCAGTTGTTACACCATTGACCTCTGATGAAAGACCATCCTACTGATGATCAAACAGTCGATACGATCCCAGATTTAAGTTGCCAGATTGACAAGTCAATTGATTACCAAATCGGCTTTTTTTATTATTCCTGGAAACCGATGTTTGGCCTCATAGTTTAATATTCAACTTTGATCTTTCCTCACGGATCGTGCAAATCGAGTTACAAGAAATAAAAATAATTAAGCAACCATTGATGACAATATAATAATCAGGTTCCACCATCATACATCGCCCTTTTTCCTTCATCAATCGATCAAATAAAAAATGATTACCAAGAACATAGTGCTGAGACTCGTCAATGGCTTCGGCAATTTAGAAGAATGAAACTTGATGAAATAACTTGAGCTTTGCCTTCATCGGCTGTGTTATTATAAAGCCGATTTTTCTTTCTCTGTCACGCTCCTTCTCAAACTACTACATCGGCTATCTTTTTTTGGAATATTATATTGACATAATTAAATTCAACAAGCCGACGAGCCCACAATTATTCCCTTTGGCTAATGAACTTGAAATATCTGTCGGGCATGATTATTCCTCTGAATATAAAATGTAGGCATTTTGTTCAGTGTTCCAGCCAATAAATACTCATGAAATTGTTTCCCCGGATCAGCCCATCGTACAACTGAACTTGCTGGGAACAAGAGCTTCTCCATAGTATCTTCTGTAGCATCCTTCCCATGCGGGATCAAATAAGCATGCCTTGTACTAAATACATTATCCTGCCCAAAGAACTTTGTGGGATCTGGCACTCTGTACCAATATGACATAGAGAACCAATCTTTAACTTCAGAATATGGCGTATCGTACTTGTGTATGTGGTCCTCAGATTTCAAGTCAAGCTAATTTGAAAGAACATCAATTGTCTGGATCTCCATATCAGCCCGATTAGACTGTTGATCACCAGACCCTTGTACTGGTTGTACCATTAGTTGCTCTTCTATAGATTGTGATTCTTCTTGCACCATTGATCCGAACTCTATATTGTGAGATCGGATACTTTCTTGCTGTTGACTTGGAATCAATGAATCAGAATGACCCTCCTCATTTTCATAATTGTCAGCTTCAATTGTGAACTCTTTTGGCTCCGAAAAACTACAGATTTGGATCACATCTCCTCCCTTGGTAATGCTGAATGTTTTGAGGCAGGCCGATTTATATTCATCGATAGCCCTCTTCAAGGCTTCTCTTTGATCTTGCTCAAGGTCATCTTCTGTTTTTTCCGATTGATCTTGAACCAACGCTTGAGCATGCTACGGCTGATAATCTTGTACTTGCGAGCTCTCAACTGATATCTGAGCAGTCGGAGCTATCGGATGAGTAACCTGATGAGGAACATACTGCTAATAATTTCCTCGATACTGCTCCTGATACGACCGATTTGAATAATAACTCGTCGGCCAAGAGGCCTGAGGAGTTTGCTGAATTTGATAATTCTCCACATGAAGCATCTGAACTGGTGCTTGCAAATAAGTAGGCATAGACTGAAACACCTAGGGAGCATGCTGTAACTGATAATTCTCTGATTGTTGTGACCGACACATTGGTTGAGTATGAGGAACCATCGGCCATAATACTTGAGGAGAATATTGCATCTGAATATTGTCTTGGCATTGATGCGATGGTTGAGGAACCATCGGCCAGTAGGGAGGTGCATGAACTCCATAAACTTGCGTGTAATATGAACCCATAAATCTTGTAAAATATTTAGCACCTCACCACATGAATTCAGGCGTGATATACGTGAGCTTTTCTTCCCGTGTCCCACCGAGCGTGCCAAAAGTATGTTGACACAAAAATCGGGATTAACAGATGCGCGAACACACGAGAAAAGGCGTGGCCTTGAAAACCGGTGCGTGCCAGTCAATCTGACCTGTTGATTGACAAGGAACAAGATGTGGTAAAATACTCGCCGAATCGGCTGACTGTCGAGACTGGCCTTTTGACAGAATAGACTGAGAGCTCGACGCTTTGTGCAAGCGATCGGCTGTAACCGAGCTTATGCAAATAATCAGTGTAGGCGTGATAAGCAAAGAAGAAACAACTAACAAATTAGCCGAGACTTTGTGAATAATGTTTAGAAACAGATCTAGTCGGCTATAACTGCTGATGATATACTGGACAGATCACTTAATAATGAGCCGACAACAATCTAGATCTAAACAGGATAAATTGGTGATAAAAACTAGAACAACAAGAATTGATATAAAACTTGAAGATCTAGCAGATGTCGATAACTGTTGAATAAATCTAGACGAAACCTCAGCGATACGCCCGGAGGTTAAAGCCTAGAAATTACTCGGTAAAAGCGGAACTTACAAGCAAGCCGGAGATCGAGGCGATACAGCCCGACGAACATGAAAGAACTCGTGAAGAAAATAAAAATGATGGCGAAGCCGCCTGTACGGAAAAGTAGAAGTACTGAAAAAGAGATTTGTTTATTGATGCTGTGATAAAACGTTTACCATAACCAGGGGTGTATATTTGTACCCTGGACACCCTAGACAGTCACGGCAGACACAAACTTGCTAAGAAAGAAATATCTAAAGAAAAACTAAATTAAGATATATGAACTCTAATTTCCTTTCTGTAAAATCCTTGCCATTAAAGCTCCTTCTGATCTGTCCGATCTGTATACGAAGTCAGCGTAATCAATCTGGATCCCTTCCTTCCATATGGCAATAAACTTTATTTCAACCATCTCTTTCTCGTATATGCGCTTGATCTACCGCCATGCAAATCGGCTTTTCAAATCGGATTACAAGGTCTACCGATACCGATTTGATATGCGTGGCCAATCTGGACTGCTCCGACGTATTGACACACACCCATGTAACGACACATCTTTTTCTTGTTTTTCTATTCATCCTCGTGTACATACATTAGCCGGCAAACACTTTCTTTATTTTAATAACTTTGCTTCCATACAAGCACTTCTTGCTTATACGCACTAGATCCTTCCCCTTGCAATATATTTAGTTTCTTTCTTTAATTATCCTTCCTGGCGGAAGCAATCACCGATTCTTCAGTGAGGAATCGGACATATCTCCGATTATCTTGCGCTGCCGTTTTTCTCTCTTAAACTAGCTTCCGATTCTTTAATCTGCCGATTCATCTTCTTTAATCTCTATTAGGGATAATAAATTAATCCGGCCACCATACTTATCATATTTGTTCAACCAAGATCTTTCACGTTATGTGCAAGCAAGCCTTTTTAACTTTTGCCCCTTCACGGGTGAATTCCCAACTAGCAGGCTCCTGGTTCATCAGCAATTCTGACTGTCTATATTGATGACATATAGCCGATTTCTCCAACTCTGGATTTTGGTCAAAATCTGGTGTCAACAAAAGGTAAACAATCGCCTCATTCACTTCCACCGGATTCATTCCCGATCCCTGTAGTAGAAAATTCATGATAGTTACCATAAGAAACCGGGATTTATTCCAGACCGAGAACCAATTTACTTATGATAGGTACAATAAGATACCGGAAATCAGTCCCCTGATTAAGAGGTGAGGAAACAATCTGGGTCTTTTGTTGTGTATATCATGAATAAATTAGTTCCCGACCCGAAATAAATCCTGATCTTTTATTGTAATTATCATGAATTTTTTTATTACAGCTATCGTTCTCGGTCGAGAATGAATCCGGTAGAACCGAACGAGGAGGCCTTGCTGGAAACGTCTCGCACACAGTCTCTTTTCCTTCTTCGGTCGTGAGCAAGAAAATGCAACAATTGCACATTGGAATACCATCTGCAGCCCTTATTGGCACAAGGAAATACAATGGCTGACAACGGTTCCCTTATCTCACGATACAAACTGCTGATACCTACAAGCTCTCAGTGGAAACCACTTAACACAAAAAGAAATACATTACACTAGACTTTCGTAATAGGAAAACCAAAAAAAAAAAGTGCAAAGCTCCTACAAGCAGAAGATGGTGCCAAACATGTGGTGCATCTTGCTTAAGAACTTGACAGGATTGTGGTGCCCCTGGTGGTGGGCGCGAGGTGGCGACTGCGGCTTCTGCTTCTTCCGCCGCCTCAGCTGAAAGAACTGTTGCATTATCTCCGAGCACTCGGATGACAGCACACCACGCCTGATGGTTATCTTCGGGTGGAAAGGGTGGATAGGCCCCACGGCCTGGGTCTGGTTTGCTGAATCCAGTGTGCTTGTTTGTCCATCCCCTGGGAACAGCCTGCAAAACAAGTGTTAGAGAGCAGTTTTTTCTTTTCCAAACCTCACCTTGATAAAAGGAAATTGTATGAAAACCCTCTACATTTTGATTGGTATCCTTGTATCCCTACTAGAGTGCAAAACTACAGGTCTTATCCAAATGTGAGAAATACAATATCAATATGCATTGATTTGGTTTGAAGATGAAGCATATAATAGCAATGAAAAGCTAAGCTAGTGTGTGGCCGTATCATTGACAAAACCTGCAACTATTCATAAACACTATTTAATGTACATTACTTGAGCTTTTGCCTTTTGTTGTACTAATGCATATAATTGGTACTAAATTGCTAACAAAAGTGAGAAAAATAGTTTCAACTATCAATTCCTATTGATACTACATGAGGTTATCAAGGGTTGGAACCAAACAGCATCAGCCATCAGGGAAGCTTCAGTGCTTCACCATTTCTAGCTGACTTCCATGTATGCTACCTAACAAAACTTTGATCAGTTTTTTACAGAGATTTAAGTGGAAAAAAGGCTACCTTTGCAGTAGCAGATTACAATACTATTGATGTCATCCTATGACAGTATTCATACTGTTTTCTATAACGTACTGTTTTGATAGTTTATCTGTTCCATAGGCATATGCCACCACAATGGTGCATTCTGCATTGCTTCAACCATATTACCTCCCAAATATCTGCATCCCTTCGTGCTTCAAGTGCGAAAACTCCAAAGGTAAAAGATTTCTAAGCTACAATAATGGATTGGTATGAAATTTTATTCTAGTATATGCCATACCTTACCCAGCTGCCATCGGCTCCGAGAAGCTTGTTTGGGGCACCCCATACTACAGTGTCGATTCTAGCTTGAAGAATAGCTCCAGCGCACATGGCACAAGGTTCCAGTGTCACATAAAGTGTTGTGTCCTGCAATACTTTTGATTAGGAGATTTCTGCGAATTTATACACACACAAATGTATAAAAGGATTTATAAATTTGCTTGGATCTCTATTTTAAAAAATCTCACAAAGAAAGATATTTTGTGCTGTCCTTGTGAAAGCTAAAAAGCAATAATCATTCTGATTTAAAAATTTAAAATATTGTGAACTGAAACACATATTTAGCATAGGCTAGGGACATGACAAGCCCAGATGTATGAACTAGTTGTCAATTAGACGGCTATCCATTTCAATTGCCATAACCAGTTTCAGATGATAACTCCCAGGAAAAATAAAGATATTATATAAAAGAGAAATGATTCAATATGAGGAGATTTTTTTTTATGCTTCTACAGGTCAGAAAACAGAAAGCTATGGATGTGAAAAATTACCGCCAAGCGCCATGTCTTGAGTTTGTTTGAAGCTTCTCTTATACAAACAATTTCAGCATGTGCAGTTGAATCCCTGAGATCTTCAACTCTGAAGACAAGGAGGGTACGAAACAGTTAGCAAAATGAATATTCATTTTTTAGCCTATGCTTAGCTATATAATAAATATGATAGTATTACTTACAGATTACAGCCACGAGCAATAATTTCACCATTTTGTACTAGCACTGCTCCAACGGGTACCTCCCAAATATCTGCAGCTCTCTGGGCTTCAAGTAAAGCTTCCCTCATGAATAACTCATCAGCCTTTCTCTGCTCAGCATCACGCTGGTATGCTTCCTCCCATTCATCAAATGTCTCCTTCAATACCTGTTTATTTCTTTGAAACATCCTCCTCTTCAATTCCACATCTTTTCCCCCTGTTTTAATAATTTCCGGAGCCTCTTGCACCACATTCTTCTCTTCAAACCTTATACCTCCCACAGGTAATGTTGGTGGTTCAAGGATGCCAGTTGAGGTACTTTCATCTGGCATTACTGGCGTCTGAGGGTGACAGAAAGGAGTTATAGCACCTGAAGGATCATTTATCCAATCAGCTCCATCACCATTGTGACCAGCTTCTGTTGCACTGATGGTCACAGAAGAGCTGTCAGCCAACATTCCTTTCCCAGTATTAAATTCACCAGAACCCTTTGTTGTGATCCTGGATGAAGCAGCAGTTCTATGTTCTGGTAAATGTCCTATCGTGACATCTACCAAAGTGGGTGTGCTATCATCTGTGGTATTTCCTTTGTGTGATCCACTAACATCAGATTGTTTCATTCTCTCCCCTGATATGTGTAGATCATCCTTAAAACTTCTGGCCAACAAATCTCCCTCATATCTACCTACTTGAGGTTCAATAACAGTTTCTGATATTTGCAAACCCTGTGCACCGTTGTGAAAATGTTCTTTTGACATTGAAGCCACTCCAGGCTCTGATTCTCCACTATGCGACTTTATCAACTGCTGATTTTTGCTTTGTTTGTCTTTCTTGTGCCATCATTATCACGTTCCTGACTAGAAAGCCAACCCTCTGTACTCTGAGAATTACTGGATGAACTTTTCTTAACTGATTTGTCACTAGAATCATTAGAGTCACCACGTTGAATCCATCCAAGACGGATTATATCAGCAACATAAGCCCAGAGTGACCTGTGAACTTTTCTAGCAAGAGCAGATTCATTTTTGGGTGTTTGGGAGGCCGAGTTGGTAGCTCCATCAGCTGACGAACCTTCCTCCTTGTCCGCCGTCTTGAAGGTCTCTTGAGAACTAGTACTATGGACATCCCACATCTCATCAGCTGGTCCCTTCATTCTAGACCTTGATGAAGAGCGTGTGGTACCTTCCACTATGGATTTCTCATTTTTATTTGTTGAAGTAGTGTCTGTATCTGAGACTCCCTTTTGAAGCTCATTAACAAACCGTCCAACATGAAAGGTAGATGATTTCTCTAACCGGGCAGCTGACTCTAGCATGCTTTCCTTAACAGACTGTCCAGCACTTGAACCGCTTGGCATAATACTTCCTGCAGCAGTTTCACTTCTTGCTTCTAGCTCATTGCTTCCCATCATAGTTGTTCCTTGTGCCATATCCACATTAATCATAGATGATCCCTCTTCAGTGCCCTCTAACAGAAAACTAGTAATGTTTTTGTCATCAGAGATCCCGCTGGTGTCTGCTTGCTGCCAGATCAAATCCATGTTCTGATGTGTATCTTCTGATCTTACCATACTATCCTTTGAGTCATAAGACGGTTCAGAAAATTTGCTTCCTACTTCATCATTTCGTTGTGTACTAGAAACTAGTGTAATTTGCTGATCATTCTTTCCTGGTTTCTCCCTTGGCCACTGTACAGCTGATGTCCTATGAACTTGATTGCCATTTCTAGTCACAAGACCTTGTGAACTGCTGACAACTGTAGCGTCACTAGCATGGGTCTTAGCAGGATCAATTTGTTCTTTCCTACTGTCAATTGTATTTACAGCTGAAGTCGATTGAAACTGACCATCATTTCTGGTTTGGAGATGACTGCCTGAAGTGCTAGCTACAACAGCATTACTAGCATTGGCAATATTAAGTTCAACTTGTTCTTGACTTTCTTTTGTGTTGGCAGAAATATTAGTAGATGACGTTGAGTGAAACTGATCATACAGTCCAGCCTCGAGATGCCTTTGTGAACCTCTAACCATGGCACTATTACTAGCAGAGATCTTATTTTGGTACACTTCCTTTTCCTGGCTCCTTGTGCTGTCAATGGAACTCATTTTGGAAGTCGAGTTCACGTCTAATTTAGTTTCCAAGTGACTTTGTGAACTTCTAGACGTGGAAGTATCACTCAAACGAATCTTTGAAACATCAACATCTGTAATATTCTGCACGTCTATATCCGTTTCATGTATTACTTGCTGGTTCACAATCCTCTTCTTATCTTTTGTAACATGAATTATATTCTGTAAGGAAGTAGACCTGTCATCGATATCGATCTGGTTTACTTCATTATAATTTCTCTGGGATTGAGAGGCCCTGCTGATATTGTGACTGCTATCAGTTGCTACATTTATGAGGTTCTCTGAGTTTTTAGTTGATTCAGTGAGTGAGACCAAGTTCTGGTTCACCTCATTTTTTTGACCAATTTGTCTTCTACTGTCACTAGCCATCTCCACAGAATTTTGAACAGAAGAAGACCTATTCTCAATATAGTTTCCTCTATCTTCCTGATGATAATTCTGTGATTTTGAACCATGTTCACTGCGGTTATCTTGGGCTTCTGATATCTCCATTGTCTTCTGTGAGCTCTTCCTTGATTCGTCCTTATGTACTGCAGCTAGCTGATCTACATTGCTACTGCGCTTCAAAATGGATGTGTTCTTTGAACTGGATGCCAACTTGGTATCATCCTCAGTTATAACCTTGACATCTTGCATACTTGTCCTAGCATCTGTTACCCTGACAAACCGTGCCTCATCATAATCATACGTATCTCTCTCATCATTTGACCAGCCTACCGAATGCTGTCGATTTCTCTCTTCAGATGTCTGCTCAGTTCGTCGGTCTACATTGTCATGCCGCTTCACCCTTGAGGTTGAATTCTCCTCCTGCCTTGCATGTCTTGCATCAACTGTGCTCCTCGAATTTGAAGCCCTCTTTGAATCATCCTCATGTAATGAAGATGCTCTTGCAGACTTCTGGGATCTCCCACCAGTGTAGTACCTTCGCTCAGCAAGGTCTTGCTCATCATAATCAATCTCTTCATTATTCCAACGACGTGACCTCAAGAGTGAAACATCTTTTCTATCTGTATCTTCACTTCTCTCGTGCCGTGAAACGTATCTGTGATCATCATTACTAAGCCGCCTCCCTTCCCTACTCACAACAACCTTATTATCAATCTCAAAATCTCTATTCACTCTTCTCCAATCAAATCTCCGTGCATCCTCAGCATGCCGACCAGACCTCCTGACATCAACCATATCATCAGAGTCAAAGTCTCTCCTTTCCCTTCTCCGGTCATATTCCCTTCCATCACCACGATACCTTCTAGTTTCAACACTCCTGGTGTCTACTGCATCATCAAAGTCAAAATTCCTCCTATCTCTACCTTCCCATCTCTGCCTTCGCCGCCTGAAGTCAAGATCATCCTCATCATCATGGTACTCCATCTGCTGCCGCCTTCTCCGGTCTGAATCCCTGAAATTCCTGCGGTCTTCATCCACATTCCTCCCCCTCCGCCGGCTAGTGTACGCGTCCTCACCACTGTAATAGCTTTGCAGGCCCTCCCTCCGACCGCAATCCCTACACTGACAGATGTCATCGTCGTCGTCGTCGTCGTCATCATCATCTTCCCATCTCCTCCTAACTAAATGTGCAACCTCCAACTGACCACGATCACAGTCTTCTTCATCCTCCCAACCATTGCGGCATTCTGTCAAACACCTCCTGCGCGACCACTCGCCCCCCTCGTACTCCCACACCTCCTGCCGCACCGCCCTCCCTACCAACCTCGGCGCATCCCGCTGTCCACATCCAGCTCGAAGCAACCTCCCACCCCCAGAGCCACCGCAACGGCACCCGCCCGCCTCCAATCGCCGGCAGACCGCCCCAAGATCCGGCCTCCCAGCGCCGCGGCAGCAGCACCGGCACCCGCGTGCCTCCACCTGCCACGAAACTTGTCCAGACACTGGCTTCCTACCGCCTCCGTCGCCGCAGCAGCGCGCGGATGCTCGCCGGCGGCAGCATCGGGGCGGATGCGGGTGCGTCGGCGGCGGGGGACGGAGCCGCGCGGAGAGCAGCAGGAGGTGGGCCGAGTGGCGGAGTAGGCAGCCGTCGAGCAGGAAGCGTGGGGCGAGATATGGGTTCTGCTGGAGGAGCTCGTGGTGGTGGTAGCGGCGGTGCTCGTCGGCGTCGGCGTGGTGGCAGTGGTGTGAGGGGAGGTAGGAGTAGGAGGAATGGGCGTGCAAGGACGGCTTCGTGGCCCTCAGGGCGAAGGCGGCGGCGGAGTAGGAGCTGTACATGGAGGCGGAAAGGGAGTTCGCGGCGGCCGGCGGCGGTGGCCTGGTGCTTCCGGCGACCGCCGGAAGAGTAGCGGAGGAGGTTTGGGTGGGTGGGGTGCAGCTGGAAGGGCTGGAAGTGTGTGCGCCGTGTGGGAGAGCTGCGGGATTGTCAATGACGTGGCGCCGTGGGGCCTTGGGGTGGCGTGTACACTACAGTAGGCATGTCTCCCCGTTGTCACTTGTCAGATCTTTGAATTCAAGACATGATTTATCAGCCGTGCACTTGCACTGCCTCGGACTTCTTGGGTAAATTCTTTCTACGCCATCGCTTCCTCTCGATGCCATTGATTCTAATTTCTACTTCCTGCAGTGCCATTGCTGTTAGACTGGGCCGTTATAGGGGCTGACGGCGGTGTGAGCCCCACATGGAAGTGGTTGCGTCCTGGGAGAGACTTTTCTCCGGTTCTCCCCCAGGCCCTTTCACAGAACTGGCCGCCCCTCGCGCATGCTTGCCAGTAGAGGGCAAGCTACGCCCGGTCGCCGCCGCTCCCATCCAGGGCCGCCCGAGCGGCAGGCGCAAGCAGCAGCGCGGGAAGCTGCGGGCGCGAGGAGGGGGTGGCAGCGGATGCACGCGTGCGGAGCGCGCGAAGGTGAGGGGCAGCGTCATGCGCCACGGCGGCGCGCACGGAGGGGACGAGCGGCGGCCGACGCATCGGCTGAGCGCGCGGAGGTAAGGGGCGGTGGTGCGCGTCAGAGGGGATGGGCAGCGACCGACGGGTGGCGACCGACGCACCGGCGGCGCGCGCGAGGCGAGGCGTGCGACGGAGGGACTGGAGGAGGCCGGCGCCCCGCAGCGCACGACAGAGGGGACGGCCCTGCGGCGGCCAGCGGCGCACCACTCGGGCGCGCCTGGGGAGGCACTAGCGTTACGGCGGGCGGCGGCGCAGGGGAGCAGCGCGCGAGCGCGGGAGGCATCGGGCGCGCGGACAGGGACGCGTGAGATGGCGCTGCTCCCCTCGTGTCCCCGACGTTCCTCTCTCCTCAGGCCTCCCCGTTGTAGGATCTAGGATACCGATTAGAGGGAGGTGAATAGGCAGTTTGCACTCAAATCAAAAACACTAATATAAATTTATTAGTAACACAAGAAAAATTCTATTTCTACTCAACTCTAGTCTAGGTGGAGGTTTGCAACCTAGGGTGACAAGTACCAATTCAATCTCTAAGAATGTAAATGCTCAAGATAAATTGCTAGAAAGTAAATGAGCAAAGTAATAACCAGTCACACTAGAGACCAAACTTATCCCATGGTGTCGATGACTTGCCGGTCACCCCTAACCCACGTTGAGGTGGATTCAAAACTTCAACCGCTCCTCTATCAAGTTACACTTGATGTATGAGCCGGTTTGAATCAATTAACCTCTCCAAACCTTGATTCCACTAGAGTTGCCCCTCACCGCTCCGGTGAGGTGAACACAAGACCTCTCAGAAGAACAACCAAGGATTCTTCACAATCTTCTTAAAGAGCTTAATGGTTTCCACAGCTTCAAGCCGTCTAGGAGGCGGCAACCTCCAAGAGTAACAAGCCGATGACGTTTGCTTGAAGACTCCCTAGTGCCACAAAGCTCAAACTCTTGATGCAATGCACTAGGATGCTCTCAATCTCACAAAGATGCAATCCCTAAGCCAAGTGAGTTAGAGAGAGGAGGAAGAGACCTCAAATATGTAAAGGAAGCTTTTTCAAAGTGCCAACAGACCTCACCCATGGCCTGGCATGAGGTATGTATACTCCCTTCCCCGTGGCTAGCCGTTACATTCAAAATGCATGAAAGTAGGGCATGCACGGACTGTCCGCCTTAGAAGGACCGGACGGTCTGCAGTTCAAACTAACGACTAGTTTCAAAGTCAAACTGTGTCAGAGTCGACCGTTGCAGCTCAGGCGGACCGTCCGCAGTTCAAAAGAACTCCCAACACAGGAACGTCAAGTTCCCGTCTCGATTTGGATGTTAGCCGGCAGACCATCCACCCGACCTGGCCGGACTGTCCGCCGTTCAATTTGAACGTCCACTCAGAGACAGCAACTTCCCTGTCTAGCAATTGTTAAAGACGGGCGAACCGTCCGCCCGTGCGAAACACTGAAATATGGCTAAGTCATGAAAGTTCCGATACAAGGTCCGGATAATCCGGTGGAAAAATCATAGAGACAGAGCCGCCCGGAACTTCTGGGTCGGATCTTCCGGTGGAAGTTCCGACGTCTGAGGGAGAAACACAGAAATGGCTAAGTGTTGGAAGTTCCGGTGTATGGGCCGGATCTTCCGGTGAAAAATAATTTCAGACAGAGCCGCCCGAAACTTCCGGGCCGGATCTTCCGGCCTAAGTTCCGGCGCCTGGAGAGAAGACACAAAATCTGTCTAAGTGTTGGAAGTTCCGGTGTATGGGTCGGATCTTCCGGTGGAAAATTAATTCCAGACAGAGCCGCCCGGAACTTCCGGGCCGGATCTTCCGGCCTAAGTTCCGGCGCCTGGAGAGAAGACACAAAATCTGTCTAAGTGTTGGAAGTTCCGGTGTATGGGTCGGATCTTCCGGTGGAAAATTAATTCCAGACAGAGCCGCCCGGAACTTCCGGGCCGGATCTTCCGGCCTAAGTTCCGACGCACAGACAACTTGTGAAAGGGAGGTTTTTGTGCGTTTGTGTCTCTCGTGTGTATATGTCATCTCAAGTATAAGCACTTTAACAATCTAAACTCGTCAAGCACGTCCCCCTTGATAGTACGGTGATCCTATACTCAAATTCGAAATATAAAATAAATTTAAATCGTCCGATAAACTTCGTCACCATATGAATAAGAATTGGGGACCTTCCTTTCACCTTTCTTTTCTTTTCTTTTAATTTTATTCCTGCACAACTCATGCAAAGCATTATATCCAAATTTTCATTGTCATTAATTACCAAAATTAGATTAAGTGCCTAGATGCACTTTCAATCTCCCCCTTTTTGGTAATTGATGACAACACAAATTTGGCTCACAAGATAGAAATAAAATTCATATTTTTCATCCAAATAGAATTGGCGAAGCTCCCCCTAAACATGAGCATGTATAACACAAATGGCCTCAAATGCCAATGCTCATGTTCATGTAAGAACTCCCCCTTAATCATTGCATACATGTGCATAAGTGTGATAAAAACAACGTGATGCATATGACAAGATATTCACTTTAACAAAAGTGAGAAATAACAATTCACCAAACATAAGCATCACAACCAAATAATTAACCAAGTTCAACATCACACTACCATCACAACCACGATTAAGTCTTACAAATAGAAGTTCTCACTTGGCACACATCAAGCATAACACAAAGTTCTTACATGTCCATTAACTAAAACATAAATAAAGATAAAAGATGGTGAGGGTCTCCCAAAGGCCAAATTCACTCCCCCTTTGTCATCAAAGACCAAAAAGGGAGCTACTCGTCGTCTTCATCACCATCGTCCTCCTCATCATCGTCGTCCTCATCATCCTCTTCCTCTTCTTCCTCGGCTTCTTCTTCTTCCTCTTCCTCTTCCTCATCTTGCTCTTCTTCTTCCTCAACTTGAGAAGCTCCAAAGGTATATCCTTGAGACGATCCCTCCTAAGGGGTATAGAAAGATGGTGGTGGAGGAAACTCTCTAGGTGCACGAACGGGAGAATGAGGGAGATTGTCCTTAGTCATGATCTCCTTTTGCCGACGCTCAAACTTGAGCATTTCTTCATCCAAGAACTGACGAGTGTCGCGAATATCTTGAGAGTTTTGCTTGCACATGTTGAAGCAAGCAAAGACTCCCTGAAGAATGGAGTCAAGCTTCCCTTTCTTCCCGGTGCCACTAGAAGATGGAGCAAAGGAAGGAGATGGAGCCGATGGTGCTTGTGCTTGAGCTTGTGAAGATGAAGCTCCACGAGATGGTGAGGATGGGGCTTGAACCGGCACATAGGGCTTGTTCTTGAGCTTTAGAAGTTGTGCAATCTTGCCCGGGGAGGAATGATATGGTGAATGCACTCGATCGGCTAGGATGTTGACACCACTAACATTCTTGATCATGTGAAAGATATAGGGTGCATAGTGGCAACCGCTAGTGGCATCATGAGAGCAATAGATGATTTCATTCCAAATGAAGTTGAATACCTTGAACTTGGGCTTGCCGGGAGCCATTTGGAAGAGCAAATTCTTGGCCCTCTTGGAAATGTTATCCGCATCTCCGGCTCTAGGATACAAAGTGCCTCGGAAGAGTTGGTTGAGCAACTTGTAAAAGGGTGAAAGACCATGATATTTGCCAAGTTGCACATCTCCATAATCTCCATCATACATAAACATCATCTTTGTTTCCGCAAGCTCCAAGCCACGGTGAAGATCCACTTTGGTACGATCATTCCTAGTATGAGCATAAGCGGTCTCCTCCGCCAAACCAAACAATCCGGCAAACTCAAATAAAGTCACTGAGAAGCGCTTGCCGTTGGTTGTCCAATGCATCTTATCTCTAGCCTGATCAATCCAAAGAGTGGCATAGAATTGAGCCACTACCTCCTCATTGTATGGACACTGGAATCCCATGATGTTTGCCACATCCATCTCAACACACCTCCTATGCACATCCCTTATCACCGGTTCAAGGGGACCGGTGATGCCATCCATATAGTGCCAGTCAACCCACTTCATGGGTGTGCAAATGTGACCAATGTGAAGAATCACTAACTCATACCAGTCTGCCTGATGCGGAAGCCAAAATCTAGGATCCCCCTTAAGCTGCTTGTGTGGAATGGATCTGGGGTCCTCATGCTCACTGAACCTCAGGGGCTTCATGCTATTTGCCGCTAGCCGAAAATTGACCAAGGGTGGATCATCATGGGCACGGCTGGGAATCCCAACACTGATAATGTTCTGAACAAGAAAAGACAGATCGATGTTGTCATTGTATAGCGACCCTTCTTGTCTTCGCTGCGTGCCTGATTTGGTTTGGCTATAGGTACGGAGCTCCTTGCTCTTTCCCTTAGCGGCACCCCTGCCGCGTACACTCCGAGAAGAGGATCCCTCGAATGCTCTCTTGCTCTTCCCAACTTCCCTAATCTCCTCGTCGGACTCGGTCTCTGACTCTTGGGTGTTGTGCTTCTTCAAAGCTGCGGGAGGTGGAGGCTTCTTGCCGGAAACCTTGGTACGACCCATCTAGACAGATAAAAGAAGCTAGGATCAAAAGATGGATCAAAGTTGAATGACTAGAATGAATTGTTATGCTCTCAGCCCTGTCGGATCTTCCGGCTATGCGTCGGAAGATCCGACGAGGCGGAACTTCCGACGCACAGTCGGATGATCCGACAGACCCCGAGCACAAACAAAAATCCATGGAATCGAAGTTCTAGCCCACCAACTGAGATAAGATTCTAGACATGAGTTCTAGGCATATATTCAAGATGATTCACCGAAGGAAATCCACTAGAACATCCTACATTGATAGATCGGGTAATAGAAAGTTTGAATGAAAACCTAGGATTCATGGAATCGAAGTTTTAGCCAACCAATCGAGATAAGATTCTAGACATATGTTCTAGGCATGTATTCATGATGATTCACCGAAGGAAATCAACTAGAACCTCATACATTGATAGATCAGGCAAAAGCAATGTTATCCTAAACGCTAAACGGTAAACAGTCGATCACCCTTTGTTTAGCGTTTAGTCCGTTTAAACGGTGTTTAAACGGAGTCAAACGACCTAAACGGTTTTGCATAGTAACACTAAAACATACATATTTGTGTACATAAAAGTCAAACTTGCTAGAAGTTCTATATATTTGCACATCTAAAAAGTAAGTATTCTACCAAATAATATTTTTGGGAGAAATCTATATCCTACAACACTTCGTATACTTACGATTTTAATTACTTCGAAGTTCATTATGGTAGTTGTAATCATCCTATTGACTAAATTATGAATTTAATGGTTATTTAACTTATGTAATCATGATTAACTCGAGTGTGTTTAGACGGTTTAGATGATTTTAAACGGTTTAAACGGGTTTAAACGGCCCAACCGTTTAATCCACCGTTTAGGGCTAAACGACACAGTCGACCTCTGTTTACCGTTTAAACGGTGTTTAAATGGACTAAACGACCGTTTAGGCGAACAGAGGGCAAAAGGGGTTTGAACGAGGTTTGAATGAGATACCTTTGAGATTTCCCGCGAAAACTCCGGAAGATCCGATGGGAATCGAACTTCCGATGCTTGGGGAGTCCAAAGATGCTTGAAGATCAAGATTTCGTTGGGAGGAACTCAAAATCGCCTAGAACAGTGGAGAGAGGAGAGGAGCGGGCGGCGTCGGTTGAAAAAGAGGAGTCTGGGCGCTGAACCGTTAAGTCCCAGTATTTATAGTCGACGCACTTGCCGGATGATCCGACGTAGGGTCGGATCTTCCGACGGGACAGGAATTTCCAGAAGATGCCGCATAAGATCCGGCGGGCTGATGCTGACCGGATAATCCGGCCATGGGCCGGATGATCCGGCGAGGTGAATTTCACCGGAAGATGCTGGGTAAGATCCGGCTGGCTTATATGGACCGGATGATCCGGCTAAGGGCCGGAAGATCCGGTGGACAGGAAAGCAAAAACTCGAACGATGATTTTGAGAGATTTAGCTTATGGACATATAAGAAAACTTGCCCCAAATTGATCAGCCACAATCATCATTACATAACCATGACCAATTTGAGACAAGAAATGATCCAATGATCACAAAACCAAATATTTTGAAAAACTCACACAAAAATCCGTTTTAATTCTATTCTAGGCAACAATCAAGGTGCATGCAACATGTTAAGCCAAGTAACGAGAATCCAAGATATTTAGCTCACTCCTTAGAGAACAAAACCTTTGCTCATCAAGAGGCTTTGTGAAGATATCGGCTAGTTGACTTTCGGTCCCTACATGGCTTAGGGCGATATCTCCTTTGGCTTCATGATCTCTAAGGAAATGGTGTCTAATGTCAATGTGCTTGGTTCTTGAATGTTGGACGGGATTGTTGGCTAGTTTTATGGCACTCTCATTGTCACACAAGAGGGGAATATTTGTGAACTCACAACCAAAGTCTCTCAAAGTTTGTCTCATCCATAGAAGTTGGGCACAACAAGCACCGGCCGCAACATACTCGGCCTCGGCGGTGGATAGCGTAACGGAATTTTGTTTCTTAGAGCTCCATGACACCAAGGACCGACCAAGAAATTGGCAAGTCCCGGTAGTACTCTTCCGGTCTACCTTGCAACCGGCATAATCCGAATCGGAATACCCAAGTAAATCAAAAGTGGAGCCCTTGGGATACCACAAGCCAAGGTTAGGAGTATGCACTAAGTATCTAAAAATTCTCTTTACGGCCATTAAATGACATTCCTTAGGATTGGCTTGAAATCTTGCACACATGCACACACTAAGCATTATATCGGGCCTAGATGCACAAAGATAAAGCAAAGAGCCAATCATGGAGCGATATACCTTTTGATCAACCGATTTTCCTTCTTCATTGAGATCAAGATGTCCATTCACCGGCATTGGAGTTTTGATAGCTTTAGCTTCGGCCGTGTCAAACTTCTTGAGCATATCACTTGTATATTTAGTTTGACATATGAAAGTTCCGTTCTTCAATTGTTTGATTTGAAATCTGAGAAAGAACTTTAATTCACCCATCATAGACATCTCAAATCTTTTTGTCATGATCCTACTAAACTCTTCACAAAACTTTTCATTAGTAGAACCAAAGATAATATCATCAACATATATTTGACATACAAATAAGTCTTTGTCTACTTTTTGAGTAAAGAGAGTAGAATCGGCTTTGCCCATTACAAATCCGTTCTTGAGGAGAAAATCCTTAAGGCATTCATACCATGCTCTAGGAGCTTGCTTGAGCCCATAGAGCGCCTTATGGAGCTTGTACACATAGTCGGAGTGGTCAAGATCTTCAAATCCCGGCGGTTGCTCCACATATACTAATTCCGATAGAGGCCCATTCAAGAATGCACTCTTGACATCCATTTGATAAAGCTTGAAATCATGATGTGTGGCATAGGCTAGAAGAACGCGAATGGACTCAAGCCTTGTCACGGGAGCATAAGTTTCACCAAAATCTAGACCTTCAATTTGAGTATACCCTTGAGCAACCAATCTAGCCTTGTTTCTTGTGACAATGCCATGTTCATCTTGCTTGTTCCGGAAAACCCACTTGGTGCCAATCACATTTTGCTTGGGCCTTGGAACTAACTCCCAAACTTTGTTTCTTGTGAAATTGTTTAGTTCTTCTTGCATTGCCACAATCCAATCCGCATCACCAAGAGCATCTTCTACCTTAAGAGGTTCCAAAGAGGTAACATGCACAAAAATTTGCTAAACGAGAACGAGTGGTTACCCCTCTTCGGATACTCCCAAGGATATTGTCAACGGGATGATCCCGTTGTATACTTTGACGTGTGAGGATGTTGATTGGCGTTAAATGAATCCATCATCATCTTGGTCATGAGAATCATCAACTTGAGCTTCATCACCTTGAACTCCCCCTTGATCATTGCCATGATCATGATCGTCACCATGAACTTGATCTTGATCTTGATGAGAGCTTGGTGCTTCAACTCTTGTTGATGATGATGGATCAACATTTGCATTTGCCGGAACTTGATCCTTGTCTTGAGCTTCTTGAGGTCGCACTTCACCTATACCCATTCTCATAATAGATTCGCTTGGAGGCTCTTCATTTTCTACAAAGTCATTCTCAACTTGCTCTACTTGAGAGCCGTTTGTTTCATCAAATTTCACATCTACCGTGACCTCAACACAACCGGAGGTTTTGTTGAATACACGATAGGCGTGTTCATGAGTTCCATAACCAAGTAAGAAACCTTCATCTACTTTAGGTGCAAATTTAGAGCTCTTGGTTTTCTTATTAAGAATATAACATTTGCATCCAAAAACTCTAAAGTAATGCACTTTGGGTTTGTTACCGGTGAGTGCTTCATATGGAGTCTTGCTCAAGTACTTGTTTAGAAAGAGACGGTTAGAGGCATGGCAAGCCGTGTTAACCGCCTCGGCCCAAAATATATCCGGAGTCTTGTATTCATCAAGCATTGTTCTTGCCATCTCAATCAATGTCCGATTCTTCCTCTCAACAATGCCATTTTGTTGAGGGGTATATGGAGCGGAAAGTTCATGCTTGATCCCTTCTTCATCAAGTAGTTCTTCAACATTTGTATTTCTAAACTCCGAACCATTGTCACTTCTCATGTGCTTGACCTTCAACTCAAATTCATTTTGAGCTCTTCTAATAAATTTCTTGATAATCCCTTGAGCTTCACTCTTCTCCCTCAAGAAAAATACCCAAGTGAATCTTGAGTAATCATCCACAATCACTAGACCATATTTGTTTCCACCAATACTAATATAAGCAATTGGTCCAAATAAATCCATATGAATCAACTTCAATGGTCTAGAGGTGGTCAATATAGTCTTGGGTGGATGAGAAGCACCAACTTGTTTCCCGGCTTGACAAGCGCTACACAACCTATCTTTCTCAAACAAAACATTTGTTAATCCTAGAATGTGTTCATCCTTTTGAAGTTTGGCCAAGTTCCTCATACCAACATGAGCTAGCCAGCGATGCCAAAGCCAACCCAAGCTAGATTTTGCCACTAAACAAGTCTTCGGTTCCACTTTAGTGGTTGTGAAATCAACCAAATAAAGCTTTCCCTTAAGTTGACCCGTAAAAGCAATAGAGGAATCCTCCCTTCTAATAATGTTCACACCCTCATTAGTAAAGAGACAATTGTAGCCTTTCTCACAAAGTTGTGAAACCGACAACAAGTTGTACCCCAAAGAATCAACTAAATAAACATTTGAAAGATCTGAATCGTTTGAGATAGCAATGTCACCTTGACCAACAACATCTCCATGATTGTTATCACCAAATGTAATTCTTTCAATGGGTGAGTCATATTCTTCTAACTTGGTAAACATACTCTTCTCTGCGGTCATATGATTTGAACAACCACTATCAAGCAACCATGAAGAACCACCGGAGGAATATGCCTACAAAACAAGTTAAGCTTTGTGTTTAGGTACCCAAACGAGCTTGGGTCCTTGGGTGTTAGAGCTAGGCAACTTTGGCACCCAAACACTCTTCATCATCTTCTTGGCATGAATACCAACATACTTGACCACCATTCTCCCATTGTGGTCCCACATGACCGAATAATCAATAGTGTAGTTGGGAGATGGCTTGTGCTCATTGATCTTCTCACTTGTCTTCCCCGAAGTTGAGCCCTTCGCACCCTTGCTAGGGGACACAACAACGGGCTTTGCTATTGGGGTGGTCTCCCTTGACACACCATGAGCAAAGTTCATCAAGTCACAAAGGTTTGCACCTTGAGTGAACAATGGCACATTTTTTCCTTGGATCCTTTTCGTGCCATTTGCTTTTCCTCCTCTAGAGTATCCAAGTCCATCCTTGATATTCGGATATCTCTCGGCATGATAAGCCGGATGGGACTCAAATACACTTTTCTCTTGAGCCTTTACTTTGCCCTTGCTAATAACCTTGTTCAACTCTTTGAGTTGAATGTCTTTTGCCTTGATCTCCTTCTCTAGCTTGGCAAGGTTAGCAATACAAGAATCCACATTTATTTTATAACATCTTGAGCAACCTTTGCTAGTGGAGGCATCGGAGTCAAGAGTGACTTTGGAGTCGGTCCTGATGCTTTTCCGAAGAATATCATATTTAGCTTCATGGTCTTTGTACTTGACCTCAAGGCTTGAATGCCTTTGTTGAAGCTCACTATGAACATTCCTTAGATTAGCTAGAGAGTCATTTGCCTTGGTCATTTCCTTAGACATCCTCTCATTTGAGTCCTTAGCCAATGACAATTCAACGGCCAATTTCTCCACCTTAACTTTCTCCTCATCTAAAGCTTTCTCAAGAGCAAGGTTTCTCTCCTTTTCAAGGATGAACAAGTCTTCTTGCCTATCAAGAGTAGCTTCCCTCTTATCCAATTTCTCCATAAGCTTTTTAATATGCTTAGCACCTTTCTTTCCAAAAGCATTTACTAAGTTTTTATCATGTTTAGCTTCTTCCTCATCTAGGTTTTCTATGTCACTAGATGTTGGGGGAGTAGATGATGGAGGAGTAGAATCGATTAGTACCTTAGTCCCTTGTGCCATGAGGCACATGGGAGCTTCATCATCATCATCACTATCAAGGTTCTTGAAGAGTCTTGGCATTGGTGAAGAATCATGAATGGCAAGAGTTGCCACACCTTCATTGTCGGAGTCATCACTAGAATCCCAACCTTCACCAACATGAGCATGTCCACTTTTCTTCTTGTAGTCTTTGCTCTTCTCCTTGTACTTCTTGTCATAGGACTTGTCCTTTGACTTCTTGTCTTCCTTGCCTTCCTTCTTGTGAGGGCAATCCGCAATGTAATGCCCTCTCTCACCACACTCATAGCATCTTCGTTGTGAGACCGGCTTCTTAACACCTTTTCTCTTGATGAAGTTCTTGTACTCTCTCACCATCATAGCGGTTTCTTCATCGGTGGTTGCTTCATCACTAGAGTCTTCCTTCTTGCGAGACTTGGAGGGCTTTGAAGATTTGTCCTTGATATCACTCCTCTTGCTAGGCTCGGCCTTGAATGCAATGGCCTTGACTTCTTGAGGCTCACTAGGCTTGGTCTTGACTTTCTCCACTCTATGTGACTCATGATATTGCAACTTGTTGTATAGGTCAATGGGAGTCATGAGCTTGAACTTTCTCTTGTCTCTAATCATGGTAGCAAGATGTGGGTCTCTTGGGGCATATGCTCTAAGCATTTTCTTTGTGACCTTGTGCTCATCCCAATCATCACTACCAAGAAGTCTAATTGCGGACACAAGAAGCTTCAACCGATTGTACATGGCTTCCAAGTCTTCATCATCTTTCATTGTGAAAGCCTCGAGTTCTCCTTGAAGTGCATCCATCTTTCCTTCCTTGATGATCTCATCACCTTCATGTGACCTTCTAAGCTCATCCCAAATTTCCTTGGCCACCCCAATTCCCCTAACCTTGTTGTACTCATATGTGCTCAAGCAACTCCTAAGAATGATGACGGCTTGAGCATTGCGGTAGTTGTCATGTTCTTGTTCTCTTGTGAGGGGGTGGCTTGGCTTTCTTGTCGATGCCCACACATGTCACGGTCCAAAGATGTGGGTGAAGACCATACAAGTACATCTTCATGTCATCCTTCCATCGGGAATAATCATTGCCATCAAAGTGCGGAAACTTGCCCAATTGAACCGATGAGAATGAAAGTGAATCCGGATCTTTCTTGGATGAGGATGAAGAAGTATCATCATACTTGTGAGGAACATTGTGAAAGCTTGCAAGAACTTCCTTTTCTTTCATCTTTTCTTTCACCATCTTGAGAGCTCTTCTTTCAACTTTTTCATCAAACTTCTTCTTGAGCTTCTCTTTTCTCTTCTTGTTCTTCTCGACCTCATCCAAGGTCTCTTCAACATCGCTCACATCAAAATCATCGTCGCTTGACACGATCACTTCATGAGTGTCTTCCTTGTTTGAACCGCCAACACCGGAACCATCCCCGGAAGGAGCCATAGTGTTTTCTCTTAGGTGATTAAACCTTAATCAAGAGAACCCGCTCTGATACCAATTGAAAGCACCAACACTAGGCCTAGAGGGGGGGTGAATAGGGCCTGTTAAAAAATCCTGAAAATTCTTCACGAAACTGTCAGATGGTCGGATGATCCGACGCAGTCTCGGATCTTCCGGGCTCCCGGAAGATCCGACACTGTGTAGGATCTTCCGACACAGAGAGGAGACTAACTTCGAGATTCAAAATCTAACAAGCTATTCAAGATTCTATTTGAATACAAAGTTGCTAAATGAAGTAACTCAGCACCTAAGTATGATCTCTAAGGTCGAACAACACCTAGCACATAGATCGGGCACAAATAAAGTGATGAACAATAAGAATAATAGCAAGAACAATGAGACACAAGATTTGTTCCCGAGGTTCACTCCACAAAGGAGCTACGTCCTCGTTGAGGGGTTCACAAAGAACCGGGTTGTCACTAACCCCTTGCCTCCCTCAACCAACCACAAAGGAAAGTCGAGTCACTTACTATTGCTCTCACAAAGAGAGGGGAAATACAAACTTTCCGGTGCTCAAACCACAAAGGAATGGGAGCTACCGGCGACGCCTAACCGTCTAGGAGCAAAGCTCCAAGAGTAACAAACGAGGATGACGAATCAAGCTTGCTTCAAGTGCTTCTTGAGATGAACGAATCAAAGCTCACACGTGCTCAAAGCTCACACACTCAATCTTTTCCTCTCACTCAAACCCTAAATGAATCAAGGCTAGAATCAAGCTTTTGGGTGGAGTAGAGGAGTGCAATGAATGCTCTTGGAGTGTTTGTG
Organism: Urochloa ruziziensis; assembly: GCA_015476505.1. NCBI lineage: Eukaryota > Viridiplantae > Streptophyta > Magnoliopsida > Poales > Poaceae > Urochloa > Urochloa ruziziensis. The sequence continues at coordinate 50,785,352 of CM027126.1, forward strand.
GGCGTAGGAGCAGCTGCATTCAATGTGGGGGGTGAGGGGGTATAAATACTCAACCCCCAAAAACTAGCCGTTATGTGTTCTGCGAAGGGGTACCGGATCTTCCGGCCTAGGGCCGGATCTTCCGAGATTTGAATTTCGCAAGGCTGAAACACTGAAATATGGCTAAGTCATGAAAGTTCCGATACAAGGTCCGGATGATCCGGTGGAAAAATCATAGAGACAGAGCCGCCCGGAACTTCTGGGTCGGATCTTCCGGTGGAAGTTCTGACGCCTGAGGGAGAAACACAGAAATGGCTAAGTGTTGGAAGTTCCGGTGTATGGGCCGGATCTTCCGGTGAAAAATAATTTCAGACAGAGCCGCCCGGAACTTCCGGCCTAAGTTCCGGCGCCTGGAGAGAAGACACAAAATCTGTCTAAGTGTTGGAAGTTCCGGTGTATGGGTCGGATCTTCCGGTGGAAAATTAATTCCAGACAGAGCCGCCCGGAACTTCCGGGCCGGATCTTCCGGTCTAAGTTCCGGCGCCTGGAGAGAAGACACAAAATCTGTCTAAGTGTTGGAAGTTCCGGTGTATGGGTCGTATCTTCCGGTGGAAAATTAATTCCAGATAGAGCCGCCCCGGGCCGGATCTTCCGGCCTAAGTTCCGACGCACAGACAACTTGTGAAAGGGAGGTTTTTGTGCGTTTGTGTCTCTCGTGTGTATATGTCATCTCAAGTATAAGCACTTTAACAATCTAAACTCGTCAAGCACGTCACCTTGATAGTACGGTGATCCTATACTCAAATTCAAAATATAAAATAAATTTAAATCGTCCGATAAACTTCGTCACCATTTGAATAAGAATTGGGGACCTTCCTTTCACCTTTCTTTTCTTTTCTTTTGATTTTATTCCTGCACAACTCATGCAAAGCATTATATCCAAATTTTCATTGTCATTAATTACCAAAATTAGATTAAGTGCCTAGATGCACTTTCAGAAACCCCCAAGAAATGTGAACGTTCCTGTCTAGAAATTACTTTAACTGGCGGACCGTCCGCCCAATGTGGCCGGACCGCCCGCCGTAGATAATGAACTCCCTACTAGAAACATGCACTTTCTGGCCACGAAACATATTTTTCTGGCGGACCGTCCGCCCCTCAGGGCCGGACCGTCCACCCTTGCAGAAAACCGGAGGATAGTATAGCTCGAAATTTGGCTAAGTCAAATGAACGGTCCGCCGTACAAATGGCAGACTGTCCGCCTCTTATGCACAGTTAGCCAAAAACGACAAGCGTTTTATTACCGGTCTTTCCACTTTTTCAAACACATTTTCCCTAAATGCATGCAATGCAATTATTTGAGCAAAGTGGCACCATAGAACCGTCAAGCAAATGAAATTGACCCCTCTTGATAGTACGGCTATCTAGCCTATTAATCCAGTCAATTCTCATCCACTAATCACCTTTTGACCGGTAAAATGAAAAAGCCCTATCTTTTACCTTTGTCTTGTGCCATCCACTATGTATTCACCAAGAATGTTACCATAGCTATTATCAAGGCTCAACTCATCTCTGGGACTAACCTAAACTCATATCTCCAATGAAATTGTTAGTCCATGATAATTTATCATTAATTACAAAAATTTAAATTAGAGACCTAGATGCTTTCACCCGTCCTTCGTCGGCGGCTACAAGCGAGATTGGGACTGAGAAGGGCGAGTGGGGAAGAGAGTCAGGGGTAAAATCGTGCATTCTCCGTCACTTAACAGCAAAGCTCACAACCATCTAACGGCAACGGCAGCGAAGGAATGGGAAATTAGAACCAATGGCATGGAAGGGAAATGTATATTTTCAATGGCACATAAGGAATAAGGTACAATTTATAATGGCATAGAAGAAATTTTCTCTTGTTCTTGCCATAGGCCGTGTCAGTTCATTTCTATCTCTATGCTCGCTTCTATGTTCATTTCTATCTCTATGCTCGCTTCTATAGAAACAGTACTTTTCCATACTTTCTACCAATTTTCCTCAATCTAAACACACCCTATACTCTTGCAGTCTCGCAGCCGGTTGTTTATTATTTGTTTTCCAGCCACAGCGGGTTTGTTCTGACGGGGCATTTAAATTTTTGCCATCCTAAGAAAAGCCACCTCTTCAAAAAGTCATACTTAAAATGGCTCCTACACATTTGCCACCGGAAGAAAAGTTTTGATAACAGATTTGCCACTTTTGTTGACGTGGCGAGCCATGTCGCCGTAATAGCGCACGGTGGGCACGTGGACTGACCATTTTGCCCCCGCTTACATGTGGAGCCCACCGTCATCTCATTCTTTCCCTTCATCTTCCCTTTCTTCTTCCCGATGCCATCCACACCAAGCCCGTGGACTTCATTACGCTCGTCCAGCGCCTCACCGCCCCGGGCTCCACCTCCCAGCAGGTCCAATTCGACGCCACCTTCTTCGCCACTGCTGTTGGCCTGGTGACGCCCGGCGCGCCGTATCTGCCGAGGACGCAGGTGCTGGCGCATATGAGGTGCATCACGCCGCCCCGTCCGACTTGGGATGCCGGATCCAGTTGGTCTCCCCCTTCCGCCCACCCACCTCGCCTACAGACAACACCGACGGCAGGTTGCAAAGAGGCTCTGACGACTTCGGCGTCGACAACGAGACCGCGAGCACTGCGCTCTCCCCAGCCACCCGCCATCGAGTGCTCCGTCCGCCCGCTCCCCCCGCACGCACCTATCCCTCCCTCCTTCCACGCCGAAGCCCTGCCGAGCTTCTCCTCACCGCTTGTCGCGGCGCCCATAGCCGCCCCACGTTCTCCATCTTCAACAAGGGCGCTGACGTGTATCCCGCCGCCTCGGCCCCCACTCGGTGCGGCCGTCGAGCTACAGCCCGCCCCTTCGCGCCCTGCCCTCGCTAGCACCGTCGCCGCAATGATGAAGGCGACGCGTCGGGAAGCAGGGAAGATGGAGGGGAGAAGGGGGATGACGAGGGGACCCCACATGTAAGTGAGAGGAAAGGTTAAAGGATAAGCGAGGGCAAAATGATCATTTTGCGTGTCTATTCTACGCTGGCACGACGGCATGGCTTGCCACGTCAGCGAAAGTGGCAAATTTGTTACCTAAACTTCTCTCCCGATGGCAAATGGGTAGGAGCCATTCTAAAAATGGCTTTTGAAGAGGTGGCTTTTCTTAGGATGGCAAAAATTAAATATCCCTGATGTGACTTATTCTATTTTCTTCTTCTTATAAAATACTATTAAAATAGCTAAAATCAAACACGACTAGCCAACTTATCCACCAACGAAACTAATTGTCAGATTTTGCAAAAAATTATCACCAGAGAATGGAGACTCCCCCTCCATCACCTGCTTCGATAAAAGAATGGGCGATCATGAGCCAAAACTTCAAATAGTAGAACACAACCGGATATGATATATACCGCACACGTAGTGTCAGCACCACCGCACACCCATGTTTACCCTCCCGCGTACAGCTTTTACTAATCCCTCCCCTCCCTCTCTCTACCAGTGGACCCCACCCTTGCATATGTGCACCTCTTTTGCCTGCGATGCGCATGATTGTATGCATGCATCTGACACGCCTCGCATGCATGTAGGGCGACTTTTTTTTGCTTCTTTTAGTTTTTTTCTCATTTGTTATTTATTTTTTCTTTCTTATCATTTTTGTCTTATTTTTTCGGTTTTTCCAAGGTGCATATATATATATATATGTTTTTTCTAATGTTATTTTTTCTTCTGTTTATTTTTTCTTTTGATTTTATTTTTTCTCATGTTTATTTATTTTTTTACCTTTTTAGTTCTCATGTCTAGTTTTTAATTTATTCTCTCCTATAGTGTGACAATTTTTTTCTTTTTTTTGATCGAAGATAATTCGAGTAATATAATTTGTTCCACATGTATTTTTTATATGAGTAATATAGTTTGCTACAAGTGTATAATATTTTGTTCTTTACGTAATTTATGTTCCTTTTCGTACGATATTTTGTTCTTTTAATATGATATTTTGTTCCACAAGTTTAGATGATCTGTTCCACTTAAACTTACTTTCGTTTGGTAATATTGTATTCCACTAGACGATTTGTTCCACATGTTAAGATTTATGTTGCTCTTATACGATTTTTTGTTCTACATGGTTACATGATTTGTTCTGGTTGTTAAAATCACATGAATTGTTCCTTCTTTTAAAAAAAATTGTTCCATATATTTTTATATCTAAATATAGTCAGAGCGTGGTCTAGTTTTGAAGATTTTGACAAAGCAAACGCAGTGATGCGATCAGATTTTGATTTGGACACTCGATTCACGAGCTATGAACTGGTTTCAAAGTTTCCGCTTTGTGGGGCCCACGCATGTGAGGTGGATTGATGAATGCGCATGTGCTTTTTCTCTCCTCCGCACTTTACTGCGCGGGTTGATAGCAGCCTAAATTAATGCGCTGTGCCGCATTGAGGGGTGTGAGGCACACAACGAGATGCCGCAGGTGCGGCGCATAGTCGCCCCGGACACAACAGTGAATACAGCCCTAGAATAAAACTGACGAACACAAACTCACTAAGGGCCTGTTTGGATGCAAAGTATTTTTGAAGTTTTAAAAAAATACCATGGTTTTCTAAAATACCTAGTATGGGAGAGAAAGCAGGTGTGTTGGGTGTAAAAAAATCGGAGTATAAGAAACTGCAGTATCGATAAAATTGTAGTTTTTTTAGCGTTTCCAAAACTCCACCCGTACCCTCTTTTTTCCTAACAGAACTTGCGCTCGGCGCGTGGACTCCTCGTGGCGCGCAGCGACGCGCGTGAACCTTTTCACTGGCGCCATCTTTTTAGGTGCACTACTACCTTTTCTTCCTCGTCTCCAGCTTCCCATCTCATTTGCCATCTTTGCGTTTGCGCTGCTGCGCCCAACTGCGCTCCCATGGCAAGCAGAGACGGAACAGACGAGGGGAAGGAGAAAGGTAGGACTGCTCTGATCCATTTGTTAATTGCCCCTCTGAATTTTGTTTCCTTGTGAGTTGCGGCCGGACGCATTGCCGACGACAGCTGTTCTTCCAGACCTTGCCTCTGAACCATGCAGCTGGGGAACAGACCTTGATTTAAAATTTCTGTAGCGTTTAGCCATGTCTTTGTGTGCATGATTTAAAATTACATGCAACCATGACATTTTGTGACAATGTCCCTTTTCTATTTCGATATGGATCTTGTAGACGTGGAGCTATGGAAATTGGAACATGAGTTCCATCTATTGCCCCAATACAGTCCTACAAAATATCAGTAGTTATAATTTAAGGTCCGAACATAAACTGAATAGATGTATGAAAGTATATGAATGACACTGGTGGCACCTTAAAGTATGGCATAAACTGACCATTGCTCTTAGTACTGTCCCAAAGTGTCTACTTATTGTCTCGCCGCTGTGTTGAAAGCGCCATTGCAGATCTCGATTGCTTGCATTTTTTGAGACAGCATAGATGAATATAGCTACCTGTTCTTCAACAGCTACTCCTCTTGTATCTTGTAGAAGATTTCTCTCACGAAGTAAATCCACCAATTTAGAAAATATGGATTTCTCCATCCGAAATTCTCTCTTGCAGATTACCTCGTGACCCTTCAAAACTTCTGATACGTATTGCTCCCCCTGTAAGGATAGAATCATGGATTGGTGTACGTGCTGATGAAGAAGCACCACCAAGATTATAGCCATTGATGATAGCAAAATCGTCATCCTCTCTTTGCTTCCGCTTGAAGAAATTTCCCCACATCAGATTGATGATTGGATTTGGTAGTCTGGATACATACTCTACACAGTGGAGATGAACAGATATACTAGCTACGAATGGAGCTAACAGACTTTTTTTTGTTCAAGATCCGATCAAAAAGGAGGGAGAGGTTAGTATGACTTAGTACGCAAAAGTCGATCCGATCAGCCTGGAGATTCTTTGCGACTACTACTCGTATCTTTAAGTACTGATTTAAATAACATATACCTGACGCATGTACATGGGTCTACACAGCCAGGTTTTAAAATTGCAGTATTGCTGCCAATCCTCCAAACAGGCAACACACCATGTTTTTTTTTCCAAAACAGAGAAAAGCTGTAGTTTTGAAACACCGTGGTATGACGTGCCTCTAGTTTTTAGAACCGTGGTTTTCCAATACTAGAGTTTTTAAAAACTGTAACCTCCAAACGGGGCCTAAGCACACAATGACACAATAGCACTAGCAGTATAGCACAGATTCTTAAAAGAGAAGAAATCTGGACCAATAAACACCGAAAGAAAATCTTGTGGGTTTGGCAACTAGAGGACGGCCCATCACAATGGGTTGGACAGGGCCACCAAGGCCCCGCCAGGTGCAAAACACTGAGACCTGAGAGAGCCCAAAACCTCCCAAATCGCAGCTCCCTTCCACAGTTCTACCCCTCTTTCTCGCTCTCAACATTCCTGAACCCTCTCTTCTCTCGCTTCGTCGACTCCCCGCCGCCGCGCGTCCTCCGGCAAGCTAGGGCTTGCTGCTCCTCGGCCTCCCTGGTTCCCGCCACCATGGGGGCCGACAGCGATGACGAGGATCTCGTGGTCTACGGGACGCCCATCGAGCGGGAGGAGGACACCTCCGCCCGCAAGCGCCGGGCCGTCGCCGAGGCCGGCCAGCTCCGCGCTCTCCCCGCCTGGAAGCAGGAGGTCTTGCTCTCAGCCTCCCCCCTCTCGCTATCTCTACGTTCCGTTGCGGTGGGAAAGGGATATGTGGCCCGTTGCGTTGTTGGCAGTGATGGATTTGAGCTGTGGAGACGTTCGATTTCTTGATTAGTAAGGCAATAGCTATCGTGTCTTTTAACTTTTGCGGCTTGCGGAGTAATTGGGCTGGCAATTTGATCATGATCAAGAGGGAACTCCTACATTTGGGCTTTGCTGGCGTGCCTACTGTTGCCGTCAGCCCTCTTGATGTCACGGGACTGTTTAGCTATGGTGGTTCAGATTATAAATATAACTCAGTTGATTTTCTGCTTGTACCATTGGGGCGAAAGCGAGCACGAGATTTTTAGGGCGAAGTTGCTCTGTAGGTCCTATTTGATACTTGGGCAATATATCAACTAGGGAAATCAGGAGGAGAAGAATGGTTTAAGTAGTGATCCATACCTGCCTTCAAGAAAGGGGAGGTGTAATTTCATCACCCTCCATCATACTGTTAGTCTCTGTTGTTTATCCTTGTGGGTGCTTGTTAATTCAACCTGATGTTCAGCAACCAGGATCTTAGTAGTGGGTTTCTGCTGATCTCACAATAGAATGGGTTGTGGAAATTCATATGGCTCAGATGTGGTTTCTTAATCATTCCTCTATTTGTTGATTAGTTCCTTACTTCTTTATAGCGTGCATGCTGTTGATCTGTTTGAACTTTGGATGCAATGTAAACTCAGCAACCTATAGACTGCAAATCTTTGGAGTAGCATAAGTCTATGGTGACTTTGTATTTACACCATTGTGATTTTGTATTTATACCAAAAACTAGGTTGTCTCAGAAACCTATGAATTGCAAGTTCATGTAGACTCAGAAACTAGGTTGTCTCAGAAGGATGCAACCATTGTGAGAGATTTTGTAGCATGTTTACTGTTAAGTAATAGTATGGAGTGAATCATATCTTTTGTTAGTTTCTTACTCTTGGCACCTGTCAAGCTGTACGCTGTAGACTTCACCTGATGTCATATGGCATGGGATATTACTTCCAACTATTGTCATTGTCACGTGGCATGTTTACTGAAATGAAATGGTTATTGTTGTGTAGGTGAGGGATGAGGAAGGAAGAAGAAGATTTCATGGTGCATTTACTGGAGGCTTCTCTGCTGGCTTTTACAATACTGTTGGCTCAAAAGAGGGTATGTTCAATTTTAATAACTTTGGTATACGAAGGTAGCATTGAGGAAACATATGTTATAATATAGGCTGATTTTCTTCAGGGTGGGCTCCACAGACATTTACGTCGTCACGGAAGAATAGAGCTGAGGTGAAAAAACAAAGCATATATAGTTTTCTTGATGAGGAGGATATAAAGGTGCGTAATGTTCTCTAGTCTTTTTCTTTAAAGCTATCCAGTTGCTCAGATTATAGTATGAAAATTGATATTTCTGCAATATTTGTTCATACTTTTGCTTTTATCATATGTCAAGAACAGCTATTAGGCAGGGATGTTATATGTCTCCGGTTTGAAGGTCTAGGTGTGAACATATTAAATAAGTGTGCCCGTTTGTTGTCCATATGTTTTTATTTAAATTATACAAGGTTCTGGGCTTCCAGCTACTACCTGTAAGGCTGTATCATCATCTTAGGGCATGTTTGATCTAATCAGTTTCATCAGCTTATAAGGCTGGTCCTGCTTTTTGGTAGGCACAAATAATCTATTTGAAGTTATTTTATACCATAGGTTTGTTCTATAACAATTTGAGTTGATTTGTTGACAGTGTGGGTACTAATTACAGGATATGGGTGGTAATGCTTTGGAGACATCTCAACAGTATGATACATTTGGTTTTACAGCTGCAGAATATGCTCGAAAACAAGCATCCAAGGAACAAAAAGAGAGGTTAGCATCTCAACCAGTTCTACCAGTTTCATAAATAGATCAACTTATTAAACTTAGCTTATCTGTTTTTGCCACTTAATTACCAATTTTTACCACTTAACTACGAACAGACAAATCCCATGCAATGTGAAAAAATAACATAAATTGAATAAGAATGTAGAAACTTCTGTCACCTTTGTGTAGCTTTATACACAGATTTACTGAGCTCTATGCACAACTTTGTAAACAGGCAATTGAATTGTAAAATCTGTAAACAGGCCCATAAGCAAACATATTGTCCATTAACACACTCAAAATCTCACTGCACATTTTTCTGTTATTTACTATGGTTCCATTCAACCAAATCTGACATGTTAGACCAGAAATGGATTATAGTTTTTTTTGAGGCCGAAATGGATCATAATTGAGCTGTTTTGGATAACCTTAATGCCCAGTAATCTGTGGGTCTGATAGAGAAGTAGGGGGGGGGGGGGGGGGGGGGGTGATTGAAAAATAAACGAAAACGATCTACGGAGATGAAGTGAAAAAAGGTTCCTATGGGCCTGCTAATGAATTTCCCAAATTTAGTTGCCTATATGGGCCTGTTATTTTCCTACTTTTGTACTATTTATTTGTTTGTATTGTTACGTCTATGCCACTGTGTATTCTAATACCACCTTGTATATGAGTGCATCCAAATTGAACTGCCCTTTTCTTACTGATATATGTTTTACACCTTTGCATCTATTTGCAGACCATCTGCTATACCGGGTCCCATACCTGATGAATTGGTGGTCCCCACCACAAATTCAATTGGTATGATTTGCTCTGATGTTTTGTTAGTAACATGTGAGTTGGTATATGTACTATCAATTGCTTGTTATACTGCTGCCATGTTTGAACAGGTGTGACATTGCTAATGAAAATGGGTTGGCGTCAAGGACGCTCCATCAGGGACTCACATGCTGATTCCTTATATGGTATTCCTTTTTTTTAATTATTTGTTTGTTTGTTAAGTTTAGCCATTCTCTATCAAAGTGTGGCCCTTCATTTGGTCAGAACTTTCGAATGCTACAGCCATGGATGCCCTGCTATAGCAACTTCTGAGCTTGCTAATTATCTTTAGTTTGAAAACATAATTCTGCTCAAAAGTTTCATTATGATTTTCATATGATGACATTTCTTCCTAATCATTTGAAGTTGTATGTCTCCTTGTAACCTGAAAGTATTCTGCATACAGAATCACGCAGGAATGCTAGAAAAGCTTTTCTTGCTCTCTCTCGGTCCAACAATGATGATGATCAAGATCAAAGTTCTGGCAAGCCTAGTTCAGATCAAGCTGTTATGGGGTCACTCGAGGAAATGCGTGTATCTGGAAATACACCTGTAAGTAGGATGAGTGTTATTAGATTCATCGCATGGGCACATTTTCTTGTTTGGTTCATTAATTCTATAACTACTTCTGTTCAAGATTTTATCAATTTTTTTTTATTTTTAGCTATGAAAATACAATGCTGGGCATTTTGTTTCCCAACTTTAACTAGCATTATCAAGATGGCTGTTCTTTTATCATTGTACTCTATCAGTGTCATAAGCTGTCTTGGGACTGTATTGCAGTGAAGTCTGTATTAAATTTGACCTCCAATCTATGCAAGATGAGTAGATGTTTAGTTGGCGGCATGAACGTTATTTGTGACATTGTTATTTCTTTCAGATCGCTTTTTTGGCATTTGTGTTTCTTCTGTTGGACTAAAACTAGCTTGTCATGATTTTTCCGTCTTGTATACATTGTGCTTGACCAGTTTTGTGCCATGTAGACTGCAATGCATTCAAACATGAACCCCCATTGATGCTAGGTTTTTTTATGATTGGCCATATGAAGCTATATCATCAAATTTGTTGAAGTTATGTCATTGTTTCACTAATGCACTTATCATTCGTTTTCAAAAGGAAGATCAATGGCTAAAGACATAATCATTACCATCATTTCATGGGAATGTATGAGTAGTATGGTAGCATCCAATTGTTGAAAATTTGTATACAAATACTGATTTCTTTCATGTTCATGGTTGCATAATGTGTTAGGAATATGTATGGAAAAAACATATGCTGACAGTATTACACTCCCATGAATATATAGGTCTACGTGCTTCATCCGAAGCAGGATTTGCATGGATTAGGTTATGATCCATTCAAACATGCTCCTGAGTTTAGAGGTATCAAGTTCCTGTAATTTACTCTTACCAGCATCATTTCATTCGTTAGTGTCTGTCACACCTGAATCCTTTTGTAGACAGAAAAGCACTGGAGAACTCAAGACACAGAGACCACAAAAGAAATGACGTTTCGGTGAGGGGAAATCTTCTGATTTCTAACTGTAAGTTACAATCAAGATTTTCTCCCTGTTATTCCAATGTATTGATGTTGCCTGAATGTTGATTAATGATTGTTCTAGCCTCAGCTTTGCGATTAACTTTGCTCGCTATTCAATCATCAGCAGGACATTATGCACCTGGCTTTGGGATTGGAGCCCTCGAAGAGCTTGATGTCGAAGATGAAGATATTTATGCATCAGGTAATTGAGTATTGAGTAACCCTGTCAATCTTGGTACTGCCTGATGATTATGTAAGGGACAAATCAATCATAAGATATTTTGCTGTTTACACCACTCCTTCCAGTTGTGGCTATGTGGAAAACATATTTTTTTCTATTTCTTGTACCCCTCCTAGATTATGATAAATTTGATAGATAATTAGCTCAACTCCTATTGCTTTCACATCTGGAGCAGGTAGAGCTCCTCATCCTTTTGGCCATGCTCAGCTTGTCAAGGAACTCACCTCGAGTCAAGGCCAACAAAATTTACATTTTCAAGCACCTTGATATTTCATACTCCGTCCTTTCCAAAATGTAATAGGTTTTAATTTTGTCCTAACTCGAATTTCTCTAACTTCACACAAATTTTGTTGAAATGACACCAACATCATATTAGTTTCACTAATTCTACCATGAAATGTCTTGATAGTGCATTCATTTGGCACACTGGATGTCAATATATCTTTCTGTAAACTTGTTTGAGAATTGACGTAGGATAAAACTAAAACCAAATTTAGTCTTATTGAGTCTACCATGAAATATCAGTTATGTCTTGATAGTGAATTTCTTTGGTTTTGTAGATTTTATATATTTCTACAAACATGATGAAAGTTAGAAAAGTTTGGCTTGGGATAAAACTAAAACCTACATTTGGAACGGAGGGAGTATTTGATTTCTGATGGAAGTCTTGCTAAATAAGTATTGATGGTCAATAGATGTTAGAAACTTGTTTACTTTTATTGTGGAGTCTTGTTTATACACTTTATAATTAGTTGATCTTTCGTACTAAAATTTCTTGTATTTAGGTTTTGCTTATGAACAAACTGAAGTGGACATTGAACCTTCAAAAACAGCCAGCGTCAGTAATGACAAACTTGATAACAGAAAAAGAGGTTTCTACCTCAGCTTTAAGATTGCCTCAAATTCTGAGTACAAACTTGAAAGGTAATGCTTTCTTTGATTCATGTCTTTTCACCTTGACTGAACAATGTGAACTACCTAAAAATGTCTTGGCTTTGATTTTCCATTCTACCTCCTTGCTGTTACCATTTTAAAGCTTTTAGCTTACCTAATCATTGATTTTAACCTATTGATGCCAAATTTTGTTCTTGTCAGTTTAATTAATGAAATATATTTACGAAAAATTTGCATTTTGAGATTCAAACTTCCACCAACTAGTGTAGCAATATTTTTTTTCTTGAATATGGAGTGCTGCATATCATTGCATTAGAGCAACTCCAGCAAAGCCCCTACTCAGGCCCCTACTCAAAAAGTAGGGGCCGAGAGCGAAAAACCCAGCTCCAACAAGGCCCCTACTTGAGCCCCTAGAGTAGGGAGGCACCCAAATCCCCTCTCCCAGCCCCATCTCCCACGGGTGGCTAGGGGCCTCCCTACTCGTCTGTTGGGTGGTTTCTTGCTCCCGCGCGTGCCTGAATCTTCAGCCTCGACGCCCGATTCGCTCGCATTCGAGGCCGCCCGCTCGAGTCCTCGTTCTCACTGCGCTCCCGAGCTCCTCTACGCCCTGATCCTCCACGCTGCCGCACACGCCGGCCGCGGCGCCCCGCTCCTCTACGCCGCCACCGCGCCACGCCAACACAGTACGGGCCGGCGGCGGCGCCCCTGCTCCCTCCACGCCGCCGCACGGGCCAACCACCTCTGCGGCTCGACCGTCGCCTCCCCCCGTAGGATTCGCATGCCGGCGGATGCATTCCGTCCATCTCGGCATGGGATCGATGGGTCTGGGCCCTCCATGGCTGGGGGACTGATCCGCCGCCCCGAGCTCCACGCATCTGACCAACCTCGGCTGCCTCCTTGAACTCCGGCTGTGGCCATCCCGTCCTTCCCCATGGCGATTCCGGAGGCGGAGCGCAGGAGATCGAGATCTGGGGGAGAGAAGACATGGGTGGGAGAAAGAAGAGCGAGCGGAGATCCCTGACCTCCGTCGACTGCCGGAGACGACGACCGGAGAGGGCCTTCTTTGCTCTGCGTCGATGCTAGAGGGCGGCGGCATGGCGTGCGGAGAGACGGACGGACGAGAGAGAGATGGGTCAGGAGCGAGGCTCCGCCGTAGCCCGTGCAGAGAGACGGACGGAAGAGAGATGGGTCGGGAGGAAAAAAAAAGAAAAGGATGAGACCCTGACAGATGGGTTGCGCCTGTCATATCAATAATAGGGGCTCAGGAGTTGGGGCTATTGCTGGAGTTGGGAAGAAAAATCAAGCCCCAGAAAGTTGGGGCCGGCCCTTACTCAATAAAGTAGGGGCCTTAAGTAGGGGCTATTGCTGGAGATGCTCTTAGAGAAAGGTCTAACAATATATCGGACTCGTGTTTGAAAGTAATTTTCCAGTGACTATGATTTTGTTGCTTATAATATATGCAAAATGGGTGGTCAGATTCTTTTGCCAACTGCACGTCATAATTTGAAATGAGTATAGAAAACTATACAAATAAAAATATTATCATTATCATGTACGGGGAGTATAGTTTGTTTTACTATCAGGAAGCCATTCAGATTTTGTTTTTAACGTGGTTTCGCTGGAGGGCTTACTCGTTAGACTTGTGAAAGTGTTTATTATATACTACTCCCTCTGTTAGTCTGTTTTTTAATAAATGATGTTTGGGACAATCTAATTAATTTACAAACTGTTTAGCTTGCTCTAAACAGGGGGAGTATGTAGTAAATTACAAGACCGAGACTTGCATAGTGCAGCCAATTCTGTCCTAAACAGAGGGAGCAATATGTAGTAAATTACAAGACTGAGCCTTGCATACTGTAGCCAGTTCAGTCCAATTTGGTCCATAAACTTGATTGGAGCACATTCGTGATCACAATATTTCTCTTCTGATAGGACATTTAGTCATCCAAGATGGGCCAAATGTGCATGGCACGTGGCACGCCACTGGTCTGAGTGCAACATGTTAATAGTACACAAGATGTCCCCTCTTCTTCAATCCCTTTTATCTTGCCAGGTTCACCAGATTGCCATCATCATAGTTTCCTATGTGATGACCAAGTCTCTTTGGTGCTGCCTAGTGCTGTAGGTGCCATCACATCGCTGCATGCCATGGCCATACTCATTCTTTATTCTATTTTTCCATGTGCCCAGCAGTTGGTCTCTCCCTTCTGCTCATCTCATGGTGGCATACTACATAAGTTCAGTCAGTCTCTGTCTCATCTTGTTCTAGGCTAAGAACAATAATCAAGAGACTACAAAGCTGAGCTCATTTTCTCTTGGGTGGAGCATGTGCTATGCCGCTGTGGCACAGTAGCACTTCCGCAGGTTCACCCCGTCTGCCAGCATTGTGGATGTTGCTGTCACCCTCCAACACATCTTTGATGGAAGGCAGACCCCAACAGAGCTGGTGGGGTAGTCTCCTTTGTATTTGTTCATTATTAGGTTTATTATAGTGGTCAGCGAGTTGCCTTTCTGGTTTAGGGTAATCTCCTTGGTATTTGTTCATTATTAGGTTTATTGTAGTGGTCAGCGAGTTGCCTTTCTGGTTTAGGATTGGTGTCGGAGAATCATTAGGTTTATTATAGTGGTCAGCGAGTTGCCTTTCTGGTTTAGGATTGGTGTCGGAGAATCATATTGCAATGTCCTAACAATCACTGTGAATCAGTGTTACCCAAACACAGAGTCCTAGTTTTTTAGCAAACTTGGACACCAGCACCTGTTTGGTTTTTGTGTCGAAAAAGCTACCAATCTGGCAGAAAGACCTAAGGCCTTGTTTGGATAGGGGTGGTTTGGAGGGGATTGGATCTAAAATGAACTAATTTCCCCCTCCAATCCCCCTCGTTTCCACCTCAATACAGGAGTACCCAAATAAGGCCTAAATTGGACTGCGACACCCACACCCATGCCCCATAGCCCTTCTGTGAACGTCCCAATTAGCTATAAGTTGGGGGTGATTTTAAGTGGGAAGTAGTATACTTAGTTTCATGGATGTTCTTGGATGTTTAAACCATTGCGGGCCCAGTTTGGTTTATTTAATTCTGTATTTCATTGGCTGTATATGTATATACTTTAGTAGGAAATTGAATGACATTTTGGCTTTCTCCAGATTTCTTCCTCCTGAGATCCCTAATGATTTTGATGCCCAACACAAGTTTCCAACGCCAGTTCAATCTGCAGAGAAGTTTTATGATTCAGCTCCTCTTGAGGTTCCTCCTCCAGAAGACACCAGCTTGACGCTATTGATTGATGGTTGTGCATCAATGGTTGCACGTTGTGGGAAACATATTGAAGATTTCTACAAGGAGAAGTGTAAGACGAACCCACAGTTCATGTTCCTTAGTGGAGGAGATGGCTGTAAATATTATATGAGAAAGTTATGGGAGCATCAGCAAAAATATGTTGGTCAGCAAAGGCCTGATTCTGCAAAGTCAAAGGCTTCTTCTGAAAAATTGACAGCAGAGAATCGTGGGAGAATTCTTGGCGAAAGGCCCCTTGATAGAAGTACCAAACTACATAGCCCATCACTTTCTGCAAAGGAAGCAGTTCAAATGCAATCTAATCTCGTTGACACATTTGTCAAGCCAATATCCCTTGTAAGTTTTTGTATTGCATTGGGCTGTCATTGTTGCTTCCCTTGCTAATACCACATTGGTTATGTCAATAACTCATTCTTGGTCTGCAAATGCATTTATCTTGCTTGGAAACAGGATGGTCTACCTGAGTCTGAGAAGCCTTTTAGCAACGATCCTACCAAACAAGCTAGATTTGAGCAATTTCTTAGAGATAAGTATAAGGGAGGTCTTCGCGCTGCAAATGTTGCACCTACAAGTACTATGTCAGAGGCTGATCGTGCTCGAGAACGCCTTGATTTTGAGGCTGCTGCAGAGGCAATTGAAAAGGGGAAGGGGAAAAAGGTTATTGATCCTTCATCAGTGTTCTCTTTGCCTGGAATGAATGATCAACGTTTTGTTGCTGCGACTCAAGTAGAGGTATACTTTGGTCCTTATAAATATTATCTTAAGTTTTCTTCGAGATGTTGACCCCTGGAAATTTTATAAAGGGCTCTGTTCCTCAAGATGAGAAGCCCATCTATCCACGAAGGGTGCAGTTCGAATGGCGTCCTTCACCAATACTGTGTAAACGTTTTGATATTGTTGACCCTTTCATGGGGAAGGTAAATTGAAATATGAGGTTTTTATAACTGTCATCACTTCAATGCTTCTGATGCTTGTGTGCATATGGGTCATATATACATACATTTCTTAGTGAACAGAATAATAACCATAATAAAACACTGGATATATTAAAGAACAATGGGGTTATAGATGCATTTCTGGATTCATGTTTGTGAGAACAGAAGCATCTCTTGATGTTATGCTTCTTTTCCATCTGGTTGTACATGAGGTCAGCCACTTCCTTGGCTAATGTTAGTTACGCCACTAATTAGAAGATGAGATGGATCTAGTTTTTACAATACACATTTGTATACTACAATATATGTATCTGTATGCTGTTTCTACCATATTCTTTCATTTGTGTACTGCTTCAAAGTACATTAATTTATGTTTGAAATCTATTGGTAGCTTCAAATGGAATATGTTGAATTAGCACTCATGTCGGCATCTGATCATGCTTGTCACATTTGCAGCCAATGCCTGTTCACAGACCAAGAAGCAAGATCGAGAACCTTATCTTTATGACAGAATCAAATAAGGGAACAAAGGATGAAGTGGAGATCTCGAGTAGGAGTTCACAGCATGCTTCTATGGAAGGGTTAACGGAGGCTGAGTCACAGGGAACCGTTAATGAACCTGAGATTGAACCCAGCAGCATGCAAAGACCTGTTGATCTTTACAAGGTAGCATGTACTCCCTATTTGGAAGTTCTTGTTGAAACATCATCCTAGAGGTCAAACTGAGATTAAATTATTTGAGAAAATTTAGAACCTGTTGCAGTAGAATGGAATGTCAGCCACCCTACTGTGAACTTTGAAATTTAAATTGGCATCTCACTAGGTTTTAAACTTCTAATTCTACCCAGTGACCAAACTCTTCACAACTTTGTTCCTCCTTAAGCTTAACGATAGAATCATGGAAAAGTTGACTGAATGGCTTATGGTAGCATGCATGTTATGTGCCCCCTAACTTTTCAATTGGAGTTGAACAGGTTTTTACTAGCTGGCGATACCATGCCTCTGGTAGCCTGAAACATGTGCTGAGGTGTCATCCGGTGTGCTAGTAAAGAACTCTTCAAATGCCACAATGCTTATAGTTTGGCAATTTTCATAAATAAGACTTGCATTTAGAATACTAGTACTGAAAACTACATGAAGTGACTAAAAATTTACCAATATTGAAAATAACATAAAATTTTATATGTTAAATTGCACAATGGCACAAATTATCTAGTCGGTTTCATTTATGTGGAACAACTAGTAGATGTGCTTGATATACAAGGAAAACAGGATTTGTGTCTATCATTGGTTCTGATGGGCTTTAACACCTTGTAGAAAATGTAACTGCCAGCTAGTTAGAGCATGGGATGGGTCTTTAAGCTTAAGCATCGCATCAAGCCTGAAGATTTCATGTTCGAAGGAGCTTAAGCTTCTTTAGATGGGGCTTAATATCTTTATCTCCTTTTTGTTTATTAGAAAATGATTATGATAAACCTTGGTTTTATATTGACAATTTTAATTATTGTGGCATGCAGGCTATCTTTTCTGATGACTCAGAAGATGATGCGGATGAAATTCTTAGTAATCAACCAGTGGATCCAGTGAAGACAAGTGAAGGCGCCAACATGGCTCTCAATCGTCTTGTTGCTGAGGATTTCCTAGAATCATTGGGTAAAGAACTGGGATTAGAGGTTCCGCCAGAAAGACCTTATGTTTTATCTAGACCTGAAACACTTTCAGCTGCTGGTGCAAGTGTCTCATCTCAGAATGAAAGAGTAACAACTGCTCTCACGGAAGTAAAGGAGAGTCAGAGCTCTCTTGGCATGGTGCAAGTTGGCAATACCAATGAAGATGCTCCGTTAGCCAGTGCTGAAAAGCATGATTTGAAATATGAGAAGCTGGAGAATAGAACTGAGGAAAACAGGTCTCGCCACATGCATCGGCAAAGCCAGAATCATAGTCCGAGGTCTGACTCATCTAGTGAGCGGCATAGGAGTAGGAAAAGAAGATCACATCATCACATCCGGAATGGAACTCCGGAATCTGACTCTGCTAGTGAACACCATAGGAACAGGAGAAGAAAGTCTCATTCAAGGCACAGAAAAGGCAGGAGTAGAACTCCAGATACTGATTCTTCCAGTGACACCAAACATGAGAGAAAACGCAGGGAGAAAAGGCATCGTCGAACTTACACACCTAATACTGATTCTAGTGATCATGAACACAAAGAAAGATATAAATCTAGTAGTAGAAGATCATCTGACAAAGACAGAAGCAGAAAGCATTCTAGACACCACAAGCACAGCAGAAAGGATCATGCAGATTAGTCATGAATACGACTGTACAAATTAGGGAAGATACAGTGAAGAGTTATTGATTTTGCAAACCATGGAAGTTTGATGAGAGCACTGGTGGAGAGATGGAAAAATTGCTCACAGTAAGTGTTCACGCATCTTGGCCTTTTGTCTTTATAGCTTCTGCAATAAACTGTGTTTGGTGGATTGGTGGATGTACCATTGCAGCATTGCTAGCCAGAAAGCAGTCTATAGCACCCGAGTTGGTTGTTTCCTGAATGTTTCTAGCTTTCACTTAGTTTCCAATATTCATGTCAATGGACTTCTGTATCTGTTAAACTACGTTGCACACAGTTGTGCTAAGCTAACTGAACTGTACTGAAACATACACATATTCTTAAGGGTCGCAGCCAACTGGCTAGCCCTGTTTGCACTGATAGCAACGGTTTGATAATAAACCTATCGGATGTCACAAAACCACTAGTTATATGAAAGCTATTTTTCTAGTTTGCTAAATTCATATGATAGTGTGGCTTTTGTGTAAAGAGAAGGAAATTTAGTTGGAAGAACTGCCAAAGCGTTGAACAATTCAGGCCTGGCTGGTACTGGCCCTCCTTCCCTGATTGGCAGCAAGGCGTTGCCATCAAGAGATAGGGTAGAGTTGATGGTAATTGTTGCCTTTGTTCCATCGCTGAGGCTATATTTTTTATGTGCTTTTCTTCATCTTTGTTGCAATTATGAATTAGCTATTTCGGCATTTCTGTTGAGTAAAAAAAGACTGATGCCATGCAATCACCCTTTGTCCTTTTGCAGTTGGATGTCCATGTCATGACGCACCTCAGAAGCATCAACTTGGCCACCAGAAGCTTGATGCATATGCGACATGATGTTTTCCTTGTATGCAGACCAATCGTGGACCTGTGGTGCATAAAGCTTTGTTGTTTATACCTGTTTTTGCATCTTTCCAGCTCAGTGACCACCCTATCAGATGTTCAGTTTCACAGATGACAGAAGTATGTATTGAATTTTATTCTGAAGATCATCCCGGATTTGCTGACCATGTAAATGTTCGGATAGGATAGGGCACGGAGGTGTATTCGCCGAAGCACAGCTGTGTTGTAAAACTAGCTAGTAATGTTGGTGAAAGCATGTTGACAAGTAGGCTGTTTATCTCGGTACATAGGAATGGTCTGGGCAGCTGATCCAAGGATTTGGTTTGCTGTCTGGCGAAGTTGGAACTTTCCTTGCTCCGTGGCACCAAAATACAGAAATGTTTCCTGTCACTGGACATCCATGAAACGCCAGGAAGATTCTTCCATAGCCTGTCGACTGACAGCAACTGTTTGGAAAGTAGGGCCATGACGTTGAAACCCGGAGGTACCTTTTCTTGTTGCTTCCTCTAGACTCCAGGTGTAGACAGGTAAAGTGTCTAGGCATGGCTTGGATTCAGCATAGAGCTCTAAGTGACGTCAGGTGTCACACAAGTCGAGTGTTTCGTTTTCGTGCTGTCTGTGATGTGCCGGCCTGGCTGTTGCACAGTTGCACCGGGCCTACCATAGCTTAGCTTGCTCCGCGATTCTGTTGCCAGCAGTGTCAAGCTCCTTGGAGGGATGAGGATGACGGGCTCGGAGAGCGGGTGTGTCGCTGCTCTGGCCATTGTACGGGTCGTCCGGTCCGGTCCAGGGTTGTTCCTTAGTTCCGTGGCAACCTTCATCGGAATCGTGAGACTTTGATGGACTTGGGACAGGGAAGGCAAGAAGTCGACGTCCTTGCCGTGGCAGGCGATGGAGAGGGCGACGTCGTTGCCTGGTGTGGGTGTTGTCACCGCTGCATTGCCGTTTGGTAAAGACGACAGGCAGGGAGGAAGACGATATGAACACGGAGGCCCTCGTCGATAAAACAATAGAGAGGCTGGGGTGATCTGTTGGAGCTCCTCCAATGGTGGCAGCACACAAAGGAGGTGGGTAACCTACCAGTCACCGGCTTCTCCGACCAAACGAAAAGATAAAGTAGGCTGGTGGTAATCCACACCAAACGACGTGAGATCACGTTGACACGAACCTAATGCGTCCCGATTTGTATACGGGTTGTTGGCGGACACATGTATGCCTAGCTGGCGTGGAATGGACCTGACCGAATGGGTTCAATGGGAGCCTGAGGACCCAAAACAAACGTTGTGTCGGGGGCCGCTAGTTTGCGGTTGCCCGCACGCACGCTCCTATGCGCTCGCGCATACCGACAAAAAAAAGTGGCAGGCCCCACTTAACCTGTAGCAGCGTCCATCCCGCACTCACAGCGCCCTCGTGTCGTGCATGGTGATGAACTGATAACAAAGAGAAAAAAAAATTGTTAGGAAAATTTTTGAAATAAAATTTTTAGGAAAAATTGTTCGAGCAAAACTTTTCTGCGACAAAATTCTTCAGCACCAAAATTTTTGCAACAAAATTGTCAACAAATTTTTGCTTGCGACAAAATTCTTCAGCGACAAATTTTTTGCAACAACCTTTTGCTTGCGACAAAATTCTCCAGAGTCAAAATTTTTGCAACAAAAATTGTCAACAAACTTTTGCTTGCGACAAAATTCTCCAGCGACAAATTTTTTACAACAAACTTTTGCTTGCGACAAAAATTCTCCAGAGTTAAAATTTTTGCAACAAAAATTGTCAACACGTGGTGGCCCCGTCCGCCCCTGCACGTGGGGTCCCCGATCGGCGCGTGCAGGAGGCGCCCCCCCGCAGAGCGCGCAAGCGAGCGCCCCGAGCGCTCCCGTGCGCTCGGGTGCAGATCTGGATCGCGCATCTCCCAATTCGTTCCATTACGGGCTGCTTCAGGGCTCGTTCGGTCCCTTGGAAAGATTCCACCTAGATGAGACAGATATAGTAAGAACTTTAGGATAGACATAACAAGAGACCAGGATTTATTCCTGGCTGGAAACCAATTTGCTCATGATAGTTACAACAAAAGACTAGGATTGGTTCCACGGCTTTGACTAGTGGATTGATTCCCGGTCTCTTATTGTACCTATCATGAGTAAATTGGTTTTCGATCCGGAATAAATCTTAGTCTCTTATTATACATATCGTAAATTTCTTGCTATATGGATTTTAATCCGGGTGAAACGGTTCCTCAAGAACCGAACGAGCCCTAAGTCTTCTATCGCACACACAAGTTGTTTCGGATGAACTCTCTAATCCAGTTGGATGATCAGCATTTGTTTTTTTTTCTTATATTTTTATAAGGGAATCATACCTTCGAGGTTTTTACATCAAAATAATACAAGACGTTGGAAAAAATATCCGTGGACTCTATATAGGCACGATAGAGCCAAAAAGAAACAAAAGAGGAATTATATCGAAAATAAGATGAAACCAAATAATCGTGCAACAGTCATATGCACAAATGATGTTAACGCCGTACGAGAGTTGCCACGTACAGTAGTAATATGCTACAGTTTAAAACGGTTTTGGAAAAGCAATATGTAACTACGTCACAGGATGGCTATGATGAATATACTTTTGAGCTCTTCATTCCAGGGTTAAAAAAACCGTGGTAGGAGCGGTTTTCTCGGGAATAAAAACCGGTCCGGTAAACCGGTGAAACCGGCCGGTTAACCAGTAGTAGCGGTTTGGTAGGGTCGGTTTTAAGCGGTAACCGGCCCTATTTAGCTACCGGACCGGTTTGGAACGGTTTTTTTAACCCTGCTTCATTCTACGTTATACCAGAAGTATTACTCTATCAATGCATACTTCTTGTCACAGAAATTAAAGTTGATGCCATTAGATTCGTATTAAAAATACTTTCTTATAATTATATTCTTGTATCACATAAACAAAATATTATTAGAGTAATTCTTGGCCAAAGCCATGTCCTAGAAACGAAATACGCCTTATAGAGACAAACAGATGGGGGGTGTTATTTCTCGGTATTACTTAGGTCATTCTCAGTGCAAGGTTTCATCACGTGATTTACAAGAGTGCCATATCATCAAATGACCATTGAGTTAATGAATGAAACTAAGCCTCTCAATGCAAAGTTTCATTTTCGCGGTTTCATATGCTAGCATATCATTTAATTGTTTTATCCAAGTAACCAATGAGGATTGGTGAATGTATGTAGATGAAACTCAAATTCTTTCGATGGAGTTTCATAGCTCTTTGTAACTGTAGCCACCATGTTTCATTCAATGAAACTCAATCCTTATCTTTCCTCATAAATTGCATGGCATGTCATCACCTTTTCCTATGTGGCATGTCACTTAATGAGAATGAAACTTGCATTGAGAATGGTCTTAGGCCAGTCTCAATGGGGTTTCATGGGCATTAATTTCTATGTCATATCATCAAAATTGACGACCTCTCATCCCATGAAACTCCACTAGCACAATTACCTAGTTTTCAGACAAGGTAATCGTGTTCATGAAAATTCCACTGAGAATGGCCTTAGTCCTCGGTGTACATTTCAAATTTACAACATTCTAATTTAGAGTTGCCATTATTTTCCTTGAAAATGGCAAGTAACTTTTTTGGTGTACTTTACATATTCCCTCCGTAATGGTAAAGTCATTTTGGACAATGGCACAGTCTTCAAAACGTAACTTTGACTTCATATTTTTACAAAAAATATTTATTAAAGAAATAATATATGTATATTTTTATAAAAATACTTTTCATGACAAATCTATTCATATGTTATTCACATTTCACTCAAAGACTTCAAAACTATTTGTGATGTATGTTTTCAATGTTCGATTAAAATCTTGTTCAAAATGACTTCTATTTCCTATATAGAGGGAGTATATAATAACAAGAAGAAGAATAGAAAACAACAGAGGCGGCTCCAGGTGATGGCTACGTGCAACCTGAACCATATTGTGTAGTTAGTGACAGTTGATTGGCTAGGTGATCACATATATCACCTATCGTGCACAAAAGATGTGCCAAGAAGGAGGTGTGAGCGAAAGAGCTATGGTTTTGCACTGTTAGAGAAACCATTGATGGCATTAGCTCATTCGTACCGGCTCAAAATTGAGCCGCCTTAAATGACCCATTCTCACCGGCTTGAAATGAGACGCTTTAAATGACTACTCATTCGCGACGGCTCGAAATTGAGCCACTTCGACTGACTAGTCATTCGCACCGCCTCAAATTATTCTGCTTCGAAAATTTATAACTTTTACATATGTCTCGGATTGAGAGAAACTTTATACAAAATTTGTATGTTTTGACAACATTTACAACTTTGTAGTTGAAAGTTTTTTATTTGAAGTCATTTAGATACCCCAAACAATTTTCATCCTTCTCCCCGCTCTTTTAACTTGAATTTCAAGTTTTATTCTGAATTTTATAACTTTTGCATATGCTCTCGGATGGAGGAAAAAATTATACAAAATTTGTACGGTTTGACGAGATTTACAATTTTGTAGAGCTCAGGGGTGGCCTCCGGGCTAGAAAAAAAAATATTTATCATTTTTTATTTGTGATTTTTTTTTACTATCCACGCCGGTGCGAGATCCACCGGTTAGAATGTCTGTCAAACAAAACGGTGAAAATAACCGGTTCGAATCAGGTTTTTGTTCCCTTTCGGATAAGTGTTTCTGCAGTAGCCTTGTTATTTCAAGGCAATTAGAGTGTGTAAGCTACTTTTTTCTTAGCACTACAGATCAAGGCAATAATGACTTATATTTACTATGCTCCATTTTGGGACTGCTTCATTTCGAAGTATCAAGAAAGCTATGATGAACTATAGCGAGCACTGGTTAGGAGTACTATCAACAAGACTGATGCCAAACTTTAACTTAGTTCCTTCCTGCAAAGTAGCCTTCAGTTCAGTGTAACCTTTATTTTCAGAGAAAATAAAGTTTCATGCATTTCCTTTCAGATAATTCGGTTGGCATTTGGATAAGGTATCAATATAGGATATTTTCTACATCACTTTAAATCCAAATCAAGTCCCTATGGTTGAAACTCAAATCCTCCATATATTCAAGCAGATCCTTGATATAATTAGGCTTCCCCCATTGCGTTATCATCAAATATCTCATCTTTTGAGGCAAATAAAAAACAAAATGCAGCCAGGAACCTGCCTAGCAGCACCATTTATAGGTATATTCATACACAGAGTCTAGAAGGACAGGGACACATGCCTGTGTGCCACACTTTTGCAAGCAATTTCCATGCATGCATCAGCAACGGCCATGGATGGAGCTTTCAGCTCCCTGACGGCGAGTTGTCACCCTTTTGCATCGTTGCAGGTAGGTGCCACACTGCCACTGCACCTACTAAGCCCAATCCACTTTGTCTCCATGTGTGTTTCAATTCCATCTTTCTTAGACCAGATAAAGCCACGCTCTAGCTATCAGTTCATTTCCCCAATAGCTGTTATACAACAGCTGAACGGTGAAAGGAGGATATTCTTCACCTTGGGTAACGTACATATATTTGATGCCATTGCCTCTTGGCTACCTGTGTACGTATCTGGCGAACATGGTGCCTTGCCTCTACGAGGTTACCTTCCTCCTTGGACAAGTATATTCTTGCACTCCTTCCTACATACATCACAATCCTTTGTTTATTATTAGAAAAAATAAAAATTATACGTGGAATTATAAGGTTATCTGTTTATTTTATTCATAAGGGAGGTACATCACCATCCTCTGGTTTTATTTATAGGGCCATCACGCTTTTTAATTTCGTTAGGACCTGCCTTTAGCCAATTTTTTAAAATACAAAATGGTATAATTAAAGAGTAAATTGCACCCACCATACAACAACTTGTATGGCCATATCACTTTAGTCAAACAAGTAGCAAAATATGCAAACAGATACATGAACTTGTCAAATGTGTGCACATACAGTCACGTATACGCTATGTAGCTATGTAGTAGTATTCGCTACTGTAACAACTGATGATGTGGATGGTTTTATGTACATAACCTCTATTGTTTTGTTCAAGGCTTGTGCTTCGGTTTTAATCCCGGGCATTTAATTTTGAGGTGGGCACGCATGTATAACCATCTTTTTTAGGCTTCTACTAAAAATATGCGTTCAACAATATCTAGTTGCCTAGTTTATTTATAAGGCATTTAAGTAATATTTGATTAAGAAAGATCTGACGTGTATATGTGCTGTAGACTGTAGTGTGATCTGGCTGGTCAGTTTGTCGCTATTTTTTTTTGGAATTCGTGTCAGAATTACTATGCAATTTCATATCCAAAATTTTGAACTATCGGTGTCCTGTCCCATCCAATTTCATATAGACGTTTAATTTATGAGAATGGTTAGGACTGATGTTTGAAAATTATTTGAAGTTTTAAAATATTGTGGTGAACTGAAGTCTATAAATGGGTGGTAAATGTCAGTTCATCCAGAATAGTTTAAAAATTATTGCGCCTCAGTGTCATATCTGATCCATTTAATTATAGTCATCTAGAAGAACGCGTTAACCCGGAATAATCTCGGTGCCGTGAATATAGTGCACATGGTTAAAACTAAATTACGATGAGAAGGAAGAACAAAGCTAGGGGTTACGTGCGTATAAAACAATCCACATTGTTTGCTACAGTTGTAATATACAGCTACATAGTGTACATTGGACCGTATATGCACGCATATGACAAGTTCTTGTATCCGTTTGCACATTTTGCTACTTGTTGGACCAAAATGATACCTCCATACAAGTTCTTGTACTGCGGGTGCAATTTACTCATAATTAAATTCATATTCAAAACACTTTCTTCTTATTATTATAGTTTTTATAATATTAGTGATAAATTAATTAAGTAATTGTTGGTGCCTTGTACTAACAATTAAAGTATCTATCCCTAGTTGGTAAACAGAGAGAGTAGCCCCTTTAGTCACGGATACTTAACGCTGTTGGCTTTACTTGATTAAAATTTGAAGCTTTGATTGTCAATAAGTCTTAGGCCGTGTTTGGATCCCTCAAATTAGTAGCAAAAGTGCTAAAATTTCGCACTTTAGGTGCTAAACTTCCAAACAGAAGTGCTAAAAGGTGGGAAAATGGGGCAAACCATTAGCACCAAAAGAGCTGCTATTTTAATTTGCTGCTGCTACACCATTTTTCACCCCCTACCCCTCATTAATGGCGTTGTCCCCTCCTACCCTGTCTCTCTCCCCCGCGTGGCTTCTCCTCCACCACGCTGCCCTCACTCTGCTCCTCCCTCACTCACTATGCTTCCCTTGCTCAGCTCCCCGCCGCCACAGACCCAGATTTGCTCCGCGCTCGCACCTCCCAGTTCACCGCCGCCGCCGCTCCTTCTACAGCCCACTCTGCCACCAACGACATGGAAGGAGGCGACCAACGTGCCTTCTTCTCACAGGATAGTTCGTCGGATCCCCATTTCTCCTACCCAGATCCTTACTCCGTGTACGACGACGAGGTCCGTGGGAGCAACTTTAGCCTGCCGGCGCCCCCCAGGTCGCGGATGAGTAACCTAGATCTGAACTTCAACATCGAGTCCTACACAGAGATGCTCCAGCCAGGCCTCAGCAGATCCGCACGTCCAGCTTTCATTGCTCCTCGCCATAACGTTTTTGGCGCTGGAAGTAGCGGCGCTACACTCGGATCTACAAGCCAGGGCTGCAGAGGTCGTGGGATGTTTTGTCCAGCTGCATCCGGAGATGTGCAGTTTGGCTCATCCATGGCGAATCTCTGTGGATCTGCAAAGCTAGACCGCTGGTGGGAAGCGGGAAGGCCGTGGGGAAAAGAGAGCTCCTACCGTCGGTCGAGGTTGCGGGTCCATGTCACTGAACATTGGACCTTCGTGTACCTCCAGGCGTCCAAGGCTTGCAGTAGCAATGCGTTCAACCTTGTCTGATGCCAACGAGGATGTTGCAGATGAGAAGGTAACACATCCATCCAATGCTTGTGTTCTTTTTTTAGTTCTTTATGTGTGTACTTGATCTAATGCTTGCTAAGTTGTAGATCTGTGCCTAGATTGAAATCATGAGTAGTCCAATGCTTGTGCATTAGCATATTTTTTGTTGTTAAGTTGTTGATATGTGGCATCCAATTCATGTGCAATAGCTAATTCAATTTATTTTCATTAGTACCAAAGGGCATGTTGGACCACCGAGGCCAACACACAAATATTATGTGATCTTCCTTTAGAACATATTAGGCTGGGAAATTGTCCAAATTTGCAGTTCAAATGGGAAGCCTTAGAATGTATAGGACAAAAGTTCCAAGAGGAAATTGGATTATGGTTGAAGCCCAAAGCCTTTAGGAATAGGCTGACCCAGTACAGAAGCATGTACAACTGGCTGAAAGAGAGGGTGCACTTTGCAACTGGTGGTGGTGTGAATGTGCATGGGGGATTACTTGGTCATGATGATCAGTGGTGGGAAAATAACACAAAGGTATTTTTGTTCATCCATTGCATTGAAATAACATTGCCTGCTACATATGTGTGTGTAATATGGTTATTGTAATTATTTTTCAGCCCCCTCACAGAGAGTGTAAGAAGTTCAAGTATGGAATGTCAGATTATGTTCAACAGTGGTATGAGATGTTTGATGGACAATCTGTTGATGGAAGTACTGCCGCCATCCCTGGTGGAGATAATTGGGGTCCTGCAGGTCACAATGAAGATCAACATGCTCAAGATGCTGATCCTGATGATACTTACAAGAGCCCAAGGAGTATAGGAAGCAAGGAGAGGGCCAGTAGCACTACAGACACAGCTACAAGCCCTAAAGGGAAGAAGTCTAAGAGTCCAACACTCCACATAATGAACAATATTGCTCGTAGTGTGCGGCTTGGCACCAACAAGGTCAATCTGGTAGTTGTTGCCAAAGACTTACAGGAGCGCTTGGTCCAGATCAAGGCTAAGTAGAAGGAGGTGGAAGAACAGAAAAGATATGAGGAATATGATAGGTGTTTGGACTTGGTGAGGGCATGTGGAGCTGATGATGACTCTGAGGAGTTCTATGTTGCTTGCATGATATTTGAACAGGAGTATAAGAGGGTCTTGTTCACTAAAGTTGCTCCAAATGCAAGACTTCAGTGGTTGAAGAGATGTGTCCGTGGCTGGAATCAGAATCAGAACTAGTGATCTAGACTTCACTAGCTAGTGTATCCCTTTGTTTGTCATGATGAACTTGATTTGTTGTATGAGACTATATATGTGACCATGTTTGTTTGAACTATGTCAATGTGATGTCAAGTATTAGTCTTGTTTCTTTGTTTGTCAATGACTGTTTCAGTGCTTGTCAACAGTTTTACTGTGCCTACAAACTATTCTGATGTTGATTGTTGTTTGTACATAGGTAGATGAATTGGAAGAGGTTAACTGGATTCATGAATTTGTGAGAAACTGTCGGCAAAGGACTATAGAGGCAGCTGTTGCTGCTTCAGTTACTGGTACGTTCCACTATGAAACTTACCGGAACAAAAAAGAGTATAGAAATCCTATTGAAACTAGTGAAAAATGGACAATGGACGCATTAGCTAGTGAAAAATTATGTTACCAGAACTTTAGGATGACCAGAGAGTTGTTTTGTTCATTGCACAATGTACTTGTTGAGTCATATGGGTTGAAGTCAACAAGAAAGATGACTTCAATAGAATCTTTAGCTCTTTTCTTGTGGATGGTTGGGACAGATCAGCCTATGAGACAGGCTGAGGTCAGATTTAAGAGGTCTACCAAAACTTGTAGTAGAAAGTTTGACCAAGTACTTATGAGTTTTGACAAGCTAGCAGATGACATCATTAAGCCAGTTGACTGGGAATTTACTGCTGTGCACAAGAAGTTACAGTCTGCTACGTTTAGACCATTCTTTGACAATTGCATAGGAGCAATAGATGGTACTCATATACCAGTAGTAGTGCCACTCAAACAAGTTGTGCAACATACTCGTAGAAAAGGCATCACCACTCAAAATGTGTTGGCCTTTTGTGACTTTGATATCAGGTTCACTTTTGTGGTTGCTGGTTGGCCTGGCTCGGTTCATGATATGAGGATCTTCAAAAATGCAAGAGAAAGGTTTGGGAAAAAGTTTCCACATCCACCTGAAGGTAAGCCTCTAATTGTGCAATGTTTTGTGAGAACTGTTGATGCACACATTTGAATTACACATTGACATTGTGATTGTTGGTTGCAAGAAAGTTCTATCTAGTTGACTCAAGGTTCCCCAACAGGCCTGGTTACCTAGCACCTTACAAGGGAACAAAGTATCACCTTCCTGAATTTCGTCAAGGCCCAATGCCAAGAGGTAAAAAACAACTATTCAACTTTCATCACTCAAAATTGCGTAATGTCATTGAGAAGAGTTTTGGAGTTCTCAAGAACAAGTGGAGAATCTTGAAGAAAATACAAAGTTATCCAATGTGGAAGCAAGCTAAAATAATTATGGCTTGCATGGCAATTCATAACTTTATTCGAGAGAGTAAAATTTAGGATATGGACTTTGATATGTGTGACCAAGATGAAAACTATGTGCCATCTATTCAAGTTAATTCTACTGCTGCTGGTGTGGGATATAGGTACCCAGGGGCCCCCCACCGACCAGGATGTCAGTCGGCCTAGGCCCACGTCTGACAGCAATGTGGGCCGGCTCATGGCCCGGCCCACAGATCAGCCCGAACTTGCCGGACAAGACTGTGAAGACCTAGCCCGCAAGGCGTGCGGCGCGACACACGCATTATGCGAGATATGCGTGACTCAGCTGGCAGATCGCGCCCGGATATCTTGGATATTATGTTGTAACCGACTCGGATTGCTTTCTTGATTGTAAGCCGTTAGGATTAGATCTCAACCGACTTGTAACCCTAGGTCGTCAGCCTATATAAGGCGGCCTAGGTCGTCCCCCAAAGGACATGTCACATCATCATCGTGTTCCCCATTGTAACCACCCACCGACTCGCCATTGCTCAAGAGCTTTGACGAGTTCATCAATACAAGACACCACCGAACACAGGACGTAGGGTTTGTGCCTCCCGGCCGCTTGAACCTGTATAAACCTTGCGTCTCCTGTGTTACCTCGAGCTCCCTAGCTTCGCGATCCCCCAACTCCTACAAATCAACCACTTGGGTACCCCCTAGTGGATTGTCAGACCCTAAGTCTAACAATTGGCGCGCTAGGTAGGGGAGATCGTGGAGCATCTACAGCTAGCTCGATGGCAGCCCCTTCCCGCAACGTCGTCTTCCCCAAGACTCTGGAGGAAATCCTCGAGCATCTCGAGGGAATCAGCTTCTTCGCGCAAGCGCCTAGTAGCGACTCCAGCGACTCCGACTCGGTAGGCAACCGCGCCGCCAACTCAGCGCCTGATGCGTCAATAGATCCGATCGGGTCTGACGACGAAGATCTAGAGGCACGCCCTCGGATCGTCATCCCACTTTTCCATCGGGCAGGCGTTTTGGCCCTACAGGACAGGATCCCAGATCTGTTGCCCACGCGCAGGTTCCCAGCGCCTGACGAAATTATCGCCGGGTTGGATCGCATCCATGACACCCTGTCAGAATGCATCGCCCAGGCCGAGGAGACCCTCCACGGCGCACCGACCCAGCTTCCTTTTGGCCTAAAAAATGCGGCGGCCACGTACTCGGGCAGCATTCGCGGCCCGACGCCTCAGGCATCGCCTGAACACCCACCCAGACCCACCCAGTTTCCGGATGGCGGTGAGTTCCAGATTGCCGTCAATGTCTTGCCAGCACCGCAGCCTGATCAGGCAGACGATGACTCCTACAGCACGCCCTCGCAGCGCGAGGTTTTCGTGTCAGAAGATCAGGCCACCCAGGACAGTGAGACTGACTCGGCAGGAGAATGGCGCAGAGCCCGCAACCAAGACAAGGCCCGCCAGCGCCAACTGCGAGGCTGAAGCAGCCGCTGCTGCGCTCCCGGCTGGACAACAACCTCTAGACCCTCGGCGCCCAGCCGGCGCCCAAGCTAACGAAGAAGCCGCTGCAGATGCTCGTCTCGATAACCCACGCCGTGGCCGCAACGAGCCTAGGATCCAGCCCCGGAACCTAGACAATGAGTTCGGTAGAGCTTACCGAACCCCACAAACCAACGTCGCGGCCGCCTTAGCGGAACTTGATCACATGGAAGAAACTCCGGCTGTGCGACATGCAAAGCAGACGCTCCAGGCTGCTCAAGAGCAAGTCAAGCGGTCTTACCAATCCAGACACACCAACTCAGGGTGATCTTGGGGCAACCGCTCAGCATACAGCCGGTCTGGCCGGGATAAGCGTCGTCATGATGAGTCAGAACTCAACGTCACCGATGAAGAGGTCGACCAAAACCACCCGGACCGCGACAACAATGAGCAGCATGTTGGACGCAACCCAAGAAACAGGCATGACCCTCAAGAGGATCACCGCCGCGACGAGCGCCGACCAGACTACGACCGGCGGCCGGCTGAAAACCTCTGGGACAGAGTCAGGAACTATGCCCGCGACCTCCGACCAGAGCTAGAGGACCACCATGCAACGCGTGATGAAGCTGAGCTCGCACGCTGTGCACGCTACGATGAAGATTACGGCCCACCCGACCGCCGGAGACGCGGCGCCGACGGCGATGATGTCACCGCGGCCGAAGAGGACCGACGTGCCTTCAACAAGTTGATGGTCCGTGACCGCTATGACCTAGAGTTTGGAGAGCCACACGTTGCTCGCTGCCCACAACCAAGACCAGAACCAAGGCGCCCAGGCGGCGTCCGACTCAGAGTCGAGCCCGGCAGACTGCCGCGGTACGAGAGAGTTCAAGGCGACGACGATGTCTTTGGTAGGTTTTGCTGCCTTCACGCCAAGGCTGCGGGCCGTTGTTTATCCCGACGGGTTAAAGCCAACTCAGGTGGAAAAATACAATGGACGCTCCGACCCAAAGTTGTGGCTCAAGCAGTAGCACACGACGGTCCGGGTCACTCATGGGTCTAACAACCAAGCGTCAGCTTACTTCCCTGTCATGCTCGACCCTGAGGCCCTCCTATGGTTCGAGGGGCTCCCTCGCAACTCCATCGACAGCTGGCAAGATCTTTGCGCAGCCTTCTCCAAGAACTTCCAAGCCAGCTACACCCCGCCCGGCTCACGTTATGACCTCGACAACGTGAAGCAGAAGAAGAATGAGAGCCTGCGAGACTATGACGAACGTTTCTTCGATAGACGTAACAAGCTTACAGACGTCACAGATCGGGAAGTCATCGACGCTTTTCACCGCGGCCTGTACGAGCCGAGCTTCTTCCGCACCCTCTTCAAGGTCGACCCCCATGATGTCGGCGAGCTCATGGATGTCGTCAACTTGGAGGCCAGAACGAACGAGGCAGAGCAAGCCCAGTTCAAGAACAAGGGCAAACGCACCAAAGACGACGACCGACATGATCATGTCAGGAAACATGAGTCGGCCAAGATTCGTAGACCCGGCGCTGAACCACTAGTCGCGGTCGCCGAAGAAGAAGGTCGCGTGGAATCAAGATTCCTAAAGGAGGAGTTCAAAGGCACCCTTGACGACTTCTGCCCATTTCACAAGGATGCAACCCATAGCTTGCGGGAGTGCTGCAATCTCCTCAGGGAGCTGGGTGCCAACCCTCCACCCAAGAAGCAATGCTTCAACTCGGTGCCACGTTACAACGATGGCGCACGACCATACAACTAGCACCAGAACTATAGGCGCAACGACTACCGACGTGATGACCGCAATGATGACCGTCATCATGACGACGAGCGCCGACGCGAAGAACGTCCTAGGCAGGACGGAGAACGCCCAAGGGCGCCAGCACCTGCACCCAACCAGAACGACGAGTTCCAGCCGGCTGACCGCGAAGTTCACGTGACTAGTGGACGGACAGAGTAAAACCAAGCGCCACCAAAAGCTCCTAAGCCCGCGAAGTCAACCTCGTTTCTACCCGGTCCATTGAGTACCTCCAGTGGTCGGAGCTACCAATCACCTTCAGCCGCATCGACCACTGGATACACCTGCCAGAGCCTGGCTCCTACCCTTTGGTGGTAGCCCCGGTAGTGGACAGGGTCCTGCTATCCAAGGTCCTTGGTTGACGGGGGCAGCGCCCTCAACATCATCTTCACAGTTACGCTGAACAGCATGGGCTTTGACTACGACAATCTATAGCAAGCCGAGGAGCCATTCTTTGGAATCGTGCCGGGCAAAGCTTCATACCCGGTCGGCCAGGTCACCCTGCCGGTCACTTTTAGCACAATAGAGAACTACCGCACCGAGCACATCCACTTTGAGGTGGCCGACTTCAAGAGCTCCTACCATGCCATCTTCGGCAGGCCCATGTTCGCCCAGTTCATGGCCATACCCAACCATACCTACTTGGTACTGAAGATGCCTGCCCCAAACGGAGTCCTAACAATCCAAGGCGACGTCAAGATGTCCTTCGAGTGCGACAGTGAAGCGATCCGACTCACCGAACTGTCCCAGCAAGTCCGCTACAGCGAGCTCATGGTAGCCGCCGTCGCCAAGTCTACTGCCGACCCAATGGAGATCCCAGAGCAGCAGTCGACGCCAACAGCATTGGAGCCAGCGGCGACGCCAAAGGAGGTCAGCCTCGGACTCGACGACCCCAAGAAGACAACCCTCATAGGGACAGGGCTCACTCCTAAATAGGAAGACGCGCTCACCTCCTTCCTCCGGGCCAACTGGGATATATTTGCATGGAAGCCATCAGATATGCCCGGAGTCCCGAGGGAGAAGGCTGAGCACTCCTTGGACTTGATCAAGACCGCCAAGCCAGTCAAGCAGAAGCAACGTCGGATTGCGCAAGATCGCAAGGAGGTCATTAGGGTAGAAATAAATAAGCTATTAGCTGCCGGTTTCATTAGAGAGTGTAAGCACCCCCAGTGGCTTGCAAACCTGTACTTGTGAAAAAGAAAACCGGTGAATGGAGGATGTGCATTGATTACACCGATCTCAACCGCTACTGCCCTAAAGACCCCTTTTCCTCTCCCGTAAATTGAACAAGTTGTCGATTCTACTTCCGGATGCGTTCTACTTTGCTTCCTCGACTGTTATTCTGGATACCACCATATCTCCATGAAAGAGTCTGACCGAGACAAAACTGCATTCATAACTCCTTACGGCATATATTGCTATAAGTCAATGACTTTCGGATTAAAAAATGCCGGCGCCACGTATCAGAAAGCCATCCAGAGTTGCCTTAGCGACCAGATCGGGCGCAACGTAGAAGCCTATGTCGACGACGTCGTAGTCAAGACTTACGACGTTGATAACCTCGTTGCAGACCTCCAGGAGACGTTTAACAACCTGCGGCGATACAGATGGAAGCTCAACCCGACAAAGTGCGTCTTTGGCATTCCCTCAGGCAAGCTCCTAGGGTTCCTGGTTAGCCAGCGCGGCATTGAGGCCATCCCAGTCAAAGTCAACGCCATACGCAACCTCTTGACGCCCACTTGCAAGAAAGACATCATGAAGCTAACATGCATGATGGCTGCCCTCAGCAGGTTCATAAGCAAGCTAGGAGAAAAAGGCATGCCTTTCTTTAAGCTCCTCAAAAAGACTGACAAGTTCGAGTGGACAGCGGAAGCCGAGCAAGCCTTGGCCGACCTCAAAGACTTCATGGTAACCCCTCCGTTGTTAGTCGGACCCGCCCCGCAAGAGCCATTGCTCCTATACATCTCCACGACGACTCACATAGTCAGCACTGTCCTAGTTGCCGAGAGACAGGAGGCAGGACACGCATACAAGGTACAGCGCCCTATATATTACGTCAGCGAAGTGCTGACCGACTCCAAGGCGCGCTATCCTCACCCCAGAAGCTGCTATACGAACTACCCATCACGTCCAGAAAACTACGACACTATTTCCTAGGCACACTCGATCACGATCGTGTCCAACTACCCACTCGGCGCCATACTACACAACAGGGATGTACACGGCCGTACTGTCCAGTGGGCCGTAGAACTCGGCGTTGACCTAACATTCATGCCACGCACCTCCATCAAATCCCAGATCCTTGCCGACTTCGTCGCCGAGTGGACCGAGATCCAGACTCCAACACCAGATGAGCCGCCGGAGCACTGGGTCATGTACTTCGACGGTGCACTCAACCTCGAAGGGGCCGGCGCCGGTGTTCTATTCATCTCCCCAGACGGACAACAACTCAAGTATGTTCTCCAGATCCATTACAAGGCGTCGAACAACGGCGCCGAGTACGTACGAGGCCCTCAGAATCGCACCAAGCCTCGGAATCAAACGACTATTGTGTTACGGAGACTCCAAACTAGTCGTTGAGTAGGTCAACAAAAATTGGGACACGACGAAGGAGACCATGAGCGCATACTGCGCCAAAGTACGAAAACTCGAGGCTCACTTTTACGGGCTCGAAGTTCATCACGTCGTCCAAGACGACAACGTGGCGGCCGACGTCCTATCCAAACTTGGCTCCAAGAGAGCGCAAGTGCCCGCAGGTGTGTTTGTCCAAGATCTCCGCACCCCATCCATCAAGATGTTGGAAGACGGTAGTCCCGTTCCGGAACAAGAACCCGAACCAAACTTGGTCGGCAATGAGGTATTCGTCGTGGAAAGCGACTGGCGCGCCCCTTTTATAGCTTTTCTGACTGAAAACAGAGTTCCGGAGGACAAGGTCGAGTACGAGCGCCTCGCCAGACGAGCCGCCAACTACGTGGTGATCAGCGACAAACTCTACCGCAAAGCAGCATCAACGGGTATCCTCATGAAGTGCATACCGACCAGCGAAGGCATCGATCTACTCGGCGATATCCACTCAGGCTCATGCAGCAATCACGCGGCAGTAGGCAGCCTTGTAGGCAAAGCCTACAGGTCCTGTTTTTACTGGCCTACGACCCTCTTGACGCCAAAGAACTAGTACAGAAGTGCGCCGAGGTGCCAGTTCTTTCAGAAGCAAAAGCATCTCCCAGCGCAAGCCCTGCGCACTATACCACCCTCATGGCCTTTCGCCATATGGGGGCTCGACAACGTGGGCCCCTTTAAAACAGCTAAAGGGGGGGTTCAAGCACCTGCTGGTGGCGATGGACAAGTTCACCAAGTGGATAGAATACAAAATAGTGCAAGACACCAAATCATCCACATCAGCCAAATTTATAGAAGAGCTGACCCATCGGTTCAGTATACCGCACCGCATCGTCACCGACCTGGGGCCGCAGTTTATCGGGCACGAATTCTGGGACTTCTGCCAGGACAAGTGCATCGACGTCTACTACTCCTCATACGGGCACCCCAGGTGTAATGGCCAAGTCGAGCGGGCTAACGGCATGGTGCAGGAAGGGCTGAAGAAAGACCTATACGAAAGCTGCGATCAGCACGGTAGTCGCTGGGCTGAAGAGGTCCCGCACATCATGTGGGGACTGCGTACACAGAAAAGCCAGGCGACTGGTTACACACCTTTATTCCTTATGTACGGCTCCGAGGCTGTCCTCCCGGCCGACCTCGCGTACGACGCACCGCGCATTCAACACTACGATGAGGACGAAGCAGAAACAAGTCGGCAGTTCGACCTCGACAGCGTCGAGGAACACTGCCTCGCTGCCCTGATACAGCACACCCGTCACGAATAGCAGATATGGTGCTACCACGACAGAACGGTATGGGAAAGACCCCTCAACGTCGGCGACCTTGCCCTACGACGAGTCATGACAACGAAGAATCAGCACAAGCTCTCAGCCCCATGGGAGGGCCCCTTCATCGTTAAGGAAGTCATCTCGCCCAGAACTTACAGGCTTCAATGGGCTGACAGGCCAGCCAGTTCCAAACGTCTGGAACATCGAGCACCTCGTCAAATTCTACGCATAAAAGATAAGCTATGTACCTTTGTTCCCCCCTACATGAATAAAGTTGCTTCTTCACAACACCCTCGCCTTTTAAACTCGGGGACTGCCCGACTTGATCTCTTTCAAAGCAAAAGACAACAGCTAAAAGCTGCTAAATGTAAAACACTTGCGGCAGCCCACTGACTAAAACGCCGACTACATAATAACCAGTCCTACACCCTACTGTATATCGACCCACGCATGGCTCAGTCGGCACCAGTTTCCCGAATCGTGAAACCCTGGGTTCCGTACCCACCCCGCGTGCTGCCTGCGAAGTAAGCCTCCAAATAGAGCGTCGCAGAGCGGTAAGCCAACCTCAATAAGGGTAGCGGTCAGCCGGGTCACAAGGGCACATAACGGAATATGGCCTAGGGTCGGCTGATGCTTTGCTTGACGTACGATAAGACTCAAGGGCAAGGACCCATGCAAATTTGCAAGACAAAGCAAGATAAACTCAATTTCGCACGTTACAGGCATAGCTTTGCAGCTTTAATACATTATTTTTCATAATGTTTTTATAGGCCTAGTTTGGTGGCCACCTCCTCCGCGACGGGTACATAACTGCCGACCAAGGAGCTGAAATCGGCCTCTGGGAAGTCCATGGCCATCCCTTCATAGACACGTTCCACAGGCACCTTGGGGAACTGTGTCTTCAGGACAGCCAATACACGGCTGCCAACACTGACTGCCATTTCTCTCAGCAGCCGAGTCACTCGGCCCTGGCGCCGCTTGTAGTCGGCTCACCAAGGTTGCTCTGGCTGCGCACTCCTCCAACGGCATCAGGGCCCCCCACGTTCGTCTCAGCGGCCTCGCGCAGCTCCGCAAGCTCGGACTGCAGACCTGACATAATCACAACGCGTCAACACACCATAACCACCTATGCGGCACATCAAAACCAGAGTTCATGAGCTCACCCTCCACGACGGTGAGGTGGTCGGCTAGCAGCTTCGTCTTCTCCTCCCCAAGGCGTTTCACCAAATCTTTAAGCATTGTTTGGCTCTCAGTCAGCTTCGCGACCTTGGCCTCCAACGCTTTCCGCTGTTTTTCGGCGTCTGCAAAATGCAAGGCTCAGATCCAAGTACAAAGGCAATATGCACATGTGTATTCGTTGAAGCTACAACTGACCATCCAGGAAGTGCTTCATGTCCTCCTGCAACTCCTGATTGAGCTTGGTAGTACTCTCAATCTCCCGCTCCTTCTGCGCTATGGCGACTTTTGCCTCGTCTGCCACCGCAAGTACCCTCGCACGCAGCAGAGCCAACTCGGCCTGTTGATATTCGGCTTCCTTGACAATGTCCGCGCTTCGTCATGCCCGGGTCAGCAGTGCCTGCAACAGCTGGGCGTTAATAACACATCGTCTACTGCCAACTCAGCATGACACAAAGCAGATTATACAACATAGTGCTACCTGAACAGCGTCGACAACAATGTTGCCGGCCTGGTGCAGCTTGCCCAGCTCGGCATTCATCGCTTGGGTTGAGGCTAGCAGCTCAGCAGTGGGCTGCCTATCTTCTTCCCCAGATACACCCTCCAGCGTCGGCATGTCGGGTGTCGGCTCACTAAGTCCGGCCGCCACTGCCAGCTCTGAGATCCGCTGCCGCTTGCTCGCCAGCACCTGCCGCCGTGTCACCATCACGGTTGGCGCCCTCATTACCCGCCTGGTGACAGGTCCCGGGTGGTCGTTCATCCGAAGCACCCGCCGACTGCTCCACGCCAACCCTGGCGCCCGACAGCCCGACATCCTCCACACCAGGCCGCTTGGCAGCCGGCTCCTCCTCCGTCGCTGCAGGTGTCTCCGCCTTGCCCAGAGTCTGGTCGGCCGGCCTAAGAAAGATTTTAAAACAATTCAGATATGACAAGGCATCATTCAAAACAGAAATCACCGTGATTGAGCATCCTCACCGCAAACTCCTGAAGTTCAGGAACGACAAGCCGATCGGCTTCACCACCAGGGGAGGCTGTGCCTCCCTCCGTGTCGAAGGTTGACTCGGCCGCGGCAGTTCGACTCCCGCGGCGTCGCTACCCCCTGAGGCCGGCTCCTGGTCCCCAGCGGAGGAACCTGTTTCGCTGTCCGCTGGTGTGCTCCGCCTACCCTGGCGCCCCTGTTTCACACCAGTAGCGCCCATCCCAGCGCCCGCCACCCGCGACACAGGCTGTTTGCGCGCCGCCAGCCGAGTACGCCGCAGCTCTGATGGCTTTTCCACCTCTTCCTCGGGCTCGTCGTCCCCCGACTCGCCAACAGCGCTCGTCCGACTCCCAGTCCATGTCGGTCGGCGGCTGCCTCACTTGGGCCGCGTCGACCGGCTCGGCGTCGCCATCGACGAGATTCTAGATCCTGTCCCAAGGCGTTGACAGCGGCGCTGGGCAGAAGTACTTAATCGGATGCTCCTGCAACACAACCAGGTATTAGAACAAAGTCAAGGACATTTCGAATGCATTACAATCTGACCGTGATCTCGCCGGTGTCTTCATATGGCCGACTATCATCTCCCGACGCCCGCCATTGCAGCTTCTCCTTGGAGCCAAGGATTCCGCGCTCCTCCATCTTCTTCAAGTGCGCCTCTGTAATGCGCGACCGCTCCTAGTGGAGCTCTTGATCCGGCACCAAGCCGCCTTCCCCCGCCATGGGCGAGGCAACCTTCTCTGGCAAACCGGCCGCCGCATCTCGCGTCCCGCGTGCCCCGACCATCCTCTTCGATCAGAATGTAACCAGCTTTTTCACTCGCATCCACGGGGTACGCGGCGCCGGTGACACCGACCACGGATTGGATATCCCGATTCCACTCGACGTGGTGGCGATGGCGGCCGGGGAGTTCGAGCGACTGCGGCTGTGTGTGTGTTGGGGAAGATGGCAGCAGTAAAAACAGATCTGCCTTTTTTTTACCGCAATCCCTAACCCTAACCACGCTGCTCCCAGCAGACGGAAGTTACACGACAGACGGAATCTACGAAACGGTCATCATCTTCTCTAACGGTCATTTCTAACGGTGCAAAGGGTAACGGTAACAAACGACGTCGTGAACGTCGCACCCTCTATTTCACTCGGTGCTTCCAAGAGACCAGGCCAGCCTCGTATACTCGGGGACTGGGCGCCTTTATTTCACTCGGCGCGTCCAAGTAGACCAGGCCAGCCTCGTATACTCGGGGACTGGGCGCCTTCATTTCACTCGGCGCATCCAAGAGACCAGGCCAGCCTCGTATACTCGGGGACTGGGCGCCTTTATTTCACTCGGCGCGTCCAAGAGACCAGGCCAGCCTCATATACTCGGGGACTGGGCGCCTTTATTTCACTCGGCGCATCCAAGAGACCAGGCCAGCCTCGTATACTCGGGGACTGGGCGCCTGTATTTCACTCAGCGCGTCCAGGCGACCAGGCCAGCCTCGTATACTCGGGGACTGGGCGTTCGTTTTCACTCAGCAAAACAATGAAATGTGCATTTCCTAGATAGAAATACGTACACGAAGTGATGCGGCTACTCGCCGCTTACAAACAAGCAAAGATATTTGCACCATTAACTTGGTGCATATACATAAACACCAGTGTGTCGTCTGCTACATGCCTTGACAACTTGGTCCACATGACCTCGTCGCAAGCTTTCTTGTAGCATCTGGACACCCACTTATGTTTTTGCGGAAGGGAAGTAGCAGGCTGGCAGCGTTCAGGTTTCCCTCGACACCGGCGATGCTGTGATGTGAGCAGCTCCTGCGCCGCCTGCTACGCTCCTAGCAGGATAAGGGCCACCAGCTGTTTGGGCTTTCCACCCTCCGCTCGCAAGCTTTCTTCTAGCACCATTGGCGCAGGACTTCTTCCTCTTCTCTGGCAGTCGGACAACCTTGCATCCCTTGCACAAAATATTCACTTGGCTACCTTGCATCTTCTACACCATGGATGGAAAACTTAGAACCTATGAGACCTCTTTTTATAGCCCCACTTCGGTCGTGCATGCACGGGCCCGCGTTACTGTTCGCACGTGATTTTGGGATCACGCCAAATCCGCGCCCCAATGCGCTTGGCCGTTTTTATGGCTCTGCGATGATTTTTGTCTGTTATGCATGCATGCGCGCGTGACTCACGGGATTCCTATTTATGTCTTGGTATGACCAGGCTGTCTTGGCGTCCTTACCCTTTCGACGGCCCAGCGACATCCGGGCTTGGATTACTCTTATTTTTTGACTATTGGCCTGATCATACTAATCACACCAATGCTCGGGGACTACTCCATATGGAGAGCTCCTTTCAGTCGGTCCTTCAGTCGCTCCATATGCCCGGACAAGTCGGGTCATTTTTTTCCTAAGTGACTCGGCACCCTCAGGAGCCCGACTCGGTCACCAGGTGGCGCCCAGCCACGCGGGCCTGATCAAGATCAGCCCCGATTTGTAATCAGCACCGCACACCCTTGTGTCGGCCTGGTGATCTAGATGCTTCAACCATTCATAATGGCCTCGCCTCTTCATCGACATACTCTCCACACGCCTGCACGTTGCTCGGGGACTTGTGGGATATAGGTACCCAGTCCCCCCCCCAACCAGGATGTCAGTTCAGCCTGGGCCCACTGTCTGACAGCAATGTGGGCCGGCTCATGGCCCGGCCCACAGATCAGCCCGAACTTGCCGGACAAGACTGTGAAGACTTAGCCCGCAAGGCGTGCTGCGCAACACCCGCATTTTGCGAGATATGCGCGACTGTTGACGGCCGTTATATGCCATTATTGGCCGTCAACCCTGGCATGAAACAAACACCAAACTAGACATAGGGGTTAAATTCTAACTATTTCCACTAGCTTTGGTGAATTGTTGATTTCAGGAGGCCACATCTGGATACAATGATAAAAACATGCAAAATACATATAAAAGTGGCACCATTGGAATGCACCATTGCGAAGGCCTCGTCGAGACGATCGAAATGGATATTTGGATGACCCAATTCGGAGTCCGGACAAGAAAGTTACGCCTCCGGGAAAATCGTCGGCGAAACCTGCCAGGCCGGTCGGCCTGACTTAGGCCGATCGGCCTGGACAAGGCCGGCCGGCCTACAATGGTCCCCAAAATTCTCCAAACTTTGCACAAGGACCCTAGGGAGTCACCAATGGACCCCCAAGCAAGAATTGACAAGAATAAATGAAGTTAAGACCGAAAGGCCTAGGCCATGGATTGGAAGGTCCACCTACCTAGGATTCTCGGACAACTTCAACTCAACGCAACCAAAACCGCCTCAAAGGACAACATGCAACCGTTGGTGAGCGAGTCGGTGCAACGGAGGGCCGAGAGGGGCCAGTGCCAGGCCGAACGGCCTCCCCTAGGCCGGCCGGCCCCCAACTGTCAAGCTTGAGGTGAACGCCACCACAACCGTCATCAGGACATCATCAGGAGCGTCCACAAGAAAGACGGTGCCAGATGGCGATAGACCCAGGCCGAACGGCCTAGATCAGGCCGGCCGGCCTACTTTTGTGGCCGTTACGCCTCCCCTTTCGCGTGGAAGCTAAGCAAGCATGTGGCTTAACATCTACGCTGGCTTCCATGCTTGGGAGGCTATAAAAGGCGCCCTTCACCCCCACTCAAGACACAACAAAATAGAGGAGAAGTGCTACCACTTCCATACTTAGAAAATAGGGAGAGAGGTGAGGTGAGAGTCCGGGAGAGAAGCCGGAGCTGTCGGCTTCTCTTCCACTTTGTACCTCGGCGGATGCGGCTCAACTTCGAGTAACATCCGGGTCTTGTCTGGTAACTCTGGCTTCCTTCTGATTTATTAAGCATTCAGTCTTGCTAGCTTGTTCTCTGGTTCCTCGTTCACTACTTAGTAGTGGGTGCTTTGCTCTGAATTCAAGTGAAGTAGTAATTATTAGTATAGGCGTGGTGCCTAGACTAGTCGTTACCTTGGTTTGCACCCAGTTCAACGGAATAGTTGTGGTAGCCGGCAGGTGGTGACAGCCCTGTCCGGCCGACGTAATCCACCACGTTAGTTCTGGTCTGTAGGACTTAGGGGTAGGCGGTACCACTCCCCTTCTCATCCCTTTCTGTGAGTGGTGGTGTCTCAGGCGCCCGAAGTGAACTCTCTTGAACAAGTCTGACTTGCTTGATTTATCGAAATATCCAGTATTGCTACACAAGTACCCTCTCTACCCTCAGCCTTTTTATCTCTTCTTTTCTTTTTGTTGTCATCCATATCCCTCATATTACCCTTTCGGACGAATTAATTAAAGGATTAGTACACTTCTCGTTCCCCGTGGAAATCGATCCCTGGAATACTCCCGGGTGAAAGCTACATCGGTATCCGTACGCTTACGGATTTATCTGTAGGTCATAAGAAATACCAACAGCGACTCAGCTGGCAGATCGCGTCCGGATATCTTGGATATTATGTTGTAACCGACTCGGATTGGTTTCCAGATTGTAAGCCGGTAGGATTAGATCTCAACCAACTTGTAACCCTAGGCCGTCAGCCTATATAAGGCAGCCTAGGTCGTCCCCCAAAGGACATGTCACATCATCATCGTGTTCCCCATTGTAACCACCCACCGACTTGCCATTGCTCAAGAGCTTTGACGAGTTCATCAATACAAGACACCACCGAACACAGGACGTAGGGTTTGTGCCTCCCGGCCGCCTGAACCTGTATAAACCTTGCGTCTCCTGTGTTACCTTGAGCTCCCTAGCTTCGTAACCCCCCAACTCCTACAAATCAACCACTTGGGTACCCCTAGTGGATTGTCGGACCCAAAGTCCGACAGCTTGTGGTGTTGCAGATGAAGATCGAGACATGAACAGATTCAGAGATTGGATTGCACACGGGCTAGCTAGCAGAAACTAGTTTTAAAAACTATTTGATTTGCTTTGAACTTGCACCTTTGAACTGTGAACTGTTGAGTTGTAATTGTTGAGAACTGTTTCATTTGCTTCAAACTTGGACATGTGATTTTTGAACTGTGTATGTGAAACTTTCTTGAAATGTTGTATGTGGAAATTGGACATGTTTGAATTGTTGATGACCCCTGCTCTGTTCTGGCGCTAGCTGGACAGAGGGATGCTGCCGTGCGCGGGAAGCATCGAGCGCGCGAGAAATAGGAGGGAGAGAGGAGGGGTAAGGGGTACTTTGGTCGTTATACAGCTAACTTAATGCAGTTTAACACCTTTAGTAGTAGTATCCAAATAGCGATTGGGTACTAGCACCTTGTTGTTTAGCACTTCAAATTAGTACTTGTGGGATCCAAACACAGCCTTAATATATTCAGTTTAGAAATATAAAAGATTATGTGTGAGGATTCAGCCTTGAGAAGTACTTTCATGCTCTTATAAATTTATTAGATTTTACAAGAATATTATAATAGTTATAATTTTTCTAAATGTCAAGTGCTTTCTATTGCAAGGTGTCGTTTCGCGGTAAATAAGCTAAAGGCGCTATTCTCTATCAGCTTAATTAAGATTTCCATTAAAACTTTTTGACCATTTTGTAAAAAAAAAAAGACCTGCTATTTAGAGAAAGGCCGCTCCATGGCATAGAAAAGACCCTAAAAAGATCCCTGTAAATCATTTCAGGTGGTCTGAGCTCGATCTCTGAACCATCTGGGGGCGTTTGGAGTGCAGCTAGCTTTCCAAGTGAATACCATGGAAGTAAGGATGGATTCGGATCGAATACGAATGGATTCGAATTCGGATAC
This sequence comes from Urochloa ruziziensis, assembly GCA_015476505.1. Classification (NCBI taxonomy): domain Eukaryota; kingdom Viridiplantae; phylum Streptophyta; class Magnoliopsida; order Poales; family Poaceae; genus Urochloa; species Urochloa ruziziensis. The sequence goes on from CM027126.1 coordinate 50,830,351, forward strand.
CACTATTTACCACATTTTAATTCGAATTCGGATACGAATACGAATCTTATCGAATACGAATACAAAACGAATAGTTCGAATTCGGATTCGCATTCGGATATTAAGTTGATTTTGACAGAAAATGTCTTAGTGTGTATTAATTCACTTTATGGATTGTTTTAAGAGTAAATTATGTGTATATATCTCATGTATGTTATATATATTTGAATAATTAAATATACAAATATAAATATAAATAATTTTCATAATATATAAATATTTTAATAGGAAAATCGTACATTAGTAAGTAAAATATAATTTATTAATTAGATAAATAAATTAAAGTAGTTAAAATTGATATGATTGTCCATCTTAAAGTTAATTAAAATTTATTTTATATACCATTAGTAATATTATAATCAATATAATTAGTAATTATCATGTAGATAATTTTTAAATTGATTAAACAGTTTATATCATTTATAATTAATAGTTAGTTAAAAAGAGAAGTTAATTTATGTCGAATGTTTCGGATTTTTCTCGAATACGAATGTCGAATGCCGAATGTTTCGGATTTTTTTCGAATACGAATGTGGAAACTGATAGAGAAAATTGTTGGAAATCAAATTCGGATACATCCATTTGACATCCATATTAAAATCGAATACGAATACGGATATCCATATTTACGTTTTTATCGAATACGAATACGGATGTTTCGGATGTCCAGACATCCATCTCCATCCTTACATGGAAGTTCCCAAGTCTAGATGATCCCAATACAGACCGGATCCTTACCAAGTCAGTCAATGATTCTACCCCTCTTGTTGTCATGCGGTTGCGTGGTCCACGCCTTTATTATGCAATGCTATCACTGATCTGTACTAGGCATTTTGTACTGCATGGTCCCCGGCCGGCTGTCTATTTCACCATAAATATCATCACCAGTACCACCTAACTGTTAACATCTACGCGTAGTAGTATCGAAAGTCAATCGTCCTTGGTGTGTTCTTGGCTCATTTGGTAAATGGAAAATGGAAATAAGCTTATAACGTGTCCCCAATTCCATTCCAATCCATCGCCCGTGTCATTTTACTGAAAATAGTGGCTAGTGACGATGATGCATTTGGTACCCTGCAAGGGAGTGGCAACGCTGCAGCTGCAGTTGCGTCGATCTTGAAAACACCTGCACAACAAACATTTTTTTTAAAGGAGAAGAATAAGCAATTGTACGTAACACGCCGAAGCGAACACCACCACCACATGAACACACACAAACAAACACACGCAACAAAACTTTACACCACCACAGCCTGGGAGAGGAGCCGAAAGTAAACCATCGCAAAATGCGCCGTCGTCGCCGACGCTGTTCCACATTGAAAGCCGCAGCCCGCTGCAATCTAGCGGCCCTTGAAGCTCCTCCGCCAAAGGGTTGTCATCCTCATGCCACACCCGCACGGCCGTCAATCCCCCAGATCCATCCATGCTTCAGTAGAACGCTCTAGCCGCAACAATAGTGAGTTACATTCAACGCTCAATGCTTGGGGGCCTCGCCACATCCACCGCCTCATACTCCACGGGAACAACCACCTTAAAGTCTACGGAGACCTCGTCATCCGCCACACTGGATACTGCTCCAAGGATTCTTACCACTGACACCGCATTGAGAGCGACACCAAAGCCAATCTCTCACCGGAATCATCACCGCACCATGCGCGCTAGCTCAAGGCAACCAACACCAATGGGCCCTCTGCACCTCCCCGCCTACACGGACCATGCGCACCTCCTCAGCCGTTGCGCACCTTCCACCACCACTGCCAGACCGAGAGGGGTCTCCACATGTGACGCCTTCAAGAACGGCACGACGCAAATGGCGCCGCCATCACAAGTTCAAGGATGGGCAGTGTTTTCACCCTGGAGAACCTGGTGGGACATGGTGTCTCGCAATGGTGTCCTCAGCGGGAAGAACGACGCCACAAGGGCGCTGCCACCATCGCCGCCGACAAAGCGTCAGTGAAGGCTTTCGCCCGTCTCTACACCATGCCTGACACCCACTCAAGACCAAGACAGTATCCCGCTTCCTCTCACCTCCGCAACACTTCAGCGGAAGAAGCCCGGCATGGCTGGGAGCATCACCTCGACACCACCTGCCTGCACCCACCAGCCCCCAGTCTCACCCCTGTCGCTCGTGCACAGACGCCCCGGCCCCACCATGCCCAGGCCGCCGTGACCTCGAGCAGGCAGAGCCAGCGGGCCGGGCCACAGCCATTGCCGTCGATTCCTCGCCGGCAGCCATCCCTGCGCCCACTCGGACTAGCCGCTGCAGCCGCCGTCGCCCAGCGCCGGTTGCCGCCGCCGCTGTCGTCACGCTGCACCGGCCACCGTCCCCCATGCACACCTGCGCGCCCCGGTCGCGCAGCCACCAGATCGGCCAGGACCATGCCGGATCTGGTGGCCCAAGCCCGCGCCACTGCAAAGGCCATCCGCGTCAGCGAGGACCTTCGGGAAGGCCAGGCGGCCGCGCCCGCGTCAACCCGCCGGAGAGAGGGAAAGAGCCCCGCCGCCGCCTTCACCACGGACCACACGAGCCTCCGGTGTCCCGCTTGGGCGGCGGGGTGGCGGGGAGGTGACGAGGATGTGAGAGCGGCGGCTAGGGTTAGGAGGACCGCTCGGTCGACTACGCGGGGATGACGCGAGCGGTCGGCACTTGTACCTGCACAACAAACTTTGCAATGGTTCTTTGTTCACATGCTTACGTGTCTGCAAACTGCTTCACTCATCGAAAGCTGAATGAAAGCACGTCACGCAAGATCAGGTGATAGCGACAGATTGCACGCCCAGCCCACGAGAGATCCGGCAAACGCGTCCTTACGGAAGATCCCGCAGCGTAGTGCTCCACATGAACGTCCTTTTTTCATTGATTCTTTCTTTTGTTTTCTTGTTGTTTCTCTGGATTTGGAATATTCCAAGCTAATTCGATCTACAAACGCATGGACATGCGAGCCTCATATGTTGTCTATAGGGGTGATGGTCTAGGAGCACCGTACAAAGACTACTGGTAGCATAAATTTCTTGCATGCTGATTGAAAAAATATTTTTTTTTGTATAATATGACCTGCATCTCAAATGTAGTGCTTAATTAAGTACAGGAAATGCTATTACAAAACGTGGCAACCATACACTCGGCTAATCAAACCAAAGAATGGTAGGTGTAAATAAAAAAAAACGTGCTCCTGGATGGAATCAATTAGCAGGGCTGGTAACTCAATGTTTTAATTACGTTGCAGAGACAGAGAGATCATCTGTCACATTCACATAATCTGTGCTCACACCATTTTTATCTGTGCACTTGCAGGTGACAGAAGAACAAGGAGAATTAATAAAACAGGTGGGATATCTGTCACATAACATTCATCCTTTGGGAGACAGTTCTATCGGGCACTTCATATAGCCATTAATTTACTGCGATAACAACTGTATTCGCGCTGGAGAATCATGTCAGTAATTTGTTCTTTAATTTTCCCCATATGCCCTAGAAAAAAATACATACAAAGAATGCCACTTGTGTGGCACTGTTCATCGACAAAACCGTAGGAGTTATAAATGGCCACATGAGTTAGCAAAGGACATCTCTCCGTGTTTCAACTTTCAAGTACCACATGCATATATAGTACAACGGTATATAGAAATGACAAAAAATCTCATTTAAAAAAGAAATGAAGAAAAGGGTATTGAGACGATCAAATGATTGGAAAATTACCCCTTTCATTTCTGATACAAAATTACTTGTAATATAAGTTGAAAAATAGAAATATTTAAAATGCTGAAATATATCCTGTCATATTTGAACTGTCAAAATTTCCATGAAATCTCTGTGATTTCAGTCGCTCATGATGTGTTGTTTGTTGTTTTCCCCTATTTTTTTTACAGAATATAGACGCAGATGCTCATATGTATACGCACGCACACTCAACCTTGTGAACACACCTAGCTCTACCCTTATGAGTACCTCCGAGAGACAACCATAAATCAGAAAAATGCGAGCACTTGTGCCGAGTTGAGGGCTTGAACCTAAGTCGGTAGGTTCAATCACAAGAAACCTTACCAAGTGAGCTATGTTTTTCTTAAAACTTTCTTCTTCTTTTTTTCTATGAATATCTATTATTTTAATTTAGCTCAGAGTGTACGTGATGTGTATACAAATAGTATGTATATTCTATGGCCAGCAATATATATACATATTCATTGTAACCTGCAAAAATATAAATTTATAAACATGATAGTCAAAGAATTAAATTGCTGATAGGCATCTTATATCAGCATCTGATGTGATACTTGGAGAATCTGGAGACCCTCTGCCTACCTTTTGAAAAGTACACTCAATTTCACTTAACATGCACGCATAGAATTGGATAAGGGCAGCCATCGATCCACACAAGGAACTAAATGTAGCATATATTACTACAAAAATGATCTTTGGTCCCTTGTCATTTAGTGCCGGTTGTCTAAAACCCGGTACTAAAATGGTCACCGACCCATTTAGTACCGGTTTGTAACATTGGAGCCTCGGAGACCGTGGGTTCGAAACCTCGCGGCCGCGTTCGCGCATTTACGCGTGAAAAATTCGCGTGACTTGTGACTTGCGACGTTGCGCGTGTGCGGGCCTCCCAGCTCTTTCAAATATTTTTTTCTTTTTTTTTGGCGTAAAGTCAGTTAGTACCGGTTGTGCACCGTTTAGTACCGGTTGTGGAACTGGTACTAAACTTTCGAGACTAAAGTGTCTCGTCGTTTAGTACCGGTTCCACAACCGGTACTAACGCGCCTTCCGGCCCGGTACTAAAAGTCATGTTCCTCACTTTTTAAAATCTGTGAACTACCTCTTTGTATGTTGAACTTACTACTCTTTGAGCTGATAATTGCCCCCTGGTCTTTTGTCATTGTCGTTATCGTTGGTTATCCCTTACTTTTGTCAGTGTTATCTATCTATATATATATATACACTACAACAATGACTCCATACCTCATGGAAAATATTGGGAACCATAATCCCAGTTGATTTTATCGACAGAATTTATTTTTGAACTAGAGAGGTGGGGCCTATCTAGGTATAGTTGCAAAGGAAAGAAAAAACAGCTATGCACCCAAAATAAGAAATGATGGTGTGCATTTAAGATTGGAGATGTTTTTGGTGCCGGTGCATTTCATCTCATGGACAATCTATACTATAAAAAGAGAGAATGCGAATCGATGGTCAATCTTATCTTACAATCTTACACCCCGCCGAACCCCTCGCTACTCTTTTTCCTCTCACACCACCATCTCAGCGGACATTTTCTTTCCCACACGTGAGGTCTCCTAGTCGGACTCAGACTCCACAAATACCCCACCAGACCAAACATGCGTTTGTGGCACGTGCCCTTGTGCTAGTTAAAAATAAAGAACTGAAAATAATGATAAGAAAACTTGTTGAACTTAGTTGAGTATACTGAGACATTGGCAAAAGGTGATAATTTGAGCTTGAAATTAACTTTTCCATTTTACATGTAAGTCATATGGGTGCAGTGGTTACATTGGATTCAATCAGATATTGCTTAGTACTAGTTTCTTATCCAACATTTACTTTTCTTAGAATTGGTGTCAGTTGTGGACAGTGTCGGATATAATATGTATCGGAATGAACTATAATATGCGGTCTAAACATTAGGGAAAATATATTTTCGAGTTATTCTATCTTTGTTCCTCTTATGTTCCGCTTATATGGTTTCTCCTAGAATGTTTCTTACAAGAATTTAAAAGGTTGAGTGAGACATCAGGAGTGACAGATTGACAGATGACTGAGAGGGTGCCTATAATTCACAAAAGTTGCTACTGTTTTTTATTTGAAATATATTTAACAGCCTTTGCTTCTTAGTCATTTTACTCGCTTGACTTCACACAGGAAGAGGCAATAAATAATTGATAACCACGGCATCAACGACTTGTTAATTGCTCTGAAAATGTGCTTTATGTTTAAAAGGTTTTAAAAGTACCTTTGATGAAAAGTAAATACTAATCCATTTTAAAAAGTGAAAACTAGTTGTTCATGTGCTAAACAATTGGCGAGAAGCTTAATACTAACACATATGTTCACAATCAAAATATGACTTTCAAATAGATGTTGGCTTTTGAACGGGAAATTGACTCAAAGGGTTATTTAATATTTGCAAATTGTAATAGTTTGCGAGAATCATTGATCCCTCGATAAAAAAAAAATACACCAAGTGTGGTCTCAAAGTATTTCTCGTTAACTACAAGCTTCCACTTGATTATTGTAGAGGATTCTCAGCTTTTTAAGCTATTAAAGCTTTATTTGTTGAATTTCTCTCTTGCTAGCAGTACGTGCATTTGTTGGTTGTATGAAGTGTATTTGTTTGTGAGATAATAATTTTGTTTCTTCTAGTTGTAGGTGATAGGGGACACATTCGCATGTGATGGGAGTGTGATGTGATCACGAGTCTTTCCCCTCACTAAAAGAATAAGTGTGTTTCCTCAAGCTTTGTTAATACTTAATAATATTCAGTGTCTTTCGATTAAAAGTAACAAGCATTCATTCAAACACCATTGGATGCTAATCTAGTTATTTCCACACTAATCTTGTCATATTCTCAGGAATATAGCAAAAAGATATGGTTAGACAATATTATTCTTTTCCTTGAATGCATTTTAAAGAATCTCCTTGGAAAAATGGAGAGGACTAAATATTTGAAAAGAAGAGTTAATGAATGAATGAAAGAGGAGGTGAGGTATATATCCTAATTCTTGAAGCTTTATCGAAGTTACATGCTAAGAAGAAAAGCCCTTTTCTTTCTTATCAGGTAATAAGCCTCCTGAAAGTTACAGACGCATGTACACAATGGATCGATAAGGTCAAGAAGGTATACGGAGCTTCGTCTCAGGCTTGTTAATATGTTTAGGATCTGTCACTTTTGTTTCTACCATGAACGCAAGCATTCTTTGTTGCCCCATTTAGTGGCACCTTTTACCACAATCACAATAATAACGATAGTATTCGAGGGCAGGTACTTGTTAGCTTTAAACAATAGAAAAAATCATTTTATTCTGCTGTCTAACAATATATCCTTGTAAACATTACTCCTATTTTCGGAATGGCATTATTATAGACCAAACATTGATTTTTACAGCTACAAACTATATCAGTCTATGATGGCAATCTACGGCAACATTTGCACAAGTTATGCTTATTTTTCATGTAGATTCTCTTCATCATGCAATGGCTCAGGAACGAAACATATGCGCGCAAGTGCTACGAAGGCGGCATGCCACCTTGTACCTTGATAGCAACACTATCCTTTTTTTTTGGGGCCATACTAAGTACAATCGACGTCGCCCTCTAGCCTCCGTGCAATATACTCCTTATGACACAAGGATGGCAATGCAAAACCCCGTTCTCCAAACGCCAATTAGCCACCTAATCCATGACGTGGACATGGTATGTGTCAACTAGACAAATAACATGGTGCGTCAAAATTTGCATTCAAGTTCATAGATGTTTAATGGCAAGTACCGTGGTAACAAGAAAAATCGTTGCTAAATAAAGAATAAAAAACAAATTTAGCAATTATAAACAATTACAAGTAAACCATTTTTACCAGCAAATAAACACAAAATTTTAGTCTGGAAACACGCACGAACACAATTTATGTAAGGAAGCATCATAATCATGAATAGTTACTAAAATGATTCACATAAGATATACTATAATTTAGCAGCAAAAAATTGTAACAATTACAAATAATGACGTGTACAACTTGTCATTAGAAAGTGCCCGATACTCATCAATTTTATAAGGAAGCAAAATAAACAAGCGAGCAAGGAAGGAAGGAAATGTTGAATGGACACATGACACGGAGGCAGAGGAGCAGATCCAGCAATCACCATTATAGTAGGGTAGTAGAGCAGAGAAGAGGACAGGCAGAGAGAGGGGGAGACGACGACGACGCCACCACCTACCAAACCCATCGCACACGTCCTCCCTCTCTCTCTAGACTCTCTCCTCCATCGTCGTGGCGCTGCACGCCCCGTCGCCTACTCCATTCCATTGACCTCGCCTCGCCTCTCCCTCCCTCCCTCCCTCCCTCTCCTCTCCTCCTTCCCAAAGCTTGGAATTTTCCCGTGCCGAGCGGGAGGACATTCCTTCCCCTCGCCGCGTCCCCTGATTCGCCGGCGGACACACCAAGGCAAAAGCCCAGACGGCCCGCGTGCGGCGGGGCGGGGTCCGTCTCTGGTGCCTTCCGTGCCGGCTGCGTGCGTCGCGGGCGCATTGCCGTGCCGCCCCCGCGGGGAGGGAGATTCCCTCCGCCTATTAATCCTTCGCTTCCTCGGCGGGCCGTTCCTTTCTTGGAGGAGGCACACGGACGCAGCGACGCGGGAAAGCCGGCCGCCGTATGGATCGGTTCCTCCGGTGTGGACGCCTCAAGCCGCGGTTCTGGCGTCTAGGCGAAGCGGGGCGGAGGAGGAGGACGACAGCGGCGCCGTGGCGGCAGAGCGGGATCTCGGAGGTGCCGCTCTGTTGACGCGTTCTTCTTCTTCTTGGGGAAGGAGGTGATTTTGGCTGGCCGCTGCTGAGGCGACTCGGCCCAGCTCAGTCGCTGCGCTGCGCAGCTCTCTCTCTCTCTCTGTGTCTGCGTGGCGTATTTGCTTTTTTTAGGTGGGTGGGAGGTGGAGTTGGGTGGGAAGGGAGCTGGAATTGATTGCGAGGCGCTTCCCTGGAGGGCCATCGCAGCTCGAATCTGTGCTCCTCTTCTTCTGAGGGGATTGCCGATTGCGTTCTGCAGTAATATTGGTTTCGAGCTGTGTTGCCCGCACTGTTCAACAAGATTGGAGCAAGTTGGCTGCCCGGCGGCGGCGGCCAAGGACCCAGAATCTGTGGTCCTGTCGTCTTCTTGGGGGATTTTGGGGAGAAGCTTTGGCACAGTGGTTTCATTGAGTCTGGAGGAATGGCGCGGCATCGGATCAAGAGGCTGGAGAAGCTCAAGCTCAGCGCATTGTTGACGTTCATCCGCTGTCACACGGACTCCAGCGATGATCACTCGCGGATTGGGTCGGTGGGGTTCTCACGGGTCGTGTACGTCAATGAGCCGGATAGGCTTGAGCAGGACAGATTCAATTATCCTCTCAATGAGGTGTCGACGACAAAGTACAATCTGGCCACCTTCCTGCCCAAGTCCCTCTTTGAGCAGTTCAGAAGGGTGGCCAACTTCTACTTCCTTGTCTCAGGTATCCTTGCCTTGACCCCACTCGCGCCTTACACAGCGGTGAGCGCGCTTGCGCCACTGTGTGTCGTGATTGTGGCCACCATGGGGAAAGAAGGGGTTGAGGACTGGAGGAGGAAACAGCAGGTACCATTCTGATATTTTGTTTACATCCTAGCTGTAATATTTATTGAATTTTGTTCGTAACATAACCACTGTGGTTTGAAAGTACTCAACCAGCTAGTATGCTTAATTAATCCAATGCTTGTTTGATATACTGTTTAATAAACTGGAACTAATTTTGCTTCACATTTTCTGGGTGTTGGAACCGTTGGGTTCATTATCTAAATATCTAGGTTTCAGGAAAAATGACATGTATTCCGTACCTATACAAACAATGAATTCTCATACTGAACAATAAGTTAAACTCTTCATTCGATCATTTTCCATGCTTGTGATTTGACCATGCGATTCATTATGGATTATACTCACAATGATCCATTCCATGTGTATCACTGTGCATAATGTAGCAATAGTTTGTAGTCTCAGTTGCAGCACTTAATATTCCAAGAAATCATCTTCCTTTCTTTATGTATAAATGCTGAGCTTGTTTGGGAATCAAGTTGTGACATAATTAACTTTGTTATAAACTAATGTAGTTGATGTTGTGCCTGTTTGTGTGATGGTGTTTTCTTAGATTGATATTAGTTGTAATTGGCTGTGTTACTGTAATTTAGTCAATTTGAATATTTTATGTAAATTTCTACACTATTGGTATATTAAATAGATCTCTGCAACTGAATCACCCAGGATCATGAGCTCAATAATCGGATAGTCAAAGTGCATAGGGGAAATGGCAATTTTGAAGAGACAAAATGGAAGAACATCAAAGTTGGAGATGTGATAAAGGTGGAGAAGGATAATTTCTTTCCCGCTGATATGATTCTGCTTTCATCTAACTATCCGGATGGAATCTGTTATGTAGAGACTATGAACCTCGATGGTGAAACAAATTTGAAAATTAAACAAGCTCTTGAAGTGACATCGGATTTACAAGAGAACATAAAGTTTAGAGAAGTCAGACAAACAATAAAATGCGAAGACCCTAATGCAAACCTCTACTCCTTTGTCGGTTCAATGGAATGGAAAGGCCAACGGCATCCCTTGTCACCCCAACAGCTTCTTCTTCGGGACTCAAAACTACGGAACACAGACTACATATATGGGGCTGTCATCTTCACAGGTCATGATACTAAAGTGATGCAAAATGCTACTGATCCACCATCTAAAAGAAGTAAGATTGAGAAGAAAATGGATAAAATTATTTACCTTCTGATGTCGTCTCTGCTCATGATTGCATTACTCGGTTCTGTCTTCTTTGGGATCTGGACCAAAGAGGACTTAAGAGACGGTGAGGTCAAACGGTGGTATCTTCGTCCAGATGCTACTACTATATTCTATGATCCAAAACGAGCTGCTCTAGCATCTTTCTTTCATTTGTTGACGGCCTTGATGCTGTACAGCTACTTCATACCAATTTCTTTGTACATATCCATTGAGATGGTCAAGCTCTTGCAAGCTCTATTCATTAACCAGGATATTGAAATGTATCATGAAGAATCAGATAAGCCAACTCATGCTCGTACTTCGAATCTGAATGAAGAACTAGGTATGGTTGATACAATTCTATCTGATAAGACTGGGACATTGACGTGTAACATGATGGAGTTCATTAAATGTTCGATTGCCGGCACTGCCTATGGTCAGGGTGTCACTGAAGTTGAGAGAGCTATGGCTATGAGGAAAGGGGCTCGGTTAGATGATGACATTGAAAATGGAGACCACAAGAACAAGAAAATTGACGACAGTCCTCATGTTAAAGGGTTCAATTTCAAGGATCCGCGAATAATGGATGGAAACTGGATTCATGAGCCTAATAGAGATATGATAAGAGATTTTTTCCGGCTCCTAGCCATCTGCCACACATGCATAGCTGAAGTAGATGAAACTGGGAAGGTTTCATATGAAGCCGAGTCCCCTGATGAAGCTGCATTTGTTATTGCAGCAAGAGAACTCGGATTCGAATTTTACAAGAGATCACCGGCAACTATAATTATTCGTGAACGGGACCCAAGTCGGGATGTTGTTGAGAAAAGGTAACAAATTTCTTTGTTCTTTCCTCTATAGATTATCCTTCCTTAGTGCCTAATTCTGATCCTTTCTTCGTTCTGGTACAGAAAGTATGATCTCCTAAATATATTGGAATTCAGTAGCTCAAGGAAACGGATGTCTGTGATAGTCAAGGAACCAGAGGGAAGGATATTACTTCTCAGCAAGGGCGCTGATAGGTAAGTGCTCTATTTTACATGACTTCCATGTTTAATTATAACACAGATCAAGACTTTTGTTTGTGTCCGTGATTTTTAATTGTTATCTCTATGTAAACAGTGTGATGTTCAAAAGGCTTGCACCAAATGGAAGAAAATTTGAAGACAATACAAGAAGACACATAAATGAATATTCTGACTCTGGTCTGAGAACTTTGGTTCTAGCGTACCGTGTCTTGGATGAGAAAGACTACAAGGAATTCAATGAAACTTTGAACGTGGTCAAAACATCTGTAAGTGCTGACAGAGATGAAAAAGTTGAGCAGGCTGCTGATAGCATTGAACGGCACTTGATTCTTCTTGGTGCCACTGCTGTTGAAGACAAGCTCCAAAAAGGGGTAAGCCTGCGGACAAGCACTTCTGTTCCACGTCTTATTTGTATGCATTCTAGGGAATCTAGCCTGTTCATATACTCATTTGCACCTTATTCAGGTGCCTGAATGCATAGACAGGCTCGCACAAGCCGGAATTAAGATATGGGTCCTGACAGGCGACAAGATGGAGACCGCTATCAATATTGGGTAAGCATTATATGCTTGCTTCTAAATGTGAACATTTTATTTCGACCTGACTATTTTCTTTTCTGATTCATGTGCTTCAACTGCAGGTTTGCATGTAGCCTACTTAGGCAAGGCATGACACAGATAATTGTCACACTCGAACAACCTGACATTATCGCCTTGGAGAAAAATGGAGACAAACTATCAATTGCTAAGGTGAATGATTGATTACATCAAATATGTTGCAGTCATTTTACATATACAACACTCAACTTTTGGAATGCCCCATACTTACAATGATAGCTCACTAGTGTCTGAAGAAAAGTAACAAGGCTATTCATAATTATTAATTACATCCTTTCTTTGGGATCTCCAGGCATCAAAGCAAAGGGTTATGGATCAGATAGAGGATGGGATCAAACAAATTCCACCTTCAACTCCAATTAGCACCGCATCATTTGCACTAATCATTGATGGTAAATCACTAACTTATGCTTTGGAAGATGATGTCAAGTTTAAGTTCCTGGATCTTGCTATCAAGTGTGCATCAGTGATATGTTGCCGATCTTCACCAAAACAGAAGGCACTGGTAAGATTTTTTGCATTCTTAAGTTCCTGTCTCTTTTCTATGTATTTCATAGTGTTTTCCTTCCAGAACCTTCTTGCAAAAACATTAACATAAAACAATTCCAGGTTACAAGACTTGTTAAACAAGTAACACACAAAGTGACATTAGCAATAGGTGATGGGGCAAATGATGTTGGAATGCTTCAAGAAGCAGACATAGGGGTTGGCATTAGTGGCGCTGAAGGAATGCAGGTTACTAATTTGATGCTTTATAATTTTTCTTAATTGTGCCCATGATTTCTTTCCTTATTCTTTGCTTCTCCTTATGATGTTCTAGGCTGTCATGGCAAGTGATGTTGCCGTTGCCCAATTCCGCTTTCTGGAACGACTACTTCTGGTGCATGGACATTGGTGTTACCGGCGAATCTCAGTGATGGTATAGTTGCAATTTACGTTTATTTTGATTTACTTCTGGTGCATGGGAGTTGATGTGCAGATATGCTATTTCTTCACTGCCTTCTGTTTATGTGCAGATCTTTTGTAATTCAGATCTTTTGATAATATTTTGGGGGTTTATGTGCAGATATGCTATTTCTTCTACAAGAATGTTACTTTTGGTGTCACTATCTTTCTGTACGAAGCATTTGCATCTTTCTCCGGGAAGCCAGCTTATAATGATTGGTTCTTGTCACTCTATAATGTTTTCTTCACTTCTCTTCCCGTCATTGCTTTGGGAGTGTTTGACCAGGATGTGTCTGCTAGGCTGTGCATACAGGTAATTTAAACAGTTTGGGAATAAATAAAATTGGTTGGAGTTGTACACAAAATTGGATAAATTCCATGTTAAATCTGGAATATCATGTAAAGTTGTTCTACCCTATATTTTCTGAATAAAGTACAGTTTCTACCCTTGGGATTACTGCAAGCTACAAAACTATGTTTTGTTTCTCTAGATCTATGATTTCTTTTTTTTTATCTTGTTGATTAGAAGAGTTTTCATGACGTGTATGTTTTCAGTTTATTTAAGTACTATCTCTTAGTTAGTTCAAATGCATTTTTCAACCTTAAAAATGCCTTTTATAGTCCTATTTTGGGGGGTTTTGAAGTCTCAATTTCACTGCCACATTGGACAAATTAAGAAAACACTATGTTTCAAGTTAGTTGAAGGTCCAAAGCGCTTGAATTATTCAGGCTCATTTTCCATTTGTTTTATCTACCTACTTTAACTTCATGTTCTCTGTTCCTTTGTAGTATCCTCAGCTCTACCAAGAAGGAGTCCAAAATATATTATTCAGTTGGCATCGGATACTTGGCTGGATGCTTAATGGTGTTATGAATGCTGTCTTGATCTTTTTCTTTTGTATCACTGCCTTTGAAGACCAGGCATTCCGTCAGGATGGTCAAGTTGCGGGCTTGGATGCCCTAGGTGTTGTCATGTACACTTGTATTGTATGGGTCGTGAACTGTCAAATGGCTCTCTCTGTGAATTACTTTACCATAATCCAGCACATATTCATATGGGGCAGCATCGCAGTATGGTACCTCTTTCTCTTGGTTTATGGTGCCATAAACCCAAGGTTCTCAACAACAGCATACATGGTGTTCATTGAGCAGCTGGCCCCAGCCCTTTCCTTTTGGTTGGTGACACTTTTCGTTGTGATGGCAACACTTGTCCCCTACTTCAGCTATGCAGCGATCCAGATCCGGTTTTTCCCAATGTTCCATAACAAGATTCAGTGGAAAAGGTACTTGGGAAAGGCTGAAGATCCGGAAGTGGCAAGGCAGTTATCGTCGCGACATCGGACATCATCACAGCAGAGGATGGTCGGTATATCTGCTCGTCGCGACGGCAAGACTATGCAACTAACAAGGGAGACAGAGCTAGAGGTTCAGGAATAGCATTTAGTAGATTTTTCTTTTTGTACAGCTTATAGGATATCGTCTCCTGAAAGATGACAGCTGAACTGATTGAAACCTGGGGATGTTCCTGGACTGCTGCTTCTATAATGCCTGTTATGGCTTCATGGGAGCTGTTCCAGTTCAGATGATAGAGCAAGATCATAAATTGCGTAGATAGATCACAAGGAGGCCAAAAGAATACCAGCTGTAAAGTTCATTTTTAGCAGTTCAAGGCTTGGTGTTTTTCCCCGACGCTCTTACACATGTAGATGCTTGTAACCAGATTGGTAGAATTTCGTTTTGTGTTGTATTCCTTTACGCCCCTTGCCTGCCCTCTCTCAATTGTATTTAGACAATAAGGGTAAGGCTTCTGATTTGAGTGGCTTTCACGTTTTATTATTTGGAAATGAATCAGAAAGGAATGATTTGCAATGTAATACTTGTGTCTAAGGTATATATGTACATTGCACTTGTTTGCACGCTTAGCTACTGTGGAGAGTCCATGTGGCTCTGTTTGTGCTTTTGTAATTATTGTTCTGTTCAAGTTGTCTAGAAAATACTCCCATCGTCTAAAATTTGAAGTTATTTTAGCTTTGTCTTAAGTCAATCTTTTCTGATTTTAATTAAATTCATAGGACATTTTTTTGCGAAAGATTTATATAACAACATCGAACTACTGTCATTATATATCATATAGTATACAGTTTGTTCATTTATATATTATTGTATATGTTAATATATATGTTTTATAAGTTTAGTTAGTTTAGTTTGGTTTAGGATAAAACTAAAATGACTAAAACAGAGGGTAATTTATATTTGTGACTATAAAAAGTGAGGAAAACAGGAAATTTTTTTTTGCAGGAACAACCCTTTCCGTGTGTAGGTTCAGAGTTGTTATTATGAGGAAAACTGGAAAAAAAATATTTTGTAGAAACAATCCTTTCGGTTTGATTTAGGATAAAGCTAAAATGACTTATAATTTCAAATGAAGGGTAATTTTCACGTTCTTGATTAAAAGAAAGAAAAACTTGCATGTAGATTCAGAGTTGATTATGAGGTAGTATGACAAGGAAAAAAAGGTGAATTTATAACACCATGGTGTTGCTATACGAAATGACAATGACGACAGCGGTAAATAAAACTTTAAACAGTGACCTGTATAGAACTCATCAAAGGTTAAAAGAACAGTACACCGATTCACAATATCTGTTTTATTTTCAGTTTTTTTCCCCTACTACCATACTAACCTGCAATTAATAAGGGCCCCAAACACGAAGAAAACCGTGCGTCACGGCTCAGGCAGCGGCGGTCCCTCCGCGGGCGGCTGCTGCTTGGCTTCCGCAGTCGGAAGCGGCGGTCGCCGCCGCGGCGCGCGGCGGCGCCGCCAGCACGCCAGCCTGGTGCAGTCGTAGGATTCGTCGGGGCCCTCCGCCTGCGCGGCGCACACGCGGCCGAAGACACAGGAGAGCACGGTGAGCACGAGCACCGCGGCCAGCACCCCGAAGAAGGCGCCGATCGACGATCCTGCGGAGGCGGCGTGCCTCGGGGCGGCGGCGCCAGCGCCGGACACCTGGTAGCTCGGCATCGGCATCGTCGTCGTCGTCGTCGCCGGCGTGGTCGGCGTCGCTGGCATGACGGCCGCCATTCTTGCTCGAGCCGAGACACACACGGTTGGTGGGTGGTGATTGGTGAATGCGCAGCGCTTGGCTGGAGCCTGGAGCTGAGGATGGAGGGCAATGCCAATGCCCATGAGGTGAGCATGGGTGGGAGCAGTGAGGGGGGCAAAAGTGTTGCTTGCTTTTTGCAAATTTAGTAGTAGTATTAGTGGTACTAATGCTTGGCATTGTAGTGGTGAGGATGGATGGAAGAGAGGAGAGGATAGGGGAGGAAGAAAACTAAGCTAAAGAGAGGGAAAAATTGAATAAAGGCTTTGGAGGTCAGCTTTAGTGTGTGAGTCTGTGGAAGGACTACTGAGTGGGCACCAACATGGAAAGAAAAGGGGAAAGAAGCATGATGGGGTGCTATCTCATCTCATGCCATGTTGCTTGATGGTGTTTCTCAGTGTGTGTGTTGTGTGTATCTAGGAAAAGGGAAGAAAGAACATCTCTGCTGATCTGCTCCATGACTCTGCATGCCAGTAACAATATAATTGGATGGAGAACAATGAAAGAGACAGAGAGGAACCATGTTCTTATAGTTTATTGCATCCCAACTGTGAGTTAGTGTTTGAAAGTCTGGGCCCAATCATTTTCCAGCATGCGATGCCCGATGATGATCGATCGTCGCAAATGCATTGCCCTACTACACACTGGCAATCGTTTCCTGGTGGAATTGCAGTTGGCCATCTTGCTGAATCAGAGAGAGAAAAGCCCGAGTTTTTCTTGTTCCTTTCCCCTCTTCTATATCATTGGCAGATGGAATATGACACTGAATTCGATCAGGTTTGCACTTTTCTGAAGCTTTTGCTACGCAGCAAGGGGGTTAACCCGGGCCTTTTCTAAAGCTTAAAGCTCAGATAGTCAGATATATGCCATCATGGCATGTTGCTTGCTTAGTGGGCAAGGTTACCCGCCTTTCTCTCTTTTCTCCAATCATGCACTCGTATTATATTGTATTTGGGGTATAAGAGTATTGTAGTAGGCGCAAGAGATCTCATCTTTTGGACTTTCATCTGCCAAACTCTGCAGTGTCATGATCTCTGTCCCCCTTTGAGCAGGGATACTCTCCAAAGAAAAACACCAAGTCACCAAATGCGTCTCAAGGTTAAAAATGTTATGGGAAAAAGTTGTTTTGGCCTTCGTCATGAACACCAAGCCTCAAAACCAACGAAACCTGAATTTATGTCCACATCAAACCTTTTGTTATGGCATACTGTGTGATACAAACTATGAAAGGTGCTTTAGCATATCTAACAAATAAAATATACAGGAAGACCAAAATGGGGTGCAGAATGAGGGCCATAATAATATATTGTCCCACTTCTAACAGAAGTAGCATCTTCTGGTAAAGATTATCTGCAAATAAAGTGTGTGAAAATAAATCCACAAAAGGGAAAAGATTTATAAAACTAGAGATTTTTTTCGCCTGAAACTATATTTTGCAGTACGTTTTCTTCAACAGGTACGCAATTGTTTAGTACTCTTCTGCCAATGGTTTGGCCGTTTGGGGTACTTGGTGGAATGCAGCTGAGGTTCCCCGTGTGAGGGAAGTAGCCTTGTTCGCGTTATGCGTTACTCCAGCTGCTAGGCGACTTTATTTTTCATTGATAGAGCAGAAAAAAAAATACAAGGTTATGGCCCTGGGAGGCCATAGACAGGCAAAAGAAAGAGAAAAACTAAGAAAACTAAAAAAGAAAACCGCGGTCGGATTGGGACATCGACATCACGGCACTCTGATCGGTCGGACTGGGACATCGACTCGGACCTCCAAAACCACACCCCTAGGCGACTTTATAAATGGTTTAAAAAATAGGTGGTCCCGAACGAAATTTGTTTTGATTTTTTTTTATTTTTAAAACTTTCATGAGTTTTGGTTGGTAAAATTTATGCAGCGGAGGTGTTGTTTGGCTTTATTCAGACTTTGATGTCAACGTGGCAATTGTGGTCCTGGACGTTAAGGTGCTCATAGCACAGCAAACTGTTAAAAGCAGAGGAGATATTTGAGTAAAGCAAAAGAACATGATCAGATATTTCTGTTGAAAGTCATTGTTGTATGTTAAGATACCAGAACTACCATTCACGATAGCCAATGAATACATTCTCATGTGCATCTTTTTTTATATCTTAATTTACACAATCGACCAAAAAAAAAACATCAGAAACAATATGGCAGTGATCACTGTAAAAATAACCACAGAGAATAAATACACAGCAAAAACAAAAATCATCGCAAACTAGAAGAAGCGCAGATGAAGAATCTTTACATGTTTCAGGTACTAGAAATCCCTCTTGCTGCCTATGCTTGACCTGGACTGGCTGTACTCCGAACTGAAGTCCTGGCTGCCGAACGCCATCATCTGGAACTGCCTGATGTTCGCTGTGTTGGTGACGTTGAACATCTGGCTCTTCCCCGGCTGCACGCCGTTGCTGAGATCGACGTCCGTCAGGCTGTCGAGGACCCTGACGACCTGGATGAAACCGGCGAGGAGAAGCAGGTTCAGCTAGGTGAGCAACAAGTCATGTAAGGAAGGGGTGTAGAGTACTAGTGTACTTTTAGGTTGTCAGATTTGCTACAGTACAGCTAATGTTCTGTCAATGCTCAGTAGTACACCTGCTCCATCTTGGGCCTCCTGGCTGCTGAGTGCCGAATGCACGCCGCAGTAGCCTCAATCACACGGAACATCTCGACATCGTCGAAATCACCGTCGAGGCGGGGGTCGACTTGCTCATCAATCCCCTGGTTCTCCGTTGCGTGGTTCAGTAGCGGTCTTGACTGTAAGGTGGATTGTCATTCAGAACATCGTGTTTTATCAGTGATCGGTACAGAGTGAAATAGTATATGTGCAATGGTTGGTGTTTGTGGCTGTGGTAGCAGTACTGTGCTGGAGTTTACCCACTCAACAAGGCTCTCATCTCCCAGTGGGCGCAATGAATCAACAGGCTTCCGACCTGTGATGAGCTCCAGAAGCATGACGTCGAAGGAGAACACGTCTGATTTCTTGGTCAGTTTTCCCGTCTATGCATACACTGGAACACTGATCCATTTCCTTTTGTTTTCCCTCCTGGCTGATATGAACATATGATTGTGCAAGAGCTCATGCAAAGAGATGCATTACCTAAATGTGCCCATCACACGAGTTGAGATGTGTGTGACATCGTGGTCTGCTAGCCTTGTGAGCCCGAAGTCGGCAAACTGACCATGGACATCGTTCAAGTATGATCAGGAGCTGAGCTCAGATGCCCCAATAGGAATTGTTCAGAAATGTTGCGATTTTAGTGAAAGGACACACTTGAGCCTCAAATTGGTCATCGAGCAGGATGTTTGAGGACTTGATATCCCTGTGGATGATCCTTGGGTGACCTGAAACAACAAAAATCATTTTCCCCATTTCCTACGGAACAAACACAACAAAGGAGGTGAACTCCTTAAACATGGAGGTAGGCCAAGCTGCTACCGAGCCCGCGGCAATATTGGCCGTCGTCAGCCAGTCCATCACCGTCGTCCCCCTCCCTACACGAGCAACAATGTGACATTCATGAGACACAAAAATAAATGGCCATATCAATCAATTTTACAAACAAGAACAACTTATTTTTGAAATTAACAAGAACTTATTGTTTTGCCTTTTTTTTCATGACTTTGTCTCTTTTCACTGTAAGTGCTTATTGGATTTCGGGCCATTGCTGGACCGTTAACCATGGTTGGCCTGCTTGCAAAATCTGACAGATCAAATCTGTCGACTACTATTTGATGATGTGTCAAGTTGTGGTTGGACAAAAAAATGACAGATTTTGACACCTTAAATCTGTCGACAGAAAACTAGCATTTTTAATGTCACAACCCTGTATTCTGCTTTCCCTTGCAGTGGCTAAATCTCTAAATCAAAGCAATTCATCATCGGTATTAAAAAACAGTTGATTGCATATGTAGAAGAAAAGGTTTTTGGGCAGCTTCTTTGATGCTTTCGGTCAAATATATTAACCGAACTATACTAAAAAATTTATGGGACAAGAACAACAAAAGTGCAGTACATTCAGATTTTAGGTGGCCGTGATAAGCATGGACTGAAAATACATCAATCGCATATATTAAACTGAACTGATTTTGCTTTAAAGGAGAAAATAAACATCAAGAGGATTGATGAGAAATTATTCAAATCACTTTTCTCGCTTTGTATTGTGATTTTATTGCTGAATCCCCTTCCATGTCATGACATTATTAAGATGAAGAGGAGCTAACTGAATTCGAGTCTAATCACACTAACCCTCAGCAACACCAGTTAAACAAAGACTCATCTTGGAGGTCCCGCAGAGGCTCTGCTGCAGCGGCACCGTCGTCGGCTGCCCATGCGAGGCAGCAGGGCCTAGGGTGCGGTGGAATCCGAACGCCGGGCGAACAGGCAGTAATTTCAATCTGACGCAGTAAAGAGTTGAAATTGGATCTTTCTTGCTGCCGGTGAAAAAAAACAAATTTACGGTGCTATTGTGTTTTCAAAACTAAGCAAGAAAAAATCAACACAAAAGTAGCCGTTGTGAGTCATGATGGCATGGCGTGATGCTTTTCTGCCCTTCCCATCTGCTTCGCTACTATGCCGCCCCCTCGTAGTAACCCATTGGAAGGAAGACGAAAAACTGGAAGCGGGTTTATTCATTTTATCGAGAAGCAAAAAAAAAAAAAAAAAAAAAAAAATCCTCCGCATCACATTATTGCCATGTGCGCGCACGCGTTTGGAATTCGTTGAAAAGTCCTGGAGCCTCAGGTCCAACGGTCATCTGTTTCCGTCTCTTTCCTTTCTCGCTTGCCCCGATCCAATCCTCACCCCCAAGCCCCAACAGATCGCGGCAGCGCATCTTCTCCGCTCCCCGCGGCTGCCACCACCGCCGTCACGAGACCGACGTGGCCGCCCAAATCAATCACCAGCCATCACCACCACCGCACGCCGCGCGCCCATCCGCCCCTCCTCCTCCTCCTCGTCGGCGCCGTCACCGCGCAGGGTTCCGTGGGTTCGTACGCCGCGAGACGGAAGAGGATCCTCCCGCCGCCTCCTCGCCGGCGCTGGCGTGGAAGACGGTGAGGTTGTCCGACGTCCACGACTTCATCATGCCCTCGTACGCCACCGACCACCAGGGCTGCTTCGCCGTCGCCTAAGGTACGCGCGGCCAGTCCGGTCGCTGCCTCTTCTCTCTTTCTCCCGTGGTTCTCGATCGGTGCCGGTGCTCAATTTCTCATCAAGGTTGCTTTTTGTTGTGGTAGTTCAGAGGACTCGGCCGCAGGCTCGTCGGTCTCCATGGAAATCGCGGCGGCAGCGGCGGCACGGGCTCTGGGTCGTTCGCCCTCGTCTTTCGGCGGCGTCCCTTGCAAGGGGGAGCTGCCGGACACGCCAGACTACATCCGTAGGGGCACCGCGCGGCACCGGGTCGCGCCCCTCGAGCTCTTCTCCGCCCCGACCTCACCACCGACTCCTGAAGCGGTGGCCAGCGAGGAAGGCCGCGGCGGGCGGGGCGTGCGAGTGCGAGAGCGGGTCTTGGTCCAAGCAACCAAGGAATTTTGCAAGTGGAAGAGGTGATACATCCACATCACCGAGGGATTTCGTCTAAGAAATTGTTAGGCTGGGTCGGTTCTTCTTTACGTGCCTAAACGAAGTGTCTTGCAGGGCGAATCCGGTTGCTATGGCCAGCTGAAACAGCACCTACGCTTCAATCCTGCGGGAGAAGGAGGAACACAAGAGGCTTCTGGAAGCCCTGATGAGGGAGAACGTTCTCAAGACCAGAGAATGCCTTGAAGCACAAGAGTAGCTTCGTGATCTGCAGATGGAGCTCATGAGGAGGTCAATGCAGCTTGGTTCCTTAGGTAAGATCTTGTGATAAGATAGATCCAGGATCACCATTTGTATTGGCTAGGAATTTGATAAAAATCTGCAGCAAAGGCTTTCCAATCGGAAAAAAATCCCATAAGTCCTTTTTTTTAATCAGATGCCTCTTTATTCATGTGCATGTTAGTGGAGAAAGAAAGTAGAACACAGAATGTGTGTTTATAGCTTTAAGTTCTCTAATTATGGTTTGATTATATGCCAAGTTTGCTTTTAAGTGCTTACTGTTTTAGTTTAGTTGCTATGCATACTACAGTAGTTAGTTGGTGATATGCATATAGGACAGATTGTCATCTAAAGACATCTTTTAATAAGCTTATATAACTAGAATGTTTATTAGTCTAGCAAAAGTTAGTGACGAGGTAAGAAAATATTAGCATTTTATTTTACCTTGATATGCACATTGCTCTGTTAGTCTGGCATAGCTGCTGAGTGGTGGAGGCCACACCTACTGTCATGGAGAAGAGTAGCGGCGGTTGCACGGGAGGCGGCACCGGACGGAGAAAGCAGCGGGAGGCACCGGAATCTCAGGATGACTCGTCCCGGATCGTCTCCACTTCAGGCAACAGCAGTCAGGATTTGGTAGGTTCTTTCTCGCATTGGTGGTGATCCATGTGGAATTGGGGGTGCTGGGGCCAATGAGACTTCACGGGTGGGAATTAGGAGATTTCCAAGGCAAACAAGATTACAGGAATATCATAATTTAGTGCCTAGCTGAGTATGTTAGTGTGATCTGATCATGTGTAGTGCTAGCTCACTGCTTGTCGTTCTAATCTTGGCGGTGTTAATCTGGATTCTGTTTTGATTTACTTTGTTTAGCTTGATTCAGTATGAAGGACTGTAGACATTACGTAACAGAATTTTGAACACATAAGAATAATTTGGTTTTTGAAGGCCAAGAAATGCTTAGAAAGTTATGTAAATGCACGAGGGTGTTAACATTATATAAAATAGTTTGGAGGCTATGATCAATACTTCTACACCTGCTATTTTAGTGCTGCAACTTTCGTGATAACCAACAACATCCAAAAGTACATGACGCCGTTGAACTCTGTACATTCATTGTCATACTCATGTCATATAATTTCGTTTTCACATATTAGGGTTCTATAGGAAGGGACAATTACTGTACATACATTCCATTTTTTATTGTGGCGTCAAAACGTTTAAGAGTGCTGGTTTTCGCTTGTCAATTTAACATAATGGCATAATCCTCACAAGTTGGTGATGTTTTGAATCATAAGTTCATACTATTTCCTAGATTCAGAGCTATGCTTTTTTCTGAGCTGTCGATTTCAAAAACTCTGAACCTTTGGAACTCCATCCCCTCCCAATTTTCAGAGCAAACCTCCATCGCTTGCCTGCGAACTGTTCTGATCGTTTGTGTTGCGCAGGTGAAACTCGGCAAGAAAATGACTGAAAACAGTGATAACATCAGGTACTGAGGCAACATATAATAGTGGACACCCAATTATTTAGCAATGCCCTGTCGCGCTGTGTAATTGATGTTGATGTTTCTGCAGCACACGGAATCCACGACGATGCTGCCACCTCCATCAGGACAGCGACATCGGAGCAGCCAGCGGCAACAAATTCCGCTAAACTATAGGCTCTGCAGTCCCATTAATCTGGTATGCGCTCCTGTGTCTGCCGCCTCCATATCTGCCTGCTCCAATCCCCCTTAGCACATATTCAGTCATGAAATCCTGACATTATTCGAAATGATGCATTGCCCAAATGAGCTAATCATCATTGTCATTTGAAAATTAGTGTGTGTGACTGTCTTAATTAGTGTTTGGTCAAAAATAAATAAAAACTCGAGTCTTTTTGTATTGAATGAATTCCTGGATCAGCCGAGCTTGTTTAATTGTTCATCTACCTTTGCAAGTTTGTCTTTTACTTTGTCTTTATAGCACTTGATCATGAGCCTTGTCTTAAAGTAAAATCTCTGTTGTGGAGCTTAGTAATTGATTTATTCTTGCAATACCCATGCTCTATCCTGATCTAGCGCTTTGGTTTCGACTTTGCTAACAAGTAAGGCTTAAATTGGAGGCAATTTTAATTTTTTATTGCATATCTAAAACCTCTGCAAGAACAAGATTGATCAATTCTCTACCAGGGTTGAGAGCTATGCATTCCTATCCAGAGCCTAAGATTTAAATTTTTATCGTACCACCATATGCAGAGTTGATGCAATGAATTGGGTTAGGATTATTTTCTTTTGGAAGTTTTAATTCTGAGCATTGATCATGTCCTTACTTTTATCTCTGATTGCTAGCCTCGTCAATATTCGGTAATGGGAGTTCTTTATCGGAACGCTCATGCGATCTATCGAATTCCAAAACCCAAACCAAAAATTCATTATTTTATCACCTTTCCTTGAACAACAACCAATTACCTGAAGATTTGTTCTGCCTCTGGTCGAGTATGGTGCATAAATAAGCTCTGAGAATTACAAGACAGAAGTACCAGAAAATATGGGATCTGCACTAAATTAGTCTTTCTATAAATATGTAGAGGTTCTGTTCATAAGAGGTTCGTAGAAGAGATGAGAAACGAGAAAAAGAAAGAAAAAGAGAGGAAGAAAAATAAAAAGAGAGAAAGAGGAAGAGAGATAAAAAGAGGGAGAAAGAGAAAGAAAGGAAGAAAAAAAGAAATAAAAAGAGGGAGAATTCTATTGTCAGAAGAACAAGAAAGAAAACTCGGCTTGTTGATCAGAACAAATCTTCAAATTCCAACCATGTGCAATCTGACAACGAGGACAGTATTTGTGCCTTGAAGTCATCTATTTTCTTTGCCTTTGCACATGGCCACCATTCTAAATCTTCTCACCCTTGAAACCCTCACATTATGATGTAATTCTCATGATCATTGGCTTGGAAGGTAAGCAACCACTAGAGAGTTTTCTTAACTTGATGATATTTGTTTTAACTCTTGCTAACCCTGTCCAAGCTCCACATATGCTTGAGAGACTATTTTTAAGATGAGAGCTTGTAAAATAAATAGGATAGCCACTTCATATTGAGCGACATGTGAGCACCTGGAAGAGAAACTTGGTATTCTTGTTGCAGGGAGATTGTTTTTACAACGAAATAAAAACCCTCCAATGCAAGCCAGAAAGTAAGTATTGTTGATCCCAAAAGATGTCTAGCTCTAGATGAGAAGCTGTGGGGGTAATTTTTGCTCGGATAATTCTTTGACAGCCCATACTTTGGTTATCTCTGCTGCTCCTCTGATATTTGCTTGAAGGATAGTATTTGACTTTCTTGCTTAGGTATGATTTAACACAAGATCTTTGTTTAACCGTGGATGAATATTGTGGGCGCCTGACTTGTTTAACTCTTGAGCTCATTTTTCAGTTGGTACCATTTTGAGGATTATGTGTGGGTTTTGTTTGAAAACTGTACCATTTTGAGGATTATGTGTGGGTTTTGTTTGAAAACTGTCTTTCGTATTGGGCTTATCTTAGCAAAGTCGGAAAACGTTGTTGTTCTTTTCTGCAAAGAGCCATGCAGGAGTGTTAATGCATTGAAGGATATGAATTGGGATCTCAGTCAGTGGTGTCCTCTAGTGCTGACAGCTGTTTCTTGTCATGGCTTGTAAGGCAAGTGTTTTCTCATGATGCTTTCTTTGGTTGGTCTATCGTGCATT
The DNA here is from genome assembly GCA_015476505.1 of Urochloa ruziziensis. Taxonomy (NCBI): domain Eukaryota; kingdom Viridiplantae; phylum Streptophyta; class Magnoliopsida; order Poales; family Poaceae; genus Urochloa; species Urochloa ruziziensis. The sequence goes on from CM027126.1 coordinate 50,856,113, forward strand.
TGTTCTTGACTTAAAGCTACTAACTTTCTGAGCACTTTACTTCTCAGAACAGGAGCAGCTAAGAGCTCGTCAAATTAGTGCTCAACAAATTAACAAAGTGGAAGAGCTTTGGAAGACAAATCCTGATGCCTCCCTTGAAGATCTTGAAAAGCCTGCTCAGCCAGTGGTTTTGAAGTATGGAGACACTTACTAGGTTAGAACTTTATGAGGCTAAATCTCTGCAATTCTATTTCTTGAGATTGCCTTTTACTATTGGCATTCAAAAGCTCATTTGTTTGTTTATAGCATTCCAACTAGCACATCCTTATTCTTTTTTTTTGCCAGTATCAAAATGATTTTGCTCTGCTGATAAAGTTTGAGGCTGATTATGACAAGGTACTGTGTTCTGGTTATGACCTCAGGTTTCTTTCTTTTTTCTATCACGTACTCAAATGCATTTTCTGTTTTCCTGTAGATGATGAAAGAGTCGTAGAGCAAGGATAATGCAACTGTTAGGCGGCATATTTGGCTGAACAAGAAGCGCATAGCTTACTTTATGTTTCCAAAGGTTTGTTGATGAACTGAAATGATTGGGATTAGTGAATTTATAGCATTACCATTATTTGTAATTTTGTGATGCATTGTGCATTCTTTGCCTAACATGGGAAAGTCAATCATGTATATAGGAAGATAATGAGTTGAGTCCTATGCCTAGAGCTGAGCTCCACTTGAGGTATCCTTTTGATAGCTCACGTCCCACATGGCAGTATGTGGGAGTATGTGTATTAGAAACATATTTATTTGCTAAGAACACTGCTCTTTTTAGATTAAGGTCACTACACAAGAGGAGGTGGCACTTGAGTTTCGTGCTAGTCAGGTATGAGGATGTACCTTTTTTCTTACTTCTTTTTAGGACACACTCAGCCCTTTTTAATTTTATCTCTTTGAAAGAATGCAAGGACCGATGCCAATTTTCGCTGTGGACGATACAAGTGTCAGTGGGTGAGTTCAATGTGTGCCTTGTGGGCATGATTAAGTTGTGTTGTTGATATGTAAACTTGATTGAGCTCTTAGTAGTTAGTTTTGTATTTGAGTTCTTTCTTGTATAAATCATTCTTCCAAGGTGTTTGTCAAAGCCGGATCACTATTAGTGTTGATATGTAAAGTTCTATCACACAGATACATATACCATCACCTTTTGGGACATGAAGTTGAGCATCAAATAATACATAATATCCTACCAAGACGCTATGGCGCACCTAGGACTTCCAGAACTAAATGTTTCGCAGGTACATTCTATGTGTCTACTGCTATTTGCTCTCAAATGTGCAGAAGATATTTGTGTAGTTGCTTCTTGCTGTTACTATTATGATCCATTTATTATTATTGGTTATTTGATATGATGTTGTGTCTTTGAATTTCGTGGTGTGCATGCTCAGGTTTTAGCAGTTGAAAGTGTCCTCCAGAAACCAGTTAGTTTGATTCAAGGTCCACCTGGCACTGTCACATCTGCTGCAATCGTGTATCGCATGGCAAAACAAGGTCAAGGATAGGTATATGACACTAAGGGTACGTTATTTGCTATGCTGATATATTTAGGGAGAGGTTTTGATTCTTTGACCTTGTTTCTCTCTAAGATTCCTGTATGTGCACCAAGTAACGACGTTGTTGATCAACTGGCAGAGAAGATAAGCTCAACTGGTGTCAAGGTACACTCCTGCTTGAAATTTCTTCTTTTCTCCCCTCGAGCATGCAGGAGAGGTGCAGATCACTATATTAAGGAAAAGCCCTTGGGTTGCACCCTCTTTAAAATTTTAAGCTTTTAAAATTTTAAGCTCTCAAGAGTTACACAAGTGACTTCACTTTTCTTCTCTACTTTCTATAGAGTATATCATTGCTATTTTTAGTTATACATGCCATTGCTATTTGGATGGTTAACTGAGCATGGTTTTGTACATTTGGATGTAGTACTAACAGTGAACCTGTCATGGGCAATATATGTATAAATTCTTATGCATATTTGGTATTGTGACTAACAACTTGTGAATGATCATAGCATGATAAAAGACAACAAAATCTGCCATTCCACCAGCCCCACTCACATTTGAGTTTCCAGCTTTTGTTAGTTCTGTTGCCCAGGGAAGCATAATTTATTGAGTGAGTACTCTTACATGCTTGTTGTGGTTTTGCAGGGGAATTGTCCAGCAGTGATGAGAAGAAGTACAAGTCACTAAAACGTGCCACTAAAAGAGAGATGCCTTTTGTTGAATCTGTATTGGTGCTGGATCCAATCCCCATCTTTCAAACTTCCGTTTCTGACAAGTAACAATTTACATACCTGCGGCTGTCTCGAGGTTACCATAGATGGCTGTTCTGTAATATATACTGAGACAATGGTGAACTTTGTTCTCAGGTTGTTATTGATGAGTCCACACAGGCAACGGAGTCTGAATGTCTTATTCCTTTGGTGCTTGGTGCCAAGCAGGTAACAACAATAATTTTACTGGGTTATGGTTTATTTTATTGTCCTGCATTTATACTCTTTAATTCATTGAGGTTGTTCTTGTAGGAGATCATGCCAACTGGGTCCAGTCAACAGTCATTATGTGCAAAAAAGCGGCTCATGCAGGAGCAATGCCTTCATCCTAAGCCAAACCATTGACTTCCTCATCAGCTACAACCTCATCTTGAGGTAAGATTTCACCATCTAATCCTGCTGGGGAAGTAGAGTTTATGTCTAGGAAAAAACTAGCATGAGGATCTCTTCATCAGTTAATATTAACCTTTAAATTGACACATTTAAGTGTCATGAATGTGCTAAGGATGGGGGTGGAGGGTAGAGGGTGCTCACTTCCATGTTCATTAAAAGTCGGGCAAGGATCTGCTAGACAAACGTAAGAATTGATCGCGTGATGTTTCCAGCTGTGCTATGTGGCCCAAGAGCACAACATTTTCACAATTCATGCTGGTTGTTTGTAAGGTTGAGTGCATTATATGAGGGAATTGTACAATTATAACAGATTGAGATTTGCTTTTCAAATAATCATGTCGCTGTTATTAGATTACAGGGATATGGTCATGGAAACTCGTAATCAAGCAAACAAAATGTTATAGTTAAATATGAAGTTGTAGAAGTGTATGTCCCCTGCAATTTGGTTGTGTAGTTCTCCTTGTTAATGGATACAATGCTGATTGGACCGCTGGTTGTGGGGCAAACAAGTAAAATAATTTAATACCAAGCTTTCTGGTGTGAACTTGGTGCATTATGTAATACAACTTTGCATATTATGTATCATTCAATAAGCAAGGAAGGAAGGCATGGCTGGGATACAAATTTTAATTGTTCTGCTAGATAAAGCTGGTTGGTAAGTCGATTAGAAGATCTTCATTAGTAGATGAGCCATCCATATGCCTTGAAATAACAAACAAGTACTCAATCTTCTGTCAGACTGTCACAGAAGATTATGTAGTGTTATTGACTGGCAAGCTTGATCTTGTTTGGTTGCTTTAGTAGTAAATTAGTCATAGTTTGGACAAGCTACATTTGTGAGATGGCATAAACTATATTCAGTTTTGTTCGGTTTCTCCAATAGTAAAATAGCAATAGTGATGGTTCTGACAAATTCTGAATCGGGCTCTTTACTTGCAATTACTAATTAAGAAGTATTCTGAAATGTAAAACGTCCAATTCCACTAGTCTCTATTTTATTACTAATTTTGATCCATTTATTGCTGGGCTACTGTGTGTGTTTAGTAACCTAATTATCCATTTCTGCTGTGTGGGATGAGAGATGCCATTGGAAAGAGTCATGATATTTTTTTTTGGCGCAATGTAGTTTTGGTTCCTTTATTATTCAATCATCCAACCTTTCCTTTGTGGTTTCAGTGCCGGGAGAATCTGGAGCAGTTGCTGCAAAGCATCCTGAGCATGTTTGAGAATAGATAGGGTTACTGATTTTACTTTTTGAGCAGCTATGAAGGTAATAGTTTATGGGTGCTTGTTCTATTTCCACTTGGCATTAGGTCTTGCAGAGCAAAAGATCAAATTCATCAATCATTTTTTCATGTAAACTAAAAATTCTTGTTTCATATTTTTACTCTTATGGTTGACTGTAACTCTGTTCTTGTTCTCTTTTCTTTAGGCTGGATTCCTGGCGATTAAATCTACTGGTACAAAACTTCCTGCCATTGCTGTCAAATATTCAATTGTTGAAAGGCCTGTGAGATATCTACTTTCTTGATGTTGACTAAAGACAGTGGTAGGGTAATGATACTTCTTTTTACACAATTATCTATCATTAAACAATGATGATAGTGGCAAGATATGGAACTCAGTTTGTTTTTTGCATCTTCTGTTTTTGCATTTCACAGCATGTGCGACGAGTAGCGGGTTCTGGCTTTGAGCACAGCTGCCCACAGCAAGCCAAATATGATTAAGGGTCTTCTTCTAGAATTATTACTTCTCTATGACCAAACTGTTATAGAGGTATTTTTCTTATCTGATAGCTGTGAGCTCTGAACTTAACAAAGGAAGCTGCATCATAATATGCACCCAGCTTCAAGATGTTACCCTATATCTAATCCGTCCTGAAAGTAATGATGTCCTTTCTTTGCAGCAAGAACTGGTCGGGACAGTTGATCTTGGGCCGTTCAAGCATGTTGTAGATGATGGTCTTAAACTTAGGAAAGCTGCCTTTGAATGTGTGGATACGTTGCTGGACAGTTGTCTCGATCAAGCTGCCTTTGATCAAGTGAAGAGAAAGCACACTCTGATGGCCAAGAAACACAGCAAACCTTGGAGTTGGATAGTTGCTGCTGCAGAGCATGGTACATATCTTTTTTTTTTCATCTCAGATTTTCATGGTTTGGAACTTTGGATTTGGCTGGTCACCATCAATTATAATCATGGCATTTTAACATTGCAGTTCGTGAAGAAATTCAAGAAGTTTTGGTAACCACCAATTTGATTTGGACTAAAGTCTTGGTCGTCATAAGAGAAACACAAAAAGGGCACAAGACAGAAGGTAGAGTTAGGGCGAATAGAAGAAGAACAAAGAAAAAAGGAAAAAGAAAAAGGGGAGAGAAAAAAGAAAAAAGAGAAAAAGAAAAAGAAAAAAGAAAAAGGAAAAAGAAAAGGTAGAAGAAAAAAGGAAAAAGAAAAAGGAAAGAGAAAAAAGAAAAAAGAGAAAAAGAAAAAGAAAAAAAGAAAAGGTAGAAGATGAACTAGGAGATCTTGTCAAGGTTAGACAAACGTCATGCTATTTTTACCGTTTTCATGGATTTTTCTATACTTTCCAAATTAAGTTCCCTTGTATGTTGGTTACTTGATTATCATTTCTTGTACTCTTCGGTGCAGATGCTGTGTCAATGTTATTAAGCTCGTGATTCAAAAGTTGGGCCTGTCCTTTGTGTTCTGCATCCTACAGGTAGGGCGATGTCATGTTCGAATTCTCGAACGAGAGGCTAATGTGAAGTCCATGGAGCAACCACGTTGGATCCACTGCCTACAAGATGTTTGAGAAATGTTAAGGTAAAGGTCAACAGTCCTGTTCCATGCCATTCATGTAGGTCTCAAGGTAGTTTACCTTAGCAATTCTGCAACTGAACTTTAGTTTTTCCCGTGCCCTACTCCATTCACTGAACCAAAATCTTGCTAAGAGAGATTATATGCTCTTTTTTTCACACTTGTGTTTCTTGGCTGATCATTCAGTTAATATCCCTTTCACCTTAAGTTGGATTAATTTTTTGCCTTGCCACCTGCATAGATGGATCAGTGATAACATAAATGTTTACTTCTGTCTGTAGTGCTATCAGCCCCAATGCCAGCAAGAATGTGTACAACATGTTTGAGCAATTGCGTCCAATGTGAGTTCGTGACCAAACTTGCTTTGCTGCTGTTCCATGGATCTTGGTCTTAATTTTGCTTTCTGTAATGTTAAACAACTGAGTAATTGGTGGTTACTGTAATTCTGTACAGGCATTTAAACTTGATGTGTGCTTGTAATAACATTCCTCCATACCATTTTACAATTTCAGTCCAGTAAGAACTGAACCCTCTGGAAACTAGCGACACACATTATCTTCAGATTTGTACAGTTTTTGAATGTGATGATGCATAGTAGCACATAACTATGTATGACATATGAACTGATAATTACTTGAACATGTAGTTACCTAAAAATACGAACCTGCAATAAATTTTTGTTATGCACCAGTCGTTGTTCACAGATTTCTTCAATGATTTGCCGCATTTACAAAAAAGGCACTCCAAATTACTAGCAAAACTAGCCAATTAGAACATAAGAGCTGCTGTTTGATGACTGAATTGTTCATTGTTGTCTCTTCAATTATTATTGCATATCAATATCTTGATAACATGCATGGTCAAGAAACACTGCTATTAGTTACCTGATTTGTGTGCTGTAGTTACAATTTCTAGACCAGTACTTTAGTCGTTGTCCTGATGCTTTGAGGCAGGGAAAGGAGCAGCAGATTTTAGACAAACTTTGATGGGAAGCAGAATGAGTTAGATCGACCGGGAAAGAAGCAGGTAGAGAAGTTAGAAGAGAAGAGATCTGGCCTCCAATTTGTACTGTCTGAGGGCAAGAAGAGTTGGTCAGCTTGATGCTCTCTTTTTTTTTTCCAGGCATAACACAATCAGTAGTGAAACTTGAACTCGATATACGCTATGTCTAGGTGCGTAACAAAATCTATGAATCTAGAAAAGCTAAAACGAACTATAATTTGGAACGGAGGCAGTAGTGGTTAATGACATGTATCTGACTCTGTTTTGGTTACTCAATGACAAGTATGAAGAAAATGACAAGTATACTAAGCTTCTGGACATTGCTTATATCTTATTGTTCTCTAGAGTTACAGCTCCCGCAGTGTTTAAGCATTACAGAAACTTGTTTTATGTGCTTGTGTACTGATAAATGCAGTGATACAGACATTATTGTCATCCCTTGCTGAAAAATAATCTTCCCTAATGCCTGATTATTCATCTAGTTTTGATTAGATGTAAATTGGCTTTTCAAGTTGAGTTGAGTTTTGTTTTATTTTATTTTTGTTTGTAGGATACCCTTCGTCTCTTGACTCTTTGGTTCAACCATGGGGCTACCTCAGAAGTTCAAATAACATTGCTAAAAGGGTTTTCCCTAGTCAAGATTGACATGTGGTTGGTTGTGGTGGCCCAGATAATTGCAAGGATTCATTCAAACAATACAGTAGTTAGAGAACTTATGCAGTCTTTGCTATTCAGAACGGGGGGCATCCACAGGTTTGTATTATTGCCTACATATGTTAGCTTACTTTTACTGTGACTGTTCTTACTTTTTTTTCCAGGTACAACACAATTAGTAGTGAAGCTTGAGTAATATTATGTTCTGTTAGTCTCATACCGTTTAATCCGTAGAAGCTATTGAAAATGCCAAATCTGTGCCATTTTCTGTTATTATGTAAACAAGTTATTATCTAAACAAACAACAATGTGTTTTGAACTGAAAGTCTAATTAGGAAACCTATAAGCATGTGCTGTTTGTGTTGTCCGTCATTTTGAGTAGAGATGCAATCATGAGACCTATGCCTAGAGATGAGCTGCCTTTTGAGGTATCCTGGTGATAGCTCACATCCCACATGTCAGTATGTGGGACATGTGGTGTGTGTATTAGAAACATATTTATAATTGCAAGACAATGCCTTAGTTATTTTCTTCCTTGTGTAACAGGCAACATTGGGAACACTAAATTCTTTGGTTGTAACATATGGTGGTCAAATTGGTTCTTCATAGGAGAACACTAAATTCTTTGGTTGTAATATATGGTGGTCAAATTGGTTCTTCTTCATAGGAGACAATAATTGCTCAACTTTCTATACCCTCATAAGGTTTGTGTTCTATCTTTCTTCTTCCACATGCATATACTGCCATGAGAACTAACGTTGTCTTATTTTTAATTGTGACAGTGACATGGATTTGCCTTTGACACCGTTTGCATTGGATCTTTGTTGCACAATAATGGTTGACAGGAAGTCCATTCAAAATGATGTTGGTTTAGTTGTGAGGAACAAGGTTTTGCCTCATGCACTTATTTTGATCAGGAGTGCCGTAAGCACTGCAGGTAAACCACCACCACCAGGCAAACTTGAACCTCTAATTTCTTTTTGGGTGGTTACTAACATATGATGTTATTTACAGGCTCTTAGGAGGACTTTTTTTTGCTTTGCTAGTCCAATCTGCAAATACTAGCTTCGAGGCTCTGTTGGATTCTCTTATAAGAAACAGAGAAGGAGAAAAAAGGATTGCCCATGTCCAAAAGAAACGGAAAACAGAAAAATAAGAGAAATAGAAAAAGGAGAGAAAAAATAAGGAAAAAGAAAAATAAGAAAAAAAGAAAAATAAGGGAGAGAAAAAAATAAGAGAAAAAGAGGAGGAAAAAAGATAGCTCATGTCCAAAAGAAACTGAAGGAGAGACACCTTATATATTGAAGGTGCCATTTTCGGCATTGTGTTTACCTGAATATATTATTGGCTATATGTTGTCCTTAGTTTTTTCATGTACTGATAAATAGATTACTTGTTAGGTGAGGATGCGGCGGCGAGCTGTGAGGTGGAGGAGTAGAAGCTCGAGACGGAGGTTGTCTGGAAGGCTCTCTCCGCATCTTCATGGTGGTGAGGATCTTTGGATGCCAATTTGTGGAGACTTAGAATTCTGTAGATTTCTGCTTGTTCCTATGATTGCAAAATTTGGCAACTCAGGAAATCGAATTAGAAAACAAATACACGAAAGGGAGTAGCAAACGTTGATTGCCAGCTATGGTTGGATTTTGTTTCAAGAGCAAAGATGCTCTGGTTGCTTCTGATTTAGTTGCTTCTTTTCTTTAGGAGTTTGGAGATGGAGATAACTCACTTGTCCTGGCTCTGTGGCTGAGGAGATTGCCACTCCTGACCGACCTGCCGCCTTCCGCTTCCTCGGTACACGTTTAAATGATACACATGCCTTGCTTAAGAATCTGATGTATTTTGGTTCCTATAAATAATTGTGTTTGGCATTGTTTGTTTGTAGGGGAAAAACATAACATTATAGTTGAGAGGTATAAACAGCAGGTGGTAAATTGTGTTGATTAGTGGGTGCCTAGATATGATGGCCTCAAATAGAAGTACATGGATGAGTGCGCAGAGAGGAAGCATCTGTACAATGAACTTATTGAGCTGAGGGGGAACATTACGGAGTTCTGCAGATGCAGGCCTGTGAGCTCTGATGAGGTCATCCGTGGGTGCTCATCTGTGTGTGGTTGAGATCAACCCATCACAAGAGGCTGAGCTGCAGTTCGTCCCCTCTGAAAAAGAAAGGCCTTCAAGTTTGACCCTGTGTTTAGCCCAGAGGATGATCAAGGTGCATCAAAGTTCTGTACATGCTCTTATACATATTTAAGGATGATGAACTTAACTGGTTGTACTCCAATCTTTTTCTGAAGGGGCTGTTTTTCCAAAGGCTGCCTGTTGTGAATGGCTTCAATATTTGCATATTTGCTTATGGACAAACAGGAACTGGGAAAATTTTCACAATAGAAGGGAGACCAGAAAATAGGAGTGCAAATTATAGGGCTTTGGAAGAATTGTTCAGAATGTCAGAGGAGAGAAAGACGTCCATTGCATACACCTTTTCGGCGAGCATACTGGAAGTCTATAATGAAAAAAATTCAGTGATCTCCTTGATGAGAGGAATGTTCAATCAAGAAAGGTACATATCCTTTCTTTCTCATTTTGACAAGGAAAGATTTTGTTGCCGACGCATGGTATCTTGTTGCATTCCAAGGCATATTTGTAAGCAATAGAGATTGCAGGGAAATAATGGATTGATTGATAGAGGGCACAATACATGTACATATATAGGCAGGGAACCCTAGGAGGGATCCCTGCCGCCGTGTCTATCAGGGGGGGCGGCGCCCAAGCCAGGGAGGCTTGGGCGCCAGCCACACTAGGCCCAATGGGCCTCTAGATCATTACCCTATCCATCTCGCTAACACGCCCCGCAGTCGTAACGTCGATGCCTCGAACGTTAAGACTGGACCTAAACTCCTTAAAAAGAGATGTAGGCAGTCCCTTGGTGAAGATGTCGGCGTACTGAGCAGACGTTGGAACGTGGACGACGCGGACATCACCAATGGCAACGCGCTCCCGAACAAAGTGGAGATCAATCTCAATATGCTTGGTGCGCTGATGCTGAACCGGGTTGGAGGACATGTAGACCGTGCTGATGTTGTCGCAGTACACCAGCGTGGCTCGGCGAGGTGGAGCGTGCAGCTCGAGAAGGAGCTGCCGAAGCCAAGTGGACTCAGCGACGCCCGTTGGCCACGGCGCGGTATTCGGCTTCTGCACTGGAACGGGAGACCGTATTCTGCCGCTTCGAAGACCCGAAACCAAGTTGTCCCCGAGGAAGACAGCGTACCCCGATGTGGAACGCCGGGTATCAGGACAGCCAGCCCAATCTGCATCCGTGTAGACAATCAAGTCGCTGTTGGAGGAAGGCTGGAGGACGAGACCAAGGTCCAAGGTATCGCACACGTAGCGGAGGATCCGCTTCAGAGCAACAAGATGAGGCTCCCGTGGGTCATGCATATAGAGGCACACCTGCTAAACGACAAAGGCGATGTCTGGTCGAGTGAACGTGAGCCACTGGAGAGCACCGGCAATACTCCGATAGTCAGTAGGATCCTAACAGGTTGCCCATCAGCTGGTAACTTGGCGTTGATGTTGACCGGCGTGGAGGACGGCTTGCACTCAGCCATACCTGCGCGGTCCAGGATCTCCAACATGTACTGTCGCTGGGGGAGAAGCAGACCGGAACCGTGACGCTGAATATGCATCCCCAGAAAGTGATGGAGCTCACCCAGGTCCTTCATGGCGAACTCAGTCTGAAGTGCAGCGATGGTGCGCTGGAGAAGAGCCGAAGAGGAGGCCGTGAGGACGATGTCGTCGATGTAGAGCAGGAGATAGATCATGTCATTGCCGCGACGAAAAATGAACAGCGACGTGTCGGTCTTGGCTTCAACAAACCCCAAGACAGGAGATATGCAGCAAAACGACTGTACCAAGCACGGGGCGCCTGTTTAAGTCCATACAGAGACTTATTCAGGCGGCAGACGAAGTCGGGATGAGCAGTATCTTCAAAACCAGAGGGCTGAACGCAGTAGACTGTCTCGGAGAGTGTCCCGTGAAGAAAAGCGTTCTTCACGTCGAGCTGGTGAATGGGCCAGCTGCGGGATAGGGCCAGAGACAGCACCGTGCGCACTGTGGCCGGTTTGACAACCGGGCTGAAAGTCTCATCGAAGTCGACGCCGGGACGCTGGGTGAAACCGCGAAGAACCCAGCGAGCCTTGTACCGCTCAAGGGTACCATCAGCGTTGAACTTGTGCTTGAAGATCCATTTGCCGGTGACGACGTTGGCGCGAGGAGGCCGAGGAACGAGAGACCAGGTCTCGTTCTGAAGGAGGGCACCGTACTCATCCTCCATAGCGGCCCGCCAGTTGGGATCGGCGAGGGCGCTACGAAAGGTCTTCGGGATCGGCGACAGCTGCGCGGCGTGGTAGATTGCCGGGAGGCGAATACCCGCCTTGGCCCTGGTGGTCATGGCGTTCGTCACTGGAGGAACGGGCACGACGCCCTTTGGCAAGGGTGGAGGACGAGCAGGGGAAGGCTGCCGACGAGTGTACACGTTCGGGAACGCCGAGAGTGGTCGGTGAAGAGCAGCCGGCCCGGCGGGGGCCAGCGGGGAGCCAGCCGCGGCCAGCTGCTGCTGGCTGGGCGACGCTGTAGCCGGCGGCGGTCGTGGCCGGCTGTGGCCGGCTGGAGGCAGCCGAGGCTGGCTGTGGTCGACCGGGCGACGCGGTGGCCGGCTGCGGCCTGGCTGGCGACGGCGACGAGGCGGCCGGGGCCGGCTGGTGAAGCGGTGGGAATCCTGGGGGTGGCCCGGTCATGCTCCGAGTGACCGGGGTACCCCCTGGTGGGAGCGTCACAGCGTCGGGGGCCGCGCGTGGCAGCGCGGGAGGGTCGCCAATGAGTCCTGCAGGAGAAGCAAAACGTGTCGGTCCAATGGGGGCCGGCACATTAGTAGTATAGTCATCCAGGAACTCAAAATCCGCCACACTAGGTGCGCGGTCCGGCGCAGCAAAGGGAAAATGGGACTCGTCGAAAGACACATGACGAGAGATGATGATCTTATTGGTGGAAAGGTCAAGACAGCGGTATCCCTTATGGTGAGGTGAGTATCCAAGGAAGACGCAAAGTGAGGAGCGAGGTGCGAGCTTGTGAGCAGCAGTGGCGGCAAGATTCGGATAACAAGCACAACCGAAAACTCGAAGGTGATCGTAAGACGGCAGCACCCCGTGAAGGGCAAAGTGGCGCGTCACGAAACCTAAGGCTTTGGTAGGGAGCAGGTTAAACAAATATGTAGCCGTCCCTAAAGCCTCAACCCAGTAAGATGGTGACATACTGGCCTGGAAAAGAAGTGAGCGAATGATGTTATTAATGGAACGAATCACACGCTCAGCTTTACCATTCTGGGAGGAGGTATAGGGGCAAGACATGCGCAGGTGAGTCCCGTGAGTGAGGAAGAACGTGCGGGCGCTGGAGTTGTCGAACTCGCGGCCATTGTCGCACTGGACTGCCTTGATGGTGGCGCCGAACTGGGTTGTCACAAAGGCAAAGAAGTTAGCAAGAGTCGAAAACGTGTCGGACTTGAGGCGCAAAGGAAAGGTCCACAAATGATGCGAGCAATCGTCAATGATGACCAAGTAGTATTTGAACCCAGAGACACTAGCGACAGGTGACGTCCAGAGATCACAATGAATAAGATCAAAATTATTAGTAGCTCACGAAGTGGACTGAGAAAATGGTGACCGAATATGGCGACCAAGTTGACACGCATGACAAAGGGATGTGCTAAGTTCTTTATTACATGAAGGTATGACTGAAACTAGCTTAGACATGACTTCATGACCAGGATGACCGAGACGGCGATGCCACAGAGGGGAGGAACCAGCGACGAGCGCGGTGGCAGCAGGGAGGCGCAGGGGGTATAGCGGCCCGACGCTATCACATCGGGCGAGGAGTCTCCGAGACTGCAGATCCTTCACAGAACAACCAGCAGGGTCAAACTCAACGGAACAGTTGTTGTCAGAGGTAAACTGGTGTATAGATATCAAATTCTTAATAAGACTAGGTGAAACTAGAACATTATCAAGAGAAAAAGGACCCGGTAGGGAAGCTGAGCCAGTAGAGGTGACAGGAAGCAACGATCCGTTGCCAACAACAATGGATGAGGGATACCGCTGGGTAAAATTATGTGAAATAATGGAAGGATCAGAAGTCATGTGAGAGGTAGCACCTGAGTCGAAAGTACCAGTCTTGGGAAGGAGGCTGGTTCAGGGAGACGGTGCTGAACGCGGATGCGAGAGACTGCTGATCCCAGCCGGCCGGAGAGACGACCGGGTTGTAAAACCCGGGCGCCCAGGGGAAGTGCACCTGCTGCCCCTGGGAGGTCTGCGCCTGGGCGGCCTGGGCCTGCGCCATGGCCTGTGCCTGGGCCGCCTGGATGGCGTGGGCTTGCGCCTGATGCGCTAGCAGGGCCTGTGCCTGGGCCTGCTGCGCGACGAGAACCTGCTGCTGCTGTTGTGGCGCCGGAGGGAGAGGTGCGCACGACCTGGGGCCGGGCCACATCTGAATGGCGCCAGCCCAGGGGTGCAGGAAGGAAGGCCAGCCTGCAGTGCCCCCAGCACCGCCTGTGCTGGGCGTCGAGGCCCCCTTCCCACCCCCGGACGCCTCGGAGGAGGCGGGAGGTGCGCCGCCGGAGGGGCGGGGCTTGCTGCTGCTCCGCTTGCTGCTGCGACGGTCCTTGGAGGACCGTGAGTTGCCGCCCGACCCGCCCCCGGAGTTGCTACTCTCGGAACGAGGCTGTGAAGGGGGGCGGGAGGACGGCGCATGGGACAACGCTCCGGCTGGTGGCATGGTCTTCCCGGTGGCCGTGAGGAGTGCTGTAGATGGAGCTTGATGCACCATGGTGAGCTCCTCGAGGAGCAGGTCGTCGACGGCCTGCTTGAACTTGGGGAAGGGGGTGCCGCGACGGATGTGGCGACCGATGTCGCGGAAGCGCTCGTTGAGACCTCGAATGAGGTTTAGCGTGAGTGTGTGGTTGGTGATCGTCTCCCCAAGGGCCGTGAGCTGCTGCGCCATGCCTTTCAGCCGCCTGCAATAGTCGGTAATGGAAAGGTCACCTTGGACAAAGTTATGAAACTGAATGTCGAGGTGAAGGGCGCGTGTCGCCTTGTTGCCCAGGAACTGGTCTTCAAGCGCGAGCCACACGGTCCTGGCGGTGCCGTCGCGGTCGATCACCATCTCAGCAAGGTCGGAGGAGATCGTCCCGGCGATCCAGGACTTGACCACGCTGTGTCCAGTGCGCGTCCAGTCCGCGAACTCAGGCGCGGGGAGGTCGGCGAGGACATGGGACTCGAGGGAGTACTTGCCGATGACGAGGAGGATCTGATCGCGCCAGCGTGTGTAGTTGCCAGCAGCGATGTCGAGGACGACGAGGACGAGACTCCGGATGTTCTGCACGCTGATCGCCTGGGCGTGCAGATTGACGAGGGCAGCGGCCTCGTGCGTGAGGATGGCGAAGTGCATGTCGTCGCCGTCGTTGCCGAAGTGGATGTCGCGGCCGTCGCCGTCGGGCTTGGGGCCGTCCTCCTTCTTCTCCTGGTCGTCGAGGAGGGCCTCGGCGTCGGCACGCGCACGGGCTACTCGTTCATGAGCGGCGCGTACGCGATCAGCCGCGGCGTCGCGCTCTCGCGCGGCTGCGGTGGCTTCCTGCTCCACTTTGGCGGCGAGGGCAAGCGCAGCATCGCGCTTGTCCTTGGCGGCCTGGACACGAGCGTTGCGCTCGGCGTCCGTCTCCTGCGGAAGCTTGGCGCCGGAGATGGAGGCAGCCAGGGCGTCATTGCCCTTGGGGTCGCCAGCCTTGGAGGGAGGAGGGGTGTCGGGCATGGTGCCCGAGGGGTGCCGCGCCGGGAGGGCGCGCGGCGCGGCCTAGTGGCGGCGTGGGTTGGCAGCGTAAGCGAGCCGGGGTGAAACCCTAACTCGTGATACCATGTAAGCAATAGAGATTACAGGGAAATAATGTACATATATAGGCAGGGAACCCTAGGAGGGATCCCTGCCGCCGTGTCTATCAGGGGGGGCGGCTTGGGCGCCAGCCACACTAGGCCCAATGGCCTCTAGACCATTACCCTATCTATCTCGCTAACAATATTAAACAAAGTGCTGATGGAACACAAGAGGTACCGGGACTGATTGAGGTTCCAATTTATAACATATGGGAGAAATTGAAATTTTTGGCGCCTGAAACAAATCTGGTGGATGATAAGTCTGATGTTATTTCTGACATTTTCAGGTTGGGGCATTTTCAGTATTGAAGGTACTTCTTGTTGTACTATCATACTTTGTCTTGCCGATCATTTTGGCTCACTTTGTCTTGTTTTATTTTAATTTTGTTTATAGGATATCCTTCGTCTCTTGACTCTTTGATTCAACAATGGGGCTACCTCAGAAGTTCAAATCGCATGGCAAAAAGGCTTTTCACTAGTCAAGATTGAGATGTGTTTGGTTGTGCTGCCCCAAATAATTGCAAGGATTCATTTAAACAATAGAGTGGTTAGAGAACTTGTGCAGTCTTTCCCATTCGGAAAGGGGCATCCACAGGTTTGTATTATTGCCTACATATGTTAGCTTACTTTTACTGTGACCGTTCTTCTAGGCTATTCATGTAATTTAGTATGGTTGTGCATTACTGCATCAATCATATGCTGTACCTGAAATATCACTTTAAAGTTTAGTTATGGAAAGGGGTGCAACAGCATTGACATATCCAGCAATCTAGCGAAACATATGTAAATCCTTTGGTTCAGATAAATTTTTTTAACATTCTTTGTTCATTTGCATGGTATACACTGGCCATGGTTGTAGGATTGTTTTGTGTTTTCGTTTTTATATTCCTCCTATCCCTACTTTTTGAAAATCAAATTCTGTTGTTATTTCTCAATCACAAGTTTTCTGCAATTTATCTTTTTTTTCTTTCCACTTGTTAATGAAATTTTTTTAGTTCTTTGGAGCTTATTTGAAACACATTTATTTAACTGGTGGTTGCCAAATGTGGCTACCTATTAGAAATAGTATGTGCAGTAACTAGCTGGCACATCAGGGGCTTGTTTTACCTTCTAATTTTCCTTTTTGATGACTCATCTTTATCAGGCGTTGATGTATCTCTCTTGGTTGCCTGCAAATCAACAAGTATATTGAGACAACGTGCAACACAGGAGGCCATTGATAAGCAGCATAGTGGAGGTCTTGTTGATCAGGTTTGTTTCATTAGCTGTGGATCTTCTAGGATATGTTGCATTCTAATTCTACTTTGTTGCTCCAGGCACAACTTGTATCAAAGGAACAACTAATACGGGTAGCAATTTTTGAAATGTGGCATTTGAGGAAGCTACCTGCTAGCAAGATGTATTCTGGCGAGCACAATATTGAAGGAATGCTTGCTGTACTTGAGCCATTTTATGCAATGCTTCAGAGGGTGGCTGAGACAATTAAAGAGAATGCCTTCGTTCAGGTATTGTTTCATGAAAACTATATGCTCTAAGTTTCCAGTTGTGTGTCGACTCATATCCAATTCTCTGCCCTAGGCACCTGGGCACCTTACCATTTATCTGTTCCGATTTTTGAAGTCAGGTCATGCTGCACTTAGGCCAATTGAATTAGCAACACTTAATTTCATATTTCAATATTAATTTATTCCGCATAGGACTTTTTCTGAAGGATCGACAAACGGCTTCCAAGTCTTACACCTCTCGATTTGCACGTAACCACATTATTTTGATATGGCTAGATTCCTGAACTCAATGAACACGATGGCAGATGGATAATCAACCTGCTCGCCCTCCCTTGGAGGCTCTGAGCTAGAGGTTATTCTTTCTCTGCTTAATCCTAACAAACCGAGAGCTAATGTTTATATAGATGCGCTCAACTAACTTATTCCTGAAATTTAGGCCGTGATCCTATCTAATCCCGGCCAACAACTTAACAACTACTCCTGCTGAACTGGCGGCGCCTGAACCTTCTTCTTCTTCTTGCGGTAGAACTGTTTCCCTAAAGAATGTGTCCACAACACTTCCGCCCGCCTGACAGAAAAGCTCGTCCTCGAGCTTGAAAGCAGGATAGTTCTCCTTGAACTTTTCCAGAGGCTCCCAGGCGGCGTCAACGGCACTGCGGCCCTCCCACTGGACCAACAGCTCCCAGGAGTTCTGAACCGGCCGAGCTCGACCCACCTTGGCTGGGACAGGGACGAAACGACCATGCACCAACGGCGGCAGGGGAACAGTGGCTGTTGGTGGATCACCCTGGTACTTCTTGAGGAAGGTGACATGGAACACATCGTGAATGCGCGCCTTGGGCGGAAGACTGAGCCGATATGCCACTGACCCGATGCGCTCCAACACCTGAAAGGGGCCGTAGTATCGTGGCGCCAACTTGGAGTTGGACTTGTCAGTGATGCCGGCGGCTGAACGCTGGTTAAGGCGAAGCCATGCCCACTCCCCAACCTCGAACTCAACCTCTCGGTGTGTCTTGTCGTGGGCGTCCTTCATGAGTGCCTGAGCTTGGAGGAGACGCTCACGAATGTCGGCCAGGAACTCGTCCCGCTGAACAAGCTGCCTGTCCAGCGCGACAACACAAGCCAGACCCGGTTCATATGACAGTAGGGTCGGTGGATCGCGGCCATATACCACCCTGAACGGTGTAGTCTGCAATGCTGATTGATAGGAGGTGTTGTAGCAATATTCCGCCCACGACAACCACTTGAGCCAGCTTCTGGGGCGATCCCCGGCGAGACAGCGCAGATAGACGCCCAAGATGCGATTGGTTACCTCGGACTGCCCATCGGTCTGAGGCCGGAACGCCGAGCTGAGCCGGAGCTTGACGCCGGCCAGTGTGAAGAGTTCAGTCCAAAGGTTGCTGGTGAAGACCAGGTCGCGATCACTCATAATGGAGCAAGGGACGCCATGGAGCTTGACGATGTTGTCGAAGAACGCCTGATCCACTGAAAGAGCTGTGTTCGGGTGCCCGAGCGGAATGAAATGTGCTAGCTTGGAGAAGCGATCCACCACAGTGAGCACCACGGATTTGCCCCCCACCTTGGGAAATCCCTCGACGAAGTGCATTGCGATGTCACTCCACACAGAGGTTGGAACGTCTAGAGGTTGGAGAAGGCCTGCCGGGTGTAGGTGCTCGGTTTTGTTGCGCTGACAGACCGAGCATCCTCGGACGTGTTCGCGGACGAGCTTGGCGGCGCCGGGGTTGTAGAGCGAGGCGCGTAGGCGCCGAAGGGTCTTCTGGGCGCCCTCGTGCCCGGTGCCATGTGCGGTGGCAAGGAGCTGCGGCCACAGAGCCGAGGACGTGGGGACGAAGACGCGGCCGCGATGCATGACGAAGCCGTCGACGATGGACCGCGCCGCGCCCGCCGTTCCAGCCGCAATCTCCTCCTTCTTTGCCATGATCTCAGGGAGGGCCTCTGCTTCCCGCTTGAACTCCTCGAACAATGCAAACTCTGGCCTTGAGATGGCAAACGCCGACCCATGCGCCTCCTGCTTGTCACGGCGGGACAGAGCGTCCGCCGCGGCGTTCATCTTCCCCGGCCGCTACTCCACCTGAAAGCTATAGCCGAACAGCTTGCTTACCCATGTGTCCAGCAGTTGCTTCAGGCTGCAGTGATCCATGCGGACCACGAATTCCCTTGTCCATTAGTACGGTCGCCAATGGCGCACTGCCTTGACCATCCCAATGAGCTCCCGCTCGTACGCCACGAGCTTGGCATGTTGCGGCGCGACGGTCCGGCTAAAGAAAGAGATCGACCCGTGCCCGCCCCGAAGCCGGTGCCCGACGCGTCACACTCCACGATGAACGGCGCGTCGAAGTTTGGCAGCTACAGCACCGGCGCCGTGGTCAGGGCGCCCTTGAGATCCTGGAACGCGGCCGCCGCCGCCGGCGACCAGCGGAAAGCCTCCTTGAGCAGGGCGGTCAAAGGCGCAGCGAGGATCCCGTAGTTCTTGATGAACTTGCGGTAGTATCCTGTGAGGCCCAGAAACCCCCGCAATGCCTTCACGGATCGTGGCTGCGGCCATGCTTGCACTACCGCGATCTTGTCCTCGTCCATGGCGACGGCGTCGTCGGTGATGACGTGCCCCAAGTAGTGCACGCGTTGTTCGGCGAAGAGGCATTTGGAGCGCTTGAGGACGAGGCCGTGCGCGCGGAGCACGACAAACACCAAGCGCACATGTTGCAGATGTTCCGCCTGCGTTCTGCTGTAGATGAGGATGTCGTTGAAGAAGACTAGCACGCAGCGATGGAGGAAGGGGCTGAGCACGTCGTTCATGGGGGCCTGGAACGTGAAGGGGGCATTAGTGAGGCCGAACGGCATTACCAGAAACTCGAAGTGGCCGTGGTGTGTTCGGAACGCCGTCTTGGCGATGTCGTCCGGGTGCATCCGGACTTGATGGTACCCGCTGCGAAGATCCAACTTGGTGAAGTAGCGGGCACCCTTCAGCTCGTCTAGCAGCTCATCCACCACTGGGATGGGAAACTTGTCGCGCACTGTCTTCATGTTCAGCGCGCGGTAATCCATGCAGAACCGCCAGGAGCCGTCACGCTTGCGGACGAGGTGCACCGGCGACGAGAACGCCGAGGTACTGGCCCGGATGATACCTTGGGTGAGCATGGCGGTGCACTGGGCTTCAATCTCGTCCTTGAGGAGCTGCGGGTAGCGGTATGGGCGTACCGCGACCGGAGGGGTGCCGGGCAGGAGATGATCGATGATCGAAAGTGCGTGGCGGCGGTAGCGTCGTTGGTTCGGCAAAGAGGTCCGCGAACTCGCTGAGTAGGAGTGCCATGACATCCCGCAGCTCAGTGATGGCGAGGCGTGACGCTGCCGGCGCGTTGATGCCAAACCACTTGACATGGTGGTCGTGGCGCCAGAACGCCATGGGCATCCGCGTGAAGTCCCAGAGTATGGGCCCCAGGGAGCGCAACCAATCGCATCCCAACACCAACTCGAAGGCGTCCAGATCGATCGCGTACAGGTCGATGGAGAACACCTCGGCGCCGATGGTGACGATGATCTTCTTGCAGACGCCGGCCGTCATGATGCGCTCGCCGTTGGCCACTCCCACCGTGAGGCCGGGGCGCGCTTCGGGGATCAGTCCCAGGCGGCGAGCCGTGGCAGTGGCGATGAACGAGTGTGTGGAGCCGGAGTCGATCAAGGCGTCGAGCGTTGCGACACGGACGGACGTCGCGAGCTGGAGCGTGGAGGAAGTGTGTATGCCAGTGAGGGCACACATGGAGATCTTCATGTCCTCCGATGCGTTGTCGTCCGAGGAGTCGTCGCCGTCGAGCTCGAGGAAATAGAGTCCTTTCATCGTGCACTGTTTGAGGTGCTCCCGAGAAAATTTCTCAGGGCAGTTGAAGCACAGGCCATCGACCCGCTGCTGCGCCATCTCCTCGGGTGAAAGACGCGTGAATCGCACCCCTGGAGAAAATTTCTCAGGGCAGTTGAAGCACAGGCCATCGACCCGCCGCTGCGCCATCTCCTCGGGTGAAAGACGCGTGAATCGCGCCCCTGGAGGTGGTGCTACCTTGACCGGGGCGTCGGGCGTTGTTGATGTCGAGCCCGCCGCGGAAGTCGTCGGTGTCTTGAACCCAGACGACACAGTCGATGGCGTGGAGGAGCTGCGGAAGGACGAGCGCGGTGGCCGGCCCGTCGGGCAGGAGGCGTCGGTGGCGATCTGGTTGCGACGCTCGTATGCCCGTTCCAGCGCCATGGCGTCCTCGAGGGTCTCCGGTTTCTGCATCTCGAGCTTTGGGCCGTTCAGTAATTAATGGAATAGATCTTTGGGCTTTCATTATCACAATCTATTGGGGAATAAAATACTCAATCGTTACAATCGGTGAATCTGGAAGTAAAATGTCTATCTAAATAATCTATGAAGTGGAATCAAAATCTTGGGTCCGTCCTGCCTCAACTCAGATTCTAAAAAGTAAGTGGGCCGTTCAGTAATTATCACTGAGGAAGAATTTGCTAGTTTCAATTTTGGTCTTTTAAAGCATCTAATTTTCTTTCTTCTCCATTTAGCTTTTCGGTCTGGTTAATACTCTCCTAGAAAACTCAAGGAAAACATGACAGAAAGATTTATCAATTTAAAGATATGATGTTATACCTTTGTCGCCTAAGAACTGTTTGATTGGATGGGAAATTGTGGCACTCTTCATGCCTGTTAATAAATACATAGATAACAGGAAGGTTTGTCTACTGCAGTCTCATCTGAAACAAGCTATATGCATTTTGCTTCCTTTTATTTAGCAATTAGTGTGTTTTTCTTGTCTAGAATTTCTTAAATCAGGAGCACATACTTACGTTGGACTTTGCACCTGATTATGGTCACTTGCCCCTCATTGCAAAGGTGGAAGTATTTCAGCATGCTTTGCGAAACACTGAAGGAAATGACCTTGTGAAGGTATTGTGCTGTGTCTCATGTTAGATCGCTATAGGTACATCTACATAACTATTCTTCAATTAAAAGTGTTATATACACTTACTTTTGCTTCAGCAGAAAAATATTACATATTGACTTTGGATGCTTTGAGGCTTTAATGAATCGAGAAAAATTTACTGAAAAAGTGAGTAATCTTTTTCCGTGTATTAGGCCTTGCCAATGTATCTCCATCTCTTATAAGATTTTAAGATTCAAACTTGATATGGCATATTTATTGGAGATATAGCAGACCGTCAGCAGAAAGATCAAAACTAACTTGCTCTCCCTAGGAGGCTTTGAGATTAGAGAAATAAAAGGAAGCAAACTCATACTAAATCTGTAACAAACTCATACTAAATCTGTAACAAACTAACAAACTTATCTAAGCGTCATTGGACAACGCCTGACCCTTAACCCTGTCTTAGAACTTCTTCTCAAAGAAAATGTTCACAACACTTCAGCCACCCCTCGATTTTGCCATTATCGCTGGCGAGCTCAGGCAACGTGACGATGACGACAAAGGGGAGGGCGCCCGGGATTTCAAATTCCGAACAGGCGAGTGTGAAACCTGGGCTTCCTAGAGGAGACAGTTGGAGGGCCGATTTTTTATAGGGAACTAGGTCTTCCGCTGGCTGCACCATCCGCCAACACCAACAGTAACTTCTCTTCCATCTTCCTGCCTACTCCGCTCTTTCCGTTTTGGCAACATCGCAATAGCTTTGATGGAGCCGGTCCCCACAAGTGCTCTGACCAAATAGATGCCTTGTCAAATCGTGGTAGTCACCTTGCTCAGGCCATCACGAACATGTCGTTCGTTGCACATCAACTCCAACATCCAATCCTTGTGCGGGGGGCGACTATACCTCAAGGCGTTCCTCTCAGCGGTTCCCTCGCCTATAAAGACCGTTGTTGGCAAGGGTCTTTGTCATGCTTGTTCTATACTAGCTGTGCGCACCCAGTCTAGATGGCTCTCCACTGTCCTCACCACCAAGTGTCGGCCTGCCGGAATACGGTCCGGTGGCGGACTTGCCTTCGTAACGGCCACTGCTCGGCATTGTGCTCCATGGCGAGCTCATTCTCGCGCGAACATCGCACAGCGAGAGATCCGCGTTGCCCCTCTCTCTGCAACACGCTCGTTGTCCTACCACATCGTAGTGTTGCGCTCAACCAACGTTGACGCACACGATGTGCGGATCACAAGATCTCTGAGACCACCTTGCCAACGATCTCGCGCACCCCACCCCATGTCCTCGCAATCCGTTTTCACCCCACCACTGCTTTTTCTACCACCAACACCACTCACCTCCCCCATACTTGTCGTGTTGCAATCCCACTCATCCCAGCTTGTGCTGCTCCCAAACCTACCTTGGATCCCCCTGCCAGAGATGACATCACCAAGGTCCATATGCCCTGGTGGTGGTCCTCCTGTTGGATTGGCTCCCTCGTCCCATAGAACCGTGATGGTTGTGTTAAGGCATACGAACGCGAGGAAGTCATCTGTCACAACTGTATCAGAATGGGAGGGTGCCACCTCTCGCTCGTGCCACGATCGTAGTGCTATACAAGTGATTGATGGAGCTTGCGGCCACCAACTTTCCCGAGAGCATTGGAACGAGACCGGCATCCAAATCGTCTTTAGAGTGTTTGGCCAGGTGTGTTGTGTCCACAAGAGCTACCTTAGCGATGTCGCCTGGATGAGTAGACTTGTCACATCTTCGTCGATCTTGGCACGTTGCTCAGAAGCAAGCGTTGCGCCATCGTGTCCTCGAACGTCTCCGGCTTCTGCATCTTGTCTTTGGTGCTCACAGGAGACAGTAGGTGGGCCGATTTTTGATGGGGGAACTAGGTGTTCCGGAGGGTGCACCACCCACCAACATTAACTTCTCTTCCACCTCCCCGTCTACTCTACTCTTTCTGTTGGGGCAACGTCACACCAACTTTCATGGAGTTGGTCTCCACAAGAGACCTCACCAAATAGACTACTGGAAGTTCAAAGAGGCTGTGTATTCATCTCTCAGGGACGCATTGTCAAATCGCACAGCAACTTGTAGTCATCATGCTCGCCACGAACGTGCCGTCGGTCACACATCTACTCCGACGTATAATCCTTGTGGGGCGCGAACATACCTCAAGGCGCTCCTCCCATCGGCCCCCTGGCCTATAAAGACCCTTGTTCTGTACCAGCTCTGCACACCTAGTATTCTAGGTGGCTCTCCACTGGCCACGTCGTCGCCGAGTGCTGGGACCTGGCGCCTTCAAAACGGCCACCTCTCGACATTCTGCTCCATGGCGGGCTCATTCTCTTGGGTGAGGGCCATTGGCAGAGCATCGCCTAATGAGGGATCTACGTCGCCACCTTTATCCGCAACACCCTCGTCGTCCAACCACATCACACGGTATCACTTGGCCGCTCGCCCATCGTCGACCAGCACACGCACGATGCGTGACACCACCTCGCCAACGCTCTCGCTCTCCATCCCATACCTTCTCAACAACCGTTCCCCGGCTATTCGTTTTCACCCCACCACCGCTTTTCTGTCACCAACACCACTCTTCTCCGCGTGCTCTACGCGTCGCAACCCCCTTTACCTCTGGTCGTGTTGTTCCCACCACCCTAGATCCTACTGCCACAGAGACAATACCGAGGTCCATATGCCCTTCGTGGATATGGAACGCAGCAGGAGCCTCGCCTATACCTTTAGCCTGCTTGCTTCGACCTAGGGTTTTTCATCTAGCCCGTCCTCGAGTTGCGTGCCGGTGGTCCTCTTCTCGGACTGGCTCCCTTGCCCATGGGACAATGATGGTGCCGTTCAGCTAGGTGGCCCACTACTACAGAAACGACTTTCAGTACCGGTTGGGAAGCCAAGTTTAGTACCGGTTCTGGAACCGGTACTAACGTTTCGAGACTAAAGTGGCAGTCTTTTAGTACCGGTTCCAGAACCGGTACTAAAACGCGCACGTTAGTACCGGTTGGTGTTACCAACCGGTACTAAACTGCGTGCGCTGCCCGCCACCCCGGGGAGGCAGTTTAGTACCGGTTGGTAATACCAACCGGTACTAAACTGTTTTTTCTCTTTTATTTTATTTTATTTCTAATGCGTATTCCGTATCGTATCCGTTCTAATGCGTATTCGTATCGTATCCGTTCTAATGCGTATTCGTATCGTATCCGTTCTAATGCGTATTCGTATCGTATCCGTTCTAATGCGTATTCGTATCGTTTCCGTTACAATGCGTATTCGTATCGTATCCGTTCTAATGCGCTTGCGTATAAAGTAATATTACGTTACAATAATATATAATCTACATGTACTTAGTTAGCTTTCTAAAAAGTATTACATATATATACAACTTTTCAAGTGTTTCGATTAAAGAAAAACCAATTAAGCTAATCTTTCTTCTTCTTCTTTTGGAACTCCTCTTCCTCCTCGTCCTTTCCTCGATCAGGATCCATTAAACCAATGCTTATTCTATGATCCGTATAAAATTCACCGTTCGGATTCACGACCTCATCGAGCAGAAATCCCATTAGTTGTTCTTGAACTGCCTTGACTCGTTCCGGTTCAATGAGGTCTTCTGTCATTACCATAACCTGCCAAGAAAAATCTTCGTTAGTCTTAATAAACAGATTTGCATAATAAAAATTTAATAAAATGGTAGGAAGTTTACGTACGTCAAATTCTTTTTCCGTCATCATCTTCGGGCCTACAAATCCGTGGATGAATTCGCATACGTAGTACCCACACAGGTTGTTTCCCTGTTCCTGTCTCATACACTATATATACACGTATATGAACAATCGGTTATGTAATACACTCTCGATGTTTGACTAAATGAAATAAGACTAATATGAAACTTTGAACGTACCGGAAAGTCAAGCCTCCAGTGAAGCTCGTCCGTATCTGATACTCCAACTTGGTTTTTAACAAAGCGTTTCCACGCTTTGTTAAGAGTATCAACTAGGCTTTGATAGTCTTTCATCGGCTTTCTCAATGAGTCGAACACCGTAATCCGGCCTCGATTAATCTCGAGTACAAGGAGGATCCAGTGAAACCTGTACATATAAAGATGTCATTTAGAACCGTAACATGAATGAATATAGAAATAGTAAAATATGTTCTACGACTAACCCGAAGAGGTACGGAAAAAGTATCAATGAACATGTATGTTGTGCCATCAAGGCATTGAAAATATTTGTTGTCGTTCGATTGGGATAATTTGCAATATTCTCCATGTGTAAGATATCCGGATCCAAGAAGCCAATGCCATAGTATCCCTTCTTCCGGCAATGTTGATACTCCATCCTACATGATACACAATAACATATAGTTAGATAGGATTGACAACTAGAGGTACAATATAAACATTTTATTAAATACTTACAGAATCCATGCACTCATGAGAGACTTGGAAAGGGCATCTTGATGGTATAAAAAATGGATACCTTCGAAATCAATCCACATATCACATGGCGGCCGATAGGGTGAATTTCTGATCCGTGCTGCGAACATGGTCAATCCATTTCCAGATTCTCGCATGTACCAATTGTGGAACTCATACATTCTGGTCCCTAGGTGTGCTAGCAGCTCAGGCCATACCAGTGATTGCCCCAATTCGAACGGTTTTTTCTTGCCTCCCTCGTGTATTGGAATATCATCTTCACCTCGCAGTTGAGCTTTGGTGAGGTTGGTTTGCTTCATAATCTCAACCAATTGTTGTTCTTCCTCTGATAGCACAACAAGCGGAGGAATCGATTGCTTCGATTGTTGTCCCAGCTGTGCAATGCCTTTTGACTGAGAGCTTTTCGACGACGATGCACTTTTTCTATTTTCGACTTTCTTGTACGACTTCATGATTGTGCGGTCGTAGTCCGAAGCCGTCTCTTTCACCGCGGGTCTGGCCTGTTTAATAAAGTGTCTTACGGCTGTCGGGTCAACCGGTTCCTTCGGCTTTGGCTTCCTCTTGTCCTTAACCTTCTGAAAAAAATCCGCAACCTCTTGGCTGACGGTCGCATCGGTTTCCTCATCTGTTTTCTCGTACGCGAGCTTAGGAGGCGGAGGCGGAGGATTCTCTTTCTTCTTCTTCTGCCGCTTAGGAGCCGGCGGCATTGGAGCCTTGGCGTACCTCTTCTTCGGCTGAGGTGGACTCATGCTGGGGCCCCTTGTACCAATTGGTGAGGGCGGGTCCATGTCGTTGTCGGGACCATGTGGAGATGGTGGATCCATGCTGGGGTCCCTCGTAGCCGATGCTGCAGCTGAATCTGTTGTTCCTGGCTTCAATCTGATGTCTTCCTTAGGCCAAGCCATCCATGTATGCAACCCATCTCGCAGTTCCTCTCCACCGTCACCTGTAGGGATCGGGATCGCAAGGTCTTCAGCCCAAACACCAGCCACTCGGTCAACCAAAACTCTAGCGTACCCTTCGGGAATAGGCACGTTGTGAAGTTTCTCGCCCGGGACCGGTACTTCAGCAACACCTTCAGCACATACCTTCATCTTCTTCCCGACAAGATAAAGAAGCTCACAGTCCGTCCTCGTAGTGATGTCATCTACGGGATATCTTTCAGCGGCCTTGGTGGAAGCAATGCTGCTACGACGCTGAGATGCGGGGCTGATCTCCAAATTCTCGCCGCCTGCAGGAGCACTAGGTTGTCCCTGGTGTTGGCTAAGGACTTCTGCCAGGCGCTGATCTACTCGTTCATTTATTTCTTGGGCTGTTCTAGTTTCAACCTGAGCCAGCCTGTCATGGAGCTCACGCAATTCCTCCTCTACGACATTTGCATCAACCCCTTCCATTGGGTCATCAGCCTCGTCAAAGGCACCGGCTTCATGTAAGTATGCAAAGTCTGGGATGTTGTTATCGTCGTCTTCTTCATCGTCTCCCATCAAAACACCAAGTTCACCATGCTTCATCCAAACATTATAGCTATCCATGAAACCGTTTTCAGTTAGGTGAACGTGTAGAGTATCCCTTTTCATGACCTGTTTCACATTGCGGCAAATACGGCATGGACAACACATGAGACCATTCGTGGACCTGGTTGCTTCAGCCACATTGAGAAAAACGTCTAGGCCAACAATCCAGGCCATGGTGTTCCTACCGCCGTACATCCATTGACGGTCCATTTTGAATCCTACCATAAAAAATATTTATAAAATAAATGTATCCATTAATTGCAACATTTATTAATTATTAGTAACATTGAGAAAATACCTAACAACATTACTAATATTGCAACATTTCATTAATTATTAGTTAAAAAGGTATTAGTAATAATTAAAAAGTTGGAAAAATCTATTAAACAACATTACATATATATAATCAAATTTTTAAAAAAATCCATTACATAACATTAAATATAGTTAAAAAGATACGGAATATTGTCAAAAAAACATGCTCATTATCTAGGTATCTAGGGTATGAACTCACTACTAAAAGCTACCATCTAATTAAGGTCATGATTCTATTTAGCTCAAATCATTCTACAAATACCAAAATCCTTCTCATTCACCATTTTTCAAATTTCTCTAAGTATAGAGCATAAAAATAAGCACAAGTACCGTCAATTAACAGAGAATGAAGTTGCTAACCTTTTGGCGCACTTATATAGGAGAAATCCACAAATTATGGAAAACTTGGGCAAAAACTCCCCCCTCTATGGCGCCATGAGTGAGAGACCAAGCTCTCTGCAGAAATGAGCTCGGGCTCGGGGAGGAAGAAGCCTGCCGCGGTATTATACCCAGCACGTTAGTACCGGCTGGTAACACCAGCCGGTACTAAACGTAGGCAGTTAGTACCGGTTGGTGTTACCAACCGGTACTAACGTGCAGCGGCTTGCGGGGCCCCCAAGTCGAAGCACGTTAGTACCGGCTGGTAACACCAGCCGGTACTAACGTGCCTCTAGCCGTTGCGGCCCGACCCCCGAGGCGCACGTTAGTACCGGTTGGTGTTACCAACCGGTACTAATGTGCTCCACGAAGTACTGTGCTCACAAACCGGTACTAAATTCAGCATTTAGTACCGGTTATAACACAACCGGTACTAACGTACCATGGACCAAAGGTCGTTTCTCTAGTAGTGTGGTGTTCAGGCACCCAAACTAACGCGAGGCGGTCTTCCGTCGTGGCCCCTTTAACATGGGAGGGTGTTGAGCTTGTGGCCACCAACATGGGAGGGTGTTGACCGAGACCGGCATTGGGATCGTGTTTGGGGTGTTCGGGCATTCTTGAACATCTTCGGCTTCTGCATCTTGACTACGGTGCTTAGAGGCTCGCCAAGTCAAGAGGAGATCGTAGCTGGGACGATTTTTATGCGGAATTGGGTCTTGTGGAGGCTGTGCCATCCACCAACAGTAACTTCTCTTTCCGTTGAGACAACATCACACTAGCTTTGATGGAGCCGGTCCCCACAAGAGCTATGACCAAATAGATGCCTTGTCAAATCGCATGCCAAATGGTAGTCACCTTGCTCAGGCCACCACGAACATGTCGTTCATTGCACATCAATTCCAACATCCAATCCTTGTACGGGGCGCGGCCATACCTCAAGGCTCTCCTCTCAGCGGCTTCCTCGCCTATAAAGACCGTTGATGGCAAGGGTCTTCGTCATGCTCGTTCTATACAAGCTATGCACAGATAGTTCTAGATGCCTCTCCACTAACCACCCAGCCGCCGAGTGCTGACCTGCCAGGACCTGGTCCGGTGCTGGACTAGCCTTCGTAACTGCCACTGCTCGCATTTTGCTCCATGGCGAGCTCATTCTCGCACTGGCATCGTCTGACGAGGGATCCGTGTTGCCCCCTCTCTCCGCACCCCATGCCCCCGCAATTCGTTTTTACCCCACCACTGTTTTTCTACTACCAACACCACTCACATCGCCCATACTTGCCGCGCTGCAACCCCCATCATCCCCGCTTGTGCTGCTCCCACACTTATCCTGAATCCCACTGCTAGAGATGACATCACCAAGGTCTATATGCCCTTCGAGATAACAGGCGCCAGGACAAGGGAGCCCCCCTGAGCCCCCCCCCCCCCCCAAGAAAACTTCTGCCATGGCTGCATAGGATAGAGCTTTGGAGGCCTCATGAGGTTAAAGATGATAGGGATTTAATGTATTGGGGCCAACCAGCGTGAGAAGGTGGAGAGCAGCCCAAAAACAAGTGCTGGCAGCCCACCAATATCACTCTTTCAGCCCATTCTCATCTTTAACTATTTACTGTTTAGGCCCCCCTATTAGCATTTTCTGGATCCGCCCCTGGAGAGGCTTGCCCTGGAATAGCGTGGTGCTGGTCGTCCCATGGGACCATGATGGTTGTGGTTAGACACCCATACTAATGCGAGGAAGTCATCCACCGCGACTCCATCTGCATGGGAGGGTGCCGCCTCTTACTCATGCCACGATCGCAATGCTCTACAAGTGCTTGATGGAGCTTGCGGCCACCATCTTTCCCCTAGAACATTGGAATGAGACTGGCATCCAGATCGTCTTCAGGGTGTTCGGCCCAGTGTGGTTGTGTCCACAAGAGCTACCCTAGGGAAGGGGAGTAGGCGGGAGCAAGTACAGGGACGTTGGTCGGATAAAGTAGTCCTGTCACGTCTTCGGCTTCTACATCTCGACTTCGGTGCTCACAGGAGGCTGTTGGTGGGCCGATTTTTATGGGGGAACTCGGTGTTCCGGAGGGTGCACCACCCACCAACATTAACTTCTCTTCCACCTCCCCGTCTACTCTACTCTTTCCGTTGGGGCAACGTGGCACCAACTTTCATGGAGCCGGTCCCCACAAGAGATCTCACCAAATAGACTACAAGAAGTTCAAAGAGGCTAAAGTGCATTCATCCCTCAGGGACGCATTGCCAAATTGCACGCCAAACTGTAGTCACCATGCTCACCATGAATATGCCGTCAGTCGCACATCTACTCCGACAGTCCAATTCTTGTGTGCCACGGGCCACTGGGAGAGCATCGCCTGATAAGAGATCTGTATCGCCAACTCTATCTGCAACACCCTTGTCGTCCTACCACCACACACGGTAGCGCTTGGCCGCTCGCCCATCGTCAACCAGCACGCGCAAGATGCATGTGTGGCAAGATCTCTGACACCACCTCGCCAATGCTCTCGCTCCCCTACCCCATACCTTCTCAAAACCCATTCCGTTTTCACCCCACCTTCACTTTTCTGCCACCAACACCACTCTTCTCCCCTGTACTCTATGTGTTGCAACTTCCTTCATCCTTGCTCATGTTGTTCCCACACCTACCCTAGATCCTACTACCATAGATGACGACACCGAGGTCCACATGCCCTTCGTGGATATGGAACACAACAGGTGCTTCACCTATACCTTTGTTTAGCCAGCTTGATTCGACCTAGGGCTCTTCATCAGGCCTGCCCACGTGTAGCGTGGCGGTGGTCCTCTCGTAGGACTGGCTCCCTCGTCCCATGGGACCATGATGGTGGTGTTCATGTAGTTGGTGTTCAGGCAACCATACTAAAGCGAGGCAGTCATTCGTCGCGGCCCAATCAGCATGGGACGGTGCCGAGCTTGTGGTCACCAACTTTTCTATGAGCATTGGAACGGGACCGGCATTCGGATCGTGTTCGAGGTGTTGGGGCAAGTTTGTTGTGTCCACAAGAACTACCTTGGCATGTTGTTCAAAAGCACGCGCTTGCGCCATGGCATCCTCAAACTTCGGCTAGCAATGGCTAAGGTAACCCAAGCCCAAAGGAGACTGTTGGTGGGCCGATTTTTTATGTGGAACTGGGCATCCTCAGCTCCTGGAGGCGAAGACGCCCAAGTGGGTTGGTGAGGATGTCCCCGAGCTGTTGAGCAATCTCGATATACTCGAGCTTGATGCGCCCTTCCTCGATGCAATCACGTATGAAGTGGTATACTGGGATTGTGGAGGACGGGGTTCTTGGCAAGAGCAATGGCATAGTTGTCACCAGCAGAGTCGGTGTGCGGAGTTCCTCGTCGGTGAGCTCCCGCAGCAACCGCTCAAGCCAAAGTCCCTGGCAGCATGCTGTGGCCGCTATGTACTCTGCCTCGCATGTGGATAGTGTCGCCACCTTCTGCTTCTGTGACTACTAGGAGATCGGGCATGATCCGAGGAAGAAGATGACCCCGGTCATGCTGCGTCGCCCGTCGATGTCGCCCGCCATGTCGCTGTCACTGTATCCTGTCAACTCCACCCGCGCATGCTTGGTGGTGCACTTGGTGAAGCTGACTGATGTCAAGCTGTCATCGAGCTTGATATTCCAAGTGCGCGACGCTTGCCGCAGGCCGTAGAGTTGCCTCATGCGCAACACCTTGTATTATTCTCCAGCGACGATGAACCTTGGCCGCTGCTGCATGAACACCTCCTCCTGATGCTCTCCATTAAGCAACACGGACTTCACATCCATGTGATGGACCTTCCAATCTTCTATGGCCGCCATCACCAGCAAGAGTCGCACCGACTCCATGTGCGCAACAGGGGCAAAGACTTTCTCGAAGTCGATCCCCTCTCTCTATATGAATCCCTTCACCACAAGCCTCGCCTTGTGCTTCACAACGTTGCCCGACTCGTCGTGCTTCACTTCATACACCTACTTGAGTCCGCATCGTCGCCTTCTCACCAATGTGCAGGTGGCACAACCCGTCTGTCCTAACCAGAGGCACCAATCGACTCTACGTCCTCAATGTGAAGGTGGCACAACCCGTCTGTCTCGCTGCTTGTCTGGACGACGAGGCGTGGTAGTGGCATGAGCGCTTCAGGCACCTTCACTTCGACGCCCTGAAGCAGCTAAGTGCCAAGGAAACGGTGGGAGGCCTGCCGTGCCTCGACCACGTGGAGCACAACGTGGCCCCCTTTCCCAGCACTCGAGCTTCTGAGCCAAGGAGCGGCTCGAGCTCGTGCAAGGGGACTTGTGTGGCCCTGTGACACTGGCCACACCAGGAGGACGACGCTACTTCCTGCTGCTCGTCGACGACCTCTCCCGCTACATGTGGGTGATGGTCCTCGACAGCAAGGGAGAAGCTGCAGACGCCATCAGGCGCACACAGGCTGCGGCGGAGGCAGAGTGCGACCGCAAGCTGCGCGTACTGTGCACGGACACGGCGGCGAATTCACGACGGCTGAGTTCGCATCGTACTGTGCGGATGAGGGCATTCAACACCACTTCTCCACGCCGTACAACCAGCAGCAGAACAGCGTCATCGAGCGACGCAACCAGACGGTTGTGGGGATGGCTCGGGCACTCCTCAATCAGAGGGGGATGCCGGCTATCTTCTGGGGAGAGGCGGTGGTGACGGCCGTCTACATCCTCAACCGCTCGCCTACCAAGGCTCTCGACCGCAGGACGCTGTATGAGGCTTGGCATGGGCGCAAGCCGACGGTCTCCCACCTACGGGTTTTCAGCTGCCTCGCGTTCGCCAAGGACCTTGGCTACATCGGCAAGCTCGACGACAGGAGCACCCCAGGGGTGTTTCATCGGCTACGCGGAGGGCCTACCGCATCCTAGCCTCTCCACCGGTTCCGAAGATTCTTTCGGCATCAATGTGCTTTTGGAATCTTCCTATGAAACAAAAAACATTCAGGAACTGTTTAGGACAGAACATGCCTCAATAGAAAGCGAGCTTTTTCACGTGTGCGCACGGGGCGTGACGTGGTGTTCGACGAAGGGCGTGGATGGGCGTGGGACAAGGCGGTGGTCGACGACTCGACTCTGACGTACAATGACTTCACTATCGAGTAAGTCCACTTCGAGGGAGCTGGGGGAGTGGGCAGCTCTTCTTCACCGAGCGTGC
Organism: Urochloa ruziziensis; assembly: GCA_015476505.1. Classification (NCBI taxonomy): domain Eukaryota; kingdom Viridiplantae; phylum Streptophyta; class Magnoliopsida; order Poales; family Poaceae; genus Urochloa; species Urochloa ruziziensis. Next base: position 50,889,508 of record CM027126.1, read on the forward strand.
CTACCCTAGTCCTTGAGCCTCCACCGACTCCGGCGCCCACCACTCCGACAGCGCCACGCTCTCGAGCCACGACTTCGGCTGCGACGAGCTCGTCGCCGACACCACCTCAGCCGGCGACCCCGCGCACTCCAGCCCTGATAGCTAGTCCTCCGAGCACGTTTAATCCGACACCAGCTCATGTCGAGCACAGCCTGGTGGAATTCGCTACCTCACTCTCCCACGATGAGGAGCGGATCGACGCGTACCACGACGGCGAGCCATTGCGGTATCGTACGATGGAGGATCTTCTCGGTGACCAGCCGGTGTCGGGACTGGTGCCTCACGATCTGGAGGGGCAGTTGCACCTTGCGTGCGAAGACGGCGAGCCTCGGTCTTTCGCGATGCAGTCGGAGATGGACGCGGTTGAGAAGAACCACACTTGGGAGCTTGCTGATCTCCCTCGAGGTCACCGTGCGATCACCCTTAAGTGGGTGTTCAAACTCAAGAGGGATGAAGCCGACGCCATTGTCAAGCACAAGGATCGCTTGGTGGCTCGCGGTTTCATACAGGAGGAGGGGATCGACTTCGACGATGCCTTTGCTCCTGTGGCACGGATGGAGTCCGTGCGACTCCTTCTTGCGTTGGCGCGTCCATCACATGGACGTGAAGTGAGCGTTTCTTAACGGCGACTTGAAGGAGGAGGTCTACGTGCACCAGCCGCCGGGGCTTGCGATCCCGGCAAGGAGGGCAAGGTGTTGCGTCTACACAAGGCCCTCTACGGCTTGCGACAGGCACCGAGGGCGTGAAATGCCAAGATAGATTCCACGCTCAAGGGGATGGGCTTCGAGCAAAGCCTGCACGAGGCGGCCATCTACCGGCGGGGCAACGGCGGCAATGCCCTGCTGGTGGGTGTCTATGTCGACGACTTGGTGATCACTGGCACCAAGGATGCGGAGGTGGCGGTGTTCAAGGAAGACATGAAGGCCACCTTCCAGATGAGTGACTTGGGGCCTCTCTCCTTCTACCTAGGGATCGCGGTGCACCAAAACGACTCCGAGATCACGCTTCGACATACCGCCTACGCCAAGCGCGTCGTTGAGCTAGCTGAGCTCACCGACTGCAACCCAGCTCTCACTCCGATGTAGGAGAGGCTGAAGCTCAGCCGCGACAGCATGACGGAGGAGGTGTACGCCATGCAGTACCACCGTCTTGTGGGGAGCCTTCGCTACCTCGCCCACACACAGCCGGACTTGGCATTCTCCGTCGGTTACGTTAGTCGGTTCATGCAGCGACCGACGACGGAGCACCAGCAAGCCGTGAAGAGGATCATCCGCTACATTGCGGGGACTCTCGACCACGGTCTCTACTACCCGAGGTGTCCCGGGCTGTACAGCGATAGCGACCACGCTGGCGACATCGACACCAGCAAGAACACAAGCGGGATCCTCTTCTTCCTCGGCAAGTGCCTCGTGAGCTGACAGTCGGTGGTGGTGGCCTTGTCCAGCTGCGAGGCCGAGTACATAGCGACATCCACCGCCTCGATTCAGGCGCTCTGGCTCGCTCGACTGCTTGGTGATCTCCTCGGCATAGACACTGGAGCAGTGGAGCTCAGGGTGGACAGCAAGTCCGCTCTGGCCCTGGCAAAGAACCCCGTTTTCCATGAACGGGGCAAGCACATCCGGGTGAGGTACCACTTCATCCGTGGCTGCTTGGAGGAAGGAAGCATCAAGGCGAGCTACATCAACACCAAGGACCAGCTTGCAGATCTGCTCACCAAGCCCCTTGGGAGGATCAAGTTCCTTGAGCTTTGCTCTAGGACCGGGATGTTCCAACTCTCCCACAAGACGACGCACAAGACTTAGGGGGAGAATGATGGGAATAAGTCTTTGTACTTGGTCTTTGTGGGGTTGATCTTTGTGGAGCTGCAACACAACTACTAGGACATCAGTTAGGCAGTTGGGGCAGCAGCATCTTGGACTGCTATTAGCAGCCAGGACATCATCTAGTTAGGCATCTAGGACAGACATCTAGGACAACTTCTGCATGGCATCTAGAACAGCAGTTAGGCAGCATCTTAGACTAGTTTTTCAGCTTGTGTTGGTTGGCTCGTGGCTGGCTATAAATAAGTAACCTCAGCCCCTTGGGTTGGCAAGGCATTGTGAAGAGAAAAACCCGAAAATTGTCCCAACTCTTACTGTCATCCTCTCCCAATGAGAGTAACCATTCAGCTACCAACAGCCGTCACCAAACTTGATCGTTCCAACGACGCCTGTGTCGAGCTCGGAGAAGGTCTCGCGTTTTCCGGTCATGTGGTTGTTGGCGCCGAGTCTAGGTACCACAACTTCTTCTCGCCGCCACCGCTGTCATTGCCATCTTCCCCGAGGTAGAATTGCGCTCGAATTTCGTCGTCGTCGTTGAGGCCGCACACTCGCGCCATCATGAGCATCTGCTCGTCGTCGTCCTCTTGCACGAGGTGCGCGCGCTCTAGCCGGCACGACTCCTTGCAGTCGCGGATCCCCTGCTATTCGTTTTCACCCCACCATCGCTTTTCTACCACTCTTCTCCCCTGTGCTCTGCACGTCGCAACCCCCTTCATCCCTGCTTCTGTTGTTGCCACACCTACCCTAGATCCTACTGCCACAGATGACAACACCAAGGTCCATATGCCCTTCGTTGATATAGAACACAGCAGTTGCCTCGCCTATACCTTTATTTAGCCAGCTTGCCCTGACCTAGAGCTTTTCATCACGCCTTCCCTCGAGTAGCGTGGATGTGGTCTTCTCGTCGGACTGGCTCCCTCGTCCCATGGGATCATGATGGTGGTATTTAGGTAGGTGGTGTTGTGGCACCCGTACTAGCGCGAGGCAGTCAACCGTTGCGGCCCCATCAGCATGGGAGGGTGCCGAACTTGTGGCCAACAACTTTTCTATGAGCTTTGGACCAAGACCGGCATCCGAATCGTGTTTGGGGTGTTCGAGCAGGTTTGTTGTGTCCACAAGACCTACCTTACGGAAGGGGCATGGGCGGAAGCGGGTACATGGCCGCGCGATGTCGCCTGGAGGGTAGATGCGTAACGTCTTCATTGATCTTGGTACGTTGCTCAAAAGCACGCGCTAGCGCCACGGGCTTCTGCATCTTGACCTCAGTGCTCAGAGGCTCGCCACGCCCAGAGGAGATGGTAGATGGGCCGACTTTTGTAGGGAATTGGGTCTTCCAGACGCCACATCACCCACCAACAGTAACTTCTCTCCCACCTCCCTGCCTACTCCGCTCTTTCCCCACATGAGATGTGACGAAATAGACTTCAGGCGGTTCAACAAGGTTGAAGTGCATTCATCCCTGAGGGATGCCTTGTCAAATCGCACAAGGAAATGTAGTCACCGTGCTCAGGCCCTACATGCCGTCGATAGCACATCAACTCGGATGTCCAATCCTTGTGCGGAGCGGACATACCTCATGGCTCTCCTCTGAGCGGCTCCCTCGCCTATAAAGACCGTTGGTCGCAAGGGTCTTCATAGTGCTTGTTCTATACTAGCTTTGCACACCTAGTATTCTAGGTGCCTCTCTACTGACCACCTCGCTGCCGGCCCAGTACAACCTTCAGAACGACTACCGCTCGACATTCTGCTCCTTGGCGAGCTCATTCTTGCGCATGTTCTAGGAGAGGGTCAATCGCAGAGCATCGCCCGACGAGGGATCCAGGTTGCCACCTCTCTCTGCAACACTGATAGAGCTGGAGTGCCCGATCTTTCGGTGAGTGGAGGATAATTTCGACTTGGGCGGAAGTAGACCCTCACGATCCGACTACGACGAGCGAACCCGAAGCGCCAATGCAATCGCTGAACCAACTCCCTGTGGTTACCGACCTTGTTGAAGCAAGATCAGCCTGATCACGAAGATCAATTCCTGTGCGCAATCGAAGAACGAACAAGAACGAGAGGCGAGCAATCTTATTATCACTCGAAGGTGGAGTTCTGAATCACGAGGACAGCACGTATTTGTGCGGCCGTGAATGTAGCTAAAAGCTAGATGTAAAACAAAACTCAAGTGTTCTTGGCGGCGGCTAGGAGGTATATGATAGGGGGAGGACGTCCACAGGGGTGCTAGGGTCGTGCTCCAACCCTAGGACGCGTCTCTAATGGACCCAACTTGATACACGGCCCGTGGGCCAAAATAAGGTGGCGCAGCACCTGGACAGAAAAACCTTTGGTCAATGATTTGACGATTGCGGCCGCTTCGGGAAAGATATGGACATGAGTCCGGATCCATATGAAAGTAGACTTCATAAGCTTTCCATCAAGTACTTGAACGCCCCAAACGGAGTCCAGATGAGGTCGTGGCGGCCGTCGAAAGTCAGGACTTCCCTGCAGTCCGAATCCAGCGTTTCCAAAACGTGTTGGATTCAATCTCTTTATTTCCTTAGACCAAAAGTGACGTGATAGCCTGTTGTAAAACGTGGGAACACATGGACTTGGTCCCCAATCAACCTCTTTGGTCCTCCATGCCTTCCTTGTACATTTAACACTCTTCATGTGTGTCATGTCCTCATCAAACACGCTCGTCGTTCTACCACATCGCACAGTGGCGGTTGGCCACTCGCCCATTGTCGACCAGCGCGTGCACAATGCGCGGGTGGCAAGATCTCTGTCACCACCTTGCCAACGCTCTCGCTACGCCACCCCATACCTTCTCAACAACCGCTCCCCCTGCTGTCCATTTTCACGCCACCATTGACTTTTCTGCCACCACACCACTCACACCACTCACCTCTCTCGTGCTTGGCACGCCGCAACCCCCTTCATCAAGCTTGCCCTCGAGTACCGTGGCGGCGGTCCTCTCGTCACAATGGCTCCCTCTTTGCATGGGACCATGATAGGTGTTCCCGATTTTACGTAACATTGAGGCAAGCTGGTTGACAGCCTTGATGCCAATTACTTCATACTACTTCATACCAATTTCTTTGTACATATCCATTGAGATGGTCAAGCTCTTGCAAGCTCTAAATGAATATAGTATAATGAAGAATCAAGACAAATAAGGATCGTAGTTTGAATCTCAATGAAGAACTAGGCATGGTTGACGCATTCTGTCTAATAAGACTGGGACATTGACGTTTAACATGATGGAGTTCATGAGCCTATAGTAGAGATATGACTGGATTCATGAGCCTAATAGAGATATGACTATAATTTTTCTGGCTCCTAGCCATCTGCCACACATGCATAGCTGAAATAGCTCTATTTACATTAGAATTCCATGTTTTAGTCACAGATACTTTTGTTTGTGTCCATGATTTTTAATTGTTGTCTCTATGTAACAGTGTGATGTTCAAAAGGCTTGCATCAGATTGAAAAAAAATTGTGGAAGATGCAAGAAGACAAATAAATGAGTATTCTGACTCCGCTGTTTGACATCTTATATGTATGCATTATAGGGAACCTTGCCTGTTCATGTACTCACTTCCACTTACACATATTCAGGTGCCTGAATGCATAGACACGCTCGACACGCTCGCACAAGCTGGAATTAAGATATATGGGTCCTGACAGGTGCTTCTAAATAAGAACATCTTATTTCAACCCGACTATTGTTTTTTTCTGATTCATGTGCTTCTCCAATTGCAGGTTTCTTGTAGCCTACTTAGGCATGGCATGACACAAATAATCATCACACTGGAACAACCTGACATCATCACCTTGAAGAAAAATGGAGACAAACAAACAATTGCTAAGGTGAATGATTGATTACATCAGCATGCTGCAGCCACTTTACATGTAAAACACAATCAACTTTTGGAATGCCCCATATTTATAATGATAGCTCCCTAGTGTTTGAAAAAAAGTGACAAGGCATACATTCACAATTATTAATTGAGAACCTAGTCAATCAATTGTTACATCCTCTTTTCAGATCTCCAGGCATCAAAGCAAAGGGTTGTGGATCAGATAGAGGATGGCATCGAACAAATTGGCATTAGTTCTTATTCTTTGTTTTTGCTTATGATGTTGTAGGCTGTCATGGCAAGTGATGTTGCCGTTGCCCAATTCCGCTTTCTGGAACGACTACTGGTGCATGGACATTGATGTTACCGGCGAATCTCAGTGATGTCACGATTAACGTTTATTTTGATTTACTAACCAGGCTTTGTAATTCAAGTGTTGTGATAATATTTTGGGGCTTGATGTGCATCTGCTATTTCAGATCTCCAGGCATCAAAGCAAAGGGTTGTAATCTACAAGAATGCTACTTTTGGTACTATCTTTCTGTACGAAGCATTTGCATGTTTCTCCGGGAAGCCAGCTTATAATGATTGGTTCTTGTCATTCTATAATGTTTTCTTCACTACCCTTCCCGTCATTGCTTTGAGAGTGTTTGACCAGGATGTGTCTGCTAGGCTGTGCATACAGGTAACTTAAACAGTTTGGGAACAAATAAAATCGGCTGGAGTTGTACACAAATTTGTATACACTAGTTAAAAACTCTAATTTGTACTGTTATTATTTGATTTACTAAATACTCCCTCCGTCCAGGACTGATAGGCGTATTTTGATCCGCCAAAAGTCAAACTTTATAAACTTCCAATAATTACTTAAATTGTAAGCAAATTTAATATATAAATTTTGCATCAATATGTTTCTACTTAAAGTTATCTTGAGATGAGATTGAGTCTTCAGCAATTAACATTAAGACTTAAGAGTCAAAATCTAATTTGAAAGATTTTTCTCCATCCGAATATGTCTATCATTTCTGGTCGGGGGGAGTAATATGCTAGTTAGACCACTCAAATGTAAAAATATAAATGGATCAGAAAATGCTATCCCGATGTGTTTGCTTTACCTACTTACAACTCATATTATATAAGTTAATATGTATTCTGCTGGAGAGGAAACAAAAAATGATAGACACAATTCAAACACATTTGAGAACTGTGATGATATCATCTCCTGGAGAGGAAACAAACACAATTCATTCAGCTCAAAATCTATGTATGGCTCAATATCTGGGAATGGAAAAAATAATCAATTCAAACACATTTGGAAGGCGAAGCTTCCTTACAAAATCAAGATATTCATGTGGCTACTAGAGAATAATGCCGTATTAACAAAAGATAACATGATCAAGAGGAAATGGAATGGGGATCCAACTTGTTATTTCTGTAATCAATCTGAGGATGCCAATCATCTTTTTTTTCAGTGCATAGTGTCAAGAACTGTGTGGGAAATCATTGGTTCATGTTTTGGGGCAAGTAATATACCCAACTCTATTGAACAATACAAAAAATGGATCAAGTTGTGGCTCCCTGGGGGGGGGGGGGGGGGGGGGGGACAATGTACATATGTTCGGCCTAGCTGCCGTCTGTTGGGCAACCTGGAAGAGTAGAAACAAAGCTTGCTTTCACAAAAAACTGCTGAGAAACCCTGCTGAAATAATCATACATGCTTGTTCGTTTATGAACTATTGGGCAGGGCTATATGGAGCTGATATGCAAGGGCGGCTACTGGAAGGCGTACAGACTCTTCTTGCATGCGCACACCAGGTGCTGGCCAGGCAGAACACCAGGTCTTCGGCAAGACTGGAGCTTCAGCAACAAGGCGAGACCCCAGAGGAGGACACAGCTGAATGAAGGGCATGAAGGAAATGCAGTGAAGTCTGTTCTAGGGAAGGAATACCAAACAGTTACTTTTGTTTTCCCCCGATGTAATAATCTGAAGTATGTCTCATGTAAGGAACTTGGCCTGGGAACCCTGGACGTGCAGGTGTAGCAGGTCTAGCCTGAATCAGGTCTAGCTTAGCTGCAGTTGTCTTTTGTTGCTATTTCCTTTCGCCTCCCTGTCTGTTCCCAAAACTATCTGATATTTCCGTTGATGAAATGGAAATGGGGCAAGGCCTCGTCTCGAAAAAAAATGTATTCTGCTTCCGTCCAATCAGTAGTTTGTGAACGGGATGGAACATGGCTCCTTCCATAGTTTGTATCGTCTTTGTTTTTCTATTTTGATTGAGATGCACGGCCTCTTTTTGTAACCGTGAGTTTTTTTGGGGGTGTTAATATTTAAAAGTGTGACTTCCAAAAGTCCAGGACTTGTAAGTTTATAGTAAAGTATTTTGATCTACGTATCTATACTATAAAGCACGACGAAGATGAACAACGCCGCTGAGGTGCGGGACTCCTTCGTCACCTTCGCGGCCTAATTGAATGATGCGCAACGCCAAGCCACCAAAGACGCCAACACTATTGCGGGCCTCATCGTTTCGCGGCCTAATTGAATGATGCGCAACGCCAAGCCACCAAAGACGCCAACACTATTGCGGGCCTCATCGTGCGTCGAATACTTGGGAAAGCCTGGCGTGGTAACCATCACCCTACGACCGCGAGGTGGAGAGGAACATGCTCGTGTTCTCGACCTCGGCGGCGGCACACGTCAGCGCCATCGAAGACGGGGTCTTTGAGGTGTGTGCCACCATCAGCAAGAAGCTTAAACACATCGGGCAGATCCGCACGGTAGGATCATGCATTCTTCTTATGCTAGAGTATTGGCATGCTTAATGTTGATTACTTTTAATCTAAAATTCTTATTTATTAGGCATTTTCTGAATATGTCACTATCGTATAGATTTTTAAACACGTGTCTGCGGCACGTGCCCTTCTGCTAGTCTATCTATAAAGCACGATGGAATTTTCATTTCGTCCGTCGTCATTTATATCCTACACCGTCAGATTCTATAATGATTGAACACTCTAGATTAATCTAAAGAGTTCATGTTGACTACATCTCACATTTGAGCCATTTTTTTAAACACGTGTCGCTAGTTTAATAAAGTACTTTATAAACACCTAATAATTACTTAAATTGTGTCTCGCCTCGCCTAAGGTTGGGGCGGTGGAGGCTCGTCTCTTGCATTCTCAACACTCCTTTAATGAAGTCAACCCATATACCCTCGCATGTATATATTGTCCACTCCTATGTTGGAAGGAATTTTTTTAATATCATTTTTTGTGGAATTACAAAATAATATCTCGTAATCCAAAAATTTCAAAATTATACCCCAATCCTCGACTCAGCTGATGAAAACCAAACTTTGTCAGTGATTTCGTCGGCCCAGTTGATGATGAAATATGTTTTGTCAGCACATTAGACAATTTCTGTCTGACAGGACGAAGATTCGTTTGACATGCTAATTTGGTTGGACGGGTGGACGAATTCTCTATTTTCGTCTGCTGGTTGCATCTTCAAGATTTTTGTTGGACGGGTGGACGAATTCTCTCTCTCCGTGCGTGCGGCACGGCTGAGGGTGGGAGGCGCGGAGGGGAGTGGCCGACGGCTTGCCGTAGGGGCAGCGGACATCGCAGCGTGCATGGCTGGCCGGCCAGCGGGCGATAGCGGGGGGCGCGACGACAGTGAACAGGCGGCGTGGCGCGGCTAATTCTGAGGTGTTCTTTTTCCAGAAATTGCAATTCGATGTGGATGAATGTAGATCTTCAATATAGATGGTACATCTTCAAGATTTGGATTTAGGGTTTGTGGTAGGATTAGGTATAATGTAGATTTTTAGAAGCTTTTATTTAGGGTTAGGCCTAGGGTTTAAGGTTAGGCCTAGGGTTTAAGGTTAGGCCTAGTGTTTATTAGAAGTTTTTGTTTAGGGTTAGGCCTATGCATGAGCTAGATTTATGTTACTTTAGGGTTTAGGTAAGCTTTGGGTTTAGGGTTATTTAATTTGGGATAGACATTAGATTTAATTTGTAATGTTATTTAGCAGCGATTTATATAAATTTAGGTGTGTATAACTTGTAGTATGAACTTTTGGCGGGTGAAAAATCCCTTGCTAAAGAAGGCAACTATATCTCAAAGCAGATAAAGTCAAGGCAGCTTGACTTTGCTCGTCACGCGTTTCTTTCGCAGCTCTTTCCTGGATTTTTCGTTGATTCCTCTTCACCCAGCGATGCAAAGTGGAAAACCCAGATTTTGATATCAGCGAATACATACTATTTACGATAATTTGAATAGGTTTTACTAAAAGTGGTAAGACAGAAACGAAAGCCTGCAAAGCTAAAGGATTAGATGAGCTACCACCTACTAAGAGTTCCCCGACAAACACTTGTTTTCATCATTGATCTCCTAATCCTACTGGGAACTCTTAGTAGGCGGTCTTTTTTGAACTAAACTTTGTTGCCTTCCGCGCGCAAAACGAATGGGGGATGTGACTCACAAGCGACTGCCAGTGAGATACTGGAGGAAGGTGGGGATGACGTCAAGTCCGCATGGCCCTTATGGGTTGGGCCACACACGCGCTATAATGCAATGATAATGGGAAGCAAGACTGTAAGGCAGAGCGAATCTGGAAAGATTGCCTCAGTTTGGATTGTTCTCTGCAACTCAGGAACGTGAAGTTGAAATCGCTAGTAATCATGGATCAGCATGCCGCGGTTAATATGTAATCAGGCCTTATACACACCGCCCATCACACCCTGGGAATTGGTTACACCCAAAGCATCGGGACTTATGTGTACTACTAGTGCCACAAAGGCCATTGGTGGTCTTATTGGCGCATACCACGGTGGGGTCTTCAACTGGGGTGAAGTCGTAACAAGGTAGCCCTAGGGGAACCTGTGGATGGATTGAATCCTTCGCGATGTAAGTTCCCTCGGCTTAAAACCCATATGAATTGCTCCTATGATTCCCAGCGCTTTTATCCAATGATGTTATCCCCACGGATGAAAGAAATAAATCAATTAAATAGTGATAGCCATGTTGAGCCTAAATTTGATTGCAATATTCTATGGGAATGGGGAAATCATTTATGGTCCCATGGGTATTGATTTTAGTCAGTTCCCTCATACCACCATTGGGCATCCAAATATGGAAGATGCTACTATTAGAGACTTGAAAGATTGGTTTGTAGCATATTTTTAGATGGATGGAAGTATTTATTCAGTTACGATTCAATGATGAGGTGAATCAACTGTTTCCAAATAAGCAAGAACTAAAGGACACAATGTCACAGTGGGCCATTGTGTCACTAAGAGAGGTGTGGGTGAAGAACTCCAGCCCATCCAAATATAGTGCGAAGTGCAGGGATCCTGAATGCAATTTTCTATGTACATGCACACAAGCTAAAGAATGAGCTATACTGGATTGCTTCTATAGTGAGAAATCATAGTTGTACACTGTTGACGGCTGTTATACCCCAAATTTAGGCCGTCAACTTTTGCATAAATAATACAAAATGATAACATCGACATTAGTGATAAGGCTTATTTCTAATAAGTTCCACGAGTGTTGTAAATTATGAATGCAGGCTACCTAACAATGGAAATGAAGTGGATACATGCTAAGGTAGCACAAGCACTCAAATCCAGCCAACCAAGGGCTGCCACCTAAGCTTCCCACGGATCCATGGCCCACAAGAGCAAGGAAACACACTCTCGACCAATCACGTGCAAACACACGAATTGAAGGGCACACAACCGGAGCTAAAAGTACCATTTCACCCCAAGCATACCCTACACTTCAGAACCCACCTGTCAGTCAGCTGTCCAAAGGCGGTTGTGGGCAGGGCCCACAGAGGGTCGGCCGAACCAGGGGTGGCCCCTCTCGTCCCTGGCTGCCACGTGTCCACTCCTATGACGGTTACAAGGAATATTCCCTGGTGGATGCTCCAGAAACCGACCTTCACCTTCCTATAAATACTAGAAGGGGGGGGGGGAGAGAATGGAGCAACTTTGATCCAAGCACTCTTCACACTTCTCCCTCTTCCCTCACCTCAATAGGAGGCTTCTATGGAGGAGAGTAGCTTAGGCTAGTTTAGCCTAGGGGTAGAAAGGTAGAGAGAGGGAGACAGTGAGTTGGAGAGGTGTTCATGTTCATCATGAACACCCTCTCCGTTCATATATTTCTGGAGATGCTTCGCTGTTCTTATCAAAGTAAGTGTTGCGTAAGTCTCTTCGATCTTCTATGATTCAGTATAGTAAGTAGTAGCAAGTTTAGGCTCTCACTTGTGGGTTCGTCGCTTCACATATTGTGGAGTGCTGTGGCGAGTTTACAGACCGGAATGTGTTTACGGACCACAGTAGTAATCGGTGTCGTAGGCGTGGTGCCTGAGTCGTAGATTACACATTGTTTGCGCATCTTAACCCACGGTTTTGCCGGGGTAGGCTGCGGGTGGTGACAGCCCCGTTGGACCCTCTGAAATCCCTCACGTTCGGTTAAGTCGTAGAGCTGTTAACCCCGTTGGGTTAAGCTGTAGAGTTGTTAGCCGGAGCTGTTAATCGGTGTCGTAGGCGTGGTGCCTGAGTCGTAGATTACACTTTGTTTGCGCATCTTAACCCACGGTTTGGCCGGGGTAGGCCGCGGGTGGTGACAGCCCCGTTGGACCCTCTGAAATCCCTCACGTTCGGTTAAGTCGTAGAGCTGTTAGCCGGAGTCACTATGTATGCAGTGTAAGCCGGTGCCCAAAGCAAGTAGGAAGTAGAGATGCCTTGCTACCCGATGCTAGAATCTTAGACTATCCTCTCATCCTTATCTTCTTGGTCAGAATTCCTTGGGATCTCCTAAACCGTAGTGTGCACACACATTCCTTGGATTCGATACCCTTGGAATACTCTTAGGGGAAAGCTACGATGATATTTGCGCGCTTGCAGATTTTCTGTAGACGTTAAGTGTCACCAGGTTTTCTAGCGCCGTTGCTGGGCAACCGGCTGCGACGTTAAGAAACGCCAACAAGCTTTCTGGTGCCATTGCCAGGGATAACCAATATCTGATAGCGACGTTAGTAAGTGTCAAGAAGCTTTCTGGCGCCGTTGCCGGGGAACGGTTGCTGCATCTCTACGAATCTGGGAATCCCTCGTATCCCTTTTTAACTTTTCTTTGATTCTACCTTTACCCCCGCTACCCATGGAAGGTTATCCTTGTACATACCTTCTGACCCAAAGAGACCGATCTTTAGAGCCACCATTTCAAACATCTTTCTCATCAGGCTACCAGATTCCCGTCTCTCTCATAGAGCTTGTTCAGAAAAATTCTTTCTCGAGGTTAGGCTATGAGAACCCCTTTCATCATCTACAGGAGTTTGAGCACTTGTGCTCTAGTCAGCTCATAGCTGGCTTGACACATGATGCCCTTAAGATGAAACTTTTTCCCTTTTCCCTTAGCGGAAATGCTAAGAAGCTGTATTTCCGTCCTGAGCGAAGTGCGGACAGCTGGGATAATCTGAGGACAGTTTTTTGTTCCTCCCTCTTCCCCCTATCTCGCATCTGCTCCTTACGAGTACAGATCATCAACTTTCACAGAGAGAGGAAGAATCGCTAGATCTAGCATGAGCTCGTTTCTCTACCTTGGTAGATACGTGCCCAGTCATATCACTTCCCGACCATGTAATGCTTCAACATTTCTGGTTCGGACTGGCGACGCTAGGCAGCGGGTCATTGCAATTTCCGAAGGTTCGTTCTTGTTGAAGACACCAGCTGAGGGAAAAATGCTTTTGGATTCTATCCAAGGCACGGCCTCCCCAGCCGTCTTACAAAAAGGTGCCCCGTCAGGAGGAAAGAACATCGAGTTACCATGAAACTTCCTCACCCGAGTTTGAGTTTCCAGGTCTATCATATCTACACTCTGGCTGAAGAGTTTTCGACTGAACAACACATGTCTTGGGGAAGAAGTGCCTCGCACGTGTTCAACCCCAAGATCACCCTATGATATTTTCTTCTAGACTCTCTCGCAGGTTTTGTCCCGGGAAGAGAAGGAGCTATAGTTGAAGGAAACGGTTGTCCTTGACAACCCGCTCCAACCACTAAAAACTCCACTAGAAAGAGATGTCGTAAGGGTGAGGGACCGTTACGCTTTTAGCCAAGGCAATATCCAAAAGCACCTTTCCGTGCCTAGGATTTTACCTTGACACTTGGCCACACATTCACAAGTTCTATGGAACTACCTTCTGGGCCAAGGAAAGCATAACGACCGTACCGATTGGAGCAAGTGAATCACAACTCACATTCTTATCCTTGCTACCAATCGATGCCAACCGAGTCATGAGTTTCTCCACATCTTTATCCCGTACCTTGACTCGATTGATGCCTGCTAGAAGTTGAGCTAAACTCGCATCATATGAACTTCCATCAGAAGCATGGGACGAACGTTTCCGTCTCATGAGCGAGACGAGCTGAGAGAGGAACTCGTTCTTGAAATCCCTTGAGCTTGGATTGACCGGTCCACAGAGTTTCACAGTCTCTTTCATAAATGGGACCGTAGTCCTCTTAAAGCTCTATCTCTCGCATGGTGATTGACTTACCCTGCTCATGAGCACAATGCACCATCATCGTTCATCTCAAGAATTGTGCTCTATCTTTTCGTCTCGGTATTCCTAGTCCAGAGTGCCATGATGCTACGAGCGTGAGGATTCTCTAGGGAGACCCAATCATAGATTTCCCGGAAGTGTCCCACTTGTGCTCATCATAACACCCCAACAAAACTCGTAGTCGTGTCAAGGCACCAACCTTGCTGCCTAGGCGATCCTTTTCACTCTAAACCATTTCGGGCAAGCAAGGGCAAGGACGAAGATGCAATTGAGCATAGAGCAACCCCGGAGTAGAAAATTCTCATGAGCATCCATGATTCACATTTCCTAGAAGAGAACTTTCTATCCTCGGGTATGCTCGAGGCACCAACCATGCAGACTACGACATAAACATAATCGTTGGAGGTCGAGTTGGACATCACCGATGCGGGCAACACAATGCAATTTCAAGCACCACTGGATCACCAATCCCAGTGACCACCACGGTTTTGTCACTCAGTTGAGTTCTGTCCTGACTTTATGAAAACGTTGCTTGGCTTGATTTGGCATAGTTGAGGTAAAGGTCATTTGGTGACTCAACCCAACCTAGCCATCTCATGGGCTTAGCCATGTTTTCACAACGTGGGCAGGAGACAACTCAACTCACCTCAGTCCAGCCCATGTACCTGAGCAACGGGAGGCCTAGCGGAGCCCATCAGGGTTTGGCCGACCCGGCCGAACCAGGATCAGCGCCGCCGCCTCTCAGCTCTCACGTGCACGCTCCACTCAACATTCACAAGCCCGTTCTGCGGTGTCCCATTGAGTTTGTGTGGCCGAGGAGGGGGATCTCGCCTTCAAAGACCCATCTTCTCCCCTCTCCTCTCTTCACTTGCCACATTCCTTCCAAACTCACTCCCAAGAAGCTCACACAAATTTTCTTCAAGTCTTCCCTGCTCATGGCTGACCAGGAACTTCGGCCGGCCAAGGGAGAGCTCCGTCCCAAGGGCATGGCACTTCGGCCGCCCCATGGGATCGACACACCGGGGCTACCCAAGACGCCGGAGCATTTTGCCCCGGTGCAGGGCCGTCCTCAGAATCTCCAAGGCCGGATCTTCGTCGCGACTTGTTCGGAGTGTGCACTCCGGATGCCGCAGGAGGAAACAGGATCCAGCTAGCCCCACCTTCTTCGGAGAAGGGGATGGCCGAGTCCCGCAAGACGCCCTCCGACAAGAGGCACGGGCAGCGGAAGGAGAAGAACCGAAGCCATGACGACATGGACATAACACCACAAGGCTCCATGGTTCAGTAGCTGACCTCACTAGTCATTGAGTTGCGCTTAGAGAATAAGAGGATAGTATAGCACTAGCTGAACATAGTGCAGAGGCGGATAATTTGAAGGACAAGTTCTGCGTCCTCCGCCGTGGCCTTAACGCTAAGCTGCAGCGCCTCTATAAAGTCACAGGACACGCTAAGCTCTATGATGCACCGATCTAAAGAGCGTGTCCTGATCGTTTCCCTTTTCTCACCATAGGCGCTTTAGATTAGGTTTGCTTAGATTTCCCTTTTTCATTTCTTTTGTTTTCCATTCAAAATTGTATGCGCCTCCAAAGTTTTTATTTGAATTAAATGTGACTCACCGGTCATCTAAACCGGTGAAGTCTTACTTGCTTTGATGTTGAATAAATGAAGCACCTAGGAAAAGATAAGTGTGGGGGAGAGCCACGGACTCTCCAGAACACATGGACGACTGAAAATCACGGAAATGCAACACACCGAGCTGCACCTACACGCGCACAAACGAGGAACCTGAAGCGAACCCACCTGGGTTCGGCTGAACCCAAGGGTCAGCCGAACCAAGCCTGGGCCCGCTCTGGCCCGTCCTTCTCCCTGAGTTTTGATGAAATTAATGATGATCTTTAAATTCAAACTCAAACCTTGATAAATTAAAATGTGGACCAAAAGTAATTCCCGCTCTCTTTTCAAAGTTTGGCGTGCATATGCTTTATTACTTACTGAGCTTTGATGCTTGTGAACAAATATCATTAGGAACCCCATGTTCATCTAAGTGGTTGATGTTTGAGATATGGTTTGGAAAGATGATCCTTCGCTCTTGATGTTGAAAGTACTTGGGAGAAACTTAAAATCTACACAACCTCTTGCAAGCTCCTCTTTTTATCATGCCAAGTCCTACCATTGCCATATGATGAATACCATGAAAAATCCCATACTCATATGTTGCTTGTGTTCGCTTTGAGCTTTTTCAAATGATGAGACCCTTGAATGCTTTCCTTTCGTACTTTCATGATCAAGACTATGTGCGTCATAAAATCCCCCATGCTACACTTCCTTATGGAAGCAAAGCATTGTACCATCCATCATCCACCACACAAGGTTCCATGATCAATGACTTCCCTCTCCAAAGTATCCATGAATGAAGAGACTTGGGGCTATGAAAAAAAAAGATGCATACCCAAAGAAGGTATGCCACATGCCTTAACAAGCATGTCAAAAAAAAGAGGAAAGAAGAAATGTATAGCCCAAGTCTCCCAAGGAAAGAAAACAAGGAGAGAGGAGGATCATTTGAAGCAAGTCCTTGTCCATCATGCCATCCACCATCCACGCTTAGTGATGCACGTCTTGATCTTGATCGTATGATTTGATTTCGACCAATCACGTGCAAGCACACGGATTGAAGGGCCCACAACCGGGAGCTAAAAGTACCATTTTGCCCCAAGCATACCCGGACACACTTCAGGACCCACCTGTCAGTCATTTGTCCAAAGGCGGTTGTGGGCAGGGCCCACAGAGGGTCGGCCGACCCCCTGGTGCGGCTGAACCAGGGGTGGCCCCTCTCGTCCCTGGCTGCCACGTGTCCACTCCTTTGACGGTTACAAGGAATATTCCCTGGTGGATGCTCCAAAAACCGACCTTCACCTACCTATAAATACTAGAGGGGGGGGGGGGAGAGAATGGAGCAACTTTGATCCGAGCAATATCATGCCATAAGTAAAAGTTTTCAAATTACGAAGTTTTTGGTGGAAGTAAAGTGATAATAATAGTTAAAACATAACATCATGTGAAGCCGTCATGATGTCACTCAACATGAGTCTTGTCCCATTCAACAGTCTAACCAGGAGGAAGCTAGCATGGCCAAGTCAGACTGGCAACAATCTCCTGAAGGGAACTCCTTAAAAAAAATAGTCAACAAGCAAGACTGGGTATACTAAGATGTAAGACTTACCTGTTGGGTGAAAACTACATCACTGACTTATAGACATGCAAGGCTTTTAGCTGGTGTGTTTGGTTTGCCAAAAAGCGACTAAGAGTGGGTCCTTGCTTTCAATATTTTAGCAACAAGTTCTAAGTTCATTAACCATTTTAGATAAGTAACTAATCTCTAAGCAAGCAATTGAGCAAGCATTTAA
Organism: Urochloa ruziziensis; assembly: GCA_015476505.1. NCBI lineage: Eukaryota > Viridiplantae > Streptophyta > Magnoliopsida > Poales > Poaceae > Urochloa > Urochloa ruziziensis. Next base: position 50,907,180 of record CM027126.1, read on the forward strand.
GCAACCATCAAGTTTATTCTCATCAGGTTCCCCTTCTTACTCAATGCAGCATAGTAGTCAAGTAATCTCATTAGCTACGAGAAACAAACCGTTCGAACCAAATGTCTTAACCTTGCAAGGTGAACCTAAACACATGGATCCTCGCATTCGACCCAAAAAGGGCCAACGCTCACCAGGCCATTTCCATCAATCTTTGGAATGTGTCTAGAGCCAAACTTCCCTTGGATACAAGTCTATTCGGAATACCTTGCGGCCGTGCCGGTTGGACTCGGTCTTGCACCACATGTGCACAGCATGGGCATAAATCCCAAAAGAAATAGGAAAATGTCCACCGCACCTCTTCAATTAGGCACTAGAATTATTGAGCCCATTTCTCAGCATATGTTTAGTATGTTCAAAGACTTAACCAGTGGCACTGACACGTTTTGACCTTAGTCAAATTAATCATATGCAGACGGGACATCTACCTTAAAAAAATCCCCGTTCGTCATTACTTATGATTCCAAAATAAAAAAAGAAGTACAACTCCTATAATCTCGCGAGTGACAGGAAATTACTCGACTTTTACCGTGCCCTTGTTGACGGCCATTACAACCCAGTTTTGACCGTCAACAATTCGGTGAAATGAGGATGATCATACCATGTTCCATGCATAAAAGCATTTATACTGACAAATTCCACAAGTTTTGGATGAGTTATGGTTGCAGGATGAAACAGGTGAAACAAGGGCCAAACCTGGCACAGAGCCAGGCCGGCCGGCCTCCCCTGGCCAGGTCTGGCCACGACACTGATCCAGGAGCTCAAGCAAACACCCAGGATGATCAAGCACCGTGCAATCAATGTCGGTTTGATCCAAGGACCCGAAAGGCTTAGAGTGGGAAACACATGGATTGAAGGGCCCACTTACCTCGGATTCTTGGACAGCCTCAACTAGACGCAACCGTTATCGACCTCAGGAAGCAATCAGGAGCATCCATGATGAAGGCGGTGGCCAGGAGTGCCAGGTGTAGGCCGATCGGCCTACACCAGGCCAGCCGGCCTGCTGCTGCCTCTTCACGCGACCATCTTTCGCGTAGAGGTTAAGCAGGCCGGTGGCGTGACGGTTACGGGTGCTACCGACCATGGGAGGCTATAAAAGGCTGCCTTCTCTTCCATCCAAGACACACACCACACTTCTCAAGTCTTTACTTGAAGGGAGCTCTTGTATCTTTTCCATTTCTTAGATTAGGATTAGAGTTGGAAGTAGAGTCGAGTCGAGCTTAGCTCGGATCTTCGGAGTCTTTGGAGTTCTGGTAAAGCTCTTGTATCCTTTTCTTCTTTTGAAGAGTTTATCAAAACAATACTATCTTATTCAGAGTTTAAGTTATCTTGCATATTTATTTATTGCTCTTCTCTTAGAGTAAAGTTCTTAGCTCTTTTCAGAGTTAAGTTTTGTCTCCCTTTAGTTTTAGTGTAGGGTTTAGTTTTAGCTCTACCGGATTTTATCTCGCGGGTTTGCTCGCCTTGACCGGGTTGTAAGATGCCTTAGGGAAGATGGGGATTTCTCTTGACAGGCCTCAAGAGAAATCTTAATCTTCGAGTGCAGACGTGGTGTCTGGCTTGTTGATTAACTAGGAAGTGTGTTGCACCCCACGAAACTGCAGTGGTAGGTGGCAGGTGGTGACAGCCCTGTCCGTCCTTCATAGTCCACCACATTCGGGTGTATTCATAACAGTAGTGCTGAGCCCGGAGAACCCCCTCTCTCACCCCGTTCTGAGGTTCTCCCGTTCTAGCCATCGAAGCGAGCTCTGTTCCCGGTATCTAAGCTAGAGTCTAGGCTAAGGCTAGAGTGTCTTTCGCTCTGAGTTAGGAAGTATCTAAGTTCGGTCTCTCCCAACATCTTTCCTTTTCTATAGAATTAGGAGCTCCTATGTGTCGCTGAGGACACGGTGTGTCCGAGGACCGGTGGATGGTCGCTTCCTGGTGTGATGAGTGATTGACAACGTGGTGTGGATTGACGTTTCCCTTGGCTCAAGTATTGCAGGTGTAGAATGCGGCTTGATTGCATTGGTGTAGGTGAAGAACAGGCGCGAAAGGTCTTAGCCATGGCAGCATCCGAGGAGCGGAGAGACAAGTAGGCTTGGTTCGAGGGACCCGGTGGCCGGATGGATCAAGTGCGGTTCACATGCTGGCAAGAACGAGCAAGGGGACGTGGTTCTGGTGCGAGGTAGCGGCTCACAACCGAAGCTCGTATGCGGATGAGAAGCCGGTGCAAGGTGGCAGCTAACGACCGAAGCTTGCGCGCGGGGTTTGGTGATTTGGCCACAAAATCATCGGTGGACGGTTTCCCTTGGTTTGGGCCTCAAAACCAAGGACCGAGGACTCGACGTAGCGACGGCCCGGCCTGCCAGCCAGGGGCGGTCCAACCGCCCCCCAGGGGCAGGTGTGACCGGTCCCACCTGGGCAGGTCGCCCGTGAGCGTCGAGGAGCTTCGATCCGGAGGACACGCGGCGTGATCGCAAGGCTTGCGTCGGAGGGAAGCTAGCTTGCGGTGGAAGGTGTCCCAGCCGGAAAAATCTTTGCAGAAAATGTCATATTGCCCCTGAGGCCTGAGGGGTATGTATCGCTTAGGGGTAGTTTAGTCTTTCGAGCACCACCATTTGGACTATATAATAGACCCCCTAGGGGTGGTGGCTGTCATCTCTTCTAGTTTTCTCTTTGGTTTTCCTTTGAACTAGTTTTCCCTTCATCCCCTTCACCTAGAACTACTTCTAATCTTTCTTAGTTTTGTATAGGTGAATTCATGGTTATGTGATGGAGTTTGTGCTGCTCATCTTTGTGCCATGATTTGATTTCCCGAGCTCCTTTTCTTTTTCCCATTTTCGGAGGTATTTTCGGAGCCATTTTTGAGGGATTTTCGTTCTTCACTTTCTAGCCCGTTTTCTCTCGGATTTCTTTGGGGGAATCACGTATGAGTGCCTTGTGCCTCTTTTGCTGGTGATCCCTTGCCCCCAAACGCCGGGAATCGGTTTAGATTTGAAGTTTTCGGGATGAACTCGTGGAGGGTGTGTTCTTCGCTAGATTTGAAATTCCTGGAGTTCTAGGGAGTTAGAGGCCGAGATTTTTGGGGCATAGCCTCTCCTTGAGGTGTATATCATCTACCCAAAGTTTCGTCTCAAAACTCCAAGCCGTTTGGGAGATCCGTTCTCGAGTTGACCTTTTTCCCGTGCTGTCTGGCAAGACCGGTGCGACCGCCCTCGGATACCGGTGTGACCGCCCCTGGTAGGCAAGGGCGGTGCAACCGCCCCTGGAGAGAGGTGCAACCGCCCCTGGCTGAGAGTTGGTGATTCGTGAGGTTTTCGTTCGATTCGTGTTGGATTTGTTCGATTCATGTTCCGCTGTGTTGATTTTGTTCCTAGGGTCAGTAGCCTCACAGTAGCTACGTGATCTTGGCAAGATCGGTTGGTAGGATTTGGAGTTGAGTTGGGAGTAGCCGGATTCGTGAGAGAAATTTTTATCGGCTCCCATTCACTCCCCCCCTCTCTGGTCGCCTAATCGGTCCTTCAATTGGTATCAGAGCCGGTTACGGGTCTTTGCGACTCTAACCAGTCTAAGATCCAAAGATGGCGTACCAAGATCGGGGTTCCGGGCCTCCGCACTTCGATGGGAAGAACCACCCGAACTGGGTTGCGCGTATGGGCGCTTTCTTGTGAGGCAAAGGAAAGTTGCTGTGGGATGTGACGAAAGATGAAAACTATGTCAATCCCACCAACTTAGATGCCCAGGATGCAAAGGATAGGTTTGAGGCAAACGCTAGAGCTGTTGACTACTTGTTCCGTGCTTTGTCTGCCGAGGAGTTTGAGCGTGTTTTGGGCGAGGACCTAGCTAGCCAGATCTGGCAGAAGCTCAAGGTAGCCCACGGTGGTGATAGCCATGTCAAGGCTAGGCTTTTCTCGATGTACAGGAGAGAGTATGAGAATTTTTCTCATTTGCCAGGAGAGTCTGTTGATGCTTTGTTTCAGCGTTTCACTTCGATTGTCAACAACATGAAAGCCAACATTACCGTGCTCCCATACTCGGATCATGACCGAGCTATCAAGCTCCTGCAAGCACTTGATAGATCCGTGTGGGGTGCCAAGGTTGAGGCGATCATGGAGTCGGCAAACTATGAGACTCTTTCTGTTGATGAGCTTTTCTCGAAGTTGAAGTCTTCCGAGGTGGACAGACAGTTGCTTGCCAAGGCTACGAGTCCGACTGATCCCCATAGTCTGGCTCTAGTCGGTGGCTCTGGATATGGACATGCTAACACTCCTAGACACTTTGCTTTGTCTTCTCTTGTGTCCCTTCCAGATGAAGAGTATGAGGTGCTGAGCGAGGAGGATCTCGCGTTGCTCACGAGGAGGTTCGAGCGGATGTACCAGAACCGCAAGGGTTCGAGGCGTGCCGGGAGTACGTGCTACAGATGCAGGAAAGATGGGCCACTTCATCGCCGAGTGCCCCGAGGAGATCAAGAACGACTACAACCGCAAGCACCGCCCGCGAGACGACCACAAGCACCGTCCCAAGGACGAGTACCGCTCCAAGCAGAAGAACAAGGACGAGAGAAGATCCAAGAACAAGCACGGTGGACACAAGAAGCACAGATCTCGAGCGATGGTGGCTGATGCGAGCGACATCGACACAAGCTCCACCAACACGTCGTCAAGCTCAAGCAGTGAAGATGAGGACCGCGGCCACCGCAAGGAGAAGAAGAGCTTGAACCGCAACTTCAACGGCATCTCCTTCGCCGCCGTCGACTACTGCACCATGGCGCACGACTCCGTGAAGAGCAAGGACGACTCCGACTCCGACTCCGACTCCGAGGATGAGGTATTGACAGATCCCACCTCTTTGCGTCAGGAGATTGCTAGGTTAGAGCAGTTGGTCGATAACCGCGATGATGTGCTTAGAAAGACCAACAAGGAGAAGAGGGAGTTTAGGTCTTTGCTAGGAGAGTCCAAGGATAGAGTGGCTGAGCTTGAGACCTTGCTTTCTGAGACTGGAAAGAAGGCCATGGAGTTTGAGTCTTTGCTTTGCGAGTCTAGGGAGAGAGCATCTTCGCTTGAGTCTGAGATTGCTGTTTTGAAAGATGCTCCTCTTGTGTCTGATGAGGTTGAGTGCTCGTTCTGTGATGTGCATATTGCTGATTTGGTTGTGCTTAAGGAGAAACACATGACTTGCTTGGATGAACTAGAGGGTGCTAGGGTTGAGCTTGCTGAGTTGAAGTCTAGGTCATCTTTGCTAGGTGCTTGTACTTCTTGTCCTGCTTTGCATGCTCAGTTGCTTGAATCACGCACCATGATTAGTTCACTTGAAGCACAGCTTAAATCACCTATTGCAAATTCCTGTTCTGCTTGTGATGTTGTTGCATTGAAGAATGTTGAGCTAGAACAGTGTGTGAATAGATTGCAAGATGAGAATGATGAGCTGAGACAGTGTTTGGGTTGGTTGTCTGGTCGTGAGCCTCAGCTCAAGATGTTGATTGCGAGTTTCAAGAGAGCTGATGGTTGTGGTCTTGGTTCTGAGAAGGTTGGTGAGAGTAGTGGTGAGAGAGAGAGAGATCCAGAGAGCTCCACCGCAAACATTCCCACAAACCCACCAAAAACCATTCTCAAGAACAACTTCACACCCAAACCAAACCACCTGCTGAACAAGCTTGACACCACTCCAGATCCTCCCAAGTTTCCACCTAAGTCAGAGAACTTTCAGAGGAGAGTGACCTTTGTGAGGAGTGGGGTTTATCAGCCGAGAGAGAGAGAGCACAGCCGAGAGAAACCCCAAAGCCAAAGCCAGTCCGCTTCCATTGTGAGCATTGTAGAAGGGATGGACACCTTGAGGAGTTCTGTTGGAGGAAGAAGAGGGAGGTGAGAAGAGAGAAGGAGGTGGGGAACAGGGACAGGTACTACTCTTCTCGTAGTGTGCCTGTGTCTCGTTCACCCTGGCCGAGAGGCGACGCCTTTGTGCGTACAGTTCCTAGTGGTTGCTAGTCGTGGTGTTCCAGCTGTTCGTGAGTTTGCTAGGCGGCCTCCGTTTCGCGGTCAGTTTGGTTCAGGGAGGTTCGACCGTAGCTTTGAGGCTAGGAGAGTGTCTAGGCCACGTTTTCCCCCACGTGGTGCTAGAGGTCCGATGGTGAGAGACGAGAGGGTGTCACGCGGTAGAGTTGATTTTGCTAACCCTTCTTTTGAGCAGATGGCCCGACACTGGTTTGACTCGTTTTGTGCTAACCCCTAGTGTCGAGTCATTTGCTCATTCTCGTTCTCGGTTCTGATTGTGCAGGTGGGAGGCTTGGAGAACTTTTGGTTGATGGATTCTGGCTGCTCGAGACATATGACAGGTAATGGTAAGTGGTTCTCCAGTCTCACCCCGGTGGTGTCCAGGCAGTACATCACTTTCGGGGATAAGGGCAGAGGTAGAGTGTTGTCTGAGGGTGCTATTCAGGTGAGCGACACTTTCATGTTGAAGCGGGTTGCTCTTGTCAAGAATCTTGGTTTCAATTTGCTCTCAGTTTCTCAGCTTCTTGATGAGGGTTATGAGGTTCGCTTTAAGCATGGTGATTTCGAAAATTCTTGATTCTTGAGGTGACCTTGTGTGTATGATCATTCCTGAGGGACAGATTTTTCGTGCTGATTTTTCTCGATCTTTTGGTCCTTCACGATGTTTGATCGCTGGTACTTCTTCTGAGCTTTGGAAGTGGCATAGGAGATTGGGTCATGTGAGCTTTGATTTACTCACACGCTTGAGTGCTCTTGACCTTATCCGAGGATTGCCCAAGCTCAAGTTCGAGAAAGATTTGGTTTGTGCACCTTGTAGGCATGGAAAAATGGTTGCTGCTTCTCACCCACCTTTGACAGATGTTATGACTGAGCGTCCAGGGGAGCTTTTGCACATGGATTTGGTTGGCCCCGCTCGAGTTCGTTCAGTTGGTGGGAAGTGGTATGTTCTTGTGGTTGTTGATGACTTTTCTCGGTATGCTTGGGTGTTCTTTCTGGCGTCGAAGGATGAGACTTTTGATTTTGTTCGAGATCTGATTTTGAGGTTGAAAAATGAGAGTAATGGTGGTGCCATGAGAGCTATACGTAGCGACAATGGTACGGAATTTAAGAACACTCGTTTTGATGCCTTCTGTCGTGATCTTGGTCTCGAACACCAATACTCTTCGCCATATGTTGCTTGTCAGAATGGTGTTGTTGAGAGAAAGAATAGAACACTTTGTGAGATGGCTAGGACGATGCTAGATGAGCATAGGACTCCTAGGAAGTATTGGGCAGAAGCGGTGAACACAGCTTGCTATGTTTCGAATCGGATTTTCCTTCGTGCTTTCAAGAAGAAAACTTGCTATGAGCTTTTCCATGGTCGTTCCCCCCGTGTGAGTCACTTTCGGGTCTTTGGTTGCAAGTGTTTCATCTTGAAGAAAGGAAATTTGGACAAGTTTGAGTCTCGTTCGATGGATGGAATTTTTCTTGGTTATGCTAATCACTCTCGAGCATATCGTGTGCTCAATCTTGAGACTAACCAAATCATGGAGACTTGCGAAGTCACCTTCGACGAGACCATTCCTGTGTAGCTCTTCTGCTTTTGAGTGTGCAGGTGATGATGATTTGGGACAGCCCATCTTTGAGGAAGAACAGCCTGATGATGAAGATGATGAGGAAATTCAGGCGCCGTGTGGAGATCGTGTACCTTCTACTTCCACTACTACCACGACGTTCGACGACGGCCCCTCTGCTACACCTTCGTCGAGTCGCGCTCCAGATCGAGTTCAAGTGGAAGCTGATGTTGAGGGGGAGGCAATCTCGAGGCGAGAAGCTCCCCGGCTGGTACAGAGGGATCATCCACCTTCGAAGATCATCGGGAACATGGATGAACGCACTACACGGTCGAGGTCACAGAATATCTCTCATTATGCTCATTCTGCTTTTGTCGCGTCTTTTGAGCCCAAAAATGTTGGACACGCTTTATCTGATTCCGATTGGGTCAATGCCATGCATGAAGAGCTTGAAAACTTTGAGAGAAATCAGGTGTGGAAGTTAGTAGAACCACCTCCAAATTGCCATCCCATAGGAACCAAGTGGGTGTTCAAGAACAAGAGGGATGAGAGTGGTGAGATTGTGAGAAACAAAGCGAGGTTGGTTGCTCAGGGGTTTTCGCAGCAGGAGGGGATAGATTATGAGGAGACATTTGCTCCTGTTGCCCGTTTGGAGGCAATTCGGATCCTTCTAGCATTTGCAGTTGCTAAAGGGTTCAAATTGTACCAAATGGACGTGAAGAGTGCCTTCTTGAATGGGGTGATTGAGGAAGAAGTGTATGTGAGGCAGCCCCCGGGTTTTGAGAGTGAGAGATACCCACACCGAGTGTTCAAACTCCACCGAGCTTTATATGGCCTAAAGCAAGCACCCAGAGCGTGGTATGGTAGATTGAGAGGGTTCTTGCTTAGCAAGGGGTTTGTGATGGGGAAGGTTGATAAGACGCTCTTCTTGCTGAGAAATGGCAATGATCTTTTAATCGTTCAGATTTACGTGGATGATATCATTTTTGGTGGCTCTTCTCATGATCTTGTTGCCAAGTTTGCAGATCGATATGAGCAGGGAATTTGAGATGTCGATGATGGGAGAGTTGCAGTTCTTTCTCGGGCTGCAGATCAAGCAAACCAAGGATGGGACGTTCGTGCACCAAAGCAAGTACACCAAGGACATTCTCAAGAAATTCGACATGAGCGACTCCAAGCCGATGACTACGCCGATGAGTACGACTACAGCTTTGGATGCGGATGAGGACGGAGAACCAGTGGACCAGAAGGAGTACCGGAGTATGATCGGCTCCCTCCTCTACTTGACGGCGACGAGGCCGGACATACAGTTCAGCGTGTGTCTGTGCGCTCGTTTTCAGGCTTCACCGAGGACTTCACATCGTCAGGCCGTCAAGAGGATTTTCAGGTATCTCAAGTTTACTCCTGAGCTGGGTCTTTGGTATTCTGCCGATTCCACTCTTGCACTTCATGGTTTTTCTGATGCGGATTTTGCTGGATGTCGTGTTGATCGCAAGTCTACTTCTGGTCAGTGTCAGTTTCTTGGTTCGTCTCTTGTGTCATGGTCTTCTCGCAAGCAGTCTAGTGTAGCCCAATCCACCACAGAGGCCGAGTATGTTGCTGCTGCTAGCTGCTGCTCTCAGTTGCTTTGGATCACATACACCTTGAGAGATTTTGGTTTAGACATGTCCCATGTTCCACTTCTTTGTGATAGCACCAGTGCCATAAGCGTAGCCAAAAATCCCGTGCTTCATTCCAAAACCAAACACATAGAAGTGAGGTACCACTTTCTGAGAGATCATGTGGAGAAAGGAGATATTGAGCTTGCCCATGTTTCTACCCAAAACCAGCTTGCAGACATTTTCACTAAGCCACTTGACCAAGTTACCTTCACCCGCTTGCGAGGAGAACTTGGTGTGTGTGCGGTTTTCTGAGCTGAGTTTTGGAGGCTTCTCTTGTAGCATATGTATACTATTGTATCATCTTTGTATCTTGATGTACATTTTTCTTGCTTTTGTATCTTGATTTCATCTTTTGTATCATATCTTAGGATGAGCTTCTCCTATATGCAGTGATTGGTACAACTTGCTACATTTTAGAGTTTAGGCAGGCTGGCTAGGGATTGATTGTATGGATGGCTATGCTCTTGATGGTTTTGATATATATTCTTTTGAGATAGTCTCCTTTTTGAATTAAAATGATAAACTGAACTTAAATCTTTCACCCATGAGTAAATGCCTTTGCATGTCTTATTTGAGCCGAAATGGCTATATTTTGCTTAAGGTCATGCTAGGATGATATTCTTTTCATTTGGGTCAAAGATCGTTGTCATTGTAAATGTTTAGCCCATGTTTATCTCATGGAGGAGCATAAGCTTCTTTTTGTCGCAAAGACATTTCATGTACCATGCTTAATTTGAAAAACTTGAAAAATGAGATGTCTATGCATGAAAGAAGAAAGATGAGAAAAAGATTTATTTGAATATATTTATGCTCATGTCTCTATGCTTTCACCATTGCACACACTTGCACACATGGGTGCTAAGCGGTTGCATGTTGTTTGCCGGAGAAGTCTCCCATGAGAAGTGAACACATGGCTCCGTGCTTTGACATGACATGAGATAGATTTTGGGCGTTTATAATGATCTTTTGTCAAGAATGCTTGTTCTATCATGATCTTGGTGAGATGAAGTTTATTTTTGCTCAAATGGTCCATGTTTAGGACTTTGCTCATGAGGTGAACCTTTCGAAAAAATTGCACAAATTGATCATGGCTTTGTCAAATGGCTATATATCTTCACCTTCTTGACGGCAATGCCCTTATGATGCTGTGGCCTGTCTAGTTTGCCTGTTCTCTAACTTGTAGAATTTTGTATCGCTCATTGCCTATTTGAGAAGCTTAGAGTTGAAATTTTTGCATTTTTGCCTTGATTTGTGCATTGTCAACAAGGGGGAGAGTTTGAGCATTGGAATACATTGCTGGGTACTTATGGAAGGTTTTCGAGTTGAAACGACATCATTCCGAGCATTTTTCTGTGATTTGCATTTTTGTGCTTTGACTGGGCAGGGCGGTGTGACCGCCCCTGCAGGGCGGTGTGACCGGCCCTGGAGCTAGGGCGGTGCAACCGGCCCTCCAGGGAGGTCCAACCGGCCCTGTGCAGTGACACGAGGTTTTCTGAGATTTGATCCATTTTCGATGCATTTTCGCACGCACAAGTTCACTTGTTCAGGGGGAGTTTGCATCAATGCAGGGGGAGTGCTTTGAGTGTTCTGAAAAGTGATTTGGAGATTCGTGACTTGTGTTTTGTGCTTTGCTCTTTTGCCGATGGTGTTGAGCCCTTTCGCTTCTTCTTGAAGGGTCGGCGTTTCTGGAGCTTTCTCTTGCGAAGTGACTTTGTTTCGGCTTGTCTTTGCTTTTAGTCACTTGCTTGAGTCTTGTTTTCGATTTCTTTTCTATTTTCTTTTTCTATCTATGGTTACTATGTGTGTGTTGTCAATGCACTCATCAAGGGGGAGATTGAGGACCCGGTGTGTCCGAGGACCGGTGGATGGTCGCTTCCTGGTGTGATGAGTGATTGACAACGTGGTGTGGATTGACGTTTCCCTTGGCTCAAGTATTGCAGGTGTAGAATGCGGCTTGATTGCATTGGTGCAGGTGAAGAACAGGCGCGAAAGGTCTTAGCCATGGCGGCCTCCGAGGAGCGGAGAGACAAGTAGGCTTGGTTCGAGGGACCCGGTGGCCGGATGGATCAAGTGCGGTTCACATGCTGGCAAGAACGAGCAAGGGGACGTGGTTCCGGTGCGAGGTAGCGGCTCACAACCGAAGCTCGTACTGCGGACGAGAAGCCGGTGCAAGGTGGCGGCTAACGACCGAAGCTTGCGCGCGGGGTTTGGTGATTTGGCCACAAAATCATCGGTGGACGGTTTCCCTTGGTTTGGGCCTCAAAACCAAGGACCGAGGACTCGACGTAGCGACGGCCCGGCCTGCCAGCCAGGGGCGGTCCAACCGCCCCCCAGGGGCGGTGTGACCGGTCCCACCTGGGCAGGTCGCCCGTGAGCGTCGAGGAGCTTCGATCCGGAGGACACGCGGCGTGATCGCAAGGCTTGCGTCGGAGGGAAGCTAGCTTGCGGTGGAAGGTGTCCCAGCCGGAAAAATCTTCGCGGAAAATGTCATATTCGCCCCTGAGGGGTATGTATCGCTTAGGGGTAGTTTAGTCTTTCGAGCACCACCATTTGGACTATATAATAGACCCCCTAGGGGTGGTGGCTGTCATCTCTTCTAGTTTTCTCTTTGGTTTTCCTTTGAACTAGTTTTCCCTTCATCCCCTTCACCTAGAACTACTTCTAATCTTTCTTAGTTTTGTATAGGTGAATTCATGGTTATGTGATGGAGTTTGTGCTGCTCATCTTTGTGCCATGATTTGATTTCCCGAGCTCCTTTTCTTTTTCCCATTTTCGGAGGTATTTTCGGAGCCATTTTTGAGGGATTTTCGTTCTTCACTTTCTAGCCCTGTTTTCTCTCGGATTTCTTTGGGGGAATCACGTATGAGTGCCTTGTGCCTCTTTTGCTGGTGATCCCTTGCCCCCAAACGCCGGGAATCGGTTTAGATTTGAAGTTTTCGGGATGAACTCGTGGAGGGTGTGTTCTTCGCTAGATTTGAAATTCCCGGAGTTCTAGGGAGTTAGAGGCCGAGATTTTTGGGGCATAGCCTCTCCTTGAGGTGTATATCATCTACCCAAAGTTTCGTCTCAAAACTCCAAGCCGTTTGGGAGATCCGTTCTCGAGTTGACCTTTTTCCCGTGCTGTCTGGCAAGACCGGTGCGACCGCCCTCGGATACCGGTGTGACCGCCCCTGGTAGGCAAGGGCGGTGCAACCGCCCCTGGAGAGAGGTGCAACCGCCCCTGGCTGAGAGTTGGTGATTCGTGATGGTTTTCGTTCGATTCGTGTTGGATTTGTTCGATTCATGTTCCGCTGTGTTGATTTTGTTCCTAGGGTCAGTAGCCTCACAGTAGCTACGTGATCTTGGCAAGATCGGTTGGTAGGATTTGGAGTTGAGTTGGGAGTAGCCGGATTCGTGAGAGAAATTTTTATCGGCTCCCATTCACTCCCCCCTCTCTGGTCGCCTAATCGGTCCTTCAGTCGCTGGTCTTTCAGACCTTCTATCCGGTCATTCATTTGACCATTATCCCTCAAACCTAGAGTTTGTACCCTTGGGTTTTTGGCTTGATATTTCTTGCAAGATTTATCATATCATTCTTCAATACACTTTAACCATCTGCTTCCCTGCGGAAATATAAATACGATACCCTACGATAACTCCCGAGGTGTAACATCCCAAAAATTTATCCAATTAAATCACGCGTTAAAAATCTTTTTCAAAGTTTCGCAATTTAGTTCTTGAGCTCAACCCCTTTTCATCATCTAAAAATCCATCTTAAATGTCACCTTCCTTAATTCATTTCTGCTTATATCAGTGCAGCCCTTCACCGCTTAATCCCATTCTTTTCTCTCTTTTCCCTTAGCCACCACTAATAACCTGCTAAATCACTTCCTCTAGTGCTCTCTCACGCGCATGCTTGCTTTCCCCAGTTTCAGCAACGAAGCACGCACACAGAAGCCGCCCCATCTCTCTTTCTTGCACGATGCACAGCACAGAGCTGCTACTCTCGTCGTCATCTTTGCTGTCCTCGAATACTTCAGCATGCACACAGTAGCGCCACAGGGGAAGCAAGCCACCAGTCGCGCTGCTACGGCACGCGGCCAGGACCCCCTCGCCGAGCTCGCTCCTTGCTCCGCTCGCACAGCAGCGTGACCCCGCGAGGTGACAGCACGATGCCGCTTGGCACCTCGCCGTGCCGACCAAAGCCGTGGCCCTACCACCACGCCGCGTCGTCTCGTCCACTTGCCGGCCTCGTTGCTCGCGCTCATCATCCCTCCGCGGAAGCCGGCGACCCGCCGCGCCGCATGCCAGCGCTCGCCTGTGCCCGCCGCGCCGCACGGCACAGCGCCGGCGAGCAGTGCCGTTGCCGTGCCATCCTCCATCTCGGCCCCACTGCAGCGAGCCGCTCCACGCCGCGCGCTGACGCTTGCAAGCCGACGCCCGGTCACAGCACCTCCATTGATGGCGAGCTGTTGAGGGCCGGCCAACTTCCCCCTCCTCCGCCTATAAAAGGGCGACTTCGAGCTACTCTCCATCACCACCACCAGCTCGCCGAGCCGCGCCGTTCCGCTGCCCGTCTCCTCTCTCGATTTTCCCCCTCTGCCCCTCCACACATGAGCAGAGCCCCTCACCGATCTCCTTCTCCGCGCAACCCCTGTCCGAGGTGAGCCCGTGGCAAGCTTCCTCTCGTCCCCCTCTCTCTCCCCATGCCCCGGGATTTGGGTTTGGTAGCCGGAATCACCGCCACGGCGGAGCTCCAGTGAGCTCTAGCCGCTCCCATGGCGGACGAGACCGAGGAACACGAGCCCCTTGCTCTGTTCCGTCCGTGTCTCTGTCCCTCTGCTGGCTCTGTCCCTCTTCTGTTATTTGTTCCACCGGCCCAAATGAATCCCGTAAGCCCAGGAGCTAATCAAAAGCCCAAACGCCATCCAGACCAATCACGTGGAATCAAAGGCCCGTGAACTCCCCTCCAATTATGTTAATTGATTTCCAGAATTTAATTAACATCTCATTTTCTTTACACAACCATATCTCAACCATTTGACCTCCAATCCCATATATTTCTTCTCCATATATTCCTCTAAAATCATAAGCTATTTATTCCCATCGTACTCGTCTCCAGTTGAGCTCACTTTATTTTGTGTGCTTGTTTGATTGTTGTATGCTTGCTTGTGTGCACCGTAGATCACGGAGTGACCGAGGAGCCACCCGCCGAGGAGTTTGGAGGCCAGGCGGAGTACGCAGGCGAGTACCGCGAGCCGGAGACCGAGGACCCGTACCGCGAGCAGGCGCTTCCGGACGACTTCGAAGACGGCAAGTTCAATCTCGTCCTTTGATGCATATTTATCCTATGTTTTACAAACACAACCTATTGGCCCATTTATAAAATGCATTGTTTTATTGCGAGACCCGGTTGGATAGCCACTCCTTGATTGCTATGACGATGACCTAGGTTATCATTAAATATGACTTGCTCTGTTTGGATGATAGCCATTGCTAGAAACACTTACGGCTTGTTACTCTCACCACTACCATATTAAAGATGCTCATGTGTTTTAAAATAAAGAATGGTGTGAGTGGTTAAAAGAAAAGGGTGGTTTTCGGTGAAAATGGAATAATGGTAAAACCGATGAGATGGATGGTGTGTTCTGTGTGAAACACCAAATTGGTGAGCTCGTGCCTGTGTGGCTGAGCGGGATGTGGAGATATCCATCTTGTCATTATTTTAAGGACCGAGTTGATTGTCATCTAGCCTGGCCCAGTTTAGTGCTACCGCCCTACCGTTGTATGTGGCAACGGCTTAGCATCAATCCCACTAGTTGGTTGGTTAGCCAATGGGTGAGCTGTGAGCAATGGGAGAACAAGGAGCAGGAGTACGATCTATGTGAGTTACGTCCCGGTCATGCCTCGTTGGGAGGACATGGACCCCTTGGTTGCTTCCATATTGGCTAGTCCGGCTTAGCTACGGTGTGGTAATGGCTTTGACAGGTCCGCGCCGGCATTGCGGTGTTCGTGTTGCGAAAACCGTTGGGGTGGGTTAAGTGTACAACCTCTGCAGAGTTAAAATCTATTCGAATAGTCGTATCCACGGTATTAGATGAGTCACGGCTTGGGCCTGAAACTAGTGTTGGAATGGGGTTGGTGTGAGTGTTTTGGAAAGTGTCCGGCAGGTGTGCCGTGAGCTACGGCGGACGGGGAGTCCGGTAGCATAAAATGTGGATCCTTTGTGGAGGATCAACCCACTTGATAATAAAAACTGCTTTTACGAAAACCTGTTTAAAATAAACCCTTGCATAAAACCTAGCTTTTACGCAAATTAAACCTTACCCGTATCCTTGAATTACCCTGTGCATGATCTTTATATCCCCCTCCGTGGACGTGGTTGGACTTGTTGAGTACTTTTGTACTCACCCTCTATTTTGTTGCAAGAGAGGAGGATCCGGACTTTGTCGCTGAGGAGTTCGAGTAGAGGTCGTGTCCGCACCCGACGTTGCCTGTGGTGTGGCCCCTTTCAAGATGCTTCCGCTGTCGTTCCTCGCCGAGATCAGGCTAGATCCAGTCTTAGTCTTTCTCTAGTTATGTATTGTTGTACTTTTGGTTACTATTATCATTTGTATCGAGTGTCATGCCCCTTTGAGGTCGCACGGTGACTGAACCATCTGTGGAATAAATGTGTATCAGCATCCTGGGACTGATATTTGTATCACATTTAGTCTCTGCTTATGTGGGGACGCTTCACGAAGGTGAAGTGCTACAACGAGATATATTCTGTGCGCTTGCAGAATTCATTTTGCATACAATGACATATATCTTCGCGCTCTTGAGCGTTGCTAAAAACTTGACGCTAAGGAGTGCCAACAGCCCTTAGAGCATGGCAACTAAGGTCCTATCATACCAGTATTTCAAAGCATAGGTAACTAGGATCGTGCAACTAAGGTTTCAAAACAACTCTTGAAACGTAAATGCACAAACATAAGCATATCATTCTTGCATAAGTTAGAAATTGGGTCATGGTCTGGGGCCTGCCTTCCTTGGGGTTAGCTTGTTCTTCTGGAACTTGGCCCTGGCTTGAGTTGCATCGACGGCGTTCAGTTCTCCTTCGAGCGGTCCTTCATCTTGGGCTGGGACGAGCTCATTGGTTCCGTTGGCGAGAGCGGATTCTACACGAGATGCACATGCACATGACTCCATTGACTTGTCGAGCCTCGACTATCATGCCATAAACATGATAAGCTTGTGCTATATGAGTGGCCACATTCACCTAGACAAGTTTTGTCTAACCATCCTTTCTTTAGTTAAAAGTTGTTATCACTCATAAAGATTACATGGGTTTTTGATGGTGGTTGTGTACACATCATGTTCTTTAACTTAAATTTAGCATTAGACATTTTGGGATTTGTGGTGATGTGTGGTTAAACTTTGATTAAACTTTGAGGACCCAGTGTGTCCGAGGACCGGTGGATGGTCGCTTCCTGGTGTGATGAGTGATTGACAACGTGGTGTGGATTGACGTTTCCCTTGGCTTAAGTATTGCAGGTGTAGAATGCGGCTTGGTTGCATTGGTGCAGGTGAAGAACAGGCGCGAAAGGTCTTAGCCATGGCGGCCTCCGAGGAGCGGAGAGACAAGTAGGCTTGGTTCGAGGGACCCGATGGCCGGTGGATCAAGTGCGGTTCACATGCTGGCAAGAACGAGCAAGGGGACGTGGTTCCGGTGCGAGGTAGCGGCTCACAACCGAAGCTCGTACACGGACGAGAAGCCGGCGCAAGGTGGCGGCTAACAACCGAAGTTTGCGCGCAGGGTTTGGTGATTTGGCCACAAAATCATCGGTGGACGGTTTCCCTTGGTTTGGGCCTCAAAACCAAGGACCGAGGACTCGACGAGGCGAACTTGGGCAGCTGTTTGGGGGATTTTCGTACTTCTTGTTCTAGGGCGTTTTCTCTCGGATTTCTTTGGGGGATTCACGTATGAGTGCCTTGTGCCTCTTTTGCTGGTGATCTTTTGCCTCCAAACGCCGAGAATCGCTCTGGATTTGAGATTTTCCGGATGAACTCGAGGTCATGGTGTTCTTCGCGAGATCTGTGATTCCAGGGAGTTGTACTGAGTTAGAGGCCGAGATCTTTTGGGAAAACACTCCACTGGAGGTCTAGATCATCTGACCAAAATCTCGCCTCAAGAGCTCAAGCGGTTTGGGAGATCCACTTTTGTTTTGACTTTTTCCTGAGCCACCCAGGCCCGGGCGGTTTAACCGCCCCCCTGGCCGGTTTAACCGCCCCCCTCTGGGTGTGTTAGATCGAGCCGCGTTTCGGGTCGTTTTGGTGTTCGTTTCGATTGGTTCGAGTTCCGCTGCTCGTTTCTTGTTTCTAGGGTCAGTAGCTTGACAGTGGCTGCGTGATCTTGGCAAGATTGTTCTCGGAGGTTTCGGAGTTGTTTTGGGAGAATAGCCGGATCGGTTGGAAAGAATTTTTATCGGCTCCCATTCACTCCCCCCCTCTCTGGTCGCCGTTTCGGTCCTTCAAACTTAAAGGTGTGTTTCTCTTTTTGTTCAACTTATTCACATTGAAACTTTGATAATTATTTCTGGTTGTTTAGTAGGTGATCTGAGGTTGATAAATTTACAGCATGATCTTTGTATTACAACATATTTGGTGACCAAAGACAAGATAAAAAGGAGCAATACTTCATTCATGAAAATTCACACAAGATCAGCACACTCTCATCAAGATTAAACCTCATAAAATCACACTAACAAGATATAGGCCAAGAAAATTTATTAGACCAAGCATAGACTAGGGCCCTGTTTGGATCCACCCTAACTAAAATTTAGTTAGCTAAACTTTAGATAGAATGTTTGGATCCCCTAGCTAAATACTAATTTATTGACTATAATACCCTCCCGGGTGCGAGAGGAGATGGAGATTGCGGTGGTAGTGGATGTAATTTCATCAAACCATCGAGGGCACTTTGGTCTTTAAACAGTTTCAGCTGAGTTTGGGCTACTCTCAACCGGCTAAAGAAAAATTGTCTTTTCCATTAGCTAGAAGAAGTTTGGCTGGCTTTTTATCATTTGGATCCATCTCAGCTAAATTTAGCTAGCTAATGTTTAGTTAGTGGATCCAAACGAGGCCTAGTACTAGCCAAGATCCACCGCAAGTGCACGAATTAGTTGTAGCTCTTCCCTCAAGAGAGTATTCCCCCAAGGTTATCAATCCGTGGAACTAAAGATGCAAGAACCAATCTAACTAGCAAAGAAACACTTCATCTTTAAGATCAATCTAATCTACTAATAAAGATCAAATCCAAATAACAGTAGAGGTAGCAAGAGAGAGCATAGAGATAACCAATCTAGATCGCCTAGATCATGCAAACGTTGTAATTCTGAGCAAAGTAGTGAAGCAAGGTAGATGAGAATCTCATTGAAAGCATCTTTAAATCATAGCCTCCAGTCAAACTCCCGAGGATCACCACCTTACACGGGATACATCCTGTCATGATGCTCCCTATCTGCGTAGTGAACACAATGGCACATTTGATGAACGTGTTGAGCATCCTTGGTAGATCTGGTATGAGCCCCTAGCCACCATGGCTAAAAGATCATCCTGATCGATCTATCTCGATAATAGATCTTAGAAGAAGCAAACCCAAGAATGAGCAAAATCATAGAGAGAGGCATTTGATCGCTAAGAACAATCGGAAACTTAAATAGACTTCACTATGAATGATTAAGTGTACATCATGATCACCACCTGGATCGTACCTTGATCTTGATGAACTAGCTCCAGAACTCCGACGTGGTCTTCCTCCAAGGGTTCCCACGTCGGCTAGGGCAAACCCTAGACAACTAGCACGACCCTCAGCTCTCCGAGAGGTGTCTCTCTAGCTTCGCTGCTCCTCAGCAGTCAAATGGAAAATGAATTGATGCGTGCCGAATGAAATGGTGGATATTTATAGCCCTAGGAAACCCTAGGTCAAATGGGAAGGTGAGGGGCCACAGGAATGGCCTGGGCGGCGTGGCCAGGGGGGCCCTAGGTCGTCCTGCTTGGCCCATTCCTAGGGTACCTCGGCTTCATTTTTTCCCCAAGCTTCTAGGTCGGTTCTGGAGTGTTCCTTTCTATGCATGTGAGCCCTAGACGTCGTTTGCTTCAGGATAAAATTATCTCTTGATGACTTTCCATTTGAATTGCCTTCATCTAGAAGTAACTTGATCTTATCTTCATTTGCTTAGCACTTAAGCATTCTTGGAGGTTGGTGGGCTAAATCCGCGCATGAGTGGGCTTCAAGTCCATGTCTTAGGCGCCTGGGCCTAGTAGGCCTGCTTCATACGGGCTTCCGGCCTTTGCTTTACTCTTGTCTCGAATTAGCCCATATTCATCTAGAATTTAACATTTATCCTGCATGAACCAAAATACTCCAAAAACACATGCATATACGAAAATGTCTCAATTATAGAGTATGATCAATAGTTTAGATATTAAATTCATGCAATTATCAAAGTTAAATAGGTGTAAAAGTGTGTCAATTAAGAGCATCAACAATCCTCCCATGCTTAAACCTTGCTCGTCCTCGAGTAAGTCTTCGATAGAAATCAGCGTTGCGCTCCGATGTCCAATTGTCGGTGTTTTACTGGCAGTCCTACCGAGGGGTATCCCAAGGTAGTAGAGTTTTGGTGGAGTGACAGTAGAATCAGGAACTCGACAATTACTGGACATGAGATTTATACAGGTTCGGGCCGCCAATTAGGCATAATACCCTATGTCCTGTTGCTGATCTTGTATTAGGTAGGATGAATATGACTACAAGCTTGTCTTATCGATCGATGATCAGAAAGACTAGTCGAGATTCTCTATATCATATGGATTAGGATTGGGTTGTATGTTCTAAGTGTGTTGTTCAACGTGTTTTGAGAGGATTCCCTGTCCAACCTTATATACTGGTTGGCAGGGTTACAAGAGTGGGATCCTAGTCTAACTCGAGTTGTAACCCGAGCAAGTCTCGCTATGTGAGTACTTTCCTAATATCGATTAGTTTCCATACTTCGTAGAGTCCTGTGTTGCCTTGCGCCACGGTCTCTACTCGTTGCCATATAATCCTTTGGAGTATTTCCTGCGTCTGTGTGGGCCCTAGGCCTCCATGTCTGACACCAATCCCTGCACTTGATCATACACAAGAAAGAACCAAACAGTACCAGGGCCACTTTGGTAGCATCGGGTCAGAATACCCAGGAATTTTCCTTCCACGGGATACGTACACACCAGGGAGAAAGTCCCTCTGCAAGCCCCCATCAGTGTTTGGGAGGTGATCGATGTCGACGATGATGCTTGGGGAGACGCTCGTGATGCCTCCATCTCTTGGGGAACAAGTGTCTGATGGGTCGAGGTGGGAAAGGCTCGCCCCAGGATAAACGCGTGGATCGGGCAGCGCACCCCTGTTTCGTGGGTTCCCAAACGATGGATGAATCAGCCCGTGGCCGATTTTGCAGGCGGGCTTCTCGCCCAAGGAAAAGGCCGGGGAAAGAGGTTTCCAAAGTGGCTCCCAAAGATTTTTCAATTAAGGTTCAAGTTTGTAACCAGATCTTTCTAATATAGATGGTAGATATGAATGAAATGCAACCCACAAAGAATTTAATTCACATGCTCTCAAGTTTAAACAAGTCTCTGCTCATAAAGATTTAAATTTTTGAAAACAAAAGCTAAGCCGAGATCAATAGTTTAAACCTTAGTAAATAACTCATGAAAACTGTCAGCTCATCTTGTCTCTCAAGCCTGCTAACATTCTCAACCTTTCTTTCTCTCTAAAATAAATATGTAGGCTTTATTTGGAGCTTGGAAACAGTTAGTCCTAGCTGTGACGACCCGGATTTTCGTAAAATCCGACTCTCTGTACCCTTGTGATAGTCCCTGGATCAGTAGCTATCACATACAGAACTCATCTCAGCAGAATATCATATCCATACAGCGGTAACAAAGCATAAAAGAGAGTATTACATCCATACCATTGTGGAAATACAATTAAGTACAAGCCCGTCGGGCTAAGCGACAAGCGGAAATCCTGTGCAGCGGTAGCTAGGCTTCAAGTCTTCATCTTCAATCAACACCACAGGCAACTCGAGCGAAGCACACAACCCTTTTCCCACGCGACCAAACCTGCATGCTCACAAACTATCCCCAAGGAGTGGGATAGGTTCACGTCACCATCTGTATGCAAGCTTTAAGTGGCCTAAATTCTAAAGGTATAAAAGTAGTTCAAGGAAAGGCAGAGGTTCCCTATGCAGCAGCAAAAGTATAAATATAAATCTCCAATATATCCATCCATTCCCACCTCACAACACATCGGGCTATTCCAGCGCACCAGACTCCCGTCTCCATCTCCACACTCGTCTAAGTCGATGCGAGAGCTCCCTCCCCTCGCACCTCACCAACTATGTCCGGATCCTGAAAGGAAAGGGAGCAAGCTTCCCTTCTCCCCGTCCGTAGCTGCGAACCTTAATCACTCTCAAACTGGCTAATAAAGGGGGAGGTAGAAGTTCGCAAATATGAGAGGTAACAGTGCAATGAGCAATGTCCATACCGAGGACGCGGCTATACATATAGATTCTAGACTCTGCAGAGCTTGTACAACTGGACCCACTCGGGCTGCGAGATGGTGTACAGGCCATCTCGACACGCAATCCACAGCACAGACCCCAACCGCGACGATGCCCGCTTGCTCTTCCGATCTCAGTCCATCGGCTCGCAATCCAATGCTTCAGAAGCTGTGTCGAACTCTCCCTCGTAGGGCCAGACGGGGCCATAGTTCCTTCGGGGAGACGGCCTCTCCCGTTCCCATACACCATCCACCTGATCTTCTCGCAATCCGGGCATCGCGCTAGTTAGGATGGCTGGAACCCATTCATATGATTAAGCGGTAAGTACGTGGGGCCCAAAGAGTGGTTACCCCACTCGGTTTCAGACCGGGGTGAGCGTCGTCGTCCCAAAGGCATATCCTCCGAAGAAGAACGCAAGTCGCAATACCCACTATAGGTACTTTCGCCAACTCCTATGCTCCTATCCATCCATGTACCCGCCACAAGTACGGTGTGGGACCCCCTCGAGAGTAGGGGTCTCCAGGCACCTCGGTCAAAGACCGAGTTGTTATAAAATGCTCACCCCCGCCAAGTTTCCCAAAAACACTTTCTCCTGCCGGTTTTATCCCCACACACGCCAAGAATCCTATGCCACAATATCCCATACACATGCAAGCAGCAGCATAGCATTCATATATATAATAGTAGGTAAACAAGGAATCATGATATATAAATAGGCTATGCATGGCTCAATCATCATCATATAAGCAAAGCGCTAGCATTCTACTCAGCAATGCCTAATAGGTAAAAGAGTTAGGATGGGCGCGAACCTGGACCAAGGTTCTTTATCTCTTCACTTCATCATAGTCGACGTCGTCGAAGTAGTCGAAGTAGTTCGGTTCCCCCGAGGATCCTAATATACGGATATAAATAAATAAATACCGACAACTACTAGCAATGAACTCCAAATGAGAACCAATAGATAGTCAAATGCCAGCAAACTCTATTCTATCGTGTTTTTCATGATTTTAGAAAAATGTTGAAACTGGTTTCATATTTTTCTAAGCTAAGATGGATTTATTATGATTTTCTGAAGTTTATATCTATTTTTGGGATTATAAATCATTTCAGAAAAAGGAATAAAAGTTAGTCACAAGTCAGTAGCTCGGAGGTGTCAGTCATCGGCTCGGGGTTATACCGCGAGTCGAGGAGGCAGAGACAACAGTCTGGGGTTGATGACATCATCATGGGCTCTAATGATGTCATCGTCAACCTGGTCAAAGCTGACTAGGTCAACGGTCAAAGGGTCATGACCTTGGTCAACGGGTCAAACTATGGTTGACGGGTAAGGCTGACGGGCTAACGACTATTGGGTTTCACATGTCAACATGCAGGGCCCCATCGGTCAGGTGGATCCGGGCTGTCACTTAGTGGGTTCCACTAGCGGGCCCACGGTCTGACGGGTCACCAACAAGTTAGCCACGTGGCGGCAGACTCGGCACTAAGGCGGCGCCACATGTCGGGCGTAGGTTGGTCAGGTTGGCTTGCGTGGCGGTAGCGCAACAAGACACAAACGCCACTTGGCTAGGTCTGAGACGACGGGCTCGATTTTTGGAAGCCAACGCAGCTGGTTTCACGTTGATTGGAGCTAGGACGGAAAAGATATGGGTTTTCCAAGGTTTAACCCATTATAGATATTAAGAAAAAGGAATTTATTAAAGAATAAACCTTTTTCTTAAAACTACAGGGGTCTGGAGGCAAAACAGCCAAGGTGGAAGGGTCTGGTTGCGATTCTGGTAAAGAACAGGGGCTTGGATGAAAAAGAGCCAGGGGTTAAACTATAAAAAGGCCGGCTAGGGCTAAACTGCAAAAGTGCAGTGGTGGAAGGACCGATCCATGATTTCCGGGAAACACGAGGGCCTAACTGCAAAAAGACAGGGGCTCATGAAGAATGGCCGGCGGGCGGTGACGTCATTGCCAACGTCATCCCCGCACGGGATCCCGGTGCGGTTGCGACTGGTGTGGCCAGCCGTGTGGCTGCTGCCAGGAGAGCGACACATGGGCACTGGGATCTGGTGTGGCTAGGAGAGATCTGATGTGGCACGGAATGGTGTCGGCGGTCGTGTGGTCAAGGAAAGGGGAAAAACATGGGTGTGCTCGGCAGGTGTTCGACCAAATGCCCACGAGGTACTCCGGCGGTCCGGCGAGCACGGGATGGCGAGTTCAAGGGCGAAAGGCGGCTGTGGACGACAACGGGGCTCGAGCGAGGCCAGGTGGAGGTCCGGCTCGAGTAAAGGCGAGGCTTTGCATGGCTTGGGCATGCGCGCGGGCCATGGAAAGCCATGGCCACGGCGGTCGGCAGCAAGGGGTTGCCCGTGCCGCGAGCACGGGGCCAACGCGGGGTAGCGCAAGGCGGTGGGTGCTGCACGGCAAGGCCAGTGGAGTGGAGCGGGGCGACGGAGGCGCGGCAGCAAGGTCCGACGCGGCGGCACCAAGGCGACGGCAGTGCGGAGCGGGTGCGAGCGGACGTGTGGCGGCGCGCGCGACAAGAGCAGCAGCTGCACAAGGCGGTCGGCGACGCGCTGGATCCAGGTTGGTCGGTCTAGGGAGGTCAAGGCGGTGGCTGCGGGACACAGGCTTACGCACGCGAGCGCGGGAGCGCGCAGGGCGGCGGCTTCAGTGCGGCGGAGCGCGACGCGGCGGCGGAGGCGGCACCGGCGCAGCTCAACCCCGGCCAATCCTGGCGACAAGGCCCGGGATTGGGTGCCAAATGGCATGGGATGCACGTTCATAGGTGAACAAGCTGAAGCTTTGGCTCCTAAGGCTCGCTATGGCAAGAACAAGGCAGGAGGGGGCTCGCGCTCGGGGAGTGCTCAGTGGAATGCCGCTAAGGCGGCGTTGGGCGGCCGCAAGGCGAGCTGGACGGCATCCAAACATGCCAGCGTAAAGCAGAGGAGCGGGGGCGCGGTCGTGGGTGGTCACGGGCGCGGGGTAGCGTGACGCAGCAGCGGCGAGCGCGTCCCATCGCGCGTTCACGCGCGGCGCGCAGTGACTTGGTACGGCCGGGAGGTGGGAGAAAGGGAAACAGGGGTGGCTGACTCATGGGGTCCGTTTGGCGGTGTGGTAGAAGGAAGGGGGCGCGGTTGAAGCTGGGCCGAGTGAAGGGTTTTGGGCCGAGGTGGCCCGGTGGTTTGTCTGGGCCAAGAGGTTAGCGGGCTGAGTGGAGGAAGTTGGGCCGCGGTGGTCGAACGGGCCGGGGAAGAGCTGGGCCGAGTGGATGGTTTG
This sequence comes from Urochloa ruziziensis, assembly GCA_015476505.1. Lineage (NCBI taxonomy): Eukaryota > Viridiplantae > Streptophyta > Magnoliopsida > Poales > Poaceae > Urochloa > Urochloa ruziziensis. The sequence goes on from CM027126.1 coordinate 50,932,229, forward strand.
GGCTAGGGTGGACTTGGGTTGGCTGGTTTAGGCCAAGTTAGAGTTAGGGGTTAGTTAGGCTTTAGTTTATATTTGAAATGGTATTTCAAATATAAACTACGCTCAACAAATTCAAACACATCCAAATGGAATTCAACAATTCCGGATAAAATCCAAATCACACATGCTTGATCATGAGAAATATTTTATGCACAATTTAATTACTAGGGATTTAGAGAGAGCAGTTAACTTAAGTTGTAAATTATTTCATGGCTCACAACAATTCAATCAAAATTTTTTGAAATCCTGATTTTTCATACAAGTAACAGACTGCAAATTTGCGGGATGTTACACTAGAAAAAAGATATTATAATCAAGATATTATGAAAACAAGAAAAGCATCTTACGGATTTACCGAGACTCGTCAAAAAGGCCATGAAAAAATAATGTCTTTGTGGAGAGGGAGAGAGTGGACACAAACTTTTAGATGGTGGACATATGCAAACGGCAAAGGGTGACAATGAGGCACAAATGAAGTCCTCTACGTCGGATTGCACATTGTTAGAATAATTAAGTATGGAGTGCATTTTTCTAGGCATCAAGAAATCAATGAAGCAAAAAGAACTAAGGAGCATATATATTATTTCTTTCTTCATTTTTTGTTTTCTTCATTTCTTTCTTTCATTCTTTCATCACTTTTTTTTGTTACTCTCTCTTTTTTTTATTACGCTCCCTAGAACTCTTTACAACATTAATTCTACTCAGCGATAGTCAGAGATAAATGCGATGACTCTCCCCCATTCTTAAACGATTGCTCATCCTCAAGCAAAGAAGTGAGGATTTAAATCATCGCTGAGTAGATCGTGAAATCTTCTAATCTTCCAGAGAATGACTTGGACCTTCGGGAGGGACGTCCACAAAAATTTTCGAAGCCAGCAGGGAAAAAACACCCCTGGTTGCGCGGCCCAGAAGGTCTCTGGCCGCGCTGCCTAGCCTCTTTCCTTCCCGATACTTCTGATTTTTCTCCAGCACCAGCCCAGGTGCCACTTTCAGCCCAGGCGCCACCTCCAGGTCCAGAAGCCCAGGCGCCACTTCCACCTGGGCCAATTACTTGGGCCCGTGCGAGAGAATTGAGCTTCGTCATGCTGCTGAAGAACGAAGGCCCAGAGGAATAGAAGCCGGCCCAACAGGAGTCCCAGGTGGGGGCGCCTGACTGGTGGGGCCCAGCTTGGGTGCGCCCCCACCCCCCTTGGGCGTGGTTTCCCTCTCCACGCCGACCCTAGGGGCTACGCCTCCTATTTAGATAGACCCCTCTTTTATTTCCATACTTGAGTTTTCTTTTACATCTAGCTTTAGCTACATTCGACACTGCACAAATACGTGCTATCCTCGTGTGATTCAGAACTCCACCTTCGAGTGATATTAAGATTGCTCGCCTTCTTTTTCTTGTTCATTCTTTGATTGTGTACAGGAAGTTGCTGATCTTGATTGCAACAGGTTCGGCAACCCAGGGAGTTGGTTCAGCGATTGCATTGGCGTTTCGGGTTCGCTCATCGTAGTCGGATCGTGAGGGTCAACTTCCACCAAATCGAATTTATCTCCACTCATCGAAAGATCGGGCACTTCAGCTCTATCAAGTGGTATCAGCTTTCCAGGTTGATCGGTGAGTTTTATCGAGTGTTGTTCCATTACCTACAGTCCACAAAAACCAAAAAAAGTTCAGGTTAGATCATTGTCCCAACACCTTTCTTTGCCTTGCACTTTCTTTCAATAATTTGCGTTGTTGAATTTGTGTGCTTCGTGTTCAATTATTGCTGGTTACTTTGTTCTTCTGCTGCCGCCGCCACCACCACCACCCGCCGCCGCCGCTGCTCTACATCTTCACCACAAACCCTACAACCCCACGCCGCTCATTCGAGTCCTACTCGGTTCGGCCGCCGCGCGTTCGCAGTTTGGAAAGAGACAGAAAAAAGGAAAGAAAAAAAGGAAATAAAAAAAGAAAGTTTGGAAAAGAAAGAAAAAGGAAAGAATAAAAAAAAGGAAACAGCAAAGTTGCCTAATCTTGCTCGGTTTACGTTTGGAAGTTTTGTGTAGTTTCGAACACCTTCACGAAAACGGCCATAACTTTTCGCTCGGATCTCCGATTTCAGCGTTCTTTTTTTTTCGGAAACCTTATGAAATTTCCTATACGGTGGACCCCGCGTAGCGCTAGGTGAGCTCAGTTTCGAGGCCAAAAAACGCCGTTTACACAGCGTAACATGGCCCGGGAGATTTTCCGTTTCTGCATCCCACTTCCTTGTTACCTTTAGCCCGTGGCACTTGTTTCCAGCAGCTTTGTGTCGTGTTTAGCACTATAATTCAGCTTTGCATTATTGATTGATTGTGCTAATCCTTGACTTGGGTGCAGCCTACCCAGAACTACACATATTCCTACGACGAGCAGGCTTTTGTTTCTCCAGGCAATCGCTGCTCCAATATCTCACAGGTGCTACTTGTTGTTTGCGATCGCCCCTGTTGCTTGGTAAGATCGGATAAGAACTTGATCGCAGCATCTTTGTGAGCTTTCCACCCACACCTTTGTTGTCGTAGGATTTGTTTTTCTGTTTGCGCTAACCATGTCAGGAGACGACGACAAGATGGAATCCAAGCTGCAAGGCATGCGGGCCGACATTGATGGCCTTAAAGACGACATGAAGATGCTGCATGAGTGTCACACCCGATTATGCAAAACAAAACCAAGTGCACACCGTATGTGTGCCAGGATCAAGTTTCACACATACAGCGATCAAAAAGTGAATAACAGAGACAGTATCACGTAAAATAAAATAAACAAAGGGAACTATCAGAATATTACATAGCTCAATCCTGGAAACGGAGGCTCCAACTCCACAAGCAGACGACCGGGGGTTGCGTACGCCTAGCACTCAGCAATGTCTTCAGTGAACTCCACAGCAGTTTCCTTCTTCTGAGAAACATTGTTTATAGCAAGGGTGAGCACATGTCGTACTCAGCAAGTGTGGGGAAGTATGAATGCAAGGCTGAATCAAGGAAAGGCTGAGGGTTTAAAGCGATAAGCAATTTTAGTTGGTCAACTTTTACTAGCACATATTTACTAAGATATAAGTATATACCGAACCCATATTAATAGAAACAAAGCGCCATAGGAACATGGCACAAGCATAACCACGATTTAAGTCCATCTTCAAGTTCAATTATCATGTGAGGGTCCAGGCCGCTCTTGACCATGAGCACGGCTGATATATCTGTTTTACACTCTGCAGAGGTTGTACACTTTCACCATAAGTCGCGTAAAAGTTCAATAGAACTTTAAACCCAACCACGCTGTGCTAGCTAGGCACGCATCACACTTCCAAGGTGTGACTGCATAGGAACGCTACAAGGCCTTTACAAAGATTCTCCAACAAGGTTTAGCTCGCATGGTTCTGGTGTCTGGCGCTTCTAACCCTCCCTAATAGGCATGTACCTTAGCAAAGGCTACTTCCCAAGAGGACCGGGCTAGACCGCGACTCAGTCCCCCCTTGACCTTATCAGGTAAAGCTATCCCAAGTTAGAGTTTCTAATTATTCAGCCAAGACCAGAGCCCATTAGTCTTATGGTTGTACTGTTTTCCCGGGTGGTCGCTCCATGTTCCGATTAAGTCAGTTTAACAAGAGGTATAGCATAAAGTAAAGCATGTTTATCATTGTTGTTCATTACAAACCACCCAGAACCAGGTATAGCAACTAGCATAGCTACCCAACATAAAGATAAACCCAGGCAGACAAGGAATAATCATGAAAGACTAGGCAAACCTTAATAGGACCCATCAATATTAATGCAGAGCAATGCAATAATTATTAATAAAGTTATTGGGACAAAAGCACAAGGACACACTGCCTCAATTCCAGATAATAAATAGCTGCTCAGAATATTCTTCAACTCTTCAAGCTCTCGAACCGCGTTTCTTCTACTCGCAGCAATCATCCAAACAAAGCAAACATTCTATAGCAATCAAACAAAGACAACTAAGAACAATGCACCAATCAAAGTAAAAGCTTTAAAAGAACGCACTAAACGATGGGCTCGTTGTTACAAACGCAAGACGCAACGCTAAAACGGAACTGTGATTATAAATAAACTATCGAAAGATTTTAATTATCAAAACAAGAGCTAGGTGCTTCATTTATTTTAATTACCAAAACATAATTATATTAGAATTAACTCCAATTATATTTGTAATTGAAAAGCCGTAGTAACTTAGCCATATTTTATTTGCAATTGTTTATGTACAGATTAAACCAATTAAACAATTAACTTTAGAAAAGAAATGTATATGAAACATCTAATCGAATAATTTTATTACATGTGTTCAACTAAGCAAATTACATTTCGAAACACATTCACGTAGATATTAATCATATTAACTTTATTTAAGAAAACGAAGTATAAGCCTAATCACATTTTATTTAGAAAAGGCATGAAAAGTAAGCATTAACCAAATTAATTTTTAATTTGTAAAGCCAAAATATAGCCTAATTAATTTTATTCAGATAAGACAATTAAATAAACATTAATCAAATTAAACTTTATTATAAAAACACGTGGTATATAGCTATATAGATTTTAATTGCAAAACATGTCTATAAGCAATTAATCAAATTAATATTCAAAATTAATTTAGAAAAACATAACTATCATGAACAACACCACTAACACGTAATTTAAGTGATTACAAGTCTAACGAAACAAGAACGGATCAATACGGATTTAAAACGTGGAAGTTATACCTAAAAGAAGGCTCCAGGGACTTTGACGTAATTAACCAAAGACTTCAGGGGCTAGCTGAGAAGATTTCCTAGACTCAGTGAATAGTCGCCGAGAATAGGCAAAACTTCGGGGTTAGATCTGCAAAAGGACCAGGGCTGGGTTAGATTGGAAAGATCTAATAGATCTAGGGGGTTTTCTGGAAGATTACCAAGACACAAAACTTATTGAAATAATTACCGAACTTCCCAGGGACCAAAGTGCAAAAACTGCAGGGGTCTTCTACGGGAACGGCCGGTGGCGCTGGTCGGCTAAATCGCAGGCGACTCGGTCGGCGCCGGGCTCGATTGAGGCAGGGAATCGGAGGAGGACGACGAGGGGATCACGAGACACGCTTCACCGACAACGGAGGACGACGGAAGCAGCCGGATTCCGGCTGGCGGCGGACGGAGGGCGACCGGGACCGTTCTTTATGGCGGCGGCGCTCCGGCGGCCGGGAGGGGGCGGCGATGGGCGGCGGACGTGCGGCTCGTCATCGCGGACCTCGCGACGTCGGCGGTTTCGTCCGGCGGCCGACGGACGCGGCAAAGGCCGGCGGCAGCGCTGCGCAAGCCGGCTGAAGGAGAGCGGGGCGACGGCGGCGGCAGCAGGGGCGGGCGAGGTGCTCGGGTGCTGGCTTTATAGGCACGGGGCACGAGGCCAGCTTGGCTCGCAAGCCAAGGATGGCCGGGCGGCAGCGTGCCGGGCTTCACCGAGCCGCGATGGGCCCTGGCGGGTCGGGTCGGGTGTTGGCACTCCTTAGCGTCACGTTTTTAGCAACGCTCAAGAGCGCGAAGATATATGTGGTTGTATGCAAAATGGATTATGCAAGCGCACAGAATATATCTCGTTGTAGCATTTCACCTCGGGAGTTATCCCAGTGTATCGTATTTATATTTCCGCAGGGAAGCAGATGGTTAAAGTGTATTGAAGAATGATATGATAAATCTTGCCAGAAATATCAAGCCAAAAACCCAAGGGTACAAACTCTAGGTTTGAGGGATAATGGTCAAGTGAATGACCGGATAGAAGGTCTGAAAGACCAGCGACACACAGGAGCTCCTAAGTCTATAGAAAAGGAAAGATGTTGGGAGAGACCGGACTTAGATACTTCCTAACTCAGAGCAAAAGACACTCTAGCCTTAGCCTAGACTCTAGCTTAGATACCGGGGACAGAGCTCGCTTCGACGGCTAGAACGGGAGAACCTCAGAACGGGGTGATAGAGGGGGTTCTCCGGGCTCAGCACAACTGTTATGAATACACCCGAATGTGGTGGACTATGAAGGACGGACAGGGCTGTCACCACCTGCCGCCTACCACTGTAGTTCTGTGGGGTGCAACACACTTCCTAGTTAATCAACAAGTCAGACACCACGTCTGCACTCAAAGATTAAGATTTCTCTTGAGGCCTGTCAAGAGAAATCCCCGTCTTCCCTAAGGCGTCTTACGGCCCGGTCATGGCGAGCAAACCCGCGAGATAAAACCTGGTAGAGCTAAAACTAAACTCTACACTAAAACTAAAGGAAGACAAAACTTAACTCTGAAAAGAGCTAAGAACTTTACTCTAAGAAAGAGCAAGAGATAAATATGAAAGATAACTTAAGCTCTGAATAAGATAGTATTGTTATGATAAACTCTTCAAAAGAAGAAAAGGATACAAGAGCTTTACCAGAACTCCGAATACAATACTCTGAAGATCCGAGCGAAGCTCGACTCGACTCTACTCCCAACTCTAATCCTAATCTAAGAAATGGAAAAGGTACAAGAGCTCCCTTCAAGTAAAGACTTGAGAAGTGTGGTGTGTGTCTTGGATGGAAGAGAGGGCAGCCTTTTATAGCCTCCCAAGGTTGGTAGCACTCGTAACCGTCACGCCACCAGCCTGCTTAACCTCTACGCGAAAGATTGTCGCGTGAAGAGGCAGCAGCAGGCCGGCCGGCCTGGTGTAGGCCGATCGGCCTACACCTGGCGCCCCTGGCCACCGCCTTCGTCGTGGACGTTCCAGATTGCTTCCTGAGGTCAGTAACGGTTGCATTCAGTTGAGGTTGTCCAAGAATCCGATGTTGTGGGCCCTTTAATCCATGTGTCTTGCACTCTAGGCCTTTCGGGTCCTTGGATCAAACTGACATTGATTGCACGGTGCTTGATCATCCTGGGTATTTGCTTGAGCTTGTGGATCAGTGACGTGGCCAGACCTAGCCAGGGAGGCCAGTCAGCCTAGGCTAGGCCGGCCGGCCTGGCTCTGTGCCAGGTTTGGCCCCTGTTTCATCTGTTTCATCCTGCAACCATAACTCATCCAAAACTTATGGAATTTGTTAGTATAAATACTTTTATGCATGGAACATGGTATGATCATCCTCATTTCACCGAATTGTTGACGGTCAAAACTGGGTTGTAATGGCCGTCAACATGCCCCCAAGCTTAGACTCTTGCTCGTTCTGAAGCAAGGCTAAACTCTAGGTTCGGTGGGTCAGGAGTTGCTTCAATGTGTACACTCTCTAAGTACCCTGTGCTTAAGCCAAAACTCAACAAATCATTTGAATAAGTTGGCATAAAAGAGAACTCATTCCATGGTTCATCATGGGGCTGCACGGTTCACATTTTGGGCTGTTGAGAGCCTGAACGGTCATCTCTGAAGTATTTCCTGCAACTTTTCAGGTTCCATCTCGGAGATATGAATTTTTTCAAAAGATGGTTCATTCATTCCCCGATGGTACTCTCGAGTCACTCAAGGTGTTTAATCCTCACTTTTGGTCGGGATTGACCAATTTTTTCCTACACTAAGGCTGAAGTGGAGTTGTAGGTAGGGTAAGAGTGGCATACCTTGGTTACTTCTGTTGTCGAGTTGAAGAGTGGTTCGCGAGTGATGACACTCGTCAAATTCCGGTCTTTGGAATTCATGGGTTTAAGTGGAGAGGGAGAAGGTGTGATGCTCAAAGGTCTTGGGACTCCTTATTTTCTCTCTCTCATACTTTTGAGATGTTTCTCTCTTCTTCTTTCTTCTCTTTTTTTTCAAATGGAGCGTTGTCTCCAACTCTTCTTTTTTTCGAATACATCTCTTCTCTTACTTTGATAACAGAGAGGAATTCAACTTTGTATGGAGTGATTGAGGACCTTTGGGGTGAGCTTTGTGGTGAGGTGAGTATATGTCATCGACGGTGGATGTCAACCCCCGGAGCGGGACTTTGACTAGTCGGACATTTTGAGGCTGAGGTGGATGGGAAGACCGGTAAATGACAAGTGCCTTCTGCAAGCGGACTTCACCATTCGACAAGACTCAAAGCAACTCAAGATAGCATATGGTAGTTCATGAGATATATAATTGTTTAGGCTCTGGATAGGACATTTAAACCATCGGGGAAGATTCACCAAGTAATACTTTATAAAAACTTCCGAGAGGTTCCTTACTAGGCATGCAGTTATACCTCGAAATAAACCATATCAAAACTCACAATAACTTAAACAATGAACCGGTGCTCTCCTTCCACAGATAAACATGGTGGATCCTTAAATGCCAACGAACTCAAATACTTGGAAAGTAAGGGATTAAGCATGAGGCACTTAAAGGGCATAAACAGAGCAACTATTCATCATTCCAAGGTTATCAACCATATTCCATACATAAGGAGCTTTTTATTCAACATTGTTTTTGTTTTTTTAAACTTATTTATTATTATTATCATATCAAGGCAAGGCAAGGCAAGGCAAGGTACGGCAAGGCAAGGCAAGGTACGGCGCTTTCGAACATACCTGAGACTCTCCTAAGCTTCGCTGAAGCTCACTGGTAGTACTAGTTGGGGTCGTAGTGCATGTAGTCAAAGAAGCCGTGCATGTCGGTCTGGAGGGATGTGGTCATCCCCCAGTTCTGCTACGTGAGGTCGGTGTTGTGTGCAACTTCACTTTTGAGCTACTGCTGTTGCAGAGTCATCGTCTCCAACCTGGTACTAAGATCAGTGATCCCCGGGAGACCGGGTTCTCGTAGTCATACCTGGCGGAGGCAGATGGTCCGACCTGCGGGCCGTATCCTGCCGCTCATTGATGGTAGTCGAAAGCTTCCTCGAAGCTCATGTGGGCAGTGGGATTCTCCGTCGGCTGTTGGTGGTAGTCGTACTCGGGCTGTTGCTGCTGGTGGTACTCGGGCTGAGGTGCGGTAGACGTTCCAGCTTCACTGTCGTGCCTGGTTCGCCTGCCACGTGTTACAGGGCCTGCAACACTGTGGCGAGCGGGTTCCTTCCTTCTGAGCTGCATGGTTAGACTTTTCGCTGATCTCAGTGACAAATCCAGGCATGGAAGCTAGACTTCGTCGATGAAACCAGGATAACACATGACAAGAGTATGGCCAGGGCCCTCGCGCAACAAGTGACCCTGGATAAAATGGTCTAAACCAATGCAAGCCTGATACTCTTGTGTAGCGGGAAGGAAAGTGACTTGAGCGCCCTGCAAAGCACCAACATGGGTGGCAATGCGGGTGACTAGTGAGGTTATGTCAATCGTGGCTCGGCCAGTGACTAACCTCTGCCAGTCGTCAAGCATGCTCATGACAGGCGAGAAACGAATTTTCTTGACCATGACATACAGGCACTCGGTTGACACCGGATTTTGGCAAATTCGGGATACAATGAAGTTACGCTCAGATCGAAAGGCTAAAAGGAAAATCGGAAGAAGAGCTGATCGGAAGGTTGAAAGAAAATCGGAAGAAAAGCTTATTGGAGGGCTAAAAGGAAAATCGGAAGAAAAGCTGATGGATACGTGTTTCTCCTTAATCGATCAGGCCAGGAAGAAAGCAAAGAATGCTAATCATACTTGCATGCATATGTCCGATTTTAGGATGACCGATGGGCACAAAATTAGTAAAGTCCGATGGAAGATGGTCAAGAATAAAGAAAGAAAAGATATGGCAAATATGTACATACGAATACTACTTGGAGTAAACAAGCAATATTTCTAGCGTGAAGGATGGAAACACGAAATAATCATGTATGTCTGCACGGACGGTTCGGCGAGGAGCTTTATTCGTGAGGACTCTACAGAAGGAAGAATAGAGTCCATGTATCTTAATATTAGTTTGTTTAGATACTTTCTTTTTCAGCAAGTTGAAGTATGCCGTAACCGGCTTAGGGTGTCCAGGGTATAAATATGTGCCTACAGGCATTGTAAACGTTTCATCACAGCATCAATAAACAAACCTTTTTTACCTGCATTTACTACTTGCAATTTCATACCTTGTCGGCGACTTCGCCACCCTTTTCTATTCACGAGTTCTTCCAGGCACGTCAAGGTTGATCCTGATCTCCAAGGCTTGCCTGTAAGTTCCTCTTTTACTGAGTAATTTCTAGGCTTTAACCTCCGGGCGTATCGCTGAGGTTTCGTCTAGATTTATTCAAAAGTTATCGATATCTGCTATATCCGCAAGTTTTATATCAATTCTTGTTGCTCTAAGTTTTTATCACCAATCTATCCTTTTATATCTAGATTGTTGTCGGCTCGTTATCAAGCTATCTGTCTGATATATCATCAGCAGTTATAGCCGACTAGATCTGTTTCTAAACATTGTCTACAAAGTCTCGGCTAATCTATTAGCCGTTTCTCAGCAGTCTCGGCAGTCAGCCGATTCGGCTAGGATTTTACGATCTGGTATTCCTTGTCAATCAACAGGTCAGATTGACTGGCACGCCCCGGTTTTCAAGGCCACGCCTTCGCTCGTGCGTTGACGCATCTGTCAAGTCCCGATTTTTGCGTCAACACACTTTTGGCACGCCTGGTGGGACATGAAATTTCAAGACCCATGGATTCACGTCAGATGTTACCGTATCCGTTCCAAGCATCCATGAACCAACCTGTGGTCTCCCGATCACCGTATCAAAATCAAGGGAATTTTCAGTTGCAAGGTACTCCTCATTGTTAATGTTTCCTGACGTACAGCCATCATGCCAGTTGCAACAACCAAGGAATTACCAAGCGTCACATATTCCCCAAGCTACACAGCCAATTGATTTTCAGTTATTGGCTCGGATGCAAGAGAACCATCAGCTACAACATACTCCCCAAGTGTCTCAGTCTTTGTCTGCTTATTTGCAAGCACCAGTTCGGATGCATCATGTGGAAAATTATCAAATTCAGCAAACTCCTCAGGCCTCTTGGCCGATGAGTTTTTATTTAGATCGGTCGTATCAGGAGAAGTATCGGGAAAATTACCAGCAGTATGTTCCTCATCAGGTTATACAACTGATAGCTCCGATTGCTCAGATATCAGTTCAGAGTTCAAAAGTAGAAGATTGTCAGCCGCAACATGCTATAGCATTGGTTCAAGATCAATCGGAATTAACAGAAGATGACCTTGAGCAAGATGAGAAAGAAGCCTTGGAGAAGGCTATCGAGGAATATATATTGGCATGCCTCAAAACATTCAGTATTAATAAGAAGGAAGGTGTGATCCAAATCAGTGATTTTCCAGAGCCAAAAGAGTTCATAATTGAAGCTAACAATTTTGATAGTAAAGAGGATTATCTTGATTCGTTGATTTCAGATCAGCAGCAAGAAAGTGGCCGAACTCATAATATAGAGTTCGGATCAATGGTGCGAGAGAAATCACAATCTATAGAAGAGCAACAAGTGGTACAACCAGTAGAAGAATCTGGTGACCAACAATTTAACCAGGCTGATATAGTGGACAAGATATATGATGTGCTTCAGAATCGGCTTGACGTGAAGCCTGAAGACCATACGTACAGGTACCATAGGCCATATTCCGAGGCTCACGGTTGGTTCCTTACACTACCTCGTTACAGAATATCAGACCCCATTAAGTTTTCTGGACAGGATAATGTCCATATTATAGAGTATGTCAATCAATTCTTGATCTAGCATGGGGGGCCTACTACAGAAGATGCTTTGGAAAGACTCTTGTTCCTAGCAAGTTCAGTCATACGATGGCCCGATCTAGAATTCCATGAGCATTTGTTGACTGCAACACGGAACAGAATGCCTACATTTCATATTGGGAGGAACAAGCATGTCCGACAGATATTTCAAGTTCATTAACCAAAGGGAGTAATTATGGGCTCATCGGCTTGTTGAATTTAATTATTAATATAATATTACAACAAAGAGACAGCCGATGTAACAGTTTGGGAAGAAGTCTGATAGAGAGCAAAAATCGGCTTTATATAACTCAGCCGATGAAGACAAAACTTAAGCTATTTCATCGAGTTTCTTTCTTCCTAAGTGACCGATGCTATTGATAAGTTTTAGTGTCATATTCTTGGTAGTCATTTCTTTATTTGATAAAAATGGGGCCGATAAATGCTTAAATCGAAGCCTTGGAAAGGAGCAAAGGCCTCCGTCAGGACATTGACCTGACAGTTTCACCGATTTGGAGTCTGCAAAGATATCGGATGAATTAATTCATACGGGAACTTGAGAAGTCAATGTTGATTGCCAAGAGACCCAGGAAATTTTCATATAAATATTATCGGCTACAAGACTCTTGCTAGTTTTATCTGTTATAAGGAATCAAATTTACTGGTACTGCTAATGGCTTTCTTGCCGATGAGGGATTATTACAGCAGTGTGGAACGAGTGCATCATGGCCTTGGGGGGCTGGTTAATCGCAGAATTATTGGTGCCGTGATCAGTCGTATTAAAGTATCCTCGGGCAGTATGTCCGATAGAGCCGGTGGTTAGGCGATTGTTGTTTGCGGCCGATCGACAATAAAATATATTCCGATTATGGTGCATCAATTTATGGTGAGTAATCGGTAGAGAACAGTAGCAGTTGGCAAAGAGCAGCAGCAATCGGACTTGAAATCAGCAATCGGACAAGGCAGAACCGGTTCGTGATGGAAAAATGATTAAAATAAAGAAGTATAAAGAATTTGCACCGGACTTGAAGATTTTCAGCATATACGTGTGATCATACGAGGTGATTAGAATAAAAAGTAAAAAGTATTGCCAAGTGATTAATGAAAAGAGGCAATGCATGCAGGAAAGCTAGCACGTAACAACTTAATTATAATGAAGAAATTGAATCAGCAATCGGCGAAACAGAGATAGTGGCCTGTTGATTCCCAATAGTACCTGTTGATGTTTGATTTGATTGAAGCAATCGACAATTGGAAAAAAGCAATAGGTAATTAATAAATCTGATGCATGGTCACGTACATGCAAGGCTGACTGAGGATATCGGCTATTTAATGATGGCTGCTAAATGGTAATTATACCGATGGAGTTGAAATGCCGATAATCTTGCCGGATTATTTTATTGCCAATAATAGAAACTTGTATCAATATTAGCTTGTATTAGCTAATGATTTCGAGCAAAACATTTTAATCCAAGATGACGAGGATAACAGTATGAGATCAGAGAAACTTAAAGCTAATGGTGGTACTAAAGCTTTATAATTTAATCGGCAGTCTTAAATCAGATAAGTCTCCTTCCTTGACTAGAGCTAGGCAGATCAGCAGTCATCTGATAGTTCTATATTATGATTCAGTCGATGGTCAGCCAGCATGGCCGATGGAGCCGATGTCCAGCCGATTGTCCTCTGCGGCCAATCGTTAGTCAATATTATTTAATTATGGTCCAACTCATGATTAATATTAGAGGATGGTTGATTGGTTGAATTTTTTTATTCATTCATCATGGAAGAGGCTTTATCGGCTAGAAGATCGACATGTGTTTATTACCGTGAAGGAGTCTGAATCAAGGCTTACGAATTTTTCTGCCAAGAAGTAATCGGCAAGCCAATGGTGGATAGCGACGGTCGATAAATGTCTAAGCCGATGGGAGACAAAAGAAAGATATGATAAGAGGATTCTTGTGACTACGGGAACAACTCACATCAAACAAGACAAAGAGCTGATTACTTGGGCCACCGATTACGTGAGCGTCGGCATCGGACATCGACATTGTACATCAGCGTCGGCATCAGCGTCGGACATCGGTTTCCCCGTCGGCATCGGCGCGGGCACGATTAATGGCGACGGTACCACGGATGATGTCACATATACGCCAGCGCTGATGTGGGATTTAACCGATAGTTTTGGAAAGCCGATGAGATATATCTATTAGTTACTTGGCATTCAGAATTTGGCACTAAGATATTTATGGAAGAAGCGTATATTATTTCTTTAATAATTGAGAAGCATGTCAACTGATTAATGAATAGCATATGCAAAGAAGAGTACATCAATTGGCTACAGGAGATAATCGGCAAGGAGGAATCGTCAAGTTTTCTGATTGGCAGTAGGTCAAACAATAGCATGTTCGATAACATTTATTGCCAACCGATTGTCTGGTCGTTCAATTTTTTAAGATAGAAAGATCGGCATGAGCACATGGAAGCAAAATCGGCAGAAGGACTCTATGATCCATTTAAAAACAAGAAGCCGATCTGATTAGCACGCAGCCGGTCCGATTCACATATAGCAGGTCCATCCGATCTGATTTAATATGCTCGAAGAAAGTAATATTATATGGTTGGGCCCGATTACACGAGATGATCAGAATAAACTATCTTTAGAAGAATGAAAGGCTTATGCTTGGAGATGGAACTTGCGTATACAAAAAACAGAGAAGCTGATATACAATTGGCTATATACATCGGCAATGAACATTGAAAAAACTAGACAGAATCGCCGGCGGAAGCTGTTGAGTATCCAGCTGACTTCAAGACCGTAGTCGATACTCCCCAAGAGCCAACAGGAGAGACTACTAAATTCTAATAATGATCAAGTCTCAGACTTGAGGTGGATTTACTGTTGAGGAAATATTAATTGATCGGCTCATGAGCTGATGAATTGATGATCGGCTGCAAAGCTGGTCTAGTTTGAGCTGCTCGGTATTGCACACATGGTCATGCAACGACCGATTGAGTATTAAGAAAAGGCATCGATTCATGGATTATTTTATTCGGCCGGTGGATTATTTTAGAGGATATGTACATTATTATTAGTGGTGTACAAAAGAATAGAGAAATCATGATTGGAAGAGAAGAAGATCGGCGCTGAAGTACTCAATTATTTAGCCTGCCAATGTTTGCTTACTTATGAAGTTCTCTCTCTCGAAAAATTCTATGAATTTGGCCGATAATAAAAAAGGGAAACTACAAAAGCATCAGCCAATGAATTATTCTACTAGTGACATTGGAGCACGCTGCTAACCTCAGGATAATTCGATTGGCTGATAATGGGCAGTCGTCAATGAAAATATTTTCAAGAGCTTAGTATGGATGGTCTTGCAATTAGCATGAGTCAGGATGACTGTCAAGAGAACATGATTATTATTAATGACGTGATTATTGACACTGGGTTATTATTCTGATATGAGAGCATTCTGATAGCTTCATCGGCCACTGGTTCCTCTGATAATAAGTCAGCCGATGAAGATGATATGGACCCGGCAAAGGTACATTCATTAAATTCTACTGCTCATCGAATTCTATGCGGCAAGGCATGAACGTCTGTCTGACCGACCGTCGTTAACTATTGTCGCTGCGGCCACATTCATCTCCTTTGACACCTTATTCATAAGCCTTGCCGACAGCTACGTCGCACCGATGTTCATTTTTTTTCGATGCTGACATGATCATAGAATTCAGGCTGATGATTGCCACCAGAGGGAACACCATAGCCGATGGAGAAGTTTTAACAACAATCAAATCGGCTACAAGAAAAGATATTGGTTGTTTATGAGTTTTCCTCCGATGTGCTATTTGGCTGGGTGATTATTTGATTGGGATGATTTAAGTTCAAATGATCGAAACATTTAAGATATTTGTTTTAGCCAGCCTGGTGAAGTAGAGTATATTAAAAGCAGGTCAACAGGAGGCTGATTATATCTTGAATCGGCTACCTTTTCTTGGGAAGCCAATGAAGGAGTGATCGCACCCTACTGATATCTTCACGGTCACGATCTACATCCGGCATGCCAGATGATAGAAAAAGAGCAGATAAATTATTTTGACTTCTGCCACATCAGTGAGAAGCAACAGCCGGAGGTTGAAACATTTACTATAGAGGCTATAGCGGAAGGGCATCGGCTATTTGAATATTCATTAGCCATTGTTACTAATACAAATGACATGGCTAGAAGGACCGATGGTAATGCCCACAGCTTCAAAATAATGAAATAGCATCAGTTCTGAGACATTCGACTTACGAAGTTTCGAAGCATGAATCCTTCATACTCCAAAACTGGGAGGCCCGTGTTGACACCGGATTTTGGCAAATTTGGGATACAATGAAGTTACGCTCAGATCGGAAGGCTAAAAGGAAAATCGGAAGAAGAGCTGATCGGAAGGTTGAAAGAAAATCGGAAGAAAAGCTTATTGGAGGGCTAAAAGAAAAATCGGAAGAAAAGCTGATGGATACGTGTTTCTCCTTAATCGATCAAGCCAGGAAGAAAGCAAAGAAGGCTAATCAGACTTGCATGCATATGTCCGATTTTAGGATGACCGATGGGCAGAAAATTAGTAACGTCCGATGGAAGATGGTCAAGAATAAAGAAAGAAAAGATATGGCAAATATGTACATACGAATACTACTTGGAGTAAACAAGCAATATTTCTAGCGTGAAGGATGGAAACACGAATTAATCATGTATGTCTGCACGGACGGTTCGGCGAGGAGCTTTATTCGTGAGGACTCTACAGAAGGAAGAATAGAGTCCATGTATCTTAATATTAGTTTGTTTAGATACTTTCTTTTTCAGCAAGTTGAAGTATGCCGTAACCGGCTTAGGGTGTCTAGGGTATAAATATGTGCCTACAGGCATTGTAAGCATTTCATCACAGCATCAATAAAGAAACCTTTTTTACCTGCATTTACTACTTGCAATTTCATACCTTGTCGGCGACTTCGCCACCCTTTTCTATTCACGAGTTCTTCCAGGCACGTCAAGGTTGATCCTGATCTCCAAGGCTTGCCTATAAGTTCCGCTTTTACCGAGTAATTTCTAGGCTTTAACCTCCGGGTGTATCGCTGAGGTTTCGTCTAGATTTATTCAAAGGTTATCGATATCTGCTAGATCCGCAAGTTTTATATCAATTCTTGTTGCTCTAAGTTTTTATCACCAATCTATCCTGTTTAGATCTAGATTGTTGTCAGCTCGTTATCAAGCTATCTGTCCGATATATCATCAGCAGTTATAGCCGACTAGATCTGTTTCTAAACATTGTCTACAAAGTCTCGGCTAATCTATTAGCCGTTTCTCAGCAGTCTCGGCAGTCAGCCGATTCGGCTAGGATTTTACGATCTGGTATTCCTTGTCAATCAACAGGTCAGATTGACTGGCACGCCCCGGTTTTAAAGGCCATGCCTTCGCTCGTGCGTTGACGCATTTGTCAAGTCCTGATTTTTGCGTCAACACACTCTAAATCAGATAAAAGGCAAAGACGCAAATCAGCTCGTGGGTGAACTACCATGGCAATCCACTTCGCCAGAAAACGAAGAGTAGGGTTCTGGATGGCAGTGATGCTATTTTTCCCTGAGGATGACTCGCCTGTGATGCTATCCCACCATGCGGCACTATTGTACCGGTGGTTAGTCACCAGCAGTTGGCATCAATGATGCATCTCTTGTTGAAACCAAGAGCCTCACTGAGTTGCTTCGGGGTCAAGGTAAAATCTTCGTTGAAAAACCGAAAGCAAATATTTGTCTCGTTGGGAAGAACTTCGATTTTCAAACTCATCAAAAACTCCATAGTGAGGAAGTGTGAACCTGTTTCCGAGACGGGGTAGAAGTTTTGCCATCCGGCGTTGTTGAAAGCCCATTCCATGTCTCCTCAGAGACCGGTCCTGATCAGCAGCATGGGATCGAAGTACTTGGCATGCGTGTAGTAGCGGTCCTGGAGCTTGGCCAGCACCGTTCTCTCTCCTTCGGACCGAGCAACGATGTGCTCGACCCGAGTCATGATTCGGATGTGGAGCTGTTCCGAGGCACTTCCTCCTCCTAGGACTCTGTGTCTTGTCGAGTTGAGTCGACAGACATAGTGTTCCAGGAAGCGGATGATCCCTGAGAGCGGCGGGAGCTCGAGGAGCTGAGCTTGGTCACGACTCCACGTGCCGTCTGACGTGCCTTTGTCCACATGATTCCTGCAAAAGGTTAGTCTCACAATGCCCGAAGGAAATCAGGGGTTAGACAGTCAGAAGTTAGGCGTTCTTGTGGGAGATTAATCACCACAACTCGGTTAGTCGTTCTTGCGGGGTAAGAACCACCACAAACGTTCTCGTTCAACCAGCAGGGGTTTGTTCTCACAAGAATTCAAGAATGGATTTTAGCAGAATTTTCTTGTGGCTTAAACTCTAACCTTACTTAAAGATTTTCGAAATTCGGAGCGAGGGAGAAGGGAAGTGCTCAGGATGCATGCATACTATGCTTGGGGCGAGTTGCTCCTGAGCTGGGCGTCGGCTTTTATAGAGGCGCGGCAGGGGGAGGCCGGCCGGCCTGAGGCAGGCCGTTCGGCCTGCACATGGTGCCGGTCGTGCCCATCCCGTACGTCGGTGGTCACTCTACTGCTCCTGGTGCTGCTGGTAGGTGAGGATGGGACGACGACAGTGGAGGGAGGCCGGCCAGCCTGCATGGGGCCGTTCGGCCTGGTGTGCTGCCCATTTTCCTCCATCCTTTTGTGTCGTGTCCATTCACATGTGCTTGTTCCTTGCTGCTTTGATCTGGCCATAGAAGATGACAAGTGGGGCCGGCCGGCCTAGGTGGGGCCGGCTGGCCTGAAATTTGGCCGATTTTTTTTAATATGCTAAGTGATGCATAAGTAAAATATGAATGCAAGTTTCGAAAATCAAACATGCTGATTTGAAAGAAAGATTTAGAAAGGGAAACCTATTCTATATGCAATGCATGGATACGTACCATATACCTTATGGCGAGGGCTCAAGTTTTACGTCCTGAGCGGAACTCTCCGATTCTTCGTTCGGGGCTGATTTCACCCGCCATTCCTTTCCGTTTGGACGGGGCTTGGTTTCAACTTCCTTGTCGCGCTTTGCTTGCTCTTCCAGTACTTTGGCTCTTGATATCCTTCGCCGCGCATGATAGCGGTCATGTCTTTTCTTTTCTTTAGCAGCGAGGGCTTCCACCATTTTCATGAGTGTTTCTATGGTTGGCATCCTGGGATTTCTGGGTGTGATTTCTCTGACCATATTGACTTTTTCAGGGGTCTCTTTAGGACGGAAGGAGAAATTCTCGGTTTCCCCGTTGATCCTAAGTTGAATAGTCCCTTTTCCCACATCGATGTTTGCATTCGCGGTACTCAAGAATGGTCTCCCAAGAATGAGAGAATTCTTGGCTTTAGCTTCCATGTCAAGGACGAAGAAATCCACAGGGACAAAGAAATCCCTGATCTTGACTGGGACATTTTCTGCGACTCCGTGTGGGTAGCGGATCGATTGATCCGCTAGCTGCAAACACATGGGTGTAGAGACAAGCGAAATATGCTTAAGGTGGTCAAAAACTACCTTTGGCATTACGCTGACGCTCGCCCCCAAGTCACATAGGGCATTGTCGAAATCATGGCCTCCAATTGAGCATGAGATTGTGGGGCAACCAGGATCTTTCTTCTTCTTGAGGCGGGGACCGAGTATGGCAGAGCTGCATTCCTCAGTCAGCTGTACCGTCTCCCTTGTGGGTAGAGTCCTCTTGTTGCTAAGTATGTCTTTGATATACTTGGCATACGTCGGGACCTGCAAAGCATCAAGAAGTGGCATATTGATGTATACCTTCTTGATTACCTCGACGAACTTGTCAAATTGTTCGTCGGCCACAGGTCTTCTCCTCCGTTCCAAAAACGGGAGGAAAGTAGGATCTCGGCTGTCGCTTGAGGCTGGTGGTGCCTCGTTCCCCTCCTTCGAGACATGGATGGGTTCCTTGTCGTCTTCCTCTTCGGCGGCTGGCTCAGCGTGGCTAGCTTCCTTCTGTCGGGTACCTGCATCTTGAGGATTGTGTGGATCCCGCGTGGACTTGCCTGTCCGTGTGGTCACCGCACTAACATTTTCCTTACAAGGAACCTCCGGTTGCCCGGGTAGCTTTCCCGCATTTCGGTTAGGACAAGATGCACCCAGCTGAGCCACTTGAGTTTCAATCATTTTGTTGAAGCTCAGCTGGTTCTTAACGACAGAATTGAAAGCTTCTATTTGGGAGGCCATCGACTCCATAACTTTATCATTGGCAAGAAATTTCTCGCTAATGCTATCGTTAATTTGTTTTTGGACTTACCAGATGTCCTTTAACGACGGTTGAAAACCGTTGTTAGAGCCATTACCTTGCTGTTGGCCAAAGGGGCAATTAGGCTTAGAATTCCAACCTTGTTGAGGATGGAAGCCTGAATTGTTGTTGTTTCCAATGAAGCAGGCTTCCTCTTGTGTCATCGGTGTTGACAGCCATTATAACCTCGTAGTGACCGTCAACATTTCGGTAAAATGAGGATGATCATACCATATTCCATGCATAAAACTATTTTTATTGACAAATTCTACAAGTTTTGGATGAGTTATGGTTGCAGGACAAAACTGGTGAAACAGGGGCCAAACCTGGCACAAGGCCAGGCCGGCCGGCCTAGCCCAGGCCGACCGGCCTCCTCTGGCCAGGTCTGGCCACGTCACTGGTCCACAAGTTCAATCAAACACCCAGGATGATCAAGCACCGTGCAATCAACGTCGGTTTGATCCAAGGACCCGAAAGGCCTAGAGTGCAAGACACATGGATTAGAGGGCCCACAACTTCGGATTCTTGGACAGCCTCAACTGAACGCAACCGTTACCGACCTCAGGGAGCAATCAGAAGCGTCCACGACGAAGTCGGTGGCCAGAAGTGCCAGGTGTAGGCCGATCGGCCTACACCAGGCCGGCCGGCCTGTTGCTGTGGCCTCAAGCTACCCTCTTCAGCGTGGATGCTAAGCAGGATGGTGGCGTGAACATTAAGCTGACATCCACCCCATGGAGGCTATAAAAGGCTGCTCAGTCTTCCATTCAAGACACACCACATCACTCAAGTCTCTACTTGAAGGGAGCTCTAGTATCTTTTTCATTTCTTAGATTAGGATTAGTGTTGGGAGTAGAGTCGAGTCGAGCTCAGCTCGGATCTTCGGAGTCTTCGAAGTTCTGGTAAAGCTCTTGTATCCTTTCCTTCTTTTGAAGAGTTTATTTATACAATTACTTTCTTACTTCAGAGCTTAAGTTTATCTTTTGTCTTTCTATCTTGCTCTTCTTTTAGAGTAAAGATCTTGCTCTCTTTAGAGCAAAGTCCTATCCCCTTTAGTTTTAGTGTAGAGTTTAGTTTAGCTCTACCGGGCTTTATCTCGCGGGTTTGCTCGCCTTGACCGGGCCGTAAGACGCCTTAGGGAAGACGGGGATTTCTCTTGACAGGCCTCAAGAGAAATCTTAATCATCGAGTGCAGACGTGGTGTCTGGCTTGTTGATTAACTAGGAAGTGTGTTGCACCCCACGGAACTGCAGTGGTAGGCGGCAGGTGGTGACAGCCCTGTCCGTCCTTCGTAGTCCACCACGTTCGGGTGTACTCATAACAGTAGTGCCGAGCCCGGAGAACCCCCTCTCTCATCCCGTTTGAGGTTCTCTCGTTCTAGCCGTCGAAGCGAACTCTGTTCCCGGTATCTAAGCTAGGGTCTAGGCTAAGGCTAGAGTGCCTTTTGCTCTGAGTTAGAAAGAGTCTAAGTCCGGTCTCTCCCAACGTCTTTCCTTTTCTGTAGAAATAGGTGCTCCATGTGTCGCTGGTCTTTCAGACCTTCTATCCGGTCATTAACTTGACCATTATCCACCCAAACCGAGAGTTTGTGCCCCTGGGTTTGTGGCTTGATATTTCTGGCAAGATATATCATTTCATTCTTCAATATACTTTAACCATCTGCTTCCCTGTGGAAATATAAATACGATACCCTGGGGTTACTCCCAAGGTGAAGTGCTACAACGAGATATATTCTGTGCGCTTGCAGAATTAATTTTGCACACAACGACATATATCTACGTGCTCTTGAGCGTTGCTAAAACGTGACGCTAAGGAGTGCCAACAAGCATTTCTGGCGCCGTTGCCGGGGAAGCAATTGGCTAAAGTTATTGTTGAACCATTTGATTATCTTTACAGATTTACCAAACCACTAACCTTAATGACTTCACCACTGCAACATTCGTCTATTTTTGATGTGTTTGCAGGGTAGTGCATGACTGGTTTCAACCTGCCATCAAACTTTGATCCAAATCCAGAACGCATTGGAAGAGTAGTGCGAAAGAGAGTCGTACCTCCTCAGATTTCACTCAGCTCAAGCAACATATTCGAGTCGTCATCCGACTCCGAGTCCGAATCAGATTCAGATTCAGTCGTTTTCTTCAGCCCCAGAGTCTCCAGAGATTATGGCTCAAGCAAAGAAGACGCTCCGTGAGTTCTCAGCCCCGTCAAGCAGCAACTTTCCGGGACTGTCAAACGCACAGGGAGGTGCATTTGAGCTGAGGACTGGCCTGGTAAACATGGTTCAGGCCAGCCCTTTCTGCGGAAAGGCGATTGAGGACTGCGAACGCTCACCTTCGGAATTTTCTGGAGGTGTGCAGCACTATCAACCCCAATGGCACACCGATGAACAACATCCGCCTTCAACTCTTCCCATTCTCCTTGCTTGGGAAAGCAAAGGAGTGGTTTTACGCCAACAAGGCATCATTCGAAGGACGCTGGCAGACGTGCACAGACGCATTTCTAGGCCAAGTACTTCCCGGTGGGCAAAACCAATGCCCTCCGAGGAAAAATCACTAGCTTTCAGCAGCTAGACGGAGAGACAATTCCCGAAGCGTGGGAGCGACTGCAAGAGTATAATGCAGCCTGCCCTCACCATGGTGTGGAAGATTGGCTGATTACCCAGAACTTCTTCCACAGCATGAGCCGACGATCGCAAGAGATGTTGGATGCAGCCGCGGGAGGAGATTTCCTCTCATTAGATGTAGACGCAGCGAAGGTGCTAATCGAGAAGATATCCACTCACCAGAGCTGGATAGGAGAAAGACAAGCTCCCCGCAAGGGAGTACATCAAATTGACTCCGTTGATATGCTGGCCGCTAAGATGGATCTCCTCTTGAAGAAGATGGAATCTCATGGCAAGGAGATGAATCAGATCATGGAGGAGAGAATCACATGTGAAACGTGTGGAGAAGCATGACACTGGGGCGACACTTGCCTGATGACACAAGAAGAAGCCTATTTCATTGGGAATAATAACAATTCAGGCTTCCGTCCTCAACAAGGTTGGAATTCCAAGCCCAATTTCCCCTTCGGCCAACAGCAAGGTAATGGCTCTAACAACGGTTTTCAATCGTCGCTAAAGGACATCTGGTATCCTGTCCTAACCCAAATGCGGGAAAGTTACCCGGGCAACCGGAGGTTCCTTTCAAGGAGAATGTTAGTGCGGTGACCACGCGGACTGGTAAGTCCACGCGGGATCCACACAATCCATAAGATGCAGGTACCCGACAGAAGGAAGCTAGCCAAGCCGAGGCGGCCGCCGAAGAGGAAGACGACGAGGAAACCACCCCTGTCACAAAGGAGGGGAACGAGGCACCACAAGCCTCAAGCGACAGCCGAGATCCCACTTTCCTTCCGTTCCCAGAACGGAGGAGAAGACCCGTGGCCGACGAACAATTTGACAAGTTCGTCGAGGTAATCAAGAAGGTATACATCAATATACCACTACTTGATGCTTTGCAGGTCCCGACATATGCCAAGTACATCAAGGATATACTTAGCAACAAGCGGACTTTACCCACAAGGGAGATGGTACAGCTGACCGAGGAATGTAGCTCTGCTATACTCGGGCCCCACCTCAAGAAGAAAGATCCTGGCGGCCCCACAATATCATGCTCAACTGGAGGCCATGACTTCGACAACGCCCTATGTGACTTGGGGGCGAGCGTCAGCGTAATGCCCAAGGTAGTCTTTGACCACCTTAAACATATATCGCTTGTCTCTACACCCATGTGTTTGCAGCTAGCGGATCAATCTATCCGCTACCCCCATGGAGTCGCAGAAAATGTTCCGGTCAAGATCAGGGATTTCTTCATCCCTGTGGATTTCATTGTCCTAGATATGGAAGCCGGAGCAACGAACTCTCTCATTCTTGGGAGACCGTTCTTAAGTACTGCGAATGCGAACATCGACGTGGGACGTGGGACCATTCAACTTAGGATTAACGGAGGGACCGAGAGTTTCTCTTTCCGTCCTAAGGAGATCCCCCATCAAGTCAATATGGTCGAAGAAGTCATGCCCCGAAAGTCCAAGATGCCGAGCATAGAAACGCTCATGAAGATGCTGGAAGCCTTCGCCGCCAAAGAAAAGAAGAGGCATGATCGCTATCATGCACGGCGAAGGATATCGAGAACCAAAGCGCTGGAGGAGCAAGCAAAGCGCGATAAGGAGGTTGAATCCAAGTCCTGTCCCGTCCGAAAGGAATGGCGGGTAAAAGCAGTCCCGAACAAGGATTCGGAGAGTTCCGCTCAGGACGAAAAACTCGAGCCCTCGCCATAAGGTATATGGTACGTATCCTTGCATTGCATATAGAATAGGTTTTTTTCATTTCAATTCTTTTCATTCAGCACAACACGTTTAATTTTCGAAGCTTGCATTCATATTTCATTTATGCATTAAGTAGCATATAAAAAACAATTCGGCCAAATTTCAGGCCGGCCGGCCCCACTTGTCATCAACTATGGCCAGATCACAGCAGCAAAGCAGCAGGCATCGTGCACGAGCACGACACCAAAGGGTGGAGGAAAATGGGCACGACCCCAGGCCGAGCGGCCCCAGGCAGGCCGGCCGGCCTCCCTCCACCGTCGACGTCCCATCCTCACCAAACAGCAGTACCAGCTACAGGAACGTGACCACCGACAGAGGGATGGGCACGACCGGCGCCATGTGCAGGCCGAACGGCCTACCTCAGGCCGGCCGGCCTCCCCCTGCCGCACATCTATAAAAGCCGGTGCCTAGCACTTCAGGAAGTCGCCCCAAGCACAGGTATGCATGCATCCTGAGCGCTTCCCTTCTCACTCGTTTAAATTTCGAAAATCTCTAAGTGAGGTTAGAGTTTAAACCACAAGAAAATTCTGCTAAAATCCATCCTTGAATTCTTGTGAGAACAAACCCCTACCGGTTGAACGAGAACGTTTGTGGTGGTTCTTACCCCACAAGAACGACTAACCGAGTTGTGGTGATTAATCTCCCACAAGAACGTCTAACTTTCGATTGTCTAACCCCTGATTTCCTTTGGGTATTGTGAGACTAACCTTTTGCAGGAAATCATGTGGACAAGAGCACGTCAGACGGCACGTGGAGTCGTGACCAAGCTCAGCTGTTCGAGCTCCCGCCGCTCTCAGGGATCATCAGGTTCTTGGGACACTATGTCTGTCGACTCGACTCGACAGGACACAGAGTCCCAGGAGGAAGAAGTGCCTCGGAACAGGCTCCGCATCCGGATCATGACTCGGGTCGAGCACATCATTGCTCGGTCCGAAGAAGAGAGAACGGTGCTGGACAAGCTCCAGGACCGCTACTACACACATGCCAAGTACTTCGACCCCATGCTGCTGATCAAGACCGGTCTCGGAGGAGACATGGAACGGGCTTTCAACAATGCCGGATGGCAAAACTTCTACCCCGTCCCGAAAACAGGTTCGCACTTTCTCACAATGGAGTTTTTTATGAGTTTGAAAATCGAAGTTCTTCCCAACGAGACAAATATTTGCTTTCGGTTGTACTCATAACAGTAGTGCTGAGCCCGGAGAACCCCCTCTCTCATCCCGTTCTGAGGTTCTCCCGTTCTAGCCGTCGAAGCGAGCTCTGTTCCCGGTATCTAAGCTAGGGTCTAGGCTAAGGCTAGAGTGCCTTTTGCTCTGAGTTAGAAAGAGTCTAGGTCCGGTCTCTCCCAACGTCTTTCCTATTCTGTAGAAATAGGTGCTCCGTGTGTCGCTGGTCTTTCAGACCTTCTATCCGGTCATTAACTTGACCATTATCCACCCAAACCGAGAGTTTGTGCCCCTGGGTTTGTGGCTTGATATTTCTGGCAAGATATATCATTTCATTCTTCAATATACTTTAACCATCTGCTTCCCTGCGGAAATATAAATACGATACCCTGGGGTTACTCCCAAGGTGAAGTGCTACAACGAGATATATTCTGTGCGCTTACAGAATTAATTTTGCATACAATGACATATATCTACGCGCTCTTGAGCATTGCTAAAATGTGACGCTAAGGAGTGCCAACAATCGGGCAGCTAGTGCCCGAGTGTCCTGTTTCTCCACATGTTTCACACGTGATTCGGTCTTCCACAATCTGACTCATCTCCTTTTCGGGAGATTCAATCTTCTTCAAGAGAAGGTCCATCTTAGCGGTCAGCATGTCGACGGAGTCAATCTAGTGTACTCCCTTGGTGCGGGGAGCTTGTCTCTCTCCCACCCAACTTTGGTGAGAGGATATTTTCTCAATGAGTGCCTTCGCAGCGTCTACATCCAGCGAGAGGAAAGCTCCTCCCGCAGCTGCATCCAAGTGCTCTTGCGATCGGCGGCGCAGGCTGTGGAAGAAGTTTTGAGTGATCAATCACTCTTCCACACCATGGTGGGGGCAGGCTGCAATGTACTCTTGCAGTCGCTCCCAAGCTTCTGGGACTGACTCTCCGTCTAGCTGCTGAAAGCTAGTGATTTTTCCTCGGAGGGTGTTGGTCTTGCCCACCAGAAAATACTTGGTCAGAAATGCGTCGGCGCATGTCTGTCAGTTTCCTTCAAAGGATGCTTTGTTGGCATAGAACCACTCCTTGGCTTTCCCAAGTAAAGAAAATGGGAAGAGCTGTAGGCGGATGTTGTTGATCGGCATGCCATTTGGGTTGATAGTGCTACACACCTCCAGAAAATTTCGAAGGTGAGCGTTGGCATCCTCAATTGCCTTTCCGCAAAAAGGACTGGCCTGGACCATGTTGATTAGGCCAGACCTCAGCTCAAATCCCCCTTCCTGTGCATTCGACAGTCCCGAAAAGTTGCTGCTTGACGGGGCTGAGAACTCACGGAGTGTCTTCTTCGGCTGAGCCATCTCTGGTGATTCTGGGGCCAAAGAATACGATGAACCTGTGTCTGGTTCGGACTCGGAGTCGGATGATGACTCGAGAGTGTTGCTTGAGCTGAGTGAAATCTGAGGAGGTATGATTCTTTTGCGCACTACTCTTCCAATGCGTTCTGGATTTGGATCAAAGTTTGACGGTAGGTTGAAACCAGTCATGCACTACCCTGCAAACACATCAAAAATAGACGAATGTTGTAGTGGTGAGGTCACTAGGGTTAGTGGTTTGGTAAATCTGTAAAGACTATCAAATAATTCAACAATAACTTTAGCCAATTGCTTCCCCGGCAATGGCGCCAGAAATGCGTGTTGGCACTCCTTAGTGTCACGTTTTTAGCAACGCTCAAGAGCGTGAAGATATATGTCATTGTATGCAAAATGGATTCTGCAAGCGCACAGAATATATCTCGTTGTAGCACTTCACCTCGGGAGTTATCCCAGGGTATCGTATTTATATTTCCACAGGGAAGCAGATGGTTAAAGTGTATTGAAGAATGATATGATAAATCTTGCCAGAAATATCAAGCCAAAAACCCAAGGGTACAAACTCTAGGTTTGAGGGATAATGGTCAAGTGAATGACCGGATAGAAGGTCTGAAAGACCAGCGACACACAGGAACTCCTAAGTCTATAGAAAAGGAAAGATGTTGGGAGAGACCGGACTTAGATACTTCCTAACTCAGAGCAAAAGACACTGTAGCCTTAGCCTAGACTCTAGCTTAGATATCGGGGACAGAGCTCGCTTCGACCTCAGAACGGGATGAGAGAGGGGGTTCTCCGGGCTCAGCACTACTATTATGAATACACCCGAACGTGGTGGACTACGAAGGATGGACAGGGCTGTCACCACCTGCCGCCTACCACTGCAGTTCCGTGGGGTGCAACACACTTCCTATTTAATCAACAAGCCAGACACCACGTCTGCACTCGAAGATTAAGATTTCTCTTGAGGCCTGTCAAGAGAAATCCCCGTCTTCCCTAAGGCGTCTTACGGCCCGGTCAAGGCGAGCAAACCCGTGAGATAAAACCCGGTAGAGCTAAAACTAAACTCTACACTAAAACTAAAGGAAGACAAAACTTAACTCTGAAAAGAGCTAAGAACTTTACTCTAAGAAAGAGAAAGAGATAAATATGAAAGACAACTTAAGCTCTGAATAAGATAGTATTGTTATGATAAACTCTTCAAAAGAAGAAAAGGATACAAGAGCTTTACAAGAACTCCGAAGACTCCGAAGATCCGAGCGAAGCTCGACTCGACTCTACTCCCAACTCTAATCCTAATCTAAGAAATGGAAAAGATACAAGAGCTCCCTTCAAGTAAAGACTTGAGAAGTGTGGTGTGTGTCATGGATGGAAGAGAGGGCAGCCTTTTATAGCCTCCGAAGATCGGTAACACTCGTAACCGTCATGCCACCAGCCTGCTTAACATCTACGCGAAAGATGGTCGCGTGAAGAGGTAGCAGCAGGCCGATCGGCCTACACCTAGCGCCCCTGGCCACCGCCTTCGTCGTGGACGTTCCAGATTGCTTCCTGAGGTCGGTAATGGTTGCGTTCAGTTGAGGTTGTCCAAGAATCCAATGTTGTGGGCCATTTAATCCATGTGTCTTGCACTCTAGGCCTTTCGGGTCCTTGGATCAAACCGACGTTGATTGCACAGTGCTTGATCATCCTGGGTATTTGCTTGAGCTTGTGGATCAGTGACGTGGCCAGACCTGGCCAGGGGAGGCCGGCCGGCCTGGCTCTGTGCCAGGTTTGGCCCCTGTTTCATCTGTTTCATCCTGCAACCATAACTCACCCAAAACTTATGGAATTTGTTAGTATAAATACTTTTATGCATGGAACATGGTATGATCATCCTCATTTCACCGAATTGTTGACGGTCAAAACTGGGTTGTAATGGCCGTCAACACCGGGACGGCTCGGCCCGTTAGGGTTTTCATTTTTTTAAATGATTTCCTATGAGAAAACAAATCCGAAAAATATCCAGATAATGTTTTTAAAGCATGAAAATGACACAGAAAATCCTAAAAATTCTAGGAAAAATCGCAGAGATAGATTGGGACACGAGGAGTCCAAATAAAATATTCAGAGCTCGTAAAAAGAATTTTAGAGCCTTCTAATAAATGGATTTAGCTCTAGAAAGAGGAGAATAATTTCCAGAAAAATCTAGAAAATTCTCAGAAGCACCTAAACGTCTAAGGGACGCATTTTTGAAACCTTGGCACTCATAAAACACTGAGATGCGACTCGGCATGAATGCAACACTAAAGAACAATTAATTTAAATTAAGGAAACAACAATTGTTTTTATTTCTACGCTAAATTCTCTGTAAAATAAATAAATGTTGGAAAAATTTTAAAATTGAGAGAAAATCATTGTTTAATTGTTCTTTAAATTCACATCCTGAAATTGGAGAATTTCAGGGTGTGACAATGACTGGGTTGATTCAGCGGTCTCCTCATCCACCGAGCGTCTAGACCAGATTGACCTTGCTCAGACGGCCGCCAAGTGTAATCCGGTTAATGATTCATTTGCTAAGATTAAATTTAAGATTCCTCCTTTTAATGGCAAATATGATCCTGCTGCATATCTTGATTGGGAGTTAGAGGTAGAACAAAAGTTTTCATGCCATGATATTCCTGCTACGTCTCAAGTTAAGGCTGCTATTAGTGAATTTACTGAGTTTGCTTTAATTTGGTGGCGTGGATATAAACTCAAACATCCCATTGATGTTCCTTGTACTTGGGCTCAATTAAAGGTTGCTATGCGACATCGTTTTGTTCCTTCTTATTATGCACGAGATTTGCTTAACACTATGCAGTGATTCCAGCAAGGCCAACGATCCGTTGAGGAGTATTACCAAGAGTTACAAAAGGGTATGATTCGTTGTGGTTTGTTTGAACAGGATAATGTTGCTATGGCACAATTTCGTGGTGGGTTGAACAGGGAAATTCAGTATATACTTGATTATAAGGAGTATAATGATATGACCACATTATTTGAATATGTTTGCAAAGCTGAACGTGAAGTGCAGGGAAGCCGTTCGAAGACATATACTAACCCTTTTGCAGGAAGAAGCCTGTCGTCCAGCTCCATGTCTTCCACTCCAGTGCCCTGTACACCTAGCACTACACCGCGCGAGAAGACGATGAAACCTGCAGCACCCCCAGCACCCGGCGCAGTTTCTTCCTCAGGGCGTACACGAGATGTTCGGTGTTTTCGTTGCCAAGGCTTTGGGCACATGATTCGGGACTGCCCCAACACACGTGCTTTGATCATACGTGACGATTGTGAGTACTCTTCTGCTAGTGATTCTGATGAACCTCACCATACTATGATTGCCACTAACCATGCAGATAATGAGGCGGTCCATGCTACTCCCGGTGACGCAGATAGGTATGAAAGTTTGTTGCACAGTGTGTTCTTAGTACACAGGTCACCCCGCCAGAGAAAAATCAGCGACACACTCTTTTCCATACAAAGGGTGTTGTGCAAGAGCGGTCGATTTGCATCATCATTGATAGTGGTAGCTGCAACAACTTGGTGAGTACTACGCTGATAGAGAAGTTGTCCTTACCCACCCGTAAGCATCCGCATCCCTATCATATTCAGTGGCTTAATGATGGTGGAAATATTAAAGTAACACAGTCGGTACGTGTTCCGTTCTCCATAGGTGCCTATTCTGATTTTGTTGATTGTGATGTTATTCCTATGGAGGCATGTTCTTTGTTACTTGGTAGACCTTGGCAATATGATACTGATAGCTTGCATCATGGTCGTTCGAATCATTATTCTCTCATGTTTAAACGTCAGAAAATAATTATACATCCCATGACACCCGAACAAATTGTTAAAGATGACCTTGCTCGAGCCGTTAAAAATGCTAAACAACTTGCACCATCACCATCAAATTCGACACCTTCTGAAATCAAGTTGAATGCGCCTGTTTTATTTGTTGCATGTGCTGATTTTTGATCTTTGTGTTGATGAGCTACCTTGCTATGCACTTATATGTTCTAGTGTGCTCGTTTCACTTGATGATGTACCATCTTTGGATATTCCCTCTGCGGTTGCTAACCTTTTGCAGGAGTACGCTGATGTTTTTCCCAAAGATTTACCATCAGGACGACCTCCACTTCGTGGCATTGAGCACCAGATCGACTTCATTCCAGGCGCACAGCTTCCGAATCGCGCCCCGTACCGCACAAATCCCGACGAGACGAAAGAGATTCAGCGCCAGGTATAGGAGTTGCTTGACAAAGGGTACATTCGTGAGTCTCTTAGTCCTTGCTCCATTCCAGTGTTACTTGTTCCAAAGAAGGATGGATCGTGGCGTATCTGTGTAGATTGTCGTGCTATTAATAACATCACCATTCGTTATCGATATCCTATACCATGCCTTGATGATATGCTAGATGAGCTTAGTGGTGCCATTATTTTTACTAAGATTGATTTGCGTAGTGGTTACCATCAGATTCTAATGAAATTAGGAGATGAATGGAAAACGGCTTTTAAAACTAAATTTGGCTTATATGAATGGTTAGTTATGCCGTTTGGTTTGACTAATGCTCCCAGCACTTTTATGCGTTTGATGAATGAAGTTCTCAGGCCTTTTATAGGTTTGTTTGTTGTTGTATATTTTGATGATATCTTAATTTATAGCAAGTCTATGGAAGAACATTTAGAACATTTGAGTGTTGTTTTTAATGCGTTGTGTGCTGCTCACTTGTTTACTAACATGAAAAAATGCATCTTTTGCACACAACGTGTTTCGTTTCTTGGTTATGTTGTTACTCCATAGGGTATTGAGGTGGATAGCAGCAAGATTGATGCAATTCGGGAATGGCCTACACCGACGATGATCACGCAGATTCGGAGTTTTCTTGGCTTGCAGGTTTCTACCGTCAATTCGTACGTGATTTTAACTCTATTGTCGCACCTCTACATGAGCCTACTAAGAAAGGTGTGCCATTTACTTGGACTGATTCCCAGGAGCTCGCCTTCACTACTTTGAAAGATAAGTTAACACATGCTCCTCTTTTGAATTGCCTGATTTTGGTATAATATTTGAGCTAGAATGTGATGCCAGTGGTATTGGGTTAGGTGATGTTTTGTTACAAGAAGGAAAACCGGTTGCTTATTTCAGTGAAAAATTAAGCGGTGCTAGTTTGAAATATTCTACTTATGATAAAGAACTTTATGCTTTAGTGCATACTTTGCAAATGTGGCAGCACTATCTCTAGCATCGTGAGTTTATAATCCATTTTGATCATGAGGCTTTAAAACATATTCGTACCCAAAATAATCTGAACCGTCGTCATGCTAATTGGGTAGAATTCATTGAGTCTTTTCCTTACATCATTAAACACAAGAACGGGAAGGACAATGTGATTGCTGCTGCTTTATCTCGCCGATATAATATGCTGTCACAATTGGATTTTAAAATTTTTGGTTTACACACTATGAAAGATCAATATGTCGATGATAATGATTTCAAAGATGCTTATAAACATTGTATGACTGGTAAACCATGGGGCAAATTTCACATGCAGGATGGGTTCCTGTTTCGCGCTAACAAGCTGTGTATTCCTGCTAGTTCGGTTCGTGTTTTGTTGTTATAGGAAGCTCATGGAGGCGGACTAATGGGACATTTTGGCGTTTACAAAACGCTTGAGGTGCTTTGCCGCCCACTTCTTTTGGCCCCGAATGCATCCTGATGTCGAGCGCTTGGTTGCACGCTGTACTACATGTCAAAAGGCTAAATCCTGATTGAATAACCATGGTTTGTATGTGCCTTTGCCTGTTCCTATGTCCCCTTGGCGCGATATTTCTATGGACTTTGTTTTGGGTTTGCCTAGAACTAAGAAGGGGAGGGATAGTATTTTTGTGGTTGTTGATCGATTCTCTAAAATGGCTCATTTCATACCTTGTCATAAGACTGATGATGCTAGTAGTGTTGCTGAATTGTTCTTTAGAGAGATTATTCGCTTGCATGGTATTCCAAATACAATCGTTTCTGATGCTGATACTAAGTTTCTTAGTCATTTTTGGAGATCTCTTTGGAATAATTGGGAACTAAATTGCAGTTTAGCACAACTTGTCACCCTCAAACTGATGGACAAACTGAAGTGGTTAATAGAACTTTGTCAACTATGCTTAGGGCTGTCCTAGATAAAAATTTGAAACGTTGGGAGGATTGCTTGCCTCTTGTTGACTTTGCTTATAATCATGCTACGCATTCCTCTACAAAGATGTGCCCTTTTCAGATTGTTTATGATTATATTCCTCGGGCACCTATTGATTTGTTTTTGCTTGATGCTGATGGCGCTCCACACTTAGATGCGGTTGCACATGTTGAACATATGATTAATTTGCATGAACAAACTCAACAAAACATTGCTGCTGCTAATGCTAAATATCAGGTTGCTGGTAGTAAAGGGAGAAAACTTGTTACTTTTGAACCGGGTGATATGGTTTGGTTGCATTTGAGAAAGGATCGTTTTCCTACTTTGCGTCATTCTAAATTAATGCCTCGTGCTGCTGGTCCTTTTAAAGTGCTAACCAAGATTAATGATAATGCTTATGTCCTTGACCTGTCTGCGGTGTTTGGTGTTTCCACTAGTTTTAATGTTGCATATTTGAAGCCGTATGCGGGAGAAGATGAGGAGCTGCCGTCGAGGACGACTTCAGTTCAAGAAGGGGAGGATGATGAGAACATCAATGACAACAGGAGCGACTCTACACCAGCAGCACCAGTCCCAGGCACCACTTTCAGCCCAGGCGCCACCTCCAGGTCCAGAAGCCCAGGCGCCACTTCCACCTGGGCCAATTACTCGGGCCCGTGCGAGAGAATTGAGCTTCGTCATGCTGCTGAAGAACGAAGGCCTAGAAGAATAGAAGCCGACCCAACAGGTGTCCCAGGTGGGGGCGCCTGACTGGTGGGGCCCACCTTGGTGCGCCCCCACCCTCCCTTGGGTGTGGTTTCCCTCTCCACGCCGACCCTAGGGGCTGCGCCCCCTATTTAGATAGACCCCTCTTTTATTTTCAGACTTGAGTTTTGTTTTACATCTAGCTTTAGCTACATTCGACACCGCACAAATACGTGCTGTCCTCGTGTGATTCAGAACTCCACCTTCGAGTGATATTAAGATTGCTTGCCTTCTTTTTCTTGTTTATTCTTCGATTGCATACAGGACGTTGCTGATCTTGATTGCAACAGGTTCGGCAACCCAGGGAGTTGGTTCAGCGATTGCATTGGCGTTTCGGGTTCGCTCGTCGTAGTCGGATCGTGAGGGTCTACTTCCACCAAATCGAATTTATCTCCACTCATCGAAAGATCGGGCACTTCAGCTCTATCAGCACGCTTGTAGATTCCTCCCAAGTACATATTCTTCGCGGGACACTTCTGTGTTGTTAGAATCTCTGTCGAAATAAATCTCTATACTCAATATGTATGGGTTCCAACAAGTCACCCCCTCGTTTTTCCCTCATCCCTGCCGCCACCCTCTCTCAGTCACCCGTCCCCATCGCGCTTGCCCCGATCCAGATTGAGATCGAGACTCCAAACCGGAAGAATCACTCGCCCCTCCCCTCGGCAGCTTGGCCTCGATCTCTAGCGTCGCAGGCTGCCGCCCCCCTATACCGCCTCTCCCTGCTCGAATCGACAGCAACACCACTGCCCTCCTTCTGTCGCCTCTTTCCCCCGCCCGAATCGCACCGTCACTAGCCCGGTCCTCCCTGAGCATGCCTCTCATCCTCACACCTCTTCTTGTGCCTGCGTAGGAGTACAACAA
This sequence comes from Urochloa ruziziensis, assembly GCA_015476505.1. Lineage (NCBI taxonomy): Eukaryota > Viridiplantae > Streptophyta > Magnoliopsida > Poales > Poaceae > Urochloa > Urochloa ruziziensis. The sequence goes on from CM027126.1 coordinate 50,966,907, forward strand.
ACCGATTCTGACCCACAGGAGCGTGAGATTGAGTTCAAATTTTTGGAGAAATCCGTGTTTGAATGTGCGCCCCGCAGCTGTTCGACGAAATGTCCGAACCAAAGTTCGCGCTTGCGCGTTTACCCGTGTGCCATGTGGCGTCCCGTGCCTTGGCGCCCCGACCAGCCATCCTCGGCTTCCACGCAGCCCTTGAAGCCTGCGCGCTGTCCCCCACTCCACCCCGCGCGCCCGACCGGCCCCTTCCCTCGCATGCTCGCCCACTCCCGGCGTGCCACGTGCTTGCCGACGAACGGTCGTGTCCCCGGCCCTCCGACCACCACCTTGGCTAGCAAGGGACGGAACCTTAGGCCCTGTTTGGCATAGCTCTAGCTCCATATATTTTAACTCCACTCCCAAACTTCAGGTGGAGCGAACTCTAGGTGGAGTCAGAGTTAGCTGGATGGGGTGTTTGGCTAGAAAGGTGCCTCCAGCTCCAAAAAAGTGGGTTTTTTAGATGAATTGCCACTATTGCCCCAAACTGGTGGTCCCACATGTCATCCTCTCTATTTCTACTCTTCCTTTCTTCTTTCGTGAGACAGGCGCAAGCCTCCTCACCCTCACGGCACTCACACATGGGACTCCTCTTCCCCCTCCTCTCACTGGCTAGCAGTGCAGGACGACGCCACGACCTCACAGGATTGGGTCGCCGGTGCTGCGAGACAGGAGCAGTGGCGTTTTGGCTGGCAGTAGGATAAGGGCGAGACGTCAGTGCGGCTTGCTGGCATAGGCATAGCCGCGTGGGAAGGGCCCGCCAGACGGTGACACAAGTTGAGCATGTGGAGGCGCGCCACGCAGGATTGAGCCGCCGGTGCCGCGAGATAGCTGGATCTGGGCAGCATCCTTGGGGTCGACGGGGCACGACTGACGGGGAGTCAAGCTATGGCGGTGGGTCAACAGGGCGGCAGGGAGGCGCACTGCTGTTGGGAGGCGAAATCAACGACGGCGGCGACGACGGCGCGGCTCAAGGGCGCGCTGGCGATGGCGGCGCGGAGGTTGGGGGTGAGCACGAGATGGGGAGAAGCAGCACGAGGGAGGCTCGATGGGGGCCAGAAAAATAGAATGAACTGTTACGTTTGTGTAACGAGTGGCAGTGGTGGGTAATTACCCACGAACTCCACGAGTAAGTTCATATCTCAGTGTTTTGGAGTTGGAAATGAGGTACTCCAAAACTCCAGTCCTATTTGCACTACAACTCCGGAGTTGAGACGCTCCATAGAGTTTTGGAGTTAAGGTGTTTGGCTAGAAAATTGATTGGAGTTGGTCGGAGTTCAGCTACAGAGCCATGCCAAACAGGGCCTTAGTCCCTACGCCTTTCCCCGCCCTCGCCGCCTATATGGATCACAATAATATATTGTCCCAGGTTCTTAATTCTAATGGAAATTGTCTGCACTATAAATTGTGTGTGAATACATCCAAAAAAGTGTAAAAAACCCCCCACAAAGAAGTAACCTGGAGTTTAATTTTTGTGGCACTTCTGCTCCAACAGGTACACAATTGTTTGGAACTCTGCCCTGCCAATGGTTTTGGGTACTTGGTGGCAGGTAGCTGGGGGTCCACAAGTGAGAAAATTCACCTTGTTTGCGAATTGTGACATGTGGAAATGGTTTCGAATTAGGTGCGCTAACACTTGTTTTGATTTTTGATTTTCATAAATTTTGGTTAGCATGTTGTTGGAATATATGGCCCAAACTGGTGTTGAGCAAGCCATTGGGCTGCAGCTCATTGGGCCAATATTTCATATAGAAAAGCCAATGTGGTGTGAAGAGATGGCATGTGAAGATTAGTCCCACATTGCTAGTCTATGGAGGTGGAGGCCAACATATAAGGGAGGCTCTTGTAAGCTCTCCAAGAAGTTGAACTAGCACTAGAGAACACACACGCACGCGCGCACGCGTATCACGTGTTTTATCGTGTGTGTGGTACTGGCTGTTCTCTTTGTGCCGTTCGTTTGTTTTGGTCAACGCCACCAACACCTAGACTGCCACGTCAACCCTAGGATCCACTAACCATAGATAAGCCCATATAACCCATGAACGCACACCTTTGGCTAATTTAATTCGCTGGAGAGATAAGCCCGTGGATCTTTCCATCGTGTAAGCAAGATTGGTTGGATTAGCCAACTTTTCCGTGGGTTATATATTCTCTTATGCAGCTTTCTTGATTGCCTCAACATCAGGCAAGTTTGGTTAATTTAGTTATTTTTTTTGTACTGTATCAGAACCTAGTTTATTACTCTTGAGGACTGGGTGTCTCCGAGGACCGGTGGATGGTCGCTTCCTGGTGTGATGAGTGATTGACAACATGGTGTGGATTGACGTTTGCCTTGGCTCAAGTATTGCAGGTGTAGAATGCGGGTTGGTTGCAATGGTGCAGGTGAAGAACAGGCGCGACAGGTCTTAGCCATGGCAGCCTCCAGGGAGCGGAGAGACAAGTAGGCTTGGTTCGAGGGACCCGGTGGCCAGATGGATCAAGTGCGGTTCACATAGTGGCAAGAACGAGCAAGGGAACGTGGTTCCAGTGCAAGGTAGTGGCTCACGACCGAAGCTCGTACACGGACATGAAGCCGGTGCAAGGTAGCGGCTCACAACAGAAGCTTGCGCGTGGGGTTTGGTGGTTTGGCCAAAAGACCATCAGGTGGACGGTTTCCCTTGGTTTGGGCCTCAAAACCAAAGCTGAGGACTCGGCGTGGCGAAAGCGGGCCGTGAGCTGCTCACCCAGCCTAGGCCAGTTTAACCCCCCACCCCCTGGGCAGGCCCGTGAGGCGCCGAGGAGCTTCGATCTGGAGGACACGCGGCGTGATTGCAAGGGTTGCGTCAGAGGAAAGCAAGCTTGCAGTGGAAGGTGTCCCAACCAGAAATATCTTCGATTCGAATGTCAAATTTGCCCCTGAGGGGTATGTATCACTTAGGGGTAGTTGAGTCATTAGAACACCACCACTTGGACTATAAATAGGCCCCCTAGGGGTTGGTGTCTGCAATCTATCTCTCTAGTTTATTTTCCCTTGCACTTGAACTATTTACCTTTAGGTTTTCCTTTCTAGTTTTCCATAGGCTAGCCAAGTGCTTCATCGGTGAAATCTTCAAGAGGGTAGGGTGTGGGAGGATAGCTAGCCTCTTTGTAAAGAAGTTGACCTTGTGATGTATGGAAGATTTGGCTTTCTTTCATCTCTACTTGTGTGATTTCTTTGTTCATCCCGTGGCTCCTTTTGGTCCTTTTGCTAGATTTTCGATTCCTTGTGTTTGAGGCTGTTTCTTTGTGGGATTGATTGAGGGATTCACATATGAGCTCGTGGAGACTCTTTTCTTGGTCATTTGCCCCTCACAAAATGCAAAGAATTGCTTCGGATTTGGGGATTTTTGGATGAACTCGAGATGAAGGTGTTCTTCAGTGAGATTTGAGATTCTAGGAGTTCTAGTGAGTTAGAGGCTAAGATTTTTGGGGCATACCTCTACTTGCGGTATACATCATCTCCCCAAAGTTTCGTCCCAAGAGCTCAAGTCGTTTGGGAGATCGGGTAATTCGATTTTGGGTGTTGACTTTCGGAGCCCGTGATCCCAGGCCAGGCCGGTTTAACTGCCCCCCTTGGGAGCTTTAACCGCCCCCAGGGAGGTTTAACTGCCCCTGGCTGGGAAGAGGAGAGTTTGTCTCATTTTCGTTCAATTTTGATTCGATTTGGTTTCCGCTGCTGTGATCGTGTTCCTAGGGTCAGTAGCTTCTCAGTAGCTACGTGATCTTGGCTAGATCGTGTTGCGAGGATTTGGAGTTGAGCTGGGAGAAAAGCCGAATTCATTGAGAAGAAATTTTTATCGGCTCCCATTCACTCCCCCCCCTCTCTGGTCACCTAATCGGTCCTTCAATTGGTATCAGAGCCGGTTACGGGTTTGCGACTCTAACCAGTCTAAGATCCAAAGATGGCGTACCAAGATCAGGGGTTCGGGTCCTCTGCACTTTGATAGGAAGAATTATCCGAACTGGGTTGCACGTATGGGCGCTTTCTTGCGAGGCAAAGGAAAGTTGTTGTGGGATGTGACGAAAGACGAAGATTATGTCAATCCTACCAACTTAGATGCCTAGGATGCAAGAGATAAGTTCGAGGCCAATGCTAGGGTTGTCGACTACTTGTTTCGTGCTTTGTCGACTGAAGAGTTTGAATGTGTTTTGGGCGAGGACCTAGATAGCTAGATCTGGCTTGAGCTCAAGGTAGCCCATGGTGGTGATAGTCATATCAAGGCTAGGCTTTTCTCGATCTATCATAGAGAGTACGAGAACTTTGAGCAGTTGCCCGCTGAGTCGGTTGATGCTATGTTTCAGCGCTTTACTGCCATAGTCAACAACATGAAAGCCAACATCACCACACTCCCATACATGGATCATGACAGAGCTTTGAAGCTCTTGCTTTCCCTTGATCGGTCTGTGTGGGGTGCTAAGGTTGAGGCAATTATGGAGTCGGCTAACTATGAAACTTTGAAAGTTGACGAGCTCTTCTCCAAGTTGAAGTCTTCTAAGGTTGATAGACAGTTTATTGCCAAGGCTAAGAGTCCGACTGATTCCCATAGTCTGGCTCTAGTCGGTGGATCTGGTTATGGACATGCTAATACTTCCAAGTACTTTGCCTTGTCTTCTCTTATGTCCCTTCCAGATGAGGAGTATGAGGTGTTGAGCGAGGAGGATCTCGCTGTTGCTTACCAGGAGGTTCGAGCGCATGTACCAAAACTGCAAGGGCTCGACGCGTGCGGGGAGTACGTGCTACAGGTGCAGCAAGATGGGCCACTTCATCGCCGAGTGCCCGAAGGAGATCAAGAACGACTACAACCGCAAGCACCAACCGCGAGACGAGCACAAGCACCAGCTCCAAGCACAAGAACAAGGAAGAGAGAAGGACGAAGAACAAGCACGGTGGCTATAAGAAGAACAAGTCTCGAGCGATGGTGGCTGGTGCAAGCGACATCGACACAAGTTCCACCAACACTTCGTCAAGCTCGAGGAGCGAGGATGAAGACCGCAGCCACCGCAAGGAGAAGAAGCACATGAACTGCAACTTCAATGGGCTTTCTTGCGCCGCTATGAACTTCTGCACCTATGGCGCATGAATCCAAGAAGGACGACTCCGACTCCGACTCCGACTCCGAGGACGAGGTAATGACCGATCCCACCTCTTTGCGTAAGGAGATTGCTAGGCTAGAGGAGTTGGTTGATAATCGTGATGATGTGCTTAGGAAGACCAACAAGGAGAAGAGAGAATTTAGGTCTTTGCTAGGTGAGTCTAAGGATAGGGTTGTGCAGATTGAGGCCTTACTTTCTGAGACTGGAAAGAAGGCGTTGGAATTTGAGTCTTTGCTTTGTGAGTCTAACAAGAAAGTGGCTGAGCTTGAATCTGAGTTGGCCATTGCTAGAACAGAGATAGGTGTGTTGAAAGATGCTCGCATTGTTTCTGATGAACTTGAATGCTCTGTCTGTGATGTACATCTTGCTGATTTGCTTGCTCTTAAAGATAAACACATGACATGCCTTGATGAACTACAAGGAGCTAGGGTTGAGATTGCTGAGTTGAAGTCTAGATCTTCTTTGCTAGGTGCTTGTACTTCTTGCCCTGCTTTACATGCTCAGTTGCTTGAATCACGTACCATGATTAGTTCTCTTGAGGCTGAATTGAAATCTCCTATTGCAAATTCTTGCTCTTCTTGCGATGTTGTTGCTTTGAAGAATGTTGAGCTTGCTGTTGGCACTCCTTAGCGTCACGTTTTAGCAACGCTCAAGAGCGCGTAGATATATGTCGTTGTATGCAAAATTAATTCTGCAAGCGCACAGAATATATCTCGTTGTAGCACTTCACCTTGGGTGTAACCCCAGGGTATCGTATTTATATTTCCGCAGGGAAGCAGATGGTTAAAGTGTATTGAAGAATGAAATGATATATCTTGCCAGAAATATCAAGCCACAAACCCAGGGGCACAAACTCTAGGTTTGGATGGATAATGGTCAAGTTAATGACCGGATAGAAGGTCTGAAAGACCAGCGACACACGGAGCACCTATTTCTACAGAAAAGGAAAGACGTTGGGAGAGACCGGACCTAGACTCTTTCTAACTCAGAGCAAAAGGCACTCTAGCCTTAGCCTAGACCCTAGCTTAGATACCGGGAACAGAGCTCGCTTTGACGGCTAGAACGGGAGAACCTCAGAACGGGATGAGAGAGGGGTTCTCTAGGGCTCAGCACTACTGTTATGAGTACACCCGAACGTGGTGGACTACGAAGGACGGACAGGGCTGTCACCACCTGCCGCCTACCACTGCAGTTCCGTGGGGTGCAACACACTTCCTAGTTAATCAACAAGCCAGACACCACATCTGCACTCGATGATTAAGATTTCTCTTGAGGCCTGTCAAGAGGAATCCCTGTCTTCCCTAAGGCGTCTTACGGCCCGGTCAAGGCGAGCAAACCCGCGAGATAAAGCCCGGTAGAGCTAAACTAAACTCTACACTAAAACTAAAGGGGATAGGACTTTGCTCTAAAGAGAGCAAGATCTTTACTCTAAAAGAAGAGCAAGAAAGAAATATAAAAGATAACTTAAGCTCTGAAGTAAGAAAGTAATTATATAAATAAACTCTTCAAAAGAAGGAAAGGATACAAGAGCTTTACCAGAACTCCGAAGACTCCGAAGATCAGAGCTAAGCTCGACTCGACTCTACTCCCAACTCTAATCCTAATCTAAGAAATGAAAAAGATACTAGAGCTCCCTTCAAGTAAAGACTTGAGATTTGTGGTGTGTGTCTTAATGGAAGACTGAGCAGCCTTTTATAGCCTCCATGGGGTGGATGTCAGCTTAATCTTCACGCCACCATCCTGCTTATCATCCACGCTGAAGAGGGTATCTTGAGGCCACAGCAACAGGCCGGCCGGCCTGGTGTAGGCCGATCGGCCTACACCTGGCACGTCTGGCCACCGACTTCGTCGTGGACGCTTCTGATTGCTCCCTGACGTCGGTAACGGTTGCGTTCACTTGAGGCTGTCCAAGAATTCGAGGTTGTGGGCCCTCTAATCCATGTGTCTTGCACTCTAGGCCTTTCGGGTCCTTGGATCAAACCGACGTTGATTGCACGGTGCTTGATCATCCTGGTGTTTGATTGAACTTGTGGATCAATGACGTGGCCAGACCTGATCAGAGGAGGCCGGTCGGCCTGGGCTAGGCCGGCCGGCCTGGCCTTGTGCCAGGTTTGGCCCCTGTTTCACCAGTTTTGTCCTGCAACCATAACTCATCCAAAACTTGTGGAATTTGTCAGTAAAAATAGTTTTATGCATGGAATATGGTATGATCATCCTCATTTTACCGAAATGTTGACGGTCACGACGAGGTTATAATGGCCGTCAACACTTGCACAATATGTTGATCGCCTACAAGATGAGAATGATGAGTTGCGACAGTGTTTGGGTTGGTTGTCGGGTCGCGAGCCACAACTTAAGATGTTAATTGCTGGGTTCAAGAGAGCTGATGGTCGTGGTCTGGGTTATGAAAATGCTGGTGAGTGTAGTGGTGAGAAAGAGACAAAGCAAGAAAACTCCACCACAAACATTCCAACACCCCCACAAAAAGCCATCCTCAAGAACAACTTCACACCCAAGCCTAATCACCTGCTAAACAAGCTTGACACCACTCCTGATCCTCCCAAGTTTCCCCCAAAGACAAACAACTTCCAGAAGAGAGTGACCTTTGTGAGGAGTGGGGTTTACCAGAAGAGAGAGAAGCCTGAGCCGAGAGAAACCCCAAAGCCAAAACCAGTCTGATTCCATTATGATCATTGTGGAAGGGATGGACACATTGAGGAGTTTTGCTAGAGGAAGAAGAGAGAGGTGAGATGAGAGAAGGAGTTGGGTAATAGGGACAGGTACTACTCTTCCCGTAGTGTGCCTGTATCTCGTTCACCCTTGCCTAGGAGAGGGGTTTTTGTGCGTATGGTTCCTTCTTTGAGTAGTCATGGTGTTCCGGCTCGTGGTGAGTTTGCTAGGCAGCCTCCTGCTCGTGGTCAGTTTGGTACAGGGAGGTTTGACTGTAGCTTTGAGGCGAGGAGAGAGTCTAGGCCGCGTTTTCCCCCGCGTGGTGCTAGAGGTCCGACGGTGAGATACGAGAGGGTTCCACAGAGTAACGTTGATTTTGCTAACCCCTCTTTTGAGCAGATGGCCCAACACTGGTTTAACACTTTTTGTGCTAACCCCAGTGTCGAGTCGTTCGCTCATTCTCTTTCTTGCTTTTGATTGTGCAGGTGGGAGGCATGGGGAACTTTTGGTTGATGGACTCTCGTTGTTCGCGGCATATGACCGGAGATAGGAAGTGGTTCTCCAGCCTCACCCCGGTGGTGTCCAGGCAATGCATCACTTTTGGGGATAAGGGTAATGGTAGAGTGTTGTCTGAGGGTGCTATTCAGGTGAGTGACAGCTTTGTGTTGAAACGGGTGGCTCTTGTCAAGAATCTTGGTTTCAATTTGCTTTCAGTTTCTCAGCTTCTTGATGAGGGCTATGAGGTTCGGTTTAGGAGTGGAGATTCTCGGATTCTTGATCCTCGAGGTGATCTTGTATGCATGATTATTCCCGAGGGTCAGATTTTTCATGCTGATTTTTCTCGATCATTTGGTCCCTCTCGTTGTTTGATTGTCGGTACTTCTTCTGAGCTCTGAAGGTGGCATAGGAGGTTGGGTCATGTGAGCTTTGATTTACTCACCCGCTTGAGTGCTCTTAACCTTATCCGAGGATTGCCCAAGCTCAAGTTTGAGAAAGATTTGGTGTGTGCACCTTGTTGGCATGGTAAGATGATCACTTCTTCCCACCCACCTTTGACTGAGGTGATGACTGAGCGCCTGGGGAGCATTTGCATATGGACTTGGTTGGTCCTGCTCGCGTTCGCTCAGTCGGTGGGAAGTGGTATGTTCTTGTTGTGGTGGACGACTGTTCTCGCTATGCTTGGGTGTTTTTCTTGGCGTCTAAGGATGAGACTTTTGACTTTGTTTGAGATCAGATTTTGAGGATGAAAAACGAGAGTAATGGTGGTGCCATGAGAGCTATACGCAGTGACAATGGTATGGAATTTAAGAACACTCGTTTTGATGCCTTTTGTCATGATCTTGGTCTTGAACACCAGTATTCGTCACCATATGTTGCTTGCCAAAATGGTGTGGTTGAGAGGAAGAATCGGACTCTCTGTGAGATGGCAAGGACGATGCTAGATGAGCATAGGACTCCTAGGAAATATTGGGCAAAGGCAGTAAACACATCTTGTCATGTGTCAAATCGTATTTTCCTTCGTGCTTTCAAGAAGAAAACTTGCTATGAGCTTTTTCACGGTCGTACTCCACGTGTGAGTCATTTCTGGGTGTTTGGTTGCAAGTGTTTGAATCTTAAGAAAGGAAATCTTGACAAATTTGAGTCTCGTTCGATGGATGGAATTTTTCTTGGTTATGCTAATCACTCTCGAGCATATCGTGTGCTCAATCTTGAAACTAACCTAAATTATGGAGAATTGCGAAGTCACTTTCGATGAGACCATTCTGTGTAGTTCTTCTGTCTTTGAGTGTGCAGGTGACGAGGAGTTGGGACAGTCTATCTTTGAGGAAGAACATGATGATGAGGAAGATGATGAAGAAGGTCATGCACCGAATGGAAATCTTGTACCCTCTACTTCCACTACTAACACGACTTTCGACGACAGCCCCTCTGCTACTCCTTCGTCGAGTCGCGCTCATGATCAAGCTCAAGTGGAAGCTGCTATTGAGGGGGAGGCAATCTCGAGGCGAGAAGCTCCCCGATGGGTACAGAATGATCATCCCTCTTCAAGGATCATAGGTGATTTAGATGAACGCACTACACGGTCAAGGTCACAAAATATCTCTCATTTCGCTCATTCTACTTTTGTTGCGTCTTTTGAGCCCAAAAATGTTGGACACGCTTTATCTGATTCTGATTGGGTCAATGCTATGCATGAAGAGCTTGGAAACTTTGAGAGAAACCATGTGTGGGAGTTATTTAAACCACCTCCAAATTGCCATCCTATAGGAACCAAGTGGGTTTTCAAGAACAAGAGGGGGGTGAGGATGGAGAGATAGTGAAAAACAAGGCAAGGTTGGTTGCTCAGGGGTTTTCGCAGCAGGAGGGGATAGATTATGAGGAGACATTTGCTCATGTTGCCCATTTGGAGGCAATTCGGATCCTTCTAGCATTTTCAGTTGCTAAGGGGTTCAAATTGTACCAAATGGATGTGAAGAGTGCCTTTTTGAATGGGGTGATCGAGGAAGAAGTGTATGTGAGGCAACCCCCTGGGTTTGAGAGTGAGAGGTACCCACACCGAGTGTTCAAACTCCACCGAGCATTATATGGCCTAAAACAAGAACCCAGAGCGTGGTATGGCAGGTCGAGGGGGTTCTTGCTTAGCAAGGGGTTTGAGATGGGAAAGGTTGACAAGACACTCTTCTTGTTGAGGCATGGCAATGATCTTTTAATCGTTCAGATATACGTGGATGATATCATTTTTGGTGGCTCTTCTCACAATCTTGTTGCCAAGTTTGCAGATGATATGAGCAGGGAATTTGAGATGTCCATGATGGGAGAGTTGCAATTCTTTCTCGGGCTGCAGATCAAGCAACACAAGGACGGGACGTTCGTGCACCAAAGCAAGTACATAAAGGACATTCTCAAGAAGTTTGACATGAGTGACTCCAAGCCGATGACCACTTCGATTAGTATGATTACAGCCTTGGATGCGAATGAGGACGGAGAACCAGTGGACCAGAAGGAGTACCGGAGCATGATCAGCTCCCTCCTCTACTTGACGGCGACGAGGCCAGACATACAGTTCAGCGAATGTCTGTGCGCTTGTTTTCAGGCTTCACCGAGGACTTCACATCGGCAGGCCGTCAAGAGAATTTCAGGTATCTCAAGTATACTCCTGAGTTGGGTCTTTGGTATTCTGCTGCTTCTTCACTTGCCCTCCATGGTTATTTTGATGCAGATTTTGCTGGGTGTCGTGTGGATCGCAAGTCTACTTCTGGACAGTGTTAGTTTCTTGGTTCGTCTCTTGTGTCTTGGTCTTCTCGCAAGCAGACTAGTGTAGCCCAATCCACCACATAAGCCGAGTATGTTGCCGCTGCTAGCTGTTGTTCCCAGCTACTTTGGATCACCTATATCTTGAGAGACTTTGGCTTAGATTTGTCCAATGTACCACTTCTTTATGATAGCACCAGTGCCATAAGTGTAGCCAAAAATTCCGTGCTCCATTCCAAAACCAAACACATAGAAGTGAGGTACCAATTTCTAAGAGATCATGTGGAGAAAGGAGATATTGAGCTTGCCCATGTGTCTACCCAAAACTAGCTTGCAGACATTTTCACAAAACCGCTTGACCAAATTACCTTCACCCGCTTGTGAGGAGAACTTGGTGTGTGTTCGCCTTTCTGAGCTGAGTTTTGGAGACTTTGTTGTAGCATATGTATACTAGTGTATCTTTGATGTACAATTTTCTCTTTTGTATCTTGATCTTTCGTCTTTGTATCTTGATGTATAGTTCTTTTTGCATCTTGCGATATATCATGCTGCATTTGTATCATATCTTAGGATGAGCTTCTCCTATATGCAGTGATTGCTACAACTTGCTACATCTTAGAGTTAGCCAAGCTTGCTAGGGATTGGTTGATGATTGGCTATGTTCTTGATGGTTTTGATATATATTCTATTGAGATGGTAAGTTTTTGAAGTAAAATGACAAACTAAACTTAAACTCTTTTCTCCCATGAGTAAATGCCTTTGCATGTCTTGTTTGAGCCAAAATGGCTATATCTTGCTTAAGATCATGCTAGGATGTGATGTTCTTTTCAATTGGGTCAAAGACCTTTGTCATTGTGAATGTTTAGCCCATGTTTTACCTTGTGGATGGGCATAAGCTTCTTTTTGTCGCAAAGACATTTCATGTACCATGTTTAATTTGAAAAACATGAAAAATAAGATGTCTATGCATGAAAGAAGAAATATAAGAAAAAGATACATTTGAAGAATATTTATGCTCATGTCTCTATGCTTTCACTATTGCACACACTTGCACACATGGGTGCTAAGCGGTTGCATGATGTTTGCCGGAGAAGTCTCCCTTGAGAAGTGAACACATGGCTCCGTGCTTTGACATGACATGAGATAAAACTTGAGCATTTGTAATGATCTTTTGTTGAGAACTCCTGTCCTTTCATAATCTTGATGAGATGAAGTTCATTTTTGCTTGAACAATCCATGGTTAGGACTTTGCTCATGTGGTGACATTTTTGATAAATTTGAACAAATTGGTCATGGCTTTGTCGATTGGCTATATGTCTTTACCTTCTTGATGGCAATGCCCGTGTGACACGATGAACTATCTAGTTTCGCTTTCTCTAACTTGTAGCATTTTGTAGTGCTCAATGTATATTTGAGAAGCTTGTAGTTGCATCTTTTGCATTTTTCACCTTGATTTGTGCATTGCCAACAAGGGGAGAGTTTCTGGAGAATTTCTGAAAGGGGAGAGTTTCTGAAGGGAAAACATTAAACTGGACGCTTTTGAAAGTTATGCAAGCTTTTGTGTGAAGTTTTTTGCTTCTTTTGTGCTGGAACTGCCTAGGGCGGTTTAACCGCCCCTGTGCAGTGAGCACAATGTTTGAGAGGATTTGAGCCATTTTTTGACATATTTTCGCACGCACGAATTCACTTGTTCAGGGGGAATTTGCATCAATGCAGGGGGAGTGCTTTGTGTTTCCTAAAAAGTGTTCTGGAGATTTGTGGTTTGTGCTTTGTGTTTTGCTCTTTTGCCGATGGTGTTGAGCCCTTTTCGCTTCTTCGTCAAGGGTCGGCGTTTTCTTGAGCTTTCTCTTGCAAGTGACTTCATTCTCGGCTTGTTCTTGCTTTTCGTCACTTGTTTGAACTTTATTTTTGATTTCTTTTCTATTTTCCTTTTATACCTATCTGATTGTGTATGTGTTATCAATGCACTCATTAAGGGGGAGATTGAGGACCGGGTGTGTCCGAGGATCGGTGGATGGTCGCTTCCTGGTGTGATGAGTGATTGACAACATGGTGTGGATTGATATTTGCCTTGGCTCAAGTATTGCAGGTGTAGAATGCAGCTTGGTTGCATTGATGCAGGTGAAAAACAGGCGCGAAAGGTCTTAGCCATGACGGCCTCCAGGGAGTGGAGAGACAAGTAGGCTTGGTTCGAGGGACCCGGTGGCCAGATGGATCAAGTGCGGTTCACATGGTGGCAAGAACGAGCAAGGGAACGTGGTTCCAGTGCGAGGTAGCAGCTCACGACCGAAGCTCGTACGCGGACATGAAGCCGGTGCAATGTAGCGGCTCACAACCGAAGCTTGCGTGCGGGGTTTGGTGGTTTGGCCAAAAGACCATCAGGTGGACGGTTTTCCTTGGTTTGGGTCTCAAAACCAAGGCCTGCGCCAGTTTAACCCCCCCCCCCAAGGGCTGGTTTAACCGCACCCCCGGGCAGGCCCGTGAGGCGTCGAGGAGCTTCGATCCGGAGGACTGTTGGTGGTCGTTACGATACGGTTTCACCACCAACATTCCGTCACATTTCAGGCTCATCTTGCTCATAACAAAGTAAAACTGATTATTTCTAATGAGTTCCACAAGTTTTGTATAATTTGTGAGTGCAGGAGAAAGCAAGCAAAAGATGAGCCAGAATTGACACAAAGCCAGGCCGGCCGGCCTATGCCAGGCCGGCCGGCCCCCTTCTGTGGCCAACTGCCACGTCCTTGATCCAGATGATCACAAACACAAGCCAGATGATCATGAGACGTGCGATCAACGTCGGTTTGATCCAAAGAACCGAAAGGCCTAAGCTACATTTGCATGGATTGAAGGCCCACCAACATGGGATTCTCGGACAGCTTCAATCCAACGCAACCGTTACCGACCTCAGGGTGCAATCCAGAGCGTCCCTGAAGAAGGCGGTGCCACGGGGCAGCAAGGCCAGGCCGATTGGCCTGGCCTAGGCCGGCCGGCCTCCCCCAGAGGCTGCCACCTGTCCCCCTTCGCGTGGCAGTTAAGCAGAGCATTAGCTTACACTTGACGCTTGCAACCGCCCCTGGAAGCTATAAAAGGGACCCTTCCTCACCTTGAGAGATCATCCATCAATTCATCCAAAGGAGAGAAGAGTAGCTTAGTGAGTTTGAGTTCTCATCTTTAGAGTAGAGTAGGGAGAGAGTGGGTGAGTTGCTCGGGTGACAGCCGAGCTTTGTAGAGAGAGTCCGGGATTTCTCTCTCGGTCTCGTCTCGACATTTCCGCCCCCGAGGAATATATTCAGGAGTTATCTTCAGTAAGTCCTCGGTCCCTTGTCTTTAGTACTTCGCTAGTTTACAACTTACTTTCAGCAAGTTATCATATTTATCTTTGATCTGCGGGTACCTGAGTCTGCGCGAGTGACAGCGACTCTTGTTTGGGGTTTCCTCTATAGCCCTTCGCGTTGGGTGGAGGTCAGTGACTGAAAGCTTAGGCGTGGTGCCTGTGCTGGCTAGTCATCTCAGGTTGTGTTGCACCCCACGGAACTGCAGTGGTAGGCGGCAGGTGGTGACAGCCCTGTCCGTCCTTTGTATTCCACCACGTTCGGGTGTACTCATAACAGTAGTGCTGAGCCCGGAAGAACCCCTCTCTCACCCCGTTCTGAGTTCTTCCCGTTCTAGCCGTCGAAGCAGATCAGGTTAGGTATCGATAGTTTGTCTGGGGTAACGAGTAGCTAACTAAAGTCAAGCTCTCTACCCATTTATCCTTTTTCTCCTTGGTGGATCCGGTTAGAAAAGTTCTAGGCTAGTCGCGTCTACCGTTCCTTGGATTCGATATCCAGGTTCTTACTCCCCTGGTGAAAGGCTACATCGGACTCCATGCGCTTGCGGATTTTAGTTAGGCTAAGGAGTGCCAACAAGCTTTTCTGGCGCCGCTGCCGGGGAACGGTAGCAACACTAGTGTAGGATCCTTTTAGCCGTACACTTTTACCCCCATAACCATCTACCACATGGAGTTTTCTCCTAGTTACCCGACGGTTCCATCTAGCGAGTATTTGGAACCGCCTTCATCTTGCCACCCCATACCACCTCATGGCTTCGAGCATCTGTCCCAGTCTTGTTGCCATGGTTCGTGCACAGTCTTTCGGTGGAACGAAGGACGAAAGTCCCTATGCTCACTTGCAGGTTTTTGAGGAGAATTGCTCTCTTCTGATTATACCCAGCGTAAACCAAGACACTATCCGATGGAAACTTTTCCCATTTTCTCTGATGGGAAATGCAAAATCTTGGTACGACCGGACTGCAAGGGGACTTAGCAGAGATTGGATCAAGTTGAAGGACGAGTTTTGTCTGTTCTTTTACCCATACACATGGGACGCAACAGGATTTTCCTAGACTTCCACATTTTCGATATCCCTAGAGGTGACAACTTCTTCCTGATCGGACAGCCAATAGAGCACCTTGCCAACCCGAACCATGATCGAGCCACGATACAGTTCAAGGTTGGTAAAGAGATCATCCCGGTCAGCCTTGTGCGGTCAATAAACACTATCGCAGAGGCCCGATCCGAGACAGACCCAGTGGAGAAAGCAGTTAGCTCCGCTCAAGAAGAGCAAGCTCAGTCCTCACAGGCTGAAGAGGCTAACTATTTCATCCAAGAGGCAGAAACGGACAGTTTTATAAAACTCGACGAGGAAGAAAAGCCACAACACCCCCCTCCTGAGTTGAAGCCGCTGCCTCCTGGACTTAGATACGCTTTCCTCCACAATGACCGACGCTCACCAGTCGTCATCAGTGACAAACTGACAGAGAATGAGACTCGGCAGCTTATCACAGTCCTAGAGAAGCACCGGTCTGTCTTCGGGTATTCTCTACAGGACTTGAAGGGGATCAACCCCAGTTTATGCACCCATCGCATACCTATGGAGCCGTACCATACGCCGTCTAGAGAACATCAACGACGGCTGAATGATGCGATGAGGGAGGTAGTCAAGAAAGAAGTGTTGAAGCTTCTGCACGCGGGTATAATCTACCCCGTGCAAGACAGTGAATGGGTCAGCCCAGTTCAAGTTGTGCCGAAGAAGGGTGGAATGACAGTTATCCAGAACGAGAAGAATGAACTTATCCCTCAGAGGACCGTTACTGGATGGAGGATGTGTATCGATTACAGGAAGCTTAACAAAGCTACCCGTAAAGATCACTTTCCTCTCCCCTTCATCGACGAAATGCTTGAGCGGTTGGCAAACCACTCATTTTTCTGCTTCCTTGATGGATACTCTGGTTATCATCAAATTACCATTCATCCCGATGATCAGAGCAAGACTACCTTCACCTGCCCCTACGGAACATTCGCCTACCGGCGGATGTCTTTCGGCCTATGCAACGCACCTGCTTCATTTCAGCGGTGTATGATGGTGATATTCCCTGACCTGATCGAACAGATCATGGAAGTATTCATGGATGACTTTACCGTCTATGGTAAAACCTTCGATAACTGTCTTGAGCACATGGAAAGAGTTCTCAAGAGGTGCGAAGAGCATCACCTTATCCTAAATTGGGAAAAGTGCCACTTCATGGTCAGAGAGGGAATTGTGCTGGGACACAAGGTGTCAGAAAGAGGAATAGAAGTTGACAAGGCAAAAATAGAAGTTATCGAGCAACTACCACCCCCGACGAATGTCAAGGGTGTGCGAAGTTTTCTGGGTCATGCTGGCTTTTACCGAAGATTCATCAAAGATTTCTCTCGGGTAGCCAGACCTCTTACAAGCCTCCTGGCTAAAGAAGCACCATTCAACTTCGACGAAGATTGCCTTCTCGCCTTCTACACCCTCAAGAAGGCACTTATCTCAGCTCCCATCATACAACCGCCTGATTGGAATCTTCCATTCGAGATCATGTGCGACGCTAGCGACTATGCAGTCGGGGCAGTGCTCGGTCAATGCAAGGATAAACAGCATTACGCTATATCTTATGCAAGCAAGACATTGACCGGAGCTCAGCTGAATTACGCTGACAACGGAGAAGGAACTCCTGGCAGTGGTGTTTGCCATGGACAAGTTCAGATCTTACTTGGTTGGTGCCAAAGTGATAGAATACACAGACCATGCTGCACTAAAGTACCTATTGACCAAGAAAGATGCCAAGCCACGACTCATCCGTTGGATTCTGCTCCTTCAAGAGTTTGATCTAGAAATACGAGACAAGAAGGGGACAGATAATTGTGTGGTAGATCATCTCTCAAGAATGCAGGTTCAAGGGTCGGATCTTCCGATCAATGACTATCTCAGAGATGATACTCTCCTCAAGGTCACCACATCTAGTCCATGGTACGCAAACTTGGTAAACTTCATGGTGACTGGATATGTGCCTCCAGGAGAAGACAAAAAGAAGCTAATCTACCTCAGCAGATTTCACCTTTGGGATGACCCCTATCTGTTCAAAGTTTGTGCTGACGGGTTACTCCGACGATGCATCCCTCATGAGGAAACACATAAGATCCTTGATCGTTGCCATTCAACACCGTACGGAGGACACTACGGACTTTTCCGAACCCATGCAAAGGTTTGGCAGAGTGGATTCTTCTGGCCAACCATGTATGGAGACGCTAAGGAATTCGTACGGAGATGTGCCAGGTGTCAGAGACACGGGAATATCAACGCCCGTGATGCTATGCCACTGCAAAATAACCTTCAGTTGGAGATTTTCAACGTATGGGGAATAGACTTTATGGGTCCTTTCCCTGCATCCGAGCAGTGTGAGTATATCCTGGTGGCAGTCGATTATGTTTCCAAATGGGTGGAGGCACTTCCGTGCACGGCAGCCGACTCGAAACATTCAAGGAAGATGTTCGAAGAGATCATCTTTCCCCGTTTTGGAGTACCTCGAGTCGTGATCAGTGATGGAGGATCACACGTCATCGACAAAACGTTCCGGAAGTGCCTAAGCGACTTAGGAGTAGACCACCGAGTGGCTACACCTTATCACCCCCAGACCAGCGGGCAAGCAGAAACATCAAACAAACAAATCAAGAACATTCTGCAGAAGACGGTCAATGCAATGGGGACAGGGTGGAAGCGAAAATTACCGGAAGCACTTTGGGCATATAGAACAGCGTTCAAAACACCGATAGGGATGACTCCCTACCAGCTGGTATATGGCAAGACATGCCACTTACCGGTTGAGCTAGAATTCAAGTCCCATTGGGCGATCAAGAGGTGGAACATGGATCTCCAGACGGCCGGACTCAAAAGAAGAATGCAATTGGCCGAGCTGGATGAATGGAGGGAAAAGGCCTACCACAACGCCAAGCTATATAAAGAAAGAACAAAAAGATGGCATGACAAGCGCATCAAGATCTAGCATTTCAAAGCGGGAGATCAGGTATTACTCTTTAACTCCCGCATTCGCTTGTTTGGTCATGGTAAGCTTAGAAGTAAGTGGGAAGGTCCTTTTAGAGTCTTAGATGCCGCCGATCATGGCGCGATAACCCTCCAGGATAATGACGGAAATACTTTCAAGGCCAATGGCCAAAGATTGAAAATATTTCTCGAATCCGAAATGCCGGAGCTCAGAGAGATGGACGTCTACGAGCTAACCGAGATACCTAGTCCAGGTCCGGGCTGGACCTAAAAATGACCCTTATCTAGGATAGATTTCCCTTTCCTATTTTTCTTTTCCTTTTCTTAAACTTTTTCTAGCCAAACCACAAAGATTTTCTGGTAGAAGAGCAAAGGAAGCATGCACGAAAAATTTCGTGGGCTCTCGGGGCAAGGCCAGGCCGGCCGGCCTCACCCAGGCCGACCGGCCCAGCCAGGCCGGCCGGCCCCACCCAGGGCGACCGGCCCAGCACCGGCACGACTCGAGACACTCCTCGTTTGAATGAGTCTCTGTGCTATCCTTTCCGAGAATCTGTGGGGTTTCGAAGGGAGGAGCGTCGTTTTAAAATGAAAGGCCCCCGCTCTTCTTCTCCCCCAGAACACTCGAGCCTTCTTCTCCAGAAACGTTCCTTCCTTTGAGAGATCTCAGCCATGGCCTCGCAATCCAGCCACCACGACTCCAACTCGGCCTCTCACGGCAGTCGTTCCCCGTCTGAGTCCTTGAAAGGGACACCGGGATCCTCCAACTCCAGCAGCGTCCAAATCATTGAGAGGGCGGCGTTCGTCGACGTCGTCGCAGCGCAGCTGGAGGCCCGGCGGCCACACTCTTAGGCCGATCGGCCTGGGGCAGGCCGGCCGGCCTCCCCTCGCCGCCTCTCTGGCTCACCTTTGGGCAGGGCCTCCCTCCGTGATCCTCAGGAGGAGGGTCAGGGGAGTTCGCAGCCCAAGACCCCCCGGAGGCCAACCACGGGACTTTTGTCCTCGAAGAAGGCCATCGGGAAGCGCCTCGTCTCCTCGCCGCTCAAGAAGGAGATCGTGCCGCTCTTCATCTCCACCTCACCGGGGTACTCACCGCAGTACACCCCGGGAAGTCCTAGCCCTCCACGCCGGGAAGGGCCAGGCATCGGGAAGGGGCTTTTCTTAGCCCCTAAGAAGCCCGACGAGGGAAGGAAGCGTTTCATGACGCCCCCTCCGATCCAAGGACCGCCCGGACTGATGGAGTGGTCCGACGAGGAGGAGGAGGAGGACGTAGAGGTGCTGAGGAGGAAGCTCGCCGCGCTGCAGCTGAGGGTCAACAATATGGATGAGCGCGTGGCGGAGGCGGTGATCGGGCAAATGGAGGCCGATGATAAGATAGAGATCCTTCGCAAGGCGATGGCCTCCAAGGTCAAGCGCCTCGCGAAGGCAACCGGCAATGAACACCTCTACCGCCCAAAGGAGGATTAGTTAGGTTTAGAATTAGTTTAGAATTTTGGGTGCTAGTTTAGATTTCCCTTTTTTGATTCCTTCATTCATTTTTCCTTGTATGCAGCACCCCCACATTTGTTTCCATTAGTTTGAATGAAATAAATTGATTTATTTTAAAGAAGAGGCTCATATATAAAAGAAAAAAAATAAAATGAATGGTTGGTGCACACTTGTGTGCCAACCAAACCCTCGGACTAATTTTTCAGTGAAGCACGCAGAAAAACTATGTACAGGAGCTGTACTGGTCACTGGCCAAGGCACGACCAGACCTGGCACAATGCCAGGCCGGCCGGCCTAGGCCAGGCCGGCCGGCCCCCTGCTGAAGCCGTTCTAGGAGATCCCGTGCCCACTGCGTAATCTCGCGAATCACATGAACGGGGAACCTGAATCGGGACGTTTGGCTACAAGGCCAGGTGAAGGACCGAAACGGCGACCAGAGAGGGGGGGGGAGTGAATGGGAGCCGATAAAAAATCTTTCCAAACAATCCGGCTATTCTCCCAAACCAACTCCGGAACCTCCGAGAACAATCTTGCCAAGATCACGTAGCCACTGTCAAGCTACTGACCCTAGGAGCAAGAAACGAGCAGCGGAACTCGAACCAATCGAAACCAACACCAAAACGACCTGAAACTCGGCTCGATCTAACACACCCAGGGGGGCGGTTAAACCGGCCAGGGGGGGCGGTTAAACCGCCCGGGCCTGGGAGCCTCGGGAAAAAAGTCAAAACAAAAGTGGATCTCCCAAACCGCTTGAGCTCTTGAGGCGAGATTTTGGTCAGATGATCTAGACCTCCAGTGGAGTGTTTTCCCAAAAGATCTCGGCCTCTAACTCAGTACAACTCCCGGAATCGCAGATCTCGCGAAGAACACCATGACCTCGAGTTCATCCCGAAAATCTCAAATCCAGAGCGATTCTCGGCGTTTGGGGGCAAAGGATCACCAGCAAAAGAGGCACAAGGCACTCATACGTGAATCCCCCAAAGAAATCCGAGAGAAAACGCTCGGGAACAAGAAGAACGAAAATCCCCCAAAAATAGCTCCGAAAATACCCACGAAAATAGAAAAAGGAAAGGGAGCTCGGGAAATCAAATCATGGCACAAAGATGAGCAGCACAAACTCAATCACATAACCATGAATTCACCTATACAAACTAGGAATGATTCGAAGTAGTTCTAGGTGGAGGGGATGAAGGGGAAAACAAGTTCAAAGTAAAACTTAAAGAGATAACTTGAGAGATGACAGCCACCAGCCCTGAAGGGGCATATTAGTAGTCCAAGTGGTGGTGTCCTAAAGACTAAACTACCCCTAAGTGATACATACCCCTCAGGGGCAAATTTGACATTTGGTCTTCAGATATTTTCCGGCTCGGGCACCTTCCACTGCAAGCTAGCTTCCCTCCGACGCAAGCCTTGCAGTCACGCCGCGTGTCCTCCGGATCGAAGCTCCTCGACGCCGTTCTTGGGCCAGCCCAGGGGGGGCGGTTAAACCGGCCCTGGGGGGCGGTTAAACCGCCCCTGACAGCCCAACCAGGCCCAGCTGCCCAAGTCCGCCTCGTCGAGTCCTCGGTCCTTGGTTTTGAGGCCCAAACCAAGGGAAACCGTCCACCGATGATTTTGTGGCCAAATCACCAAACCCCGCGCGCAAACTTCGGTTGTTAGCCGCCACCTTGCGCCGGCTTCTCGTCCGCGTACGAGCTTCGGTTATGAGCCGCTACCTCGCACCGGAACCACGCCCCCTTGCTCGTTCTTGCCAGCATGTGAACCGCACTTGATCCACCGGCCATCGGGTCCCTCGAACCAAGCCTACTTGTCTCTCCGCTCCTCGGAGGCCGCCATGGCTAAGACCTTTCGCGCCTGTTCTTCACCTGCACCAATGCAACCAAGCCGCATTCTACACCTGCAATACTTGAGCCAAGGGAAACGTCAATCCACACCACGTTGTCAATCACTCATCACACCAGGAAGCGACCATCCACCGGTCCTCGGACACACTGGGTCCTCAATCTCCCCCTTGATGAGTGCATTGACAACACACACATAGTAACCAATTGATATGAAGAAAATATAAAAGAAATAGAAAACAAGACTCAAGCAAGTGACTAAAAGCAAGAGCAAGCCGAGAACAAAGTCACTCTGCAAGAGAAAACTCCAGAAACGCCGACCCTTCAAGAAGAAGCGAAAGGGCTCAACACCATCGGCAAAAGAGCAAAAACACAAAGCACAAATTTCAAATTTCAAATCCTCCAACTCACTTTTCAGGACTCTCAAAGCACTCCCCCTGCAAAGATGCAACTCCCCCTGAACAAGTGAACTTGTGCGTGCGAAAATCACTCGAAAATGGCTCAAACCAACACAAACTTTGTGCTCTCAGCACAGGGGCGGTTAAACCGCCCAGAGGGGGCGGTTAAACCGCCCCTGGCAGATGACCAAAGTGCAAAATCCCAAAATTGCACAAACCAACTCACAACGATGTCGTTCCAACTTGAAAACCTTCCAAATATGCCCAGCAAGATATTCCAATGATCAAACTCTCAGAAACTTTGCAAATTTTCAGAAAACCTCATTTGGGCAAAAACTTCAACCTCTCACACAATTTCGACAAAATCTAGAGCAAAATCTTTCTTCTAACTTCAGCAGCGACTCCCCCTTGCCAAATGCTCCAGAAATTCTCCCCCTTGTTGACAATGCACACATCAAGGCAAAATGTACAAAATGCAACTACAAGCTTCTCAAATATACAATGAGCAATACAAAATGCTACAAGTTAGAGAAGAGGCATACAAGCTAGTTCATCATGTCACACGGGCATTGCCATCAAGAAGGTGAAGACATATATCCAATTGACAAAGCCATGAGCAAATTGTGGATTTTTATCAAAAAAAGTCACCGCATGAGCAAAGTCCTAACCATGGATTGTTTAAGCAAAAATAAACTTCATCTCACCAAAATCACGAAAGGACAAGCATTCTTGACAAAAGATCATCATAAACGCCCAAGTTCTACCTCATGTCATGTCAAAGCACGGAGCCATGTGTTCACTTCTCATGGGAGACTTCTCCGGCAAACAACATGCAACCGCTTAGCACCCATGTGTGCAAGTGTGTGCAATGGTGAAAGCATAGAAGCATGAGCATAATTTTCTGCAAATATATCTTTTCCTCAACTTTCTTCTTTCATGCATAGACATCACATTTTTCAAGTTTTTCAAATTAAGCATGGTACATGAAATGTCTTTGCGACAGAAAAAAGCTTATGCTCCTCCACAAGATAAAGCATGGGCTAAACATTTACAATGACAAAGGTCTTTGACCCAATTGAAAAGAATATCACACCCTAACATGATCTTAAGCAAGATATAGCCATTTCGGCTCAAACAAGACATGCAAAGGCATTTACTCATGGGTGTAGGAATTAAGTTCAGTTTGTCATTTTAATTCGAAAAGAAGCTATCTCAACAGAATATATATCAAGACCATCAAGAGCATAGCCATCCATCCAATCAATCCCTAGCCAGCCTGCCTAAACTCTAAAATGTAGCAAGTTGTACCAATCACTGCATATAGGAGAAGCTCATCCTAAGATATGATACAAAGATGAAATCAAGATACAAAAGCAAGGAAAAAATATACATCAAGATACAAAGATGGTACACAAATATACATATGCTACAAGAGAAGCCTCCAAAACTCAGCTCAGAAAACCGCACACACACCAAGTTCCCCTCGCAAGCGGGTGAAGGTGACTTGGTCAAGTGGCTTAGTGAAAATGTCTGCAAGCTGGTTTTGGGTAGAAACGTGGGCAAGCTCAATATCTCCTTTCTCCACATGATCTCTCAGAAAGTGGTACCTCACTTCTATGTGTTTGGTTTTGGAATGAAGCACGGGATTTTTGGCTACGCTTATGGCACTGGTGCTATCACAAAGAAGTGGAACATGGGACATGTCTAAGCCAAAGTCTCTCAAGGTGTATGTGATCCAAAGCAACTGAGAACAACAGCTAGCAGTAGCAACATACTCGGCTTCAGTGGTGGATTGGGCTATGCTAGACTGCTTGCGAGAAGACCAAGACACAAGAGACGATCCAAGAAACTGACACTGACTAGAAGTAGACTTGCGATCAACACGACATCCAGCAAAATCCGCATCAGAAAAACCATGAAGTGCAAGAGTGGAATCGGCAGAATACCAAAGACCCAGCTCAGGAGTAAACTTGAGATACCTGAAAATCCTCTTGACGGCCTGACGATGTGACGTCCTTGGTGAAGCCTGAAAACGAGCGCACAGACACACGCTGAACTGTATGTCTGGCCTCGTCGCCGTCAAGTAGAGGAGGGAGCCGATCATGCTCCGGTACTCCTTCTGGTCCACTGGTTCTCCGTCCTCATCCGCATCCAAAGCTGTAGTCGTACTCATCGGCGTAGTCATCGGCTTGGAGTCGCTCATGTCGAATTTCTTGAGAATGTCCTTGGTGTACTTGCTTTGGTGCACAAATGTCCCATCCTTGGTTTGCTTGATCTGCAGCCCGAGAAAGAACTGCAACTCTCCCATCATCGACATCTCAAATTCCCTGCTCATATCGTCTGCAAACTTGGCAACAAGATCATGAGAAGAGCCACCAAAAATGATATCATCCACGTAAATCTGAACGATTAAAAGATCTTTGCCATTTCTCAGCAAGAAGAGCGTCTTATCAACCTTCCCCATCACAAACCCCTTGCTAAGCAAGAACCCTCTCAATCTACCATACCACGCTCTAGGTGCTTGCTTTAGGCCATATAAAGCTCGGTGGAGTTTGAACACTCGGTGTGGGTATCTCTCACTCTCAAAACCCGGGGGCTGCCTCACATACACTTCTTCTTCGATCACCCCATTCAAGAAGGCACTCTTCACATCCATTTGGTACAATTTGAACCCTTTAGCAACTGCAAATGCTAGAAGGATCCGAATTGCCTCCAAACGGGCAACAGGAGCAAATGTCTCCTCATAATCTATCCCCTCCTGCTGCGAAAACCCCTGAGCAACCAACCTCGCTTTGTTTCTCACAATCTCACCACTCTCATCCCTCTTGTTCTTGAACACCCACTTGGTTCCTATGGGATGGCAATTTGGAGGTGGTTCTACTAACTTCCACACCTGATTTCTCTCAAAGTTTTCAAGCTCTTCATGCATGGCATTGACCCAATCAGAATCAGATAAAGCGTGTCCAACATTTTTGGGCTCAAAAGACGCGACAAAAGCAGAATGAGCATAATGAGAGATGTTCTGTGACCTCGACCGTGTAGTGCGTTCATCCATGTTCCCGATGATCTTCGAAGGTGGATGATCCCTCTGTACCAGCCGGGGAGCTTCTCGCCTCGAGATTGCCTCCCCCTCAACATTAGCTTCCACTTGAACTCGATCTGGTGCGCGACTCGACGAAGGTGTAGCAGAGGGGCCGTCGTCGAACGTCGTGGTAGTAGTGGAAGTAGAAGGTACACGATCTCCACACGGTGCCTGAAATTCCTCATCATCTTCATCATCAGGTTGTTCTTCCTCAAAGATGGGCTGTCCCAAGTCATCATCACCTGCACACTCAAAAGCAGAAGAGCTACACGGAATGGTCTCGTCGAAGGTGACTTCGCAAGTCTCCATGATTTGGTTAGTTTCAAGATTGAGCACACGATATGCTCGAGAATGATTAGCATAACCAAGAAAAATTCCATCCATCGAACGAGACTCAAACTTGTCCAAATTTCCTTTCTTCAAGATGAAACACTTGCAACCAAAGACCCGAAAGTGACTCACACGGGGGAAACGGCCATGGAAAAGCTCATAGCAAGTTTTCTTCTTGAAAGCACGAAGGAAAATCCGATTCGATACATAGCAAGCTGTGTTCACCGCTTCTGCCCAATACTTCCTAGGAGTCCTATGCTCATCTAGCATCGTCCTAGCCATCTCACAAAGTGTTCTGTTCTTTCTCTCAACAACACCATTCTGACAAGCAACATATGGCGAAGAGTATTGATGTTCAAGACCAAGATCACGACAGAAGGCATCAAAACGAGTGTTCTTAAATTCCGTACCATTGTCGCTACGAATAGCTCTCATGGCACCACCATTACTCTCGTTTTTCAACCTCAAAATCAGATCTCGAACAAAATCAAAAGTCTCATCCTTCGACGCTAGAAAGAACACCCAAGCATACCGAGAAAAGTCATCAACAACCACAAGAACATACCACTTCCCACCAACTGAACGAACTCGAGCGGGGCCAACCAAATCCATGTGCAAAAGCTCCCCTGGACGCTCAGTCATAACATCTGTCAAAGGTGGGTGAGAAGCAGCAACCATTTTTCCATGCCTACACGGTGCACAAACCAAATCTTTCTCGAACTTGAGCTTGGGCAATCCTCGGATAAGGTCAAGAGCACTCAAGCGTGTGAGTAAATCAAAGCTCACATGACCCAATCTCCTATGCCACTTCCAAAGCTCAGAAGAAGTACCAGCAATCAAACAACGTGAAGGACCAAAAGATCGAGAAAAATCAGCACGAAAAATCTGTCCCTCAGGAATGATCATACACACAAGGTCACCTCGAGAATCAAGAATTTTCGAATCACCACGCTTAAAGCGAACCTCATAACCCTCATCAAGAAGCTGAGAAACTGAGAGCAAATTGAAACCAAGATTCTTGACAAGAGCAACTCGCTTCAACATGAAAGTGTCGCTCACCTGAATAGCACCCTCTGACAAAACTCTACCTCTACCCTTATCCCCGAAAGTGATGTACTGCCTGGACACCACCGGGGTGAGACTGGAGAACCACTTACCATTTCCTGTCATGTGTCTCGAGCAGCCAGAATCCATCAACCAAAAGTTCTCCAAGCCTCCCACCTGCACAATCAGAACCGAGAACGAGAATGAGCAAATGACTCGACACTGGGGTTAGCACAGAACGAGTCAAACCAGTGTCGGGCCATCTGCTCAAAAGAAGGGTTAGCAAAATCAGCTCTACTGCGTGACACCCTCACGTCTCTCACCATCGGACCTCTAGCACCACGCGGGGGAAACGTGGCCTAGACTCTCTCCTAACCTCAAAGCTACGGTCGAACCTCCCTGAACCAGACTGACCGCGAAACGGAGGCCGCCTAGCAAACTCTCGAACAACAGGAACACCACGACTAGCAACCACGGGAACTGTACGCACAACAGCGTCGCCTCTCGGCCAGGGTGAACGAGACACAGGCACACTACGAGAAGAGTAGTACCTGTCCCTGTTCCCCACCTCCTTCTCTCTTCTCACCTCCCTCTTCTTCCTCCAACAAAACTCCTCAAGGTGACCATCCCTTCCACAATGCTCACAATGGAAGCGGACTGGCTTTGGCTTTGGGGTTTCTCTCGGCTGTGCCCTCTCTCTCGGCTGGTAAACCCCACTCCTCACAAAGGTCACTCTCCTCTGAAAGTTCTCTGACTTAGGTGGAAACTTGGGAGGATCTGGAGTGGTGTCAAGCTTGTTCAGCAGGTGGTTTGGTTTGGGTGTAAAGGTGTTCTTGAGAATGGTTTTTGGTGGGTTTGTGGGAATGTTTGCGGTGGAGCTCTCTGGATCTCTCTCTCTCTCACCACTACTCTCACCAACCTTCTCAGAACCAAGCCCACAACCATCAGCTCTCTTGAAACTCGCAATCAACATCTTGAGCTGAGGCTCACGACCAGACAACCAACCCAAACACTGTCTCAGCTCATCGTTCTCATCTTGCAAGCGATTCACACACTGCTCTAACTCACCATTTTTCAAAGCAACAACATCACAAGCAGAACATGAATTCGCAATGGGTGATTTAAGTTGTGCTTCAAGTGAACTAATCATGGTGCGTGATTCAAGCAACTGAGCATGCAAAGCAGGACAAGAAGTACAAGCACCTAGCAAAGATGACCTAGACTTCAACTCAGCAAGCTCAACTCTAGCACTCTCTAGTTCATCCAAGCAGTTCATGTGTTTTTCCTTGAGCACAACAAGATCAGCAATATGCACATCACAGAACGAGCATTCTACCTCATCAGACACAAGAGGAGCATCTTTCAAAACAGCAATCTCAGACTCAAGCGAAGCTGCTCTCTCCCTAGACTCGCAAAGCAAAGACTCAAACTCCATGGCCTTCTTTCCAGTCTCAGAAAGCAAGGTCTCAAGCTCAGCCACTCTATCCTTAGACTCTCCTAGCAAGGACCTAAACTCCCTCTTCTCTTTGTTGGTCTTCCTAAGCACATCATCGCGGTTATCGACCAACTGCTCTAACCTAGCAATCTCCTGACGCAAAGAGGTGGGATCTGTCAATACCTCATCCTCGGAGTCGGAGTCGGAGTCGTCCTTGCTCTTCACGGAGTCGTGCGCCATGGTGCAGTAGTCGACGGCGGCGAAGGAGATGCCGTTGAAGTTGCGGTTCAAGCTCTTCTTCTCCTTGCGGCGGCCGCGGTCTTCATCCTCACTGCTTGAGCTTGACGACGTGTTGGTGGAGCTCGTGTCGATGTCGCTCGCATCAGCCACCATCGCTCGAGATCTGTGCTTCTTGTGTCCACCGTGCTTGTTCTTGGATCTTCTCTCGTCCTTGTTCTTGTTCTTGGCGCGGTACTCGTCCTTGGGCCGGTGCTTGTGGTCGTCTCGCGGGCGGTGCTTGCGGTTGTAGTCGTTCTTGATCTCCTCGGGGCACTCGGCGATGAAGTGGCCCATCTTCCCGCATCTGTAGCACGTACTCCCGGCACGCCTCGAACCCTTGCGGTTCTGGTACATCCTCTCGAACCTCCTCGTGAGCAACGTGAGATCCTCCTCGCTCAGCACCTCATACTCTTCATCTGGAAGGGACACAAGAGAAGACAAAGCAAAGTGTCTAGGAGTGTTAGCATGTCCATATCCAGAGCCACCGACTAGAGCCAGACTATGGGGATCAGTCGGACTCTTAGCCTTGGCAAGCAACTGCCTGTCAACCTCAGAAGATTTCAACTTCGAGAAAAGCTCATCAACAGAAAGAGTCTCATAGTTTGCCGACTCCATGATCGCCTCAACCTTGGCACCCCACACGGATCTATCAAGTGCTTGCAGGAGCTTGATAGCTCGGTCATGATCCGAGTATGGGAGCACGGTAATGTTGGCTTTCATGTTGTTGACAATCGAAGTGAAACGCTGAAACAAAGCATCAACCGACTCTCCAGGCAAATGAGCAAAGTTCTCATACTCCCTCCTGTACACCGAGAAAAGCCTAGCCTTGACATGGCTATCACCACCGTGGGCTACCTTGAGCTTCTGCCAGATCTGGCTAGCTAGGTCCTCGCCCAAAACACGCTCAAACTCCTCGGCAGACAAAGCACGGAACAAGTAGTCAACAGCTCTAGCGTTTGCCTCAAACCTATCCTTTGCATCCTGGGCATCTAAGTTGGTGGGATTGACATAGTTCTCATCTTTGGTCACATCCCACAACAACTTTCCTTTGCCTCGCAAGAAAGCGCCCATACGCGCAACCCAGTTCGGGTAGTTCTTCCCATCGAAGTGCGGAGGCCCGGAACCCCGATCTTGGTACGCCATCTTTGGATCTTAGACTGGTTAGAGTCGCAAAGACCCGTAACCGGCTCTGATACCAATTGAAGGACCGAAACGGCGACCAGAGAGGGGGGGGGGGAGTGAATGGGAGCCGATAAAAAATCTTTCCAAACAATCCGGCTATTCTCCCAAACCAACTCCGGAACCTCCGAGAACAATCTTGCCAAGATCACGTAGCCACTGTCAAGCTACTGACCCTAGGAGCAAGAAACGAGCAGCGGAACTCGAACCAATCGAAACCAACACCAAAACGACCCGAAACTCGGCTCGATCTAACACACCCAGGGGGGCGGTTAAACCGGCCAGGGGGGGCGGTTAAACCGCCCGGGCCTGGGAGCCTCGGGAAAAAAGTCAAAACAAAAGTGGATCCCCCAAACCGCTTGAGCTCTTGAGGCGAGATTTTGGTCAGATGATCTAGACCTCTAGTGGAGTGGTTCCCCAAAAGATCTCGGCCTCTAACTCAGTACAACTCCCGGAATCACAGATCTCGCGAAGAACACCATGACCTCGAGTTCATCCCGAAAATCTCAAATCCAGAGCGATTCTCGGCGTTTGGGGGCAAAGGATCACCAGCAAAAGAGGCACAAGGCACTCATACGTGAATCCCCCAAAGAAATCCGAGAGAAAACGCTCGGGAACAA
The DNA here is from genome assembly GCA_015476505.1 of Urochloa ruziziensis. Classification (NCBI taxonomy): domain Eukaryota; kingdom Viridiplantae; phylum Streptophyta; class Magnoliopsida; order Poales; family Poaceae; genus Urochloa; species Urochloa ruziziensis. The sequence goes on from CM027126.1 coordinate 50,997,010, forward strand.
GAAGAACGAAAATCCCCCAAAAATAGCTCCGAAAATACCCACGAAAATAGAAAAAGGAAAGGGAGCTCGGGAAATCAAATCATGGCACAAAGATGAGCAGCACAAACTCAATCACATAACCATGAATTCACCTATACAAACTAGGAATGATTCGAAGTAGTTCTAGGTGGAGGGGATGAAGGGGAAAACAAGTTCAAAGTAAAACTTAAAGAGATAACTTGAGAGATGACAGCCACCAGCCCTGAAGGGGCATATTAGTAGTCCAAGTGGTGGTGTCCTAAAGACTAAACTACCCCTAAGTGATACATACCCCTCAGGGGCAAATTTGACATTTGGTCTTCAGATATTTTCCGGCTCGGGCACCTTCCACTGCAAGCTAGCTTCCCTCCGACGCAAGCCTTGCAGTCACGCCGCGTGTCCTCCGGATCGAAGCTCCTCGACGCCGTTCTTGGGCCAGCCCAGGGGGGGCGGTTAAACCGGCCCTGGGGGGCGGTTAAACCGCCCCTGACAGCCCAACCAGGCCCAGCTGCCCAAGTCCGCCTCGTCGAGTCCTCGGTCCTTGGTTTTGTGGCCCAAACCAAGGGAAACCGTCCACCGATGATTTTGTGGCCAAATCACCAAACCCTGCGCGCAAACTTCGGTTGTTAGCCGCCACCTTGCGCCGGCTTCTCATCCGCGTACGAGCTTCGGTTATGAGCCGCTACCTCGCACCGGAACCACGCCCCCTTGCTCGTTCTTGCCAGCATGTGAACTGCACTTGATCCACCGGCCATCGGGTCCCTCGAACCAAGCCTACTTGTCTCTCCGCTCCTCGGAGGCCGCCATGGCTAAGACCTTTCGCGCCTGTTCTTCACCTGCACCAATGCAACCAAGCCGCATTCTACACCTGCAATACTTGAGCCAAGGGAAACGTCAATCCACACCACGTTGTCAATCACTCATCACACCAGGAAGCGACCATCCACCGGTCCTCGGACACACTGGGTCCTCACCAGGCCGGCCGGCCTCTACTGGGCCGATCGGCCTGGGCCCGTGGCCAACGTCGTCGACTCGACTCCAGGACACGGTTTGCAACCGCTACATTTGCCCTCTTCGTGATTTTGATCCAAATAAAATTCCTGGCTAAATAATGTTTAAACTTGATCAAAATTCATGAAAGTGAACCCCTATGCATGACACCTTGGATACACTTGTGATATTTCATGAGAATGTATTTCATTGCCTTGGAACTTTCATTAGGATTGCCTGACTCTCGTTAATTGATTCTTATGATATAATGATTTGAGAAGTTGAGCCATCCGATTCAAGGTTTTGGAGATTGTTTTTGAAAATAAAACTTAAGGCAACCCTTGTTATCATCAACTTGAAATGTCCTATCCAGAGCCATATATCGAGTTCAAGTTGAAACTTCTACATAGCTACCTTCTAAATTTTGAGCTTGCTCGAATTACTTGCCTTCACGTTCGTGCTATCTTGTTCATCATGGCCATACACGTACACGAGCATAAATAAAGTCCAAATTGTCGAAAGCTCCTCATCCCCCTGAAAAAAAATGATGAAGAAAGGAATGATACATTCCTTATCTTTAGAAGAAAAAAAAGAGAAGAAGAAAGAGAGAAAGAGAAAGGGGAAAGATGAAAGATGCTTGAACAAGGACTCAACCATCAAAGTACACATGCACTTGGCCAAGATGTATGAGTAGTAGGAATGATTAGACAAGTTCTTCGATCTCGCAAAATAAATAAAGAAGAGTGAGCAACATCTCCACAACTCCACCATATAAAATAGAGAGGCTTGATTCTAAGCCCAGGTGAGGATCTAAACATTATGAGTGATTGAGAGATGTTGAGAAATAACAAGGGAATGCCTAGTTTTCATTATAAAATTATCAAAAACTCCAAATGCCAAGAGGAAGAAGTGCTCGACCAATCAATGAGTTGTTCTAAGACTCAATTGATGAAGATGAGGGTGTTAGCCACCAGAATCCAAGGTATGAAAGAAAACTCAGAAATATGACTTGTGTATACCTTGAGCTCATGACCCTGACCTTGCGAAAGTCCCGGTTGTTTAATTCACTCTTTGCTAAGGGACTAGCAAAGTTCAGGTAGGGGGGCGTGTTGGTGGTCGTTACGATACGGTTTCACCACCAACATTCCGTCACATTTCAGGCTCATCTTGCTCATAACAAAGTAAAATTGATTATTTCTAATGAGTTCCACAAGTTTTGTATAATTTGTGAGTGCAGGAGCAAGCAAGCAAAAGATGAGCCAGAATTGACACAAAGCCAGGCCGGCCGGCCTATGCCAGGCTGGCCGGCCCCCTTCTGTGGCCAACTGCCACGTCCTTGATCCAGATGATCACAAATACAAGCCAGATGATCATGAGACGTGCGATCAACGTCAGTTTGATCCAAAGAACCGAAAGGCCTAAGCTACATTTGCATGGATTGAAGGACCCACCAACATGGGATTCTCGGACAGCTTCAATCCAACGCAACCGTTACCGACCTCAGGGTGCAATCCAGAGCGTCCCTGAAGAAGGCGGTGCCACGGGGCAGCAAGGCCAGGCCGATCGGCCTGGCCTAGGCCGGCCGGCCTCCCCCAGAGGCTGCCACCTGTCCCCCTTCGCGTGGCAGTTAAGCAGATCATTAGCTTACACTTGACGCCTGCAACATAAAAGGGACCCTTCCTCACCTTGAGAGATCATCCATCAATTCATCCAAAGGAGAGAAGAGTAGCTTAGTGAGTTTGAGTTCTCATCTTTAGAGTAGAGTAGGGAGAGAGTGGGTGAATTGCTCGGGTGACAGCCGAGCTTTGTAGAGAGAGTTCGGGATTTCTCTCTCGGTCTCGTCTCGACATTTCCGCCCCCGAGGAATATATTCAGGAGTTATCTTCAGTAAGTCCTCGGTCCCTTGTCTTTAGTACTTCGCTAGTTTACAACTTACTTTCAGCAAGTTATCATATTTATCTTTGATCTGCGGGTACCTGAGTCTGCGCGAGTGACAGCGACTCTTGTTTGGGGTTTCCTCTATAGCCCTTCGCGTTGGGTGGAGGTCAGTGACTGACAGCTTAGGCGTGGTGCCTGTGCTGGCTAGTCATCTCAGGTTGTGTTGCACCCCACGGAACTGCAGTGGTAGGCGGCAGGTGGTGACAGCCCTGTCCGTCCTTTGTATTCCACCACGTTCGGGTGTACTGATAACAGTAGTGCTGAGCCCGGAAGAACCCCTCTCTCACCCCGTTCTGAATTCTTCCCGTTCTAGCCGTCGAAGCAGATCAGGTTAGGTATCGATAGTTTGTCTGGGGTAACGAGTAGCTAACTAAAGTCAAGCTCTCTACCCATTTATCATTTTTCTCCTTGGTGGATCCGGTTAGAAAAGTTCTAGGCTAGTCGCGTCTACCGTTCCTTGGATTCGATATCCAGGTTCTTACTCCCCTGGTGAAAGGCTACATCAGACTCCGTGCGCTTGCAGATTTTAGTTAGGCTAAGGAGTGCCAACAAGGACACGCGACGTGATTGCAAGGGTTGCGTCGGAGGAAAGCAAGCTTGCAGTGGAAGGTGTCCCAACCAGAAATATCTTCGATTCAAATGTCAAATTTTCCCCTGTGGGGTATGTATCACTTAGTGGTAGTTGAGTCATTAGAGCACCACCACTTGGACTATAAATAGGCCCCGTAGGGGTTGGTGGCTGCAATCTATCTCTCTAGTTTATTTTCCCTTGCACTTGAACTATTTTCCTTTAGGTTTTCCTTTCTAGTTTTCCATAGGCTAGCCAAGTGCTTCATCGGTGAAATCTTCAAGAGGGTAGGATGTGGGAGGATAGCTAGCCTCTTTGTAAAGAAGTTAACCTCATGCTGTATGGAAGATTTGGCTTTCTTTCATCTCTACTTGTGTGATTTCTTTGTTCATCTCGTGGCTCCTTTTGGTCCTTTTGCTAGATTTTTGATTCATGTTTGAAGCCGTTTCTTTGTGGGATTGCTTGGGGGATTCACATATGAGCTCGTGAAGACTCTTTTCCTGGTGATTTGCCCTCACAAAACGCAAAGAATCTCTTCGGATATGGGGATTTTTGGATGAACTCGAGATCGAGGTGTTCCTCGTGAGATTTGAGATTCCAGGAGTTCTAGTGAGTTAGAGGCTGAGATTTTTGGGGCATACCCTCTACTTGCGGTATACATCATCTTCCCAAAGTTTCGTCTAAAGAGCTCAAGCCATTTGGGAGATCGGGTAATTCGATTTTGGGTGTTGACTTTCGGAGCCCGTGCTCCCAGGCCAGGCCGGTTTAACCGCCCCCCTTGGGAGGTTTAACCGCCCCCAGGTGGTTTAACCGCCCCTGGCTGGGAAGAGGAGAGTTTGTCTTATTTTCGTTCGATTTCGATTCGATTTGCCGATTTGGTTGCCGCTGATGTGATCGTGTTCCTAGGGTCAGTAGCTTCTCAGTAGCTACGTGATCTTGGCTAGATCGTGTTGTGAGGATTTGGAGTTGAGTTGGGAGAAAAGTCGGATTCATTGAGAAGAAATTTTTATTGGCTCCCATTCACTCCCCCCCCCCCCCAGTCGCCTAATTGGTCCTTCAACTATTGATGCCGTTTTTGATTTTTATTTTTCCATCTAGGATTAGAACCATATACTTGGTAATAATAGGAACGACACATTATGGCAAAAAAATGTTTAATTTAGAGGGAGAAGAAGCGGCAGAAATTAGAAAAGATAAATATCATTTGATTCGTGGATCCTAAAGAAAAGGTAAGAAGCAAAGTTTCCCCTTTGAGTTTGAGCGAAAAAATAAAAATGCAAGAAAAATTGCAATCCTTACCACGAAATAGTGCACCTACACGCCTTCATCGACGTTGTTTTTTAACCGGAAGACCTAGAGCTAACTATCGAGACTTTAGGCTATCCTGACACGTACTTCGAGAAATGGTTTATGCATGTTTGTTACCGGGTGCAACAAGATCCAGTTGGTAAGGATAAAATACCCTTTCATATTTGTATGGTTTTCTCGAATTGATGATCGTAGAAGAGCCCGCTTTACCATTCTGTATAAATGGACTATTCTATTTGTATAGATATGGTAGAGGGGCGTATCCAATCCCCTTTTATACACAAGTTCCCCGCTCTTTAGTTTAAGAAGGTAGAGCAATTTGGTAGCTCACAAAGCTCATAATCTTGGGGTTACGGGTTCGATACTCGCTACCTGCTCCATATTCCTTCTTTATGATATATGTATCATCCGTTTTTATATGGTATATGGATTTTTTCTTTCCTAAAAGAGTTTTGGTCTAATAGTTTTTTATTTTTTCTCTTGTTCCGAGAAAGGAAGTAAAAGAAAGAATAAAATATGAAAACAAGCGTCCATTGTCTAATGGATAGGACAGAGGTCTTCTAAACCTTTGCTATAGGTTCAAATCCTATTGGACGCAATCATTTTTCTATCTATTCTTTAAATAACTATACTAAAAACTAAGAAAACTTTTTTGCATAATTCAAATGCAAAATCTTTCAAAATGATTCCTCTTCTACTAACACGAGTGGATATGATCTCCCCCTGACATACGCAATGCTTTAACTAATACACGGAAATGCATACCATGATTTTCTGTCTATCAATAAGTGCATGCATTGCTCAGGGAATGTGAAGAAGTAGGTCGTTGCATCATTTGGTGTAACTGGTTATTGGGCAGTCAAAATCGTGACAGGTGTACATGAAGCAATTCCGGTAATAGGATCCCCTTTAGTGGAATTATTACGTGGAAGTGCTAGTGTGGGCCAATCCACTTTGACTCATTTTTATAGTTTACATACCTTTGTACTGCCTCTGCTTACTGTCGTATTTATGTTAATGCACTTTCCAATGATATGTAAGAAAGGTATTTCGGGTCCTTTATAGAAAAAATATATCCTAGAGAATTCTAATTCTCATATATCATATAGGGTAGGTTGTGGTAATTCATTGTTACAAACATGTCTTATTTTACAATAAGACATGTCATTTGGATACTTCTCTTCAACTTCGAAGTATTTTGATACAAATAGTTATAGTTGAAGTTAATTTTATGAAAGAAAATAAGGTGGATTATGGGAGTGTGTGACTTGAATTATTAATTGGGCATGCAGATAGAGAATTGTATCTGCCACATTAGAATTCACGACCGAAGGTGTCCCCGCATCCAATCAACACGTAAGCCCCCTATCTAGGAAGGATAGGCTGGTTCACTCGAGGAGAATATTTTCTATGATCATACCCCAACATGTCTTTCATGAACGGGCTCCGTAAGATCCTATAGAGTATAAATGGAATAAGAATAAGTCATGTGATATGATCCAATTCTATATTTATTACACTTACTTTTTATTATGGTATAGAAATGCATTCATTTTCTCTGAAAAAGGTTCGAGAACCATGCCAAATGTGTCCGAAAAAGAAGAGCAAAGCAAAGGTAGCATGACCAAAAGTGAACCAACCCCTTGGACTGCTGTGAAAAACACCATCTGATTTCAAAGTAGCTCGATCTAATTCCAAAATTTCCCCTAATTGAGCACGTCGCTCATACTTTTTTACAGTAGCAGGATCAGAATAACTTACTCCATTAAGTTCGCCACCATAGAACTCCACCGTTACGCCTACTTGTTCAACACTATATTTGGATTCTGCTCTTCTAAAAAGAATGTCCGTTGTCACAATTCCCTCTTCATCTACCAAAACTACCGGAAATGTTTCAAAAAAAATAGGCATACGACATACAAAAAGCTCGCGCCCTTCTTTATCTCTAAAGACGGGATGTCCTAACCATCCAACAGATATTCCATCCCCATTGTCCATTGAGCCTGCTCTGAATAATCCCCCCTTTGCCGAATTATTACCAATATAGTCATAAAAGGCTAATTTTTTGGGAATTTTAGACCAAGCTTCTGACAAACTAAGATTTTCGGCTAACCCATCGCTAACTCTTCGATATATTTCTTGCTGAAAGTATCCCTGATCCCCCTGATAACGAGTAGGCCCAAATAATTCGGTTGGGGTAGTTGCCGATCTATACCACATTTGTTCTGGCAACTACGAAAGTTGCAAAAAAAAACAGCAGTGATACTACTGGAAAGTACAGTTTCGATATTGCCCATACGCAATCCTTTGTATAGACGTTGCGGTGGACAGACACTAAGATGGAATAGGCCCGCTAATATGCCCAATGTACCCGCAGCAATATGATGCGAAGCTATTCCTCCCAGAACGAAAGGATCAAAACCTTCTGCACCCCACGCAGGATTTACAGCTTGTAATTTTCCGGTTAGTCCGTAAGGATCGGGCACCCATATCCTAGGGCCACATAAACCCGTTACATGAAATGCACCAAAGCCAAAACAAGCCACCCCTGCAAGAAATAAATGAATTCCAAAGATCTTGGGAAAATCCAAAGAAGGTTTTCCTGTCTGCTCATCATAGAATATTTCTAGGTCCCAATATACCCAATGCCAGATAGCTGCCAAGAAACACAAGCCAGAAAACACAATATGCACACCTGCCACACCTTCATAACTCCAAATACCCGGATTCGTTACAGTTCCTCCTGAAATACTCCAACCACCCCACGAATTGGTTATTTCTAAATGAGTCATGAGGGGGATGACGAACATACCTTGTCTCCACATTGGATACAGAACATGATCAGAGGGATCAAAAACCGCTAATTCGTATAAAGCCATTGTTAGTGATCGTTACGATACGATTTCGCCACCAACATTCCGTCATATTTCAGGCTCATCCTGCTCACAACAAAGTAAAATTGATTATTTCTAATGAGTTCCACAAGTTTTGTATAATTTGTGAGTGCAGGAGCAATCAAGCAAAGGACGAACCACTTTGGGCACAAGGCCAGGCCAGCCGGCCTAGCATAGGCCGACCGGACCCCTTCTGTGGCTCCTTGCCACGTCTTTGATCCAGAAGATCACAAACACAACACCAATGATCCTGAGACGTGCGATCAACGTCGGTTTGATCCAAGGACCCGAAAGGCCTAAGCTACACTTGCATGGATTGAAGGGCCCACCAACCTTGGATTCTCGGGCAGCTTTGATCCAAAGCAACTGTTACCGACCTCAGGGATCAATCCAGAGCGTCCCTGAAGAAGGCGGTGCCACGGGGCAGCCAGGCCTGGCCTAGGCTGGCCGGCCTCCCCTGAGGCCGCCATGTGCCCCCCTTCGTGTGATAGTTAAGCACAAGCTTAGCTTAAGCTTGACCCCGGCAACCGCCTCTGAAGACTATAAAAGGGACACCCCTCCACCTTGAGAAGACACCATCAAAAGGAGAGAAGAGTAGTCTAGTGAGAAGTTCTTATCTTTAGAGTTAGATTAGGGAGAGAGTGGGTGAGTTGCTTGGGTGACAGCCAAGCTTTGTAGAGAGAGTCCGGGATTTCCTCTCGGTCTCATCTCAACATTTCCACCCCAGAGGAATATACTTCAGGAGTTATCTTCAGTAAGTCCTCGGTCCCTTGCCTTTAGTACCTCGCTAGTTTACGAATTACTTTCAGCAAGCTATTTTATTTATATTTGATCTGCGGGTACCTAAGTCTGCGCGAGTGACAGCGACTCTTGTTTGGGGTTTCCTCTATAGCCCTTCGCGTTGGGTGGAGGTCAGTGGCTGAAAGCTTAGGCGTGGTGCCTGTGCTGGCTAGCCATCTCAGGTTGTGTTGCACCCCACGGAACTGCAGTGGTAGGCGGCAGGTGGTGACAGTCATGTCTGTCCTTTGTACTCCACCACGTTCGGGTGTACTCATAACAGTACTGCTGAGCCCGGAAGAACCCCTCTCTCATCCCGTTCTGAGTTCTTCCCGTTCTAGCCGTCGAAGCAGATCAGATTAGATATAGATAGTTTGCCTGGGGTAACGAGTAGCTAACTAAAGTCAAGCTCTCTACCCGCTTACCTTGTGCTCCCTGGTGGGTCCGGTTAGAAAAGTTCTAGGCTAGTCGCATCTACCGTTCCTTGGATTTGATATCCAGGTTCTTACTCCCCTGGTGAAAGGCTACATCGTACTCCGTGTGCTTGCGGATTTAGTTAGGCTAAGGAGTGCCAACAAGCTTTTCTGGCGCCGTTGCCGGGGAACGGTAGTAACACTAGTGTAGCATCTTTTCAGCCGTACACTTTACCCCCATAACCATCTACCACATGGAGTTTTCTCCTAGTTATCCGACGGTTCCATCTAGCGAGTATTTGGAACCGCCTTCATCTTGCCATCCCAAACCACCTCATGGCTTCGAGATCCGTCCCAGTCTCGTTGCCATGGTTCGTGCACAGTCTTTCGGTGGAACGAAAGATGAAAGTCCCTATGCTCACTTGCAGGTTTTTGAAGAGAATTGCTCTCTTCTTATTTTACCCGGCGTCAACCAAGACACCATAAGATGGAAACTTTTCCCATTTTCTCTAATGGGAAATGCAAAATCTTGGTACGACCGGACTGCAAGGAGATTTAGCGGAGATTGGATCAAATTGAAGGATGAGTTTTGTCTGTTCTTTTACCCTGTCTCCAAGATCTTAAAGCTCAGAGTCGAGCTGATGACATATCAGCAAGGTGACGAGTCACTTGGAGCCATGTGGGAGCGATTCATTCAGCTGGCCAACTCAGGGCCACCGCATAACATTCCAGAGGAAATGCTTATGCAGCATTTTGTTGGTGGATTGAAGCCGGAAAGTGCACAGTTCTTGAACATCACTTCCGCAGGGTCAGTGTTATACAAGACAGTGGACGGGGTACGAGAAATTTCGGAAAAGGTTCTCAGCTCTACCGAGTACACAGCAGTCTTCGACGACCCACCAACACCACCAACAACCCCCACAGACAAGCAGCCAATCCTTGCCCTTACAGTTGATCCACCTCCTCCGATCATAGAGGAAGTGTTCGAACACCACAAGTCCTCAGACCAAGAAACTATTCTTGACGATCTGTCGCACTTCATTCCCGAGCTCTTTACAGAAGAAGAGTACTTTGAGATTGTCAATACATCACGTATGCCTATGGAACAAGTGAGCGCAAGTTCAAGGTCTAAGGCGTTCATTCCAGAAGCCGTACCACAGATTGAGGGTTTATCTGTGATCATGAGCAAGGAATGGATGGAGGAAATTGAAAGTTGCGAAGACATCATCCGAACCACCCGCAACTTCAGAGTACTCTATTGCGCTATTGAGGGAACTGACACTCAGGAAGTTGCCTATGACCCGAAGGTCGGGAGTAATATTATATCAAGTGCATTCGCAGCACGAGTGCAACCAGACGAACCCCGGTCCTTCTCCCGTAAGTACCTCAAGTGGATCGATGGCCAAATGATGGAATGTAAAGGAATCATCCGTGTTGTGCCCATACACATGGGACGCAACAGGATTTTCCTAGACTTCCACATTTTCGATGTCCCTAGAGGTGACAACTTCTTCCTGATTGGACAGCCAATAGAGCACCTTGCCAACCCGAACCACGATCGAGCAACGATACAGTTCAGAGTTGGTAAAGAGATCATCCCGGTCAGTCTTGTGTAGACGGTTAACACCATCACAGAGGCTTGATCCGAGACAGACCCAGTGGAAGAAGCAGTTAGCTCGGCTCAAGCAGAGCAAGCTCAGTCATCACAGGGTGAAGATGCTAACCATTTCATCCAAGAGGCAGAAACAGACGGCTTTATGAAACTCAACGAGGAAGAAAAGCCACAACACCCCCCTCCTGAGTTGAAGCCACTGCCTCCTGGACTCAGATACGCTTTCCTCCACAACGACCGACGCTCGCCAGTCATCATCAGTGACACACTGACAGAGAATGAGACTCGGCAGCTTATCACAGTCCTAGGGAAACACCGGTCTGTCTTCGGGTATTCTCTATTGGACTTGAAGGGGATCAACCCCAGTTTATGCACCCATCGCATACCTATGGAGCCGGACCACACGCCGTCTAGAGAACATCAACGACGGCTAAATGATGCGATGAGGGAGGTAGTCAAGAAAGAAGTGTTGAAGCTTCTGCACGCGGGTATAATCTATCACGTGCAAGACAGTGAATGGATCAGCCCAGTTAAACGTTGTGCCAAAGAAGGGTGGAATGACGGTTATCCAGAACGAAAAGAACGAGCTTATTCCTCAGAGGACCGTTACTGGATGGAGGATGTGTATCGATTACAGGAAGCTCAACAAAGCAACCCATAAAGATCACTTCCCTCTCCCCTTCATTGACGAGATGCTAGAGCGGCTGGCAAACCACTCATTTTTCTGCTTCCTTGATGGATACTCTGATTATCACCAAATTCCTATCCATCCCGATGACCAGAGCAAGACTACCTTCACCTACCCATACGGAACGTTCGCCTATCGGCGGATGTCTTTTGGCCTATGCCACGCACCTGCTTCATTCCAGCAGTGTATGATGGCGATATTCTCTGACCTGATTGAGCAAATCATGGAAATATTCATGGACGACTTCACCGTCTATGGCACAACCTTCGACCAATGTCTCGGAAATCTGGAAAAGGTTCTCGAGAGGTGCGAAGAGCATCACCTCATCCTAAATTGGGAGAAGTGCCACTTCATGGTCAGAGAAGGAATTGTGCTGGGGCACAAGATGTCAGAAAAAGGGATAGAAGTTGACAAGGCAAAAATAGAAGTTATCGAACAACTACCACCCCCGACGAATGTCAAGGGTGTGCGAAGTTTTCTGGGCCATGCTGGCTTCTACCGAAGATTCATCAAAGATTTCTCTCGGATAGCCAGACCTCTTACAAGCCTATTGGCTAAAGAAGCACCCTTCAACTTCGACGATGATTGCCTTCTCGCCTTCTACACCCTCAAGAAGGCACTTATCTCAGCTCCCATCATACAACCACCTGACTAGAATCTTCCATTCGAGATACTGTGTGATGCTAGCGACTATGCAGTAGGGGCAGTGCTCGGTCAATGCAAGGATAAACAGCATTACGCCACATCCTATGCAAGCAAGACATTGACCGGAGCTCAGTTGAACTACGCAACAACGGAGAAGGAACTCCTGGCAGTGGTGTTTGCCATGGATAAGTTCAGATCTTACTTGGTTGGTGCTAAGGTGATAGTATACACAGACCATGCTGCACTGAAGTACCTCTTGACCAAGAAAGACGCTAAGCCACGACTCATCCGTTGGATTCTGCTCCTTCAAGAGTTTGATTTAGAAATACGAGACAAGAAGGGGACAGATAATTGTGGGGCAGATCATCTCTCAAGAATGCATGTTCAAGGGTCGGACCTTCCGATCAATGATTACCTCAGAGATGATACTCTCCTCAAGGTCACCACATCCAGTCCGTGGTATGCAAATTTGGTAAATTTCATGGTGACTGGGTATGTGCCTCCGGGAGAAGACAAGAAGAAGTTAATCTACCTCAGCAGATTTCACCTATGGGATGACCCTTACCTATTCAAAGTATGTGCTGATGGATTACTCTGAAGATGCATCCCTCACGAGGAAACACATAAGGTTCTTGACCGCTGCCACTCATCACCGTACGGAGGGCATTACGGAACTTTCCGAACCCATGCAAAGGTCTGGCAAAGTGGATTCTTCTGGCCGACTATGTATGGAGACGCTAAGGAATTCGTACGGAGAAGTACCAGGTGTCAGAAACATAGGAATATCAAGCGCTCGTGATGCCTATGCCACTGCAAAATAACCTCCAATTGGAGATTTTTGACGTGTGGGGAATATACTTTATGGGTCCCTTCCCCACATCCGAGCAGTGTGAATATATCCTGGTGGCAGTCGACTATGTTTCCAAATGGGTGGTGGCACTTCCTTGCACGGCAGCCGACTCGAAGAATTCAAGAAAGATGTTCGAAGAAGTCATCTTTCCCCATTTTGGAGTACCCCGAGTCGTGATCAGTGATGGAGGATCACACTTCCTCGACAAGACATTCTGGAAGTGCCTAAGCGACTTAGGAGTAAACCATCTAGTGGCTACACCTTATCACCCCTAGACCAGCAGGCAAGCAGAAACATCAAACAAACAAATTAAGAACATTCTGTAAAAGACGGTCAATGCAATGGGAACAGGGTGGAAGCGAAAGCTACCGGAAGCACTATGGACCTATAGAACAGCATTCAAGACACCGATAGGGATGACTCCCTACCAACTGGTATACGGCAAGACATGCCACTTACCAGTTGAACTCGAATTCAAATCCCATTGGGCGATCAAGAGGTGGAATATGGATCTCCAGACAGCCGGACTCAAAAGAAGAATGCAATTGGCTGAATTGGATGAATGGAGGGAGAAGGCCTACCATAACGCCAAGCTTTATAAAGAAAGAACGAAGAGATGGCACGACAAGCACATCAAGATCAAGCATTTCAAAGTGGGAGATCAGGTATTGCTCTTTAACTCCCGTATTCGTTTGTTTGGTCATGGTAAGCTTAGAAGTAAGTGGGAAGGTCCTTTTAAAGTCTTAGATGCCACCGATCATGGCGCGATAACCCTCCAGGATAGTGACAGGAAATACTTTCAAGGCCAATGGCCAAAGATTGAAAATATTTCTCGAATCCAAAATGTTGAAGCTTAAAGAGATAAACGTCTATGAGCATACCGAGTTACCCAGTCCAGGTCCGGGCGGGACCTAAACATGACCCTTATCAAGGATAGATTTATTTTTTCTATTTTCTTTTCTTTAAACTTTTTCTAGCCAAATCTAAGGAATGTTCTGGAAGAAGAGAGAATGGAGCTAGCACGAAAAATTTCAGAAGCACCCGGGACAGGGCCCGGCCGGCCGGCCTCCCTCAGGCCGATCGGCCCAGCCCGGGCTCGTCTCGGGACGCTCCTTGTTTGAAAAACTCTCCCCGTTATCCCTTCCGAGAATTCGTAGGGTTTTGGGTGAGGAGCGTCGTTTTAAAACGAAAGGCTCCCCACTCTTCTTCTGCCTCAGAACTCTCGAGCCCCCCTTCTCCAGAAACATCCCACCTTCGAGATTTCCACCCATGGCCTCCCAATCCAGCCACCACGATTCAAACTCGGTTTCCTGGAGTAGCCTATCCCCATCCAAATCCTCCAGAGGGTCGCGTTCGTCGAAGCCGTGACCGCGAAGCCGGAGGCACGGCTGCCACTTGCCCAGGCCGATCGGCCTATGGCAGGCCGGCCGGCCTCCCCTCGCCGCCATTTTGTCTTCCCTTCGGGCAGAGCCTCCCTCCTGAATCCCAAGGAGGAAGGCACTGGGAGTTTGCAGCCGAAGACGCCCCAAAAGCCAACTACTAGGACTTTTGTCCCCGAAGAAGGCCATCGGGAAGCACCTCGTTGCCTCCCCATCCAAGAAGGAGATTGTGCCGCTCTTCATCTCCACCTCGCCGGGGTACTCGCCGCAGTACACCCCGCGGAGTCCTGGCCCTCCACGCCGAAGCGGCCCGGGCATTGGGAAGGGGCTCTTCTCAGCCCCTATGAAGCCCGATGAAGGGAGGAAGTGCTTCATGGTGCCCCCTTCGATCCAAGGACCTCCCAGGCAGATGGAGTGGTCCGATGAGGAGGAGGAGGAGGACGTGGAGGAGCTGAGGAGGAAGCTCGCCGCGCTGCAGCTCAAGGTCAATAACATGGACGAGCACTTGGCGGAGGCGGTGATCGGGCAGATGGAGGCCGATGACAATATCGAGGTCCTCCGTAAGGCAATGACCTCTAAGGTCAAGCGCCTTGCGAAGGCCACCGGCAATGCACACCTCTATAGCCCGAAGGAGGAGTAGATAGGCTAGATTAGTTTAGTCTTTGGGTGCTTAGTTTATTGTTTTCCTTTGATTTGTTTCCCTAAAATTTTCCCTTGTATACAGCACCCCCACATTTGTTTCAATGAATAAAATAAATTTATTTGAATGAAGTGACTCATGAAAAAAAAAGAAGAAAATGGTTGGTGCACACTTGTGTGCCAACCAAACCATCGGACTAAATTTCTGGTGAAGCACGCAGAAACCAAGATGCACAGGAGGTGTACTGGTCACTGGACAAAGCGGGACTCGACCTGGCACAATGTCAGGCTGGTCGGCCCCCTGCTGCTGCATCTCGAGGAGATCCCGTGCCCCCTGCGTAATCCCACGAATCACAAACGCGAGGAACCTGAACCGGGGCGCCTGGCAACAAAGTCAGGCCGGCCGGCCTACACTGGGCCGACCGGCCTGGTTCTGTGGCCAACTCCACTGGCTCAACTCCAGGACACGGTTTGCAACCCCTAACTTTGATCCTTGCATGATTTTGATTCATGTGAAATTCCTGGCTAAATAATTTTAAAACTTGACCAAAATTCATGAAAGCGAACCCCTTTGAATGGAATCTTGGATACACCTGTGATATTTCTTGAGAAATTATTTCATTACCTTGGAACTTTTATAGGAAAGCGAAAGAGAAAGAGAAGGGGAAAGATGAAAGATGCTAGAATAAGGACTCAAGCATCAAAATACACATGCACTTGGCCAAGATTTATGAGTAGTATGAATGAATAAGACAAGCTTTTCGATCTTGCAAAATAAATAAAGAAGAGTGAGCAACACCGATCCGAAAAAGCTCCAACTTATAACATAGAAATAGGAGAGGCTAGATTCTAAGCCAAAGTGAGGATCCAAACACGATGAGTGATCGAGAGATGTTGAGAAATAACAAGGGTATGCCTCGGTTTCTTTATAAAATTATCAAAAACTCCAAATACTATGAGGAAGAAGTGTTCGACCGATCAATGAGTTGTTCTAAGACTCAATTGATGAAGATGAGGGTGTTAGCCACCGGAATCCAAGGTATGAAAGAAAACTCGGAGATATGACTTGTGTATGCCTTGAGTTCATGACCCTGATCTTACTAAAGTCCTGATAATTTAATTCATTCTTTGCTAAGGGACTAGCAAAGTTCAGGTAGGGGGGCGTGTTGGTGGTCGTTACGATACGATTTCGCCACCAACATTCCGTCATATTTCAGGCTCATCCTGCTCACAACAAAGTAAAATTGATTATTTCTAATGAGTTCCACAAGTTTTGTATAATTTGTGAGTGCAGGAGCAATCAAGCAAAGGATGAACCACTTTGGGCACAAGGCCAGGCCGGCTGGCCTAGCATAGGCCGACCGGCCCCCTTCTGTGGCTCCTTGCCACGTCTTTGATCCAGAAGTTCACAAACACAACACCAATGATCCTGAGACGTGCGATCAACGTCGGTTTGATCCAAGGACCCGAAAGGCCTAAGCTACACTTGCATGGATTGAAGGGCCCACCAACCTTGGATTCTCGGGCAGCTTTGATTCCAAAGCAACTGTTACCGACCTCAGGGATCAATCCAGAGCGTTCCTGAAGAAGGCGGTGCCACGGGGCAGCCAGGCCTGGCCTAGGCCGGCCGGCCTCCCCCTGAGGCCGCCACGTGCCCCCCTTCGCGTGACAGTTAAGCACAAGCTTAGCTTAAGCTTGACCCCGGCAACCACCTCTGAAGACTATAAAAGGGACACCCCTCCACCTTGAGAAGACACCATCAAATGGAGAGAAGAGTAGTCTAGTGAGAAGTTCTTATCTTTAGAGTTAGATTAGGGAGAGAGTGGGTGAGTTGCTTGGGTGACAGCCAAGCTTTGTAGAGAGAGTCCGGGATTTCCTCTCGGTCTCATCTCAACATTTCCACCCCAGAGGAATATACTTCAGGAGTTATCTTCAGTAAGTCCTTGGTCCCTTGCCTTTAGTACCTCGCTAGTTTACGAATTACTTTCAGCAATCTATTTTATTTATATTTGATCTGCGGGTACCTAAGTCTGCGCGAGTGACAGCGACTCTTGTTTGGGGTTTCCTCTATAGCCCTTCGCGTTGGGTGGAGGTCAGTGGCTGAAAGCTTAGGCGTGGTGCCTGTGCTGGCTAGCCATCTCAGGTTGTGTTGCACCCCACAGAACTGCAGTGGTAGGCGGCAGGTGGTGACAGTCCTGTCTGTCCTTTGTACTCCACCACGTTCGGGTGTACTCATAACAGTACTGCTGAGCCCGGAAGAACCCCTCTCTCATCCCGTTCTGAGTTCTTCCCGTTCTAGCCAGTCGAAGTAGATCAGATTAGATATAGATAGTTTGCCTGGGGTAACGAGTAGCTAACTAAAGTCAAGCTCTCTACCCGCTTACCTTGTGCTCCCTGGTGGGTCCGGTTAGAAAAGTTCTAGGCTAGTCGCATCTACCGTTCCTTGGATTTGATATCCAGGTTCTTACTCCCCTGGTGAAAGGCTACATTGTACTCCGTGCGCTTGCGGATTTAGTTAGGCTAAGGAGTGCCAACAGCCATGGAGCCTGCCTAACCAGAAACTAGAGTTGTGTGCATTATATGCACCGAAAGCAATCGACCCAGATCATTCAATACGATAGTATGAACACGATACCAAGGCAAACTCATGGAAATACCCCTTTAGAAAAGAAAAATAGACACGACGTCGCTTTATTTTATCGCATTGGAAAAAACTATACATACATATCGTATGTACCTAACCCTTCCAGGGGATTCTATGCCAGAAAGCGTGAATATTTATTTCATTCTATTAAAAATAACAAGCCAATTCTGTTTGTAAGAAGAAAGAGAAGCGGATCTATTCTATACTCGATAAGTGCCAATATGCAATGGGTAGCTTGAGCTATTTGGGAAAACAAAGAATAGATCCTTAATCCCACTTTGTTTATCATTCAAATCATGGATTCCTTTTTCTTTATTCAATTTATCTTATCTTCCTTATATGTATAGTCTTTCAATCTATGTATTAATAGAATCTATAGTATTCTTATAGAATAAGAAAAAAATGAAGATAATAAACTATGGATTCTTTCTTTCTCTTCCATTCTTACGTTTCCATATTAAAGTGTAGTTTTCTTACTTAAATTTAATAATATTATTCTAATATGCCCATTGGTGTTCCAAAAGTACCTTACCGGATTCCCGGAGATGAAGAAGCGACTTGGGTTGACTTATACAATGTTATGTATCGAGAAAGGACACTTTTTTTAGGTCAAGAGATTCGTAGCGAGATCACGAATCATATTACGAGTCTGATGGTATATCTCCATATAGAAGATGGAACTAGCGATATTTTTTTGTTTATAAACTCCCCTTGCAGGTGGCTAATCTCAGGAATGGCTATTTTTGATACGATGCAAACGGGAGATACAAAGATAGTTATTAAATCATTAGCACCACATAAAAACATTCCCCCTAGAGTAGTTTAATACGAATAACAGAAACTCTCTTATAGCCATTTTGTACATTCAATGTACTCTATGGATAGAGGAATACATAAAGTGGAACATAGTAAAATAAGAAATTGAAAGATTTCGTTGAAATTGTTCGTTTGGAAATTTCCCAAAAAGCTAATTATAGGTTCTTCTCTCCATCGGAACAATAGGGCCGTTATGCTTATTACTAAACTTGTTGAAGAGATGAAATAGAACCAAGGTCTATCTTTTTGATCAGAGGTTAAATCGATCATCAGAAGAAGAATTAGGCCAAAAATTAGGACACATTCTGGGAAAATGAAACTTCCCTGGAAGAGAAGCAAATGAAACGCTTTCATAAAAATTCTCGTAGAATCTAGAATGAAGTTTTCATTTTGTACATGCCAGATCATGAATTAGTAACTGCAGCCAGTCTCTGAAAAGTCTCGATTGTTTCGATGGGATATTTACAGAATCCCCATGAATAGGATCAAACCTTATTCCATGTTATTTGCATAAGATTCCTTTTTCTTATTCTTAAGCAAGCCCCGAGAGGGCTTAGTTGATCATGGTTTTTGTTTTCTCTTTCTTCTCCTTTTATTTGTTTCGAAAAAGATATCGTCCGATTCTCCTTCTATTGATTCTTTTCCGATCGAGATGTATGGATCCATGTGTCTACATACCTAGATTCTGTTCATGGATTAACGAAAATGTGCAAGAGCTCTATTTGCCTCTGCCATTCTATGGGTCGCTTCCTTTTTGCGTATGGCACCCCCACTCCCTTTGGCAGCATCTACTAATTCGGAACTTAATTTGAAAGCCATATTTCGACCCGGACGTTTTTGGGATGCTTCTAATAACCAACGAATGGCAAGTGCTCTTCCTTGTTTAGATCCTATTTCAATCGAAACTTTCCGTGTCGATCCTTTTTCATTACGTCTTGTTTTTACTCCTATATTGGGAGTTACTCTATGTATTGCTTGACGTAAAACCAATAGTGGATTTGTTTCTGTCTTTTGTTGAATCTTTTCACGGCTCGATAGAGAATTTGCAAGCCAATGATTTTTTTCCGTCTTTCATAATACGGTTAACCACCATGTTAACTAATCGATTACAAAAAATTGGATCGGATTTTGCGGTTCTTTTTCTGCAATACCTCGTCATGACATGAGCGTGAAAGAGGTTCGAGAATCTGTTTTCTTTTTATAAGGGCTAAAAACGAATCACTTATTTTTTTGGCTTTTTGACCCCATATTGTAGGGTGGATCTCGAAAGATAGGAAAGATCTCCCTCCAAGCCGTACATATGACTTTCATCGAATATGGCTTTCCACAGAATTCTATAGGGATCTATGAGATTGAGTATGGAATTCTGTTTACTCACTTTAAATTGAGTATCTGTTTCCCTCCTTTTCCCGCTAGGATCGGAAATCCTGTATTTTCCATATCCATACGATCGAGTATAATGGTAGCCCTCCCATCAACTACTTCATTTATGAATTTCATAGTAATAGAAATCCATGTCAGGTCCTACCGAGACAGAATTTCGAACTGGCTATCCTCTTGCCTAATAGGCAAAGATTGACCTCTGTAGAAAGACTGATCCATTCGGATCGATATGAGGACCCAACTCCGTTGTATTGCCAGAATCCATATTCCATATTTGAAGTGACCCCTGTGCTTCTCTCATGGTACATTCTCTTCCTGCGGAGCCCCCTTTCTCCTCGGTCCATAGAGAAAAAATGTTGGACTGGTGCCGACAGTTCATCACGGAAGAAAGAACTCACAGAGCCAGGATCGCTAACTA
Organism: Urochloa ruziziensis; assembly: GCA_015476505.1. Taxonomy (NCBI): domain Eukaryota; kingdom Viridiplantae; phylum Streptophyta; class Magnoliopsida; order Poales; family Poaceae; genus Urochloa; species Urochloa ruziziensis. Next base: position 51,016,990 of record CM027126.1, read on the forward strand.
ATAGGATAGTACTACTAACTAATACTAATATCTAGAAATAGAAACGAACTACTCCCTCCGTCTCAGGATATAAGGCGCGGTCAAACTTGGCACGGTCTTCAATAATAAGATTTGACTCTTAATATCTTTTATAATATAATACTTAGTAGCAACAAAATTATAGTCATATGAAAGTACTTTTAAATATGAATACAATTATATTATTGTTGTAAGACAAAGATTTTATTATACAAGCTTAATCGTAGGTCAAAGTTTTCAAAGTTTGAATTTTGATTTACGTGCGTGCCTTATATCCTGAGACGGAGGGAGTAATATATAGATAATCAAAATCGAAAAGAACTGTCAATTCTGTATATTTTCCCCGTTCTATTGCTACTGCGGGTCTTATGCAATCGATCGGATCATATAGATATCCCTTCAAGACAACATAGGTCATCGAAAGGATCTCGGACGACTGACCAAAGCACGAAAGCTAGTTAGAAAATGGATTCCTATTTGAAGAGTGCCTAACCGCATGGATAAGCTCACATTAACCTGTCAATTTTGGATCCAATTCAGGATTTTTCTTGGGAAGTTTCGGGAAGAAATTGGAATAATATCGATTCATACAGAGAAAAAAGTTCTCTATTGATGCAAACGCTGTACCTAGAGGATAGGAGTAGAGGAAGAGGGAAAATCAAAATGAAATAAATAAAGAATAAAGCCAAAAAAATAAGTCGAAGATAGAAGAGCCCAGATTCAAAATGAAGAAATGGAAACTCGAAAAGGATCCTTCTGATTCTCAAAGAATGAGGGGCAAGGGGATTGATACCGAGAAAGATTTCTTCTTATTATAAGACGTTATTTGATCCGCATATGTTTGGTTAAAGAACAATCTTCTCCTTTAATCATAAATGGAAAGTGTTCAATTAGAACATGAAAATGTGACTCAATTGGTCTTAGTTAGTCTTTGGGACGAAGTGGAAGAAGGGCGGAGACTCTCTAACGAGGAAAAGGATCCCTTCAAAATAATTGAACGAGGAGCCGTATGATGTGAAAATCTCATGTATGGTTCTGTAGAGGGACGGTAAGGATGACTTATATGTCGACTTTTCCACTATCAACCCCAAAAAACCGAACTCTGCCTTACGTAAAGTTGCCAGAGTACGATTAACCTCGGGATTTGAAATCACTGCTTATATACCTAGTATTGGCCATAATTTACAAGAACATTTTGTAGTATTAGTAAGAGGAAGAAGGGTTAAGGATTTACCTGGCATGAGATATCGCATTATTCGAGGAACCCTAGATGTTGTCGCAGTAAAGAATCATCAACAAGGGCCTTCTAGTGCGTTGCAGATTCTTATCCAAGACTTGTATCATTTGATGATGCCATGTGAATCGCTAGAAATAAGTGAAGTGTATAGCTAACCCAATAATGAAAGTTTCGTAAGGGGACTGGAGCAGGCTACCATGAGACAAAAGATCTTCTTTCTATAGTGATTCGATTCGGAACTCTATATGTCCAAGGACAATATGGAAATTCTTTTAGAGGTTTTCCCTTACTTTGTCCGTGTCAACAAACAATTTGAAATACCTCGACTTTTTCAGAACAGGTCCGAGTCAAATAGCAATAATTCGAAGCACTTCTTTTTCCATTACACTACTTCAGAAACCTAAGGACTCGATCCAAGGGTTACTGTCCGTTCCTTCGTCCGCCGTGCAGCGGATTGAGGGAGAGCGGTGTCTCCGAACCACGCCGGTGATCTTAAGGCCTTCACGGGTGCCAGCGATCAAGTTTTTGAGAAGTGTACTCGCGACCGCTCATCACTGCTTCCTCTACATCGACCTCGTCCACACCTACATCGATCTCCTCGTCTAGCATTCTCGATCTCACGTGTGACGCACTGTAAGTATACTTCGATCGCATCTCCCCTTCACATGCGATGATGGATGTATGGGTCTGTTCTATGATTACATTCCTAGTATGTGTAGGGTTTGGTGATTTATCCTTTGCGTTTGATCTACTAGCATGTATTTACATTGTTGCTGGTAGTTATCTCGGTATCGAATTAATCTCAGACCATGTTAATTTTGTAACACATGTTTTATACATAGGAGGTGTTGTTTGGCTTTAATCTGTCTTTCATGTCAATGTGCAATTATAGTCCTGGACATTAAGGTTCTCATAGCATAGCAAAGTGTTAACAGCAGAGGAGATAGCTGAGTAATAGAAATGAACCTGATCAGATATTTCTGTTGAAAGTCGTTGTGGTATGAGAAGAAACCAAAACTACCATTCAGGATAGCCGATAATGAACACAATTTCATGTGCATTTTTTAATCTCAATGTACACATTGACCCAGAAAAACTTCTTTTTCCATTACACTATTTCGGAAACCTAAGGACTCGATCCAAGGGTTACAGCCGTTCCTTCGTCCGCTGTGCAGCGGATTGAGGGAGAGCGGTGTCTCCGAACCACGCCGGTGATCTGAAGGCCTTCACGGGTGCCGGCGATCAAGTTTTTGGGAAGCGTACTCGCGACCGCTCATCATTGCTTCCTCTACGTCGACCTCGTCCACACCTACATCGATCTCGTCGTCCAGCATTCTCGATCTCACGTGTGACGCACTGTAAGTATACTTCGATCGCATCTCCCCTTCACATGCGATGATGGATGTATGGATCTGTTCTATGATTACGTTCCTAGTATGTGTAGGGTTTGGTGATTTATCCTTTGCGTTTGATCTACTAGCATGTATTTACATTGTTGCTGGTAGTTATCTCAGTATCGAATTAATCTTAGACCATGTTAATTTTGTAAAACATGTTTTATACATAGGAGGTGTTGTTTGGCTTTAATCAGTCTTTCATGTCAATGTGCAATTATAGTCCTGGACATTAAGGTGCTCATAGCGTAGCAAAGTGTTAACAGCAGAGGAGATAGCTGAGTAATAGAAATGAACCTGATCAGATATTTCTGTTGAAAGTCGTTGTGGTATGAGAAGAAACCAAAACTACCATTCAGGATAGCCAATAATGAACACAATTTCATGTGCATTTTTTAATCTCAATTTACACATTGACCCAGAAAAACTTCTTTTTCCATTACACTATTTCGGAAACCTAAGGACTCGATCCAAGGGTTACTGCCGTTCCTTCGTCCGCCGTGTAGCGGATTGAGGGAGAGCCGTGTCTCCGAACCACGCCGGTGATCTGAAGGCCTTCACGGGTGTCGGCGATCAAGTTTTTGGGAAGCGTACTCGCGACTGCTCATCACTGCTTCCTCTACATCGACCTCGTCCACACCTACATCGATCTCGTCGTCCAGCATTCTCGATCTCACGTGTGACGCACTGTAAGTATACTTCGACTGCATCTCCCCTTCACATGCGATGATGGATGTATGGATCTGTTCTATGATTATGTTCCTAGTATGTGTAGGGTTTGGTGATTTATCCTTTGCGTTTGATCTACTAGCATGTATTTACATTGTTGCTGGTAGTTATCTCGGTATCGAATTAATCTCAGACCATGTTAATTTTGTAACACATGTTTTATACATAGGAGGTGTTGTTTGGCTTTAATCAGTCTTTCATGTCAATGTGCAATTATAGTCCTGGACATTAAGGTGCTCATAGCGTAGCAAAGTGTTAACAGCAGAGGAGATAGCTGAGTAATAGAAATGAACCTGATCAGATATTTCTGCTGAAAGTCGTTGCGGTATGAGAAGAAACCAAAACTACCATTCAGGATAGCCAATAACGAACACAATTTCATGTGCATTTTTTAATCTCAATTTACACATTGACCCAGAGAAAACATCAGAAACAGTATGGTAGCAATCACTGTAAAAAATAATAGCAAAGAATAAATACATAGCAAGAACAAAAATATTCGCAAACTAGAAGAAGCACAGATGGAGAATCTTTACATGTTTCAGGTACTAGAAGTCCCTCTTGCTGCCTATGCTTGACCTGGACTGGCTGTACTCCGAGCTGAAGTCCTGGCTGCCGAACGCCATCCTCTGGAACTGCCTGATGTCCGCCGTGTTAGCGACATTGAACATCTGGCTCTTCCCCGGCTGCACACCATTGCTGAGATCGATGTCCGTCAGGCTGTCGAGGACCCTGACGACCTGGATGAAACCGGTGACGAAGGCTCAGTTTGGTTAGCAACAGGACATGTAAGGAAGGGGTGTAGACTGTAGAGTACTAGTGTACTTTTAGGTTGTCATATTTGCTACAGTACAGCTAAGGTTTTGTCAATGCTCAGTTGTACCTGCCCCATCTTGGGCCTCCTGGCATCTGAGTGCCGAATGCACGCCGCGGAAGCCTCAATCACACGGAACATCTCGACATCGTCAAAATCACTGTCGAGGCGGGGGTCGACTAGCTCATCAAACTCCTGGTTCTCAATTGCACGGTTCAGTAGCGGTCTTGACTGTAAGGTGGATTGTCATTCAGAAAATCGTGTTTTATCCGTGATCGGTACAGAGTGAAATAGTATAGGTGCAATGGTTGGTGTTTGTGGCTGTGGTAGCAGTACTGTGTTGGAGTTTACCCACTCAACAAGGCTCTCAACTCCCAGTGGGCGCAATGAATCAACAGGCTTCCGACCTGTGATGAGCTCCAGAAGCATGACGCCGAAGGAGAACACGTCTGATTTCTTGGTCAGTTTTCCCGTCTATGCATACTCTGGAACACTGATGCATTTCCTTTTGTTTTCCCTCCTGGCTGATATGAACATATGATTGTGCAAGAGCTCATGCAAAGAGATGCATTACCTAAATGTGCCCATCACACGAGTTGAGATGTGTGTGACATCGTGGTCTGCTAGCCTTGTGAGCCCGAAGTCGGCAAACTGACCATGGACACCGTTCAAGTATGATCAGGAGCTGACCTCAGATGCCCCAATAGGAATTGTTCAGAAATGTTGCGATTTTAGTGAGAGGACACACTTGAGCCTCAAATTGGTCATTGAGCAGGATGTTTGAGGACTTGATATCCCTGTGGATGATCCTTGGATGACCTGAAACAATGAACATCAAAAGTTTTCCCCATTTCCTACAGAACAAACACAACAAAGGAGGTGAACTCCTTCAACATGGAGGTAGGCCAAGCCGCTGCCGAGCCCGCGGCAATATTGGCTGTCGTCGGCCAGTCCATCACCGTCGTCCCCCTCCCTACATGAGCAACAATGTGACATTCATGAGACACAAAAATAAATGGCCATATCAATCAATTTTACAAACAAGAACAACTTATTTTTGAAATTAACAAGAAGAACTTATTGTTTTGCCTTTTTTTTCATGACTTGTCTCTTTTCACTGTAAGTGCTTATTGGATTTCGGGCCATTGCTGGATCCGTTAACCATGGTTGGCCTGCTTGCAAAATCTGACAGATCAAATCTGTCGACTACTATTTGATGATGTGTCAAGTTGAGGTTGGACAAAAAAATGACAGATTTTGACACCTAAATCTGTCAACAGAAAACTAGCATTTTTAATGTCACAACCCTGTATTCTGCTTTCCCTTGCTGTGGCTAAATCTCTAAATCAAAGCAATTCATCATCGGTATTAAAAAATAGTTGATTGCATATGTAGAAGAAAAGGTTTTTGGGCAGCTTCTTTGATGCTTTCGGTCAAATATATTAACCGAACTATACTAAAAAATTTATGGGACAAGAACAACAAAAGTGCAGTACATTCAGATTTTAGGTGGCTGTGATAAGCATGGACTGAAAATACATCAATCGCATATATTAAACTGAACTGATTTTGCTTTAAAGGAGAAAATAAACATCAAGAGGATTGATGAGAAATTATTCCAATCACTTTCTCGCTTTGTATTGTGAATTTATTGCTGAATCCCCTTCAATGTCATGACACTATTAAGATGAAGAGGAGCTAACTGAATTCGAGTCCAATCACACTAACCCTCAGCAACACCAGTTAAACAAAGACTCATCTTGGAGGTCCCGCAGAGGCTCTGCTGCATCGGCACCGTCGTCGGCTGCCCATGCGAGGCAGCAGGGCCTAGGGTGCGGTGGAATCCGAACGCCGGGCGAAAGGCAGTGATTTCAATCTGACGCAGTAAAGAGTTGAAATTGGATCTTTCTTGCTGCCGGTAAAAAAGGAAACAAATTTACAGTGCTATTTTTTTTTGAACGAACCGGCACGAGAATGTGCCAATTTCAATGATAAAGCAGATAGTTTTAATTACATCCGGCGAACCGGAAACAGCCCAAACGGATTACTCTCTCGCTATTAATTGTGCTAAGCTCTTAGCGCCCGCAGTTGCCCACGCGCTCGCTTCGTTCTTAATTTTCGCGACTAAGGCTACAGCCGAGGTGTCTCTTCTGTTGAAGACTCGCGCGTTCCTCTCATTCCAAATCTCCGATATGATTAGCAATGTTATACTCCGTAAGGCTTTTGGAGGTCTAACTCTTGCTGCCATATTTGATCTCCACCATTGTGCCAGGCTAGCCGCCTGCGGCCATACGCTTGGCTGTAAGTTCGGTTGCTCTAGCCACGTCGCTATGGCACTCCAAACCGTCCTGGTATAGTTGCATTCCACCAGTAGATGTCGCGCCATTTCCGAGGTGGCTCTGCACAATTGACACATCAGCGTATGCGGTCAGCCGCGCTTGGCTAATCGATCAGTAGTCCACACTCTGTTTTGTAATACTAACCAGCCGAAGAACTTGCACTTTGGTGGTGCCCAAGTTCGCCGTAGCTTAACATTTTGTGGTCGCGTCTCACTTCCAACGCATTGTGCTTTGTAGGCCGACGCAGCGGAGTATACGCCCGAGGACGTCAGCTTCCAGGTTATGGAATCCGGCACCCCCTGTTGCACTTGTATAGCCCATGTGCTCCGCCACAGTTCGACGTACTCGCTAAGCTGCACTTGTGTGATCCCTTGTGAAAGATTAATGTCCCGCACCCAATTGTCGTTCGTTAGTGCCTCTGCCACCGTTTTTTTCTTGCCCTTGGATAAGGTATAGATCGTCGGTGCTATGTCCTTAGGCCTTCGTCCCAGTATCCATGCCGAGTTCCAGAAGCTGGCCTTGTTACCGTCCCCTAGTGTGATCATCATGCAGGCAGCAAAAAGGAGGCGGTCAGACTCATCGCATGGAGGCTCCGTGCCTACCCACGCCTTCTCTGGTGAAGTCCATTCATGCCACAAACATCGAACTCATAGTGCTCTTGCAAAATTTTTCCAAATTTAGCACCCCTAGCCCACCATTTCGAATCGGCAAACAACTCTTTGTCCAGTTGACTTTGCATTTGCCCCCCGTCATCGCGTTATCCCCGGCCCATAGGAATCGTCGTCGTAGCTTATCCAGTTCTTGCACGTCCTCCTTATTCGCTTTGAGGGCAGTGAAGAAGTATATTACCTGTGAGGTTAGGACAGTTTTGGTGAGGCACGCCCGACCTACCGTATTGAGGTTTCGTTCGTACCAGCCTGAATGTTTTCCCGCGGCCTTGTCTATGATGGGCTGAAAGTCAATTTTACGTAGACGTCTGACAGTTAATGGTAGGCCTAGGTAGCACATTGGGAAGCCCACGCGTGTTGCCGGAAGGGAGGTTAAGACGTCATCCAAGTCGATGTTCTCGCAGCTTATCGGCGTTACGCTTGTTTTCTGCATATTCGTGACCAGCCCAGTGGCTTCACCGAATAGTTGTAGTAAATGTTGAGTATGGTCAACGTCCTCTTTGGTGGGCTTAATGAAGATCGCCGCATCATCCGCATAGAGTGAGGCTCTATAGCGTGCCACTCGGCCCCCAAGTCTGTTTAGCAGTCCCATTTCGGTAGCTCGTTGCAGTAGTTGGTGCAGTGGGTCAATGGCTAACACGAATAACATGGGTGATAAGGGGTCCCCCTGTCTCAATCCCCGGCCATGCTGAATGGGGTCAGAAGGAAACCCATTTAGCATGATTTTAGATGTAGATGTGCAAAAGGCTGCTGCGATCCAGTCACACCATCTTGTTGGGAATCCCCTGCGCTGCATGAGTGAGAACAGGTAGTCCCAGCGCACTAAATCAAAGGCTTTGGAGATGTCGAGCTTCAGCAGTAGTGCCGGGGTCTTATTTCGGTGAAATTGTCGTGCAATGTTTCTGACGTATATGAAGTTGTCATGTATACTACGCCCCTTAATGAAGGCACTCTGGCAGGGGCGACCAGGGAGGACATGTGTGGGGCTAACCGAAGTGCCAGTAGCTTGCTGATAATTTTTGCAATTGCATGAATGAGGCTGATTGGTCTGTAATCCTGTATGCATTCTGCTCCCTCCTTTGGGAGCAGCACTATGTTTGCCGAGTTGAGGAGGTTAAGGTCTGCGCATCTCAGATCATGAAAGGAGTTGACAGCCGCCATGACATCCCCTTTAACTGCTTCCCAACATGTCCTGAAAAATAGTCCTGTGTAGCCATCCGGGCCAGGGGCCTTGTCATGCGGGAGTTGCAAGATAGCCGTGTGGACTTCCTCTTCTGTGAATGGGTCTGCCAGCGTGCTCAGATCCACTGCAGGAAAGCGAAGCTGCTCCCAATTGAAGTCCGTGGGTCGCGGTGGGGGGTCGCTCATGGTAAGGCGGAAATGGTTAGTGATAGCCTCCTGCTTCTCGCTATGCGAGATTGCCCATCCAACCCCCACACGAAGCCTTTGGATGAATTTCTTCCTTCTTCTTGAGTTTGCCTTTAGATGGAAGAATTATGTGTTCGCATCGCCTTCCCGTAGATATGTGATTCGGGAGCATTGCTTTTTCCGTGCTTTCTCGATAACTTCCCAGCCTAGCAGTCGCTTCTTTAGCTTTGACCGTAGAAGGAACTCTGCGTCTGAAAGATTTCTCCCTTCCTGCGTGGTGTCCAAAAGGAGAATGACCTCGCGGGCTATGTGCATGTTAGCTTTGATGTCAGAGGTGAACGCTCTGCTCCAGCTTCGTAGTGCTTTTGATAGCTAGTGTAGTTTGTGGCCAAGACGATGGAAGGGCTCGGTATTAGACGTTGGTGCATTCCAAATTTGCGATACTAATTCTCGGAAACCCGGCAGCCGAACCCAGTAGTTTTCGAACTTGAAGGGTGTTGGTCGACGTGGGCCAGAATGCTGTGCCAAGAGCAGGGGCAGTGATCAGAATGCGACGAACAAAGAGCATGCAAGACATGGTTCGGAAACTCGACGTCCCAGTTCTCCGTACAGAACATTCTGTCAAGTCGTACTAAGGTAGGCGCTCTTTGCTCATTGCTCCAGGTGAACTTTCTGTTTTGTATATGTAGCTCTTTCAGGGCGCAGTAATTTAGTGCCGCTCGGTAGCTGCGCATAAGACGTCGGTTGAGGTTTCAATTGTCGGTGATATTATCTCCGGCAGTCTTCCACGGGGTAGCCCACGGAAGTGATTTGTAATGTAGGGAAGATCGCAAAGATCGGAAGCAGGATGGTTAGGATGGACAGACACAAGGGTTTATACAGGTTCGGGCCGTCGACTTGACGTAATACCCTACGTCCTGTTTTGGGGTGTTGTATTGCGTGTTGAGTTGTTGTCTGATGAATCGAGTTGGCTTGAGTTGTTTTTGAGGGGGTCCCTGCCCGCCTTATATATCGGGGGGCAGGGTTACAAGTCGGTTTGTATCCGATCCTATCTCTAAGAATCCTTTCCTTCTTTACAATAATTCCTATTCCAACTAGGACTTCTCCTTCCAGATCCTTCCTCCGTGCGCCGACTTGTCCCGCACGTCTTCAGGTCCAGAACGGTGAGGTGGGCCGCCCCCTTTTGATGGGCTGCCAGGCTTGCTCGTGAGGTACCCAGGTACTATATCCCCCACAGTAGCCCCCGAGCACTTCTTGGCCGATCATTGGCTGTAATTGTTCTGTTTTTTCTTGCATGATTCAAGTGCTCCAAGTTGTCTAAGATCTCATCCGAGTGGTTTCGAAGAAGATCCGAGTGGTTTCAAAGAAGATCTGAGTGGTTTCTCAGACGTTCCTGAAAACAATTCTTCAGTTACAGTCAAAGTGAGGGGAAGGAGTGCTCTTTTTCACGACGCGACAGCGAAGTGAATACACTTAGCCCCCGGGCTTTGGGCAATTTTAGTATGAAATTGGCCAAAGGTCTTCGATTTTCTACACATCTGTGTCTTGATCTTCAATGGTGTGCACCTCCAGGTGCACCCATTGGGTGTAGCCCCCGAGCCTTGAGTAGAATAGAATATTCTGGTCGAGGGTCAAAAATAAATATTATGAATCTCTTTTTGAACTTGATCCATCAATGGTGTGCACCTCCAGGTGCACCCATTGGGTGTAGCCCCCGAGTCTTGTTACGACTCAGCATGATCGTGTCAAGACTCTGAAAGCCATGAATTCCGACTGATCTTTTCAGCCCCCATGCCTCTGGACATGGATTTTAGATAATCTTTTCCTTCAAGGGCTTTTTTATTTCCCCTTTATAAGGATTTTGTCCTCAAGTTCTTTGAACTCGGCATGACTTCCGAGTCGTGTCCCACGACTCAGCTTGACCATATGGTAAGCCATCTTCTCACAAGACTTATACTTGTCAGCATTTGACCCAAATTTCGGAGTCAATTTAGCGATAGTATCGCATGCCTTACGTAAAAAATCAGTTGCGAGGTCGCAATATCAATTGCAAAATCGAGTCTGGTCGTCGACTAATTTTAGCCTCACGACCGAGTGGTTTCTGCCCCTGAACCCTAGCTCAGGAACCCACAGATTTATTATCGTAACAGAACCGAAAGGTCATGCTATATTTCAGCCCATTAGGCCCATTATTCCTAAAAGTCCGTTGCGTCCCTAACGGTCGCCTTACGGAAGTCGAGATATCGCGAGATATCGCGATTCCCTACCGCATCTTTGAATTCAAAGCGACGGGACGTGCCTGCGTCGGTTGAGTTCCTGAGACAAGCGCCGCGCCGCGCGCGGGAGGAACGGTTCCTTCCTTTATAAGCCATCCCCGCCGCATTCTTCTTCCTTTACTTGCCATTTGCCTTCCCCGACGCTCCAGTTCCCTTTGCGCCAGAACAAAACCCTAGATCTGCTCCCGCAACCTTCTTCCTCGCTCTCCAGCACCACTCGCTGCCATGGCGCCCAAGAGGAAGGAAGCCTCGAAGCGGAAGGAGAAGTCTCCAGCAAGGGCCCGGTCGTCCAAGGGCAAGGCCACCGCCGAGGTCGCCGTGGATCGCGCCGCCGAGTGGAGGGAGTCCATCACCTCCACCAAGCGCCTCGAGCAGCACGTCATGGATGGCGTCCTCCCCGACCAGCAAACCGCCGAGTGGCGCGCCGCCGCCGGTGAGTCTTTCCCCACCCCAAACTCCTCTGATTTGGTGGTGTTTGAATCTTTCTTTCTCCATGGTCTTGGCTTGCCCGCGCATTCTTTCCTCCGCGGGCTGCTGCATTACTATGGGATCTGCCTCTGCGCATTGAATCTCAACTCTATCCTCCACATCGCCATCTTCATCAACCTCTGTGAGGCCTATCTTGGGATAGAGCCTCACTTCAATCTTTTCATTCATCTTTTTCTCCTTAAGCCTTATCCCCGAACCGACTGCCCACAAGTAGTCGGGGGCGCCGGACTCCAACTCCGCGAGGGTCGAACTCGGGAGTATTTTGACATCCCTTTCCTTACCTCCAATAAGGGGTGGCAGTCCGAGTGGTTTTACGTAGGAAACCACTCGCCTGCCATCTCTCCAGAAATTGATTCTCGTCTTGTCCCCTCCCAATCCTGGACCGCTCTTCCCAAGGAGAGTGAAATGGACCAGGTTCGGGAGCTCCTGGGTCTTATTTCCCAGTTGAAGGACAATGGGCTGTCTGCCGTCGGTGTGGCAGCCAATTTTGTTCTGCGCCGGGTTCAGCCGCTCAAGCAGCGGGCTCACCCGGCGTATGAATATTACGCCGAGGGGGACAACACGCGCGAAGCCCCTGAGCGCGTCGACAAAGTCCAAGCCGCCGCTCGGCTTGGCAAATTCTTCGCACCTGGAACGTCCCTGAGGACTACTGACTGTCCTCCGACGTTCAACTTGGGAAATCCACGCCCTGAGGTATTTAGTCAGTTTGTTGTTGTTTTTATTTCAATTCCACCCATTGGGTGTAATCTCAAAACTGAACCCAATATTTGCAGGATCGAGTTGCCTTTGTATCTATCCCTCCTTTGCCTGAGATGCCAAAGGGAGTGGATCAGCCTCGTCGGCGCAGGGCCGTTGGATCTGAAGAAGCAGTCGGGGAAAGTGAGAGTGATCTGCGTGACTCGGATATCACTCTATCATCCTCTCCTTCCCCCGATGTGCAATCTCCGAGTGGTGGGAAGGCTGCTCCTGCTCTGAAGAAGCGGAAGATCTCCACAGGGATCGTGTTCAGGGATGCGCCCAGCCGCCGGCAACTCCTTATATCTGAGTCGTCTGACTCGGAGAAGGATGAAGCTGGCGTCGCCGAGTCATCTCTCCAGTCGCCAATCACGAGCTCGGAGCAGTCCCCCCTTGCAGTAATGCCTCTGAGTGCTGCAAGTCCGAGGGACCTCCCATCCCCTACTCGGAAAGGAAAGCGCCTGAGAATGCGCATTTCTAATCTGTAAGTATTCTTGTCTTGTCTTGATTTCCTTTATGCTTTTTTGTTAGTGATCCATAAATGCTTTATGTTGTAGCACGCCGTCTGAGGTACCCTTCTCGGGTCCTCCGCCTCAGTCGGCGGTTGAGACCGAAGCCCCAACAATCCAAACTCCAGAGGTGCCGATCCACTCGGCTGATCTTCTCAGCGATCAGCCTGTGGGTCCGCTACCCGAGTCGCAGCGGGAGCCAACCCCGCCACCGCTGAGTCCTGTACCAGCGTCGCCGACTCCTCCGCCAGTCCCACAAGGCAGCCCCCAGCATGCTCCTGCAGTTGAACCGACTGCAGCAATGGAGGAGCCCCAGACTGCGACGGTCGAGATAGCTCCTGCGGCGGTCGGCGTCCTGAGTGGTGGCGCTCCCCTGACTCCTCTGGAGGAGTTTCTGTCCCTTCATCGTCGCATGGGCCACATAGCCAAGGTACTTCCCGAACTTCTTATCTTGTTGATATCAAATACCATTGGTATATTGATTCATATTGTCTTCTGACTTGTTTTTGCAGAACTTAGCTGCTGATGCCGAGGCTAAAACCTTGGTTATTCAAGAATTAACTTCTGCAGTCGCTAAGGCCGACTCCTTGGTGGCCCGAGTGGCTGAGCTCGAGGCTGATGCAGTCGAGCGACAGGCTGAGTTGGAGGAAGCCCAGCGTACCACCCGCGATTTATGCGGGGAGGTAGAGCAGGCTAAGCTCAACGAAGCCCAGGCCGTGCACGAGCTCAGAGGTATGTTCTTCCTTATTTGTTTTTCTGTCAGACATGAAAATTTATTCAGATCTAACCTTCTTTAGATTATCGATATCGGACTATGTCCCAATTCGCAGAGCTCACTGCCAAGGTGGCCCGGCTGCAAGGCGAGGCTGAGGCGCTGCGCGCTGAGAAGACAGCGTTGGAGGATGCTATCCGAGTGGTGGCGGAGGAGATCGAGCCGGAGGCGTCATCGTCTTCAGCTTCCATCCTCGACCGCGTTCGGGCGCTCCCACGCTACTTCCGGCGATAGCTCTGCTCCATCAGCCAAGCTAGCTGTGGCCATGTCCTGGCAGTGCTCAAGTCGCTGTTCCCGGCGTCAGACCTGGAGCCACTCGGCCACGGGTATGCTGCCGGTACCTCTGAAGACGATGTGGGCAGACTGCTCCATGAAGTCGAGCCCATCGCCAATGCCCTGTCCAAGGACGTTGTTGATGACTCGGATGAAGCGGCCCCGTCTGGTGCTGGCGACCCTGCAGTGTAAACAAAATATTTGTAGTATGTGGTCGAACCAGTACTGTTTTTGAACAATGTTTGAATTATCACTTCTGTATATAAGTTTTTAATTGGTCTACGACTCCCTTTCTTTCTGCGCTAGCCTTAATTTCTGAGTGGTTGACCTGTTACGGAGTAGATTAGCCTCGTTGGTCTCAGTCTCATGCCGCAGAGTCTTTGTCGTACGTTTAGAGCTTTGACTTGGCGAGTACTTTCCCTCTCGATTTAAGGTTTATTCCCCTCATACTTTATGTGCGTGACGCGAAAGAGGAAATGCGAGTAGTAGAAATAGATGAAAGATGAAATCAACTTTATTGATAACTCATTATAAACAAGCCGAGTCGTAACTGGGGGTGACTACCCTCGAAAATCACTCGGATCAAATAAATCTAAAAATAAAAAAGATAAGTACATAACTGATTCAGGCGTAGAAGCGTTGCAAGTGCTCGATGTTCCATGGATTTATTGATGTAGGCGCCCTATTGCGTCCAGAATCAATTGATCCATATGCGCTTGAATCGTCCTCTGGTAGATCGCGCCGGCGTTTTTCAGACCGAAGCCCAAAGGAGCACCGAACGATGTGACGAACGGAGTTTTTATCTGCTCATTAGGCTCCAGGTCTGTCTGGCTATAGCTTGGATAGCTGTCGAGAAAGCAGAGCAGGGCAGAGCCTGCCGTGGAGTCTGACTCTGCCCCAATGATGGCCGTCTTCTTTGGGTCGTCCAGGTCCAAAGAGATCCTCTTCAGCTCCGTCTCCTTGCTTGGCGCGATGGCTTCTCTCGCTGGCTTCTTGGTGGGGATCTCTAGAGCGTCCTTGTCCACCTCCTGTGATGCAGCCAGTACTTGTTCCATGCGCTTGGACATGTCCAGGGTGGCTGCCGCGTTGAGAGTCTCCTGCTCGCACGTGTATGCGACTCGGACGTCTCCCAAGACGGTGATTACGCCTTTCGGTCCTGGCATCTTGACCTGCAAGTAGACGTAGTGAGGAATCGCCATGAACTTGGCGAGTGCCGGCCTCCCAAGGATGGCGTGGTATGCAGTTTCAAAGTTCGCCACCGTGAACTGCATGTGCTCGGTCCGGTAATTATTCCGGTCTCCGAAAGTGACGGGCAGCGTGATGTGCCCGAGTGGTTCTGCCCCCTCTCCCGGTATCAAACCGTAGAACGCGGATTGGGGGGGACTTAGATCGAGAGTAGTCAGGCCGAGCTCCTTCAATGTGTTAGCAAAGAGGATGTTCAGGCCACTGCCACCGTCGACTAGTACCTTGGTGAGCCGAACGTTGCGGATCGTCGGGGCTACCACCAAGGCATGGGACCCGGGCTTCGGTATGAAGTTTGGATGATCCTCCCGGGTGAATGTGATCGGAATTTCCGACCACTTGAGGTACTCAGGTACCGGTGGCTCCCTCGCGTGCATGACCTGGCGATGGGTGAGCTTCTGCTGGCGTTTTGACTCGAACTCTGGTCCGCCGTAAATCATGCGGATCACTCGGTCGGCTTCCTGAAAGTCATTATCAGGCTCGTCGTTTCGCCTGTCATCTCGCGGGGAACCATCGTTCCTCTTTCTGTATGGGGGGCCTCTGTTGCCCCCGGTGAAGGCTCGCTTGAGCCCGTAGCACTCTCGCGCCGAGTGCTTGTGTTTGTGGTACGGGCATTGCTCATCGAGCATGCGCTGGAAGTCCTCTGGAGTTACCCGGCCTCTGGACCGGTCCAGGGCAGCGACCATGTCTCCTTCGCTCTTCTTCTTGCGAGGTTGGCTGTCATTGCGTCGATGGTCGTCGTGTCGTTCTTCGTCGTCGCGGCGGTCGCGTTTGCGAGTCGTCTTGTTCTCTTCTTCCCAGCGACTTCTAATCTCGCTGAGTTGTTCTCTTTCCGCGATCTCGGCGTCCGCCCACGTGCTAGCGACCCGGAACATGTCATTGACAGTCGCGGGTGGCTTCCGAGTCCACTTATGGATCAGTCTTCCATCGGAGATGCCACGCTGGAAAGCTGACATCACCTCCTGATCCGTGACGTCCGTAATGGAGTTGCGCTTTTCCGAGAACCTGCGGACGAAGTCGTGCAGAGTCTCGTTCTTGCGCTGCCTGATCTGACCGAGGAGCCGCTTGCTCCCGGGCCTTTCCCAGGTACCGAGATAGTTACCGATGAAGAGTTCGGTAAGCTGCTCCCAGTTGTCGATGGCGTCCTGCGGGAGTCCTGCCAGCCAATTGCGGCAGTCCTTGGTGAGCATGATGGGAAGATAGTTCGCCATCACGTCCTCGTCGCCGCCGGCTGCTTGTACGGCGGTGTAGTAGATCTGAAGCCATTGAGATGGGTCAGATTTCCCGTCGTACTTGTCGATGTCCGACAGCTTGAAGCCTCTGGGCCACGTCACGCTTCTCAAGCGCTCGGTGAACGACTGGAATCCACCGATCCGACCTCTAGGGCGGGAATCGCTCGGACCCGATCCGTCAACCGCTCTTGGGGGTGTGCTGTCCCTCCTGCGATCCCGGTCCCTGGGTGGGGAACGGGTCCTCCGATAGTTCCGAGTCCTGGGTGGAGTTCGGTCCTGTCGGTAGGTTCTGCTGCGCGGTGGAGTTCGATCTCTTGGCGGAGTCGGCCGCCTGGGTGGTGGAAGCACTCGTCGTCGACCGCCATTATTGCCGCGCCTTGGGCTACCAGAGATGTCAGAGTAGTCCGACTCTGTCGAGTAGCCGCTTCTGTTGGGGTTACGACGGGGATTTCCATGATCCCGATCGTACTCTTGGCGCCGTCGGAGTTCTTCGCGATGGCGCTCTTCGGTGCTATTGGTGATGATGTCCCTTGCATCTCGATCTCTGTTGATCGTGGTGCGGAGATCTTCATCATGACCCGATCCGCCGCCGGCCCGGTGTCGAGATGAACCGGGTTCAGGAGCGTCGGTGGTCGTCCTGCCTTGCATCTGGTGAACCTGGACGGAGGCGGCCTGTACGAGAGCCCTCACCTTTTCCAGGCCCGGAGTGTTAGGCGGCAGCCGATTGATTTCCTCGTTGATAGTAACGAGGTTCTGGACTGGTGTCTCGTAGACCTCGTGTCCGTTGAACTCGAACGTGCCGTCGCGCATCAAGTTCCGGGCGCTCCTCCGCTCGTGTTGATCTCGTTGGCGACGATGATCTTCAGAGCGAGGCTCCTGGAGTCGAGCAGTACCAGATCCTGACGCGGCGGCTCCGTGTGGTCGTGCGGCTCTGCGAGTCGCCCGACTGGCATTGCGTCCTCGACGCTGGTTCCTGGCTTCGGTCGTCTCCTCAGCAGGAGTGACCTCATCCTCTGAGACAGGATTAGTTGGCGTTGCTGGCGCCACCATGTAACAATATGATCCAACTCCTTCCTGCGCAAGGTAGTCTTCCTCGGACTCGGAGAAGTCGGATGTGGGCGTGTAACGCTCCAAACTACTCGGAGTCAATTCTCCGAGTGATCCTAGTAGTTCCGGCTCTGTAGAGGCATCGGACACCGTGTATCCTTCCGGCAGATCGTCTAGGATTGAGGGTCCCAGCAGATCTAGCCCGTAGGAGTCGCTCCCAGAGAAGTAATCATCCGACTGGACGATGTCCTTCATCTTTTGCTTCCGAGCAAGCGCGCAAAAGCCGGGGGTCTGAACAGCAATGACCTCAGGGCTCTGAACGCGTGTAGGTTGAGCGTTTACGCTCTGCGATGATTCGGCGACGCGACTCTCAGGAGTCGGATCGAAACCGAGTGATGGTAGATCTGTTCCCGACTGGTTTGTCTTCGCGTTCTGCGAAGGACTCAACGGGGTAGATCCGGCACGATCAGAGGCGATTGGACCGGATTGGGCCGTGATGGCCGAAGTCGGCGCCAGAGAGGAAACCTCCGTGGCAACCGTAGCTCCTGCCGCCTGGGTATCCAAGACGGTGGTGGTGATGACGTCCCCGAATTGGATCTCGACTTCGTCGACGTCCGGGAGGTTGCCGCTGTCCAATATCTTGACGCGATCCATCGAACTTACCAGATTGATCTCGGCGATATCCCCTACCTGGCGCGCCACTGTCGGTGATATTATCTCCGGCAGTCTTCCACGGGGTAGCCCACGGAAGTGATTTGTAATGTAGGGAAGATCGCAAAGATCGGAAGCAGGATGGTTAGGATGGACAGACACAAGGGTTTATACAGGTTCGGGCCGTCGACTTGACGTAATACCCTACGTCCTGTTTTGGGGTGTTGTATTGCGTGTTGAGTTGTTGTCTGATGAATCGAGTTGGCTTAAGTTGTTTTTGAGGGGGTCCCTGCCCGCCTTATATATCGGGGGGCAGGGTTACAAGTCGGTTTGTATCCGATCCTATCTCTAAGAATCCTTTCCTTCTTTACAATAATTCCTATTCCAACTAGGACTTCTCCTTCCAGATCCTTCCTCCGTGCGCCGACTTGTCCCGCACGTCTTCAGGTCCAGAACGGTGAGGTGGGCCGCCCCCTTTTGATGGGCTGCCAGGCTTGCTCGTGAGGTACCCAGGTACTATATCCCCCACATCAATTGTTTTTGTCTCTCGCACGGTAGATTAAGTTGAAATCCCTGACGATTATCCACTTCTCTTCATCTGCCGGTTTTAGACTTCGTAGATGTTGTAGGAATGTGTCTCTCTCCTCGATGGGCCATATACCGTGGTGAGGCAGAAGGAGGACGCACAATGGTTGACTGTCACATCTGCGGATACCGAGTAACTGCCAATGGAGATGTTTTGTAGATCAACCACATTATCATTCCATAGAAGTAATATTCCCCCTCTTGTACCCATTGCAGGCTTAAAGGCAAATCTATTTAGTCTGTAGGCTCCCAGGAAAAGTGCTAGCGATGCGTCGATGTTTTGCAGCTTTGTTTCTTGCAGGCAAGCTATGTGGCAAGTTGTCGCTTGTATAGTGTCATGTACGGCTAGGCATCTCGCGGCTGCGTTGAGACCACGGACGTTCCAATTTAAAATGTTGAACTTGCCCTTAATCATTTGGAACATGTAAGGATCGCAGAGTTGGCAGGCAAATCAAGCCAGCAAGCCATCCTGCTCTGCTTGCAGGTCCGGGATGCTGTCGCCTGCGTGCTGCAGCAACGCGTCGGTCATCTGGGTTGCCGCATTGTCGTCGAGGTTGAGCAATGTCGTAAGTGCCTGTTGGCGGTCGATATCTATGACTTTTACCGCCAACATTTCTCCGGATATCATGCTCATATAGTGATAATCATGCTAATATCATTATACTAATGAGTTCCACAAGTTTTGTGCAATTTGTGAGCGAAGGAACAAACAGGAAAAACAGGAGGCCAAACTGGCACAGGGCCAGGCCGGTCAGCCTAGCCTAGGCCGACCGGCCCCCTTCTGCCTCTTCTGGCCATGGTTTTGATCCACAAGCTATCTAACACACCAAGGATGATCATGAGCCGTGAGTTTGATGTCGGTTTGATCCTGACGCCTAGAGGCCGCCACCTGTCCCCCTTCGCGTGGCAGTTAAGCAGAGGGTTAGCTTAATCCTGACGCCTGCAACTGCCCTTGAAGGCTATAAAAGGGACCCTCCTTCACCTTGAGAAAGCATCCATCAAACAATCCAAAGGAGAGAAGAGTAGCTTAGTGGGTTTTTGCTCTCATCTTTAGAGTTAGAGTAGGGAGAGAGTGGGTGAGTTGCTCGGGTGACAGCCGAGCTTTGTAGAGAGAGTCCAGGATTTCTCTCTCGGTCTCGTCTCAACATTTCCGCCCCCGAGGAATATATTCAAGAGTTATCTTCAGTAAGTCCTCGGTCTCTTGCCTTTAGTACCTCGCTAGTTTACAACTTACTTTCAGCAAGTTATCGTATTTATCTTGATCTGCGGGTACCTGAGTCTGCGCGAGTGACAGCGACTCTTGTTTGGGGTTTCCTCTATAGCCCTTCGCGTTGGGTGGAGGTCAGTGACTGAAAGCTTAGGCATGGTGCCTGTGCTGGCTAGTCATCTCAGGTTGTGTTGCACCCCACGGAACTGCAATGGTAGGCGGCAGGTGGTGACAGCCCTGTCCGTCCTTTGTATTCCACCACGTTCGGGTGTACTCATAACAGTAGTGCTGAGCCCGGAAGAACCCCTCTCTCACCCCGTTCTGAGTTCTTCCCGTTCTAGCCGTCGAAGCAGATCAGGTTAGGTATCGATAGTTTGTCTAGGGGTAACGAGTAGCTAACTAAAGTCAAGCTCTCTACCCATTTATCCTTTTTCTCCTTGGTGGATCCGGTTAGAAAAGTTCTAGGCTAGTCGCGTCTACCGTTCCTTGGATTCGATATCCAGGTTCTTACTCCCCTGGTGAAAGGCTACATCGGACTCCGTGCGCTTGCGGATTTTAGTTAGGCTAAGGAGTGCCAACAAGCTTTTCTGGCGCCGTTGCCGGGGAACGGTAGCAACACTAGTGTAGGATCTTTTTAGCCGTACACCTTTACCCCCAAACCATCTACCACATGGAGTTTTCTCCTAGTTACCCGACGGTTCCATCTAGCGAGTATTTGGAACCGCCTTCATCTTGCCACCCCATACCACCTCATGGCTTCGAGATCCGTCCCAGTCTCGTTGCCATGGTTCGTGCACAGTCTTTCGGTGGAACGAAGGACGAAAGTCCCTATGCTCACTTGCAGGTTTCCGAAGAGAATTCTCTCTTCTTATTATACCCGGCGTAAACCAAGACACTATACGATGGAAACTTTTCCCATTTTCTCTGATGGGAAATGCAAAATCTTGGTACGACCGGACTGCAAGGGCATTTAGCGGAGATTGGATCAAGCTGAAAGACGAGTTTTGTCTGTTCTTTTACCCTGTCTCCAAGATCTTGAAGCTCAGAGTTGAGTTGATGACATATCAGCAAGGCAATGAGTCACTTTGAGCCACGTGGGAGCGGTTCATAAAATTGGCCAACTCAGGGCCACCGCATAACATTCCAGAGGAAATGCTTATGCAGCATTTTGTTGGTGCATTGAAGCCGGAGAGTGCACTAGTTCTTGAACATCACCTCCGCAGGGTCAGTGCTATACAAGACAGTGGATGAGGTACGAGAGATCTTGGAAAAAGTTCTCAACTCTACCGAGTACACTGGCGTTTTCGACGACCCACCAACACCACCAACAACCCCCACAGACAAACAGCCACTTCTCGCCCTCACATTCGATCCGCCTCCTCCGATCATAGAGGAAGTGCTCGAACACCCCAAGTCCTCAGACCATGAAAATATTCTTGACGATCTGCCGCACTTCAGTCCCGAGCTCTTTACAGAAGAAGAGTACTTGGAGATCGGCAATACATCACGTATGCCCATGGAACAAGTGTGCGCAAGTTCAAGGTCTAAGGCGTTCATTCTAGAAGTCCGTACCGCAGATCGAGGGTTTATCTGCGATCATGAGTAAGGAATGGACGGAGGAAATTGAAAGTTGTGAAGACATCATCCGAACCACCCGCAACTTCAGAGTACTCCATTGCGCTATTGAGGGAACTGACTCTCAGGAAGTTGCCTATGACCCGAAGGTCGGGAGTAATATCATATCAAGTGCACTCGCATCACAAGTGTAACCAGACGAACCCCAGTCCTTCTCCCGTAAGCACCTCAAGTGGATCGACGGCCAAATGATGGAATGCAGAGGAATCATCCGTGTTGTGCCCATACACATGGGACGCAAGAGGATTTTCCTAGACTTCCACATTTTCGATATCCCTAGAGGCGACAACTTCTTCCTGATCGGACAGCCAATAGAGCACCTTGCCAACCCGAACCATGATCGAGAAACGATACAGTTCAAGGTTGGTAAAGAGATCATCCCGGTCAGCCTTGTGCGGTCAGTGAACACTATCGCAGAGGCCCGATCCGAGACAGACCCAGTGGAAAAAGTTGTTAGCTCCGCTCAAGTAGAGCAAGCTCAGTCCTCACAGGCTAAAGAGGCTAACCATTTCATCCAAGAGGCAGAAACGGACGGTTTTATAAAACTCGACGAGGAAGAAAAGCCACAATACCCCCCTCCTGAGTTGAAGCCTGAAGGACCGATTTGGCGACCAGAGAGGGGGGGGGGGGGAGTGAATGGGAGCCGATAAAAATTTCTCTCATAAATCCGGCTACTCCCAACTCAACTCCAAAGCCTACCAACTGATCTTGCCAAGATCACGTAGCTACTGTGAGGCTACTGACCCTAGGAACAAGATCAACGCAGCGGAACACGAATCGAACAAATCCAACACCAATCGATCGAAAACCACACGAATCACCAACTCTAAGCCAGGGGCGGTTGCACCTCTCTCCAGGGGTGGTTGCACCGCCCTTGCCTGCCAGGGGCGGTCACACCGGTATCCGAGGGCGGTCGCACCGGTCTTGCCAGACAGCACGGGAAAAAGGTCAACTCGTGAACGGATCTCCCAAACGGCTTGGAGTTTTGAGACGAAACTTTGGGTAGATGATATACACCTCAAGGAGAGGCTATGCCCCAAAAATCTCGGCCTCTAACTCCCTAGAACTCTGGGAATTTCAAATCTAGCAAAGAACACACCCTCCATGAGTTCATCCCAAAAACTTCAAATCTAGACCGATTCCCGGCGTTTGGGGGCAAGGGATCACCAAGAAAAGAGGCACAAGGCACTCATACGTGATTCTCCCAAAGAAATCCGAGAGAAAACGGGCTAGAAAGTGAAGAACGAAAATCCCCCAAAAATGGCTCCGAAAATACCTCCGAAAATGGGAAAAAGAAAAGGAGCTCGGGAAATCAAATCATGGCACAAAGATGTAGAGATTAAGCTCAATCAACCAACCATGAATTCACCTATACAAACTATGAATGATTCAAAATAGTTCTAGGTGGAGAGGATGAAGAGAAGGGAAAAACTAAACAAGTCAAATGAAAATAACTAAAGAGATAACAGCCACCACCCCTAGGGGGTCTATTATATAGTCCAAATGGTGGTGCTCGAAAGACTAAACTACCCCTAAGCGATACATACCCGTCAGGGGCGAATATGACATTTTCCGCGAAGATTTTTCCGGCTGGGACACCTTCCACCGCAAGCTAGCTTCCCTCCGACGCAAGCCTTGCGATCACGCCGCATGTCCTCCGGATCGAAGCTCCTCGACGCTCACGGGCGACCTGCCCTGATGGGACCGGTCACACCGCCCCTGGGGGGCGGTTGGACCGCCCCTGGCTGGCAGGCCGGGCCGTCGCTACGTTGAGTCCTCGGTCCTTGGTTTTGAGGCCCAAACCAAGGGAAACCGTCCACCGATGATTTTGTGGCCAAATCACCAAACCCCGCGCGCAAACTTCGGTTGTTAGCCGCCACCTTGCGCCGGCTTCTCGTCCGCGTACGAGCTTCGGTTGTGAGCCGCTACCTCGCACCGGAACCACGTTCCCTTGCTCGTTCTTGCCAGCATGTGAACCGCACTTGATCCATCTGGCCACCGGGTCCCTCGAACCAAGCCTACTTGTCTCTCCGCTCCTCGGAGGCCGCCATGGCTAAGACCTTTCGCGCCTGTTCTTCACCTGCACCAATGCAATCAAGCCGCATTCTACACCTGCAATACTTGAGCCAAGGGAAACGTCAATCCACACCACGTTGTCAATCACTCATCACACCAGGAAGCGACCATCCACCGGTCCTCGGACACACCGGGTCCCCCTTGATGAGTGCATTGACAACACACACATAGTAACCATAGATAGAAAGAGAAAATAGAAAAGAAATTGAAAACAAGACTCAAGCAAGTGACTAAAAGCAAAGACAAGCCGAAACAAAGTCACTTCGCAAGAGAAGGCTCCAGAAACGCCGACCCTTCAAGAAGAAGCGAAAGGGCTCAACACCATCGGCAAAGAAGCAAAGCACAAAACACAAGTCACGAATCTCCAAATCACTTTTCAGAACACACAAAGCACTCCCCCTGCTAAGATGCAACTCCCCCTGAACAAGTGAACTTGTGCATGCGAAAATGCATCGACAAATGGATCAAATCCCACAAAACCACGTGCCACTGCACAGGGCCGGTTGGACCGCCCTGCAGGGGCGGTTGCACCGCCCTGCCCAGTGCAAGGCAAAAAATGCAAGTCACAAAAAAATGCTCGCAATGATGTCGTTTCAACTCGAAAACCTTCCATAAGTGCCCAGCAAGGTATTCCAATGCTCAAACTCTCCCCCTTGTTGACAATGCACAAATCAAGGCAAAAATGCAAAAAATTCAACTCTAGGCTTCTCAAATAGGCAATGAGCGATACAAAATTCTACAAGTTAGAGAACAGGCAAACTAGACAGGTCACAGTATCATAAGGGCATTGCCATCAAGAAAGTGAAGATATATAGCCATTTGACAAAGCCATGATCAATTTGTGCAATTTTTTCAAAAGTTTCACCTCATGAGCAAAGTCCTAAACATGAACCATTTGAGCAAAAATAAACTTCATCTCACCAAGATCATGATAGAACAAGCATTCTTGACAAAAGATCATTATAAACGCCCAAAATCTATCTCATGTCATGTCAAAGCACGGAGCCATGTGTTCACTTCTCATGGGAGACTTCTCCGGCAAACAACATGCAACCGCTTAGCACCCATGTGTACAAGTGTGTGCAATGGTGAAAGCATAGAGACATGAGCATAAATATATTCAAATAAATCTTTTTCTTATCTTTCTTCTTTCATGCATAGACATCTCATTTTTCAAGTTTTTCAAATTAAGCATGGTACATGAAATGTCTTTGCGACAAAAAGAAGCTTATGCTCCTCCATGAGATAAACATGGGCTAAACATTTACAATGACAAAGATCTTTGACCCAAATGAAAAGAATATCATCCTAGCATGACCTTAAGTAAAATATAGCCATTTCGGCTCAAATAAGACATGCAAAGGCATTTACTCATGGGTGAAAGATTTAAGTTCAGTTTATCATTTTAATTCAAAAAGAGACTATCTCAAAAGAATATATATCAAAACCATCAAGAGCATAGCCATCCATACAATCAATCCTTAGCCAGCCTGCCTAAACTCTAAAATGTAGCAAGTTGTAGCAATCACTGCATATAGGAGAAGCTCATCCTAAGATATGATACAAAAGATGAAATCAAGATACAAAAGCAAGAAAAGTGTACATCAAGATACAAAGATGGTACAATAGTATACATATGCTACAAGAGAAGCCTCCAAACCTCAGCTCAGAAAACCGCACACACACCAAGTTCTCCTCGCAAGCGGGTGAAGGTAACTTGGTCAAGTGGCTTAGTGAAAATGTCTGCAAGCTGGTTTTGGGTAGAAACATGGGCAAGCTCAATATCTCCTTTCTCCACATGATCTCTCAGAAAGTGGTACCTCACTTCTATGTGTTTGGTTTTGGAATGAAGCACGGGATTTTTGGCTACGCTTATGGCACTGGTGCTATCACAAAGAAGTGGAACATGGGACATGTCTAAGCCAAAATCTCTCAAGGTATATGTGATCCAAAGCAACTGAGAGCAGCAGCTAGCAGCAGCAACATACTCGGCCTCTGTGGTGGATTGGGCTACACTAGACTGCTTGCGAGAAGACCATGACACAAGAGACGAACCAAGAAACTGACACTGACCAGAAGTAGACTTGCGATCAACACGACATCCAGCAAAATCCGCATCAGAAAAACCATGAAGTGCAAGAGTGGAATCGGCAGAATACCAAAGACCCAGCTCAGGAGTAAACTTGAGATACCTGAAAATCCTCCTGACGGCCTGACGATGTGAAGTCCTCGGTGAAGCCTGAAAACGAGCGCACAGACACACGCTGAACTGTATGTCCGGCCTCGTCGCCGTCAAGTAGAGGAGGGAGCCGATCATGCTCCGGTACTCCTTCTGGTCCACTAGTTCTCCGTCCTCATCCGCATCCAAAGCTCCACTGGTTCTGGTCCACTGCAACTCTCCCATCATCGACATCTCAAATTCCCTGCTCATATCGTCTGCAAACTTGGCAACAAGATCATGAGAAGAGCCACAAAAAATGATATCATCCACGTAAATCTGAACGATTAAAAGATCATTGCCATTTCTCAGCAAGAAGAGCGTCTTATCAACCTTCCCCATCACAAACCCCTTGCTAAGCAAGAACCCTCTCAACCTACCATACCACGCTCTGGGTGCTTGCTTTAGGCCATATAAAGCTCGGTGGAGTTTGAACACTCGGTGTGGGTATCTCTCACTCTCAAAACCCGGAGGCTGCCTCACATACACTTCTTCCTCGATCACCCCATTCAAGAAGGCACTCTTCACGTCCATTTGGTACAATTTGAACCCTTTAGCAACTGCAAATGCTAGAAGGATCCGAATTGCCTCCAAACGGGCAACAGGAGCAAATGTCTCCTCATAATCTATCCCCTCCTGCTGCGAAAACCCCTGAGCAACCAACCTCGCTTTGTTTCTCACAATCTCACCACTCTCATCCCTCTTGTTCTTGAACACCCACTTGGTTCCTATGGGATGGCAATTTGGAGGTGGTTCAACTAACTTCCACACCTGATTTCTTTCAAAGTTTTCAAGCTCTTCATGCATGGCATTGACCCAATCAGAATCAGATAAAGCGTGTCCAACATTTTTGGGCTCAAAAGACGCGACAAAAGCAGAATGAGCATAATGGGAGATGTTCTGTGACCTCGACCGTGTAGTGCGTTCATCCAAGTTCCCGATGATCTTCGAAGGTGGATGATCCCTCTGTACCAGCCGGGGAGCTTCTCGCCTCGAGATTGCCTCCCCCTCAACATCAGCTTCCACTTGAACTCGATCTGGAACGCGACTCGACGAAGGTGTAGCAGAGGGGCCGTCGTCGAACGTCGTGGTAGTAGTGGAAGTAGAAGGTACACGATCTCCACACGGTGTCTGACTTTCCTCATCATCTTCATCATCAGGCTGTTCTTCCTCAAAGATGGGCTGTCTCAAGTCATCATCACCTGCACACTCAAAAGCAGAAGAGCTACACGGAATGATCTCGTCGAAGGTGACTTCACAAGTCTCCATGATTTGGTTAGTTTCAAGATTGAGCACACGATATGCTCGAGAATGATTAGCATAACCAAGAAAAATTCCATCCATCGAACGAGACTCAAACTTGTCCAAATTTCCTTTCTTCAAGATGAAACACTTGCAACCAAAGACCCGAAAGTGACTCACACAGGGGGAACGACCATGGAAAAGCTCATAGCAAGTTTTCTTCTTGAAAGCACGAAGGAAAATCCGATTCGAAACATAGCAAGCTGTGTTAACCGCTTCTGCCCAATACTTCCTAGGAGTCCTATGCTCATCTAGCATCGTCCTAGCCATCTCACAAAGTGTTCTATTCTTTCTCTCAACAACACCATTCTGACAAGCAACATATGGCGAAGAGTATTGATGTTCGAGACCAAGATCACGACAGAAGGCATCAAAACGAGTGTTCTTAAATTCCGTACCATTGTCGCTACGTATAGCTCTCATGGCACCACCATTACTCTCATTTTTCAGCCTCAAAATCAGATCTCGAACAAACTCAAATGTCTCATCCTTCGACGCCAGAAAGAACACCCAGGCATACCGAGAAAAGTCATCAACAACCACAAGAACATACCACTTCCCACCAACTGAACGAACTCGAGCGGGGCCAACCAAATCCATATGCAAAAGCTCCCCTGGACGCTCAGTCATAACATCTGTCAAAGGTGGGTGGGAAGCAGCAACCATTTTTCCATGCCTACAAGGTGCACAAACCAAATCTTTCTCGAACTTGAGCTTGGGCAATCCTCGGATAAGGTCAAGAGCACTCAAGCGTGTGAGTAGATCAAAGCTCACATGACCCAATCTCCTATGCCACTTCCAAAGCTCAGAAGAAGTACCAGCGATCAAACACCGTGAAGGACCAAAAGATCGAGAAAAATCAGCACGAAAAATCTGTCCCTCGGGAATGATCATACACACAAGGTCACCTCGAGAATCAAGAATTTTAGAATCACCACGTTTAAATCGAACCTCATAACCCTCATCAAGAAGCTGAGAAACTGAGAGCAAATTAAAACCAAGATTCTTGACAAGAGCAACCCGCTTCAACATGAAAGTGTCGCTCACCTGAATAGCACCCTCAGACAACACTCTACCTCTACCTTTATCCCCGAAAGTGATGTACTGCCTGGACACCACCGGGGTGAGACTGGAGAACCACTTACCATTACCTGTCATATGTCTCGAGCAGCCAGAATCCATCAACCAAAAGTTCTCCAAGCCTCCCACCTGCACAATCAAAAGCGAGAACGAGAATGAGCGAATGACTCGACACTGGGGTTAGCACAAAATGAGTCAAACCAGTGTCGGGCCATCTGCTCAAAAGAGGGGTTAGCAAAATCAACTCTACCACGTGAAACCCTCTCGTCTCTCACCATCGGACCTCTAGCACCACGCGGGGGAAAACGTGGTCTAGACTCTCTCCTAGCCTCAAAGCTACGGTCGAACCTCCCTGAACCAAACTGACCGCGAAACGGAGGCCGCCTAGCAAACTCATGAACAGCTGAAACACCACGACTAGCAACCACAGGAACTGTGCGCACAAAGGCGTCGCCTCTCGGCCAGGGTGAACGAGACACAGGCACACTACGAGAAGAGTAGTACCTGTCCCTGTTCCCCACCTCCTTCTCTCTTCTCACCTCCCTCTTCTTCCTCCAACAAAACTCCTCAAGGTGTCCATCCCTTCCACAATGCTCACAATGGAAGCGGACTGGCTTTGGCTTTGGTGTTTCTCTCAGTTGTGCCCTCTCTCTCGGCTGGTAAACCCCACTCCTCACAAAGGTCACTCTCCTCTGAAAGTTCTCTGACTTAGGTGGAAACTTGGGAGGATCTGGAGTGGTGTCAAGTTTGTTCAGCAGGTGGTGCCTGTGTCTCATTCACCCTGGCCGAGAGGCGATGCCTTTGTGCGCACAGTTCCTGTGGTTGCCAGTCGTGGTGTTTCAGCTGGTCGTAAGTTTGCTAGGCGGCCTCCGTTTTGTGGTCAGTTTGGTTCAGGGAGGTTCGATCGTAGCTTTGAGGGTAGGAGAGAGTCTAGGCCACGTTTTCCCCCGCGTGGTGCTAGAGGTCCGATGGTTAGAGATGAGAGGGTTTCACGTGGTAGAGTTGATTTTGCTAACCCCTCTTTTGAGCAGATGGCCCGACACTGGCTTGACTCGTTTTGTGCTAACCCCAGTGTCGAGTCATTTGCTCATTCTCATTCTCGTTTCTGATTGTGCAGGTGGGAGGCTTGGAGAACTTTTGGTTGATGGATTCTGGCTGCTCGAGACACATGACAGGTAATGGGAAGTGGTTCTCCAGTCTCACCCCGGTGGTGTCCAGACAGGTAGAGTGTTGTCTGAGGGTGCTATTCAGGTGAGCGATACTTTCATGCTGAAGCGGGTCGCTCTTGTCAAGAATCTTGGTTTCAATTTGCTCTCAGTTTCTCAGCTTCTTGATGAGGGTTATGAGGTTCGATTTAAGCGTGGTGATTCTAAAATTCTTGATTCTCGAGGTGACCTTGTGTGTATGATCATTCCCGAGGGACAGATTTTTCGTGCTGATTTTTCTCGATCTTTTGGTCCTTCACGGTGTTTGATTGCTGGTACTTCTTTTGAGCTTTGGAAGTGGCATAGGAGATTGGGTCATGTGAGCTTTGATCTACTCACACGCTTGAGTGCTCTTGACCTTATCCGAGGATTGCCCAAGCTCAAGTTCGAGAAAGATTTGGTTTGTGCACCTTGTAGGCATGGTAAAATGGTTGCTGCTTCCCACCCACCTTTGACAGATGTTATGACTGAGCGTCCAGGGGAGCTTTTGCATATGGACTTGGTTGGCCCCGCTCGAGTTCGTTCAGTTGGTGGGAAGTGGTATGTCCTTGTGGTTGTGGATGATTTTTCTCGGTATGCTTGGGTGTTCTTTCTGGCATCGAAGGATGAGACATTCAATTTTGTTCGAGATCTGATTTTGAGGTTGAAAAACGAGAGTAATGGTGGTGCCATGAGAGCTATACGTAGCGACAATGGTACGGAATTTAAGAACACTCGTTTTGATGCCTTCTGTCGTGATCTTGGTCTCGAACATCAATACTCTTCACCATATGTTGCTTGTTAGAATGGTGTTGTTGAAAGAAAGAATCGAACACTTTGTGAGATGGCTAGGACGATGCTAGATGAGCATAGGACTCCTAGGAAGTATTGGGCAGAAGCGGTGAACACAGCTTGCTATGTTTCAAATCGGATTTTCCTTCGTGCTTTCAAGAAGAAAACTTGCTATGAGCTTTTCCATGATCGTTCCCCCCGTGTGAGTCACTTTCGGGTCTTTTGTTGCAAGTGTTTCATTTTGAAGAAATGAAATTTGGACAAGTTTGAGTCTCGCTCGATGGATGGAATTTTTCTTGGTTATGCTAATCACTCTCGAGCATATCGTGTGCTCAATCTTGAGACTAACCAAATCATGGAGACTTGTGAAGTCACCTTCGACGAGACCATTCCGTGTAGCTCTTCTGCTTTTGAGTGTGCAGGTGATGATGATTTGGGACAACCCATCTTTGAGGAAAAACAGCCTGATGATGAAGATGATGAAGAGTTTCATGCACCGTGTGGAGATCGTCTACCTTCTACTTCCACTACTACCACGACGTTTGACGACGGCCCTTCTGCTACACCTTCGTCGAGTCGCGCTCCAGATCGAGTTCAAGTGGAAGCTAATGTTGAGGGGGAGGCAATCTCGAGGCGAGAAGCTCCCCGGCTGGTACAGAGGGATCATCCACCTTCGAAGATCATCGGGAACTTCGATGAACGCACTACACGGTCGAGGTCACAGAACATCTCTCATTATGCTCATTCTGCTTTTGTCGCGTCTTTTGAGCCCAAAAATGTTGGACACGCTTTATCTGATTCTGATTGGGTCAATGCCATGCATAAAGAGCTTGAAAACTTTGAGAGAAATCAGGTGTGGAAGTTAGTAGAACCACCTCCAAATTGCCATCCCATAGGAACCAAGTGGGTGTTCAAGAACAAGAGGGATGAGAGTGGTGAGATTGTGAGAAACAAAGCGAGGTTGGTTGCTCAGGGGTTTTCGCAGCAGGAGGGGTAGATTATGAGGAGACATTTGCTCCTGTTGCCCGTTTGGAGGCAATTCGGATCCTTCTAGCATTTGCAGTTGCTAAAGGGTTCAAATTGTACCAAATGGATGTGAAGAGTGCCTTCTTGAATGGGGTGATCGAGGAAGAAGTGTATGTGAGGCAGCCCTAGGTTTTGAGAGTGAGAGATACCCACACCGAGTGTACAAACTCCACCGAGCTTTATATGGCCTAAAGCAAGCACCCAGAGCGTGGTATGGCAGGGAGAGGGTTCTTGCTTAGCAAGGGGTTTGTGATGGGGAAGGTTGATAAAACGCTCTTCTTGTTGAGAAATGGCAATGATCTTTTAATCGTTCAGATTTACGTGGATGATATCATTTTTTGTGGCTCTTCTCATGATCTTGTTGCCAAGTTTGCAGACGATATGAGCAGGGAATTTGAGATGTCGATGATGGGAGAGTTGCAGTTCTTTCTCGGGCTGCAGATCAAGCAAACCAAGGATGAGACGTTCGTGCACCAAAGCAAGTACACCAAGGACATTCTCAAGAAATTCGACATGAGCGACTCCAAGCCGATGACTACGCCGATGAGTACGACTACAGCTTTGGATGCGGATGAGGACGGAGAACCAGTGGACCAGAAGGAGTACCGGAGCATGATCGGCTCCCTCCTCTACTTGACGGCGACGAGGCCGGATATACAGTTCAGCGTGTGTCTGTGCGCTCGTTTTCAGGCTTCACCGAGGACTTCACATCGTCAGGCCGTCAAGCGGATTTTCAGGTATCTCAAGTTTACTCCTGAGCTGGGTCTTTGGTATTCTGCCGATTCCACTCTTGCACTTCATGATTTTTCTGATGCGGATTTTGCTGGATGTCGTGTTGATCGCAAGTCTACTTCTGGTCAGTGTCAGTTTCTTGGTTCGTCTCTTGTGTCTTGGTCTTCTCGCAAGCAGTCTAGTGTAGCCCAATCCACCACTGAAGCCGAGTATGTTGCTGCTGCTAGCTGTTGTTCACAGTTGCTTTGGATCACCTACACCTTGAGAGATTTTGGCTTAGACATGTCCCATGTTCCACTTCTTTGTGATAGCACCAGTGCCATAAGCGTAGCCAAAAATCCCGTGCTTCATTCCAAAACCAAACACATAGAAGTGAGGTACCACTTTCTGAGAGATCATGTGGAGAAAGGAGATATTGAGCTTGCCCATGTTTCTACCCAAAACCAGCTTGCAGACATTTTCACTAAGCCACTTGATCAAGTTACCTTCACCCCCGAGGAGAACTTGGTGTGTGTGCAGTTTTTTGAGCTGAGTTTTGGAGGCTTCTCTTGTAGCATATGTATATTATTGTACCATCTTTGTATCTTGATGTACATTTTTCTTGCTTTTGTGTCCTGATTTCATCTTTTGTATCATATCTTAGGATGAGCTTCTCCTATATGCAGTGATTGGTACAACTTGCTACATTTTAGAGTTTAGGCAGGCTGGCTAGGGATTGATTGTATGGATGGCTATGCTCTTGATGGTTTTGATATATATTCTATTGAGATAGTCTCTTTTTGAATTAAAATGACAAACTGAACTTAAATCCTTCACCCATGAGTAAATGCCTTTGCATGTCTTGTTTGAGCCGAAATGGCTATATCTTGCTTAAGATCATGCTAGGGTGTGCTATTCTTTTCAATTGGGTCAAAGACCTGTGTCATTGTAAATGTTTAGCCCATGCTTTATCTTGTGGAGGAGCATAAGCTTCTTTTTGTCGCAAAGACATTTCATGTACCATGCTTAATTTGAAAAACTTGAAACATGAGATGTCTATGCATGAAAGAAGAAAGATGAGAAAAAGATATATTTACAGAAAATTATGCTCATGTCTGTATGCTTTCACCATTGCACACACTGGCACACATGGGTGCTAAGCGGTTGCATGTTGTTTGCCGGAGAAGTCTCCCATGCGAAGTGAACACTTGGCTCCGTGCTTTGACATGACATGAGGTAGAACTTGGTGAGATGAAGTTCATTTGTGCTTGAACAATCCATGGTTAGGACTTTGCTCATGTGGTGACATTTTTGATAAAACTACACAACTTGCTCATGGCCTTGTCAATTGGATATATGTCTTCACCTTCTTGATGGCAATGCCCGTGTGACATGATGAACTATCTTGTTTGCCTCTTCTCTAACTTGTAGCATTTTGTATTGCTCATTGTATATTTGAGAAGCTTGTAGTTGCATTTTGTACATTTTTCCTTGATGTGTGCATTGTCAACAAGGGGGAGAATTTCTGGAGCATTTTGCAAGGGGGAGATGTTGCTGAATCTTTGAGAAAGTTTTTGCTCTATAGAATTTGTCGAAATTGTGTGAGAAGGAAGAGTTTTTGCCAAAATGAGGTTTTCTAAAAATTTGCGAAGTTTCTGAGAGTTTGATCATTGGAATATCTTGCTGGGCATATTTGGAAGGTTTCCAAGTTGGAACGGCATCGTTGCGAGTTTGTTTGTGCAATTTTGGCACTTTTGGCCTTGGTCATCTGCCAGGGGCGGTTTAACCGCCCCCCCTGGGCGGTTTAACCGCCCCTGTGCTGAGTGCACACAGTTTGGGAAAGTTTTGAGCGATTTCGAGTGTTTTTCGCACGCACAAGTTCACTTGTTCAAGGGGAGTTGCATCTTTGCAGGGGGAGTGCTTTGAATGTCCTGAAAAGTGATTCGGAGATTTGTGACTTGTGTTTTGGTGTTTTGCTCTTTTGCCGATGGTGTTGAGCCCTTTCGCTTCTTCTTGAAGGGTCGGCGTTTCTGGAGCTTTCTCTTGCAGAGTGACTTTGTTCTCGGCTTGTTCTTGCTTTTAGTCACTTGCTTGAGTCTTGTATTAGATTTCTTTTATACTTTCTTCATATCATTGGTTACTATGTGTGTTGTCAATGCACTCATCAAGGGGGAGATTGAGGACCCGGTGTGTCCGAGGACCGGTGGATGGTCGCTTCCTGGTGTGATGAGTAATTGACAACGTGATGTGGATTGACGTTTCCCTTGGCTCAAGTATTGCAGGTGTAGAATGCGGCTTGGTTGCATTGGTGCAGGTGAAGAACAGGCGCGAAAGGTCTTAGCCATGGCAGCCTCCGAGGAGCGGAGAGACAAGTAGCCTTGGTTCGAGGGACCCGATGGCCGGTGGATCAAGTGCGGTTCAATGCTGGCAAGAACGAGCAAGGGGACGTGGTTCCGGTGCGAGGTAGCGGCTCACAACC
Source organism: Urochloa ruziziensis (assembly GCA_015476505.1). NCBI lineage: Eukaryota > Viridiplantae > Streptophyta > Magnoliopsida > Poales > Poaceae > Urochloa > Urochloa ruziziensis. The sequence goes on from CM027126.1 coordinate 51,051,078, forward strand.
GAAGCTCGTACGCGGACGAGAAGCCGGCGCAAGGTGGCGGCTAACAACCGAAGTTTGCGCGCGGGGTTTGGTGATTTGGCCACAAAATCATCGGTGGACGGTTTCCCTTGGTTTTGGCCTCAAAACCAAGGACCGAGGACTCGACGTGGCGGAGATGGGCTGCTGGGCCAAGTGAGGCTGGTAGGGGCGGTTTAACCGCCCCCCTGGGTTGGCCCAAGACCGACGTCGAGGAGCTTCGATCCGGAGGACACGCGGCGTGATTGCAAGGCTTGCGTCGGAGGGAAGCTAGCTTGCAGTGGAAGGTGCCCGAGCCGGAAAATATCTGAGAACAAAATGTCAAATTTGCCCCTGAGGGGTATGTATCACTTAGGAGTAGTTTAGTCTTTAGAGCACCACCACTTGCACTACTAATAGCCCCTCCCAGGGCTGGTGGCTGCCATCTCTTTGGCTATCCTTTAGTTATCTCTTTAGTTTTTCCTTTGAACTAGTTTTCCCCTTCATCCCCTCCACCTAGAACTACTTCGAATCATTCCTAGTTTGTATAGGTGAATTCATGGTTATGTGATGGAGTTTGTGCTGCTCATCTTTGTGCCATGATTTGATTTCCCGAGCTCCCTTTTCTTTTTCTATTTTCGTGGGTATTTTTGGAGCTATTTTTGGGGGATTTTCGTTCTTCTATTTCTAGGGCGTTTTCTCTCGGATTTCTTTGGGGGATTCACGTATGAGTGCCTTGTGCCTCTTTTGCTGGTGATCCTTTGCCCCCAAACGCCAAAAATCGCTTTGGATTTGAGATTTTCGGGATGAACTCGAGGTCATGGTGTTCATCACGAGATCTGAGATTCCGGGAGTTGTACTGAGTTAGAGGCCGAGATCTTTTGGGAAAACACTCCACTGGAGCTCTAGATCATCTGACCAAAATCTCACCTCAAGAGCTCAAGCGGTTTGGGAGATCCACTTTTGGTTTGACTTTTTCCTGAGCTTCCCAGGCCAGGGCGGTTTAACCGCCCCCCTGACCCGGTTTAACCGCCCCCCCAGGGTGTGTTGGATCGAGTCTTGTTTCGGGCCGTTTTGCGTTCGTTTCGATCGATTCGAGTTCCGCTGCGTATTTCTTGTTCCTAGGGTCAGTAGCTTGACAGTGGCTACGTGATCTTGGCAAGATCGCTCTCGGAGGTTTCGGAGTTGGTTTGGGAAAATAGCCGGATCGGTTGAAAAGAATTTTTATCGGCTCCCGTTCACTCCCCCCCTCTCTGGTCGCCGTTTCGGCCCTTCAGAGTACTGCAAGGACTCTTCTCGATATGGAAATTAGTCGTATGACTTGTAAACTACTCGGATTGCCTTGAAAAGCACTCTCCGAGTAGTAATTGGTTAGGATTCTACTCGAAACCAACCTTGTAACCCTGCCCGCCGTCCAAGACTGATCAAGAACTCGAAAACGCACTCGATTGGCTTACTCGAACATTGAAAGTATATATGTTCTCTCCAGACAGAGTAGTACCAGGCGTGAAGAACAAGAGTAGAGTACTGCAAGGACTCTTCTCGATATGGAAATTAGTCGTATGACTTGTAAACTACTCGGATTGCCTTGAAAAGCACTCGGATTGCCTTTAGATCGCATATTAAAATTATTCAATAGCATCTCATATTAAAAATTATATATTCATACATCGAAAGCTTGGGCCTCCGGCGGAAACAGAAGGAAAATATTGACGATACATGTATCCATGAGCAACTCGGCACCACAACCAGCTTTTTGATGACGGGGAGGCCGAGAAGGTTGCTCTCCTCGTCGCCGGTGTCGTGGAGAAACGACGCCACGCACTCGACGGCACCGGACACCGTCACAACGCGGAGCACGTTCCGCTTCTACCTGGTGAGCTTGGACACGATGAGCGTCGTGGCCACCCTTGCGCCGCGCTCGACGCCGACGCCCTTGCAAAGAAATCAGTAGTCTTGAATAGATGATGAGAATGAAGGGAGAGATTGTGTGCTTTGAGAATAAGGAGGGGCACCTTATATAGGGGGCAGGAGGGCTAAGGAGATGAACCTGGACGCCCACGACTATGGTAAGTAATCGATATGATGTATGTTTATGGAAAGAACGATTTCGGTTCGAAATCACCTAACAATTGCATCTATGGCGCGGTAAATCACCTAACAATTCCATCTATGGCGCGGTGGGTGCAGGGGGCGGGTAGATTGGGCGGTGGTGAGTGAAATTTTTCGGTTTTCCTGAAATAATGCTGCCTAAACTATCCCTCATGCGTTGGATCGGCCACGGACGCCCACAGGGCCTTCATTTGAATTGGTTGATGCCCAAACATTTTAGGTGGGTTTAGGCGGGTTCCTTACAAGTGGGGACGCTGTGAGAGGTACGGAAGGTTTTATAAAAGCACTTTTTTAGCAATTGTTTTGGATCCTTATAGTATAGATGAATTTTTCTCCATGCAATAAAGCCTATACGTTATTTTTTAGAAGCTCTACTCAAACTGTACAGAACATGTCGCATATTGTGAACAGAGAATATGCGCATTACATTTCCATCCATTTTTAGATTCTTTCGAAGTAAAAATGAAAAATATTTTATCTGACCATTAATTGTACGTGTACATGAGAAGAACACGATGCTTGTAGTGTGCATGAGCAATGCCTAACAGAACATTGAATAATTATAAAAAAAGAGGAAGATATGTATACTATTATTAACTCATGGAACTCATCCTATACAACGGTCATTTTTCAAATTTTAAAGGTACTGGTACTCAAGTACAGACCATGTGGTTGTGTGCATAGTGGGTGTAAAAAGCTGTTGTCATCATGTAAAAGTGCATGTGAGAGTGTGCATAGAGAATTAAAAAGGGTACTGCCGCATAGTGCATGGTGGTTGAAAGTACAGGAGTAAAGTTAACTTTATGTCTCATCAGTCTGCTCATCAAGGCATACAATGCAAAAAATCAAATATGCTCGGAATACATATGAATGGGACAAATTTTCACGAATCCATTTGTTAAATGCGCGGCCAGCTTTTAGGGTGCTGCAGCTTCCAAGTACCAAACAACATTATCGGCCGCTTCTCGTGGCCCTTGTCGTCGGACACTCAACCTTCATTACGCCACTCTTTTTTTATCGTCGTCCTCTTTTATTCACGGGGCTCTGAACGACCCATTAAACAAAGGCCCACAACGGGCCATTAAACACAAAAGCAGCATCGTTTTTTTCATGGAAAAATGCTAAATTGTTGTGCCTAAAAACTGTTGGGGTCCGGGCTATCTTAAGTTATTGGGCCTCGGCCAACACACACCATACTATAAAGGACGACAAAATTTTCGTTTCGTCCGTCGTCATCTATATCCTATACCGCCGGATTTTATGATGATTGAACGCTCTAGACTAATCTAAAGAGTCCATGACTACACATCTCATCTTTGAGCCTACGCTGTCAGATTTTATGATGATCGAACACTCTAGATTAATCTAAAGAGTCCATATAGACTACATCTCTAAATTAGTATTTTTTTTTAAAAAAACACGTGTCTGCGACACATGCCCTTCTGCTAGTCTCCCTAAAAGACTAGTCTAATAGAGGAAGAGTATATAGCTCTCCGTTTTAATGTGGCTTCCTCCTCCCAAGCTAAGCAAGGTGGGATTATTCAAAGGCTCACACGGTCGGCGCCCGACTACAGCTGGGCAACTCGGCCCATCATATTGCGTCTTTGCCAATGGATAATAGTAGATGATATCCTCATCATTCTCCCCATGTTGCCAACTCTGATACTAAATGATGGGAATTAGGGTGCCCGATCTTCCGTCAGGTGAAGGATACACTTGTTTTGGGTGGAGTACGACACACCGATCCGGTTTCAGATCCAAAGACCCGAATCATTGCAATCTTAGCACCACAACTCCTCTGGTTATCAACCGTGTCAGAATCCGGTTGACCTCGCCAAGAAGGCTAATCCCTACCTACTAAACGAAGAACACAAGCTAGAACTCGAAAGAACACAACAACTCAATGAAGTGACAAACTGCAGATGAATGATTAAGCACATGAGTTGTGGTTTCACAAACTAATGAACGGCGACACTATTCTCGACAGAATAATCTAAACGAAACCCGAGTCTAAACGGCGGCGGCTACTGAGTATATGACTCTAGGGACGAGCTAGGGTTGAGGGCGTGCCAGGATGGGGCGCAAACAACATGAGCCGAAGACCCGACACGATACAAGGCCAAGTTAGCCCAAAAAATGGCGCAACACCTTGTCATGATCACACAGAATGATTCACGAACCTTCTGGAGCTAGAACTAGAACCAAAAGAATGGTGTCGTCGTCTCGATTCCAACGCATTGAAGAATGTCTCATTTAGACGTCGTATGAAGGGTGATAGGCTGAATCCGAAACGAACGTGACGATCAAGTTGGGGACGACTTGTAGGCAGCATAACGATGTCCTCGTCAATTTGTCGCATGCTCTCTATATAAGTTGTAACAATATACGTCACACAATTCTGTACGTAATTTGATAACAAGTTGATATGATTCCTCTATGAAAGTTTAAGGTGCGGTAGACATACAAATTATTACGTTGTATATATAAGTTGCTATCTATACCTATATAATTTCTTCTAGACAACAAGAGAGTTTGTTATCTTAAAATTGAATATAACTTGCTACCTAGTTCTCACGTAAGTTAGCACTGTGCATTTAATATAATTTTAGTAGCATAAAATGACTTCAAATATATTAAATATGAATCTTATTTGTGGGCCTAGTTTGAAAGACAATGGTGCAAATGTATTTGAAAATGAATACTTAACAAAGAATAATGCCAGTTTAAAAAATACACCTATTTTTCTCACCAACATCAGCAATGATGCTATCCCAAACGACTTTTCGTGCCATTGTGTCGCGTGCTATTTTATTGCGCGATGGATCACGCGTTAAATCAGTCCTTTTCTTTATGCTGACGCGTCGTTTTGGTCATGTATGAACTAGTAGGGCTGGGCATTCGGTTTAAACCGACAAATCGGTTCGGTATTTTCGGTGTGGAAAAACTTCGGTATTGAGAAATCAAGAACTGATCGGTGCATGCAAAATAAAAAACCGACGACTTCGGTGTCGGTTTAATCGGTTCGGCGTTCGGTTTTTTACACAAGTTCATGCCGCACTCCTCAATTCGTCGCAATCCTCAATCATGTTCCCCCGAAACACAAAGCAGTTACCAAATAAAAAAAGCAAGCATGGAAATTGAAGCAAATGATCAAGCAAAACATGCACATGAGGCTGCGGGCGTGCAGCTGCTGCTAATCGCCGGTTGCTTCACGCTCGCGCGGATGGCGTGCGGACGCCGCCTTGTGCTGCCGCTCGGCTGCATCGTGCGGCCACTGGCACACCTGCCGCTCTCCTACAACGGGGTCGCCGGCTCGCCGCCCAGCAGGAAGTAGCCGTCGAGCGCCGTCGTCCGCCGATGCGAAAGTGCTGATGCGGGAGCTAGCGTGAGGAATGAGGATAAGGTTGGGAGAGGTAGGGCACCGGGGCTGTTGTGGGCTTGTTGCGGTAGCCTTGGGCTATGGTGGGCTGAAGTGACGAGATGGGAGCCCAACATGATACCTGCGTGGCTGCGTTAGCCTGTCTTGCTGGTTGATTAAACTTCGGTGTTTCGGCTCGGTCCAGGACGGAAACCGACACCGACGACCGAAGTCGCCTAAAATCAGAACCGACTAGAACATCACCCGCGCTATGCGCGCCCTATCACGGAATTTTTGTCGGAGCAGTATATATTGGTAGATTTGTCCAAAATTACACTATGACCTTATAGCTGCCGGAGTCCAAAGATCCATTATAATTCCGTTCAGATACTAAGTAGGACAATCCCAGGAATACTAAAAATACTACACATTGATTTCACTATGGACAGGCAAATAGAAAAAAGTGATAACTTCATGGGTATTATTAAGCGCAAACAAGTTGGACGGCATTAAATTAGGCACATAAACTATTTTAAAGCAACAATACATATTAACACAAATATATTTTTCAGCTTCCATGATTACAATGTCCTTAACTTATTATACTTTTGATACGAACGGATGCCAACTGCCTTGATTTCTTTCACGTTGGCGCAACCTGGAACCCGCATTACATCAACATAAAGAGTATGAGATGATTGCTAGCCGCATAGCGTAAAAATCTAGTCATAAAAAACTTGGACGATGAAGGTTATTTTTCCATTTTTCTTACCTCTGCAAAATAAAAAAAGAACAATATGAATGTGAGAATAAACAAACATTTTATTTAAGCAATGATTGAACAAATTTATAGTCAATACAAGAATGCACTGGATAAATTTTTCAAATAAGGGAGCATAGTTGAGCAGCAACAAAAGAGTACACTGGAAAGCCATATGTCCGTCTCATTAATGTAACAGAACACATCAAAGAAACACCTATAGAGCATATGAGCAACAAAGGCCCATTGATAGGAGATACAGAAATTAGAAGTTTAAGTATGCTGAGCTTCCAATAGGAAAAATAAATATAAAATAGAGCTATTCCAATATAAGTTTCAGATTTTACAACCTGCCAATTTGCTTTCATGGCAAATTTCACGATCACAAGCAGTTTAGGACATTGCAAAATCACTGTCAACATAACATGTTTTAAACTAATAATAGAGTGTAAATAATAAATGAAACTATGAAAGATAGTCTGTAATGTGTGGTACCATTAATTATACCACTTTAGTCTAAAAAAATATACCACTTTAGCCATGGACTTATTCAGCTACAATGCTAATAAGAAAGTATTCCATTAATGAGCCGCTTAGAGGGGAAGACATTGAGCTATCTCTGTTACTACAACTTTGCTCATGATTTTATTAAGTAAACCTAAAAATCAAATGGACTAAGGAAACAAAGCATTTTGGCTTAGAAAGTGAAAACTACATCTTCCTATTTATTAAAATTCATGGCCTAACCACTGTCTGTAAGGCTAATCATCAACCAAGACCTGATTTTGCAGTCCTTCTATGATACTATTTTGCAATCCTCCTCTAAACTTTCCCTATGGTTATACATAGAAACCTGATTTTGCAGTCCTAAAACACTTTATTTCAGTACCAGAAATTCCCACCATTTTGTTGCTGAGTATAACAGGGTGGCAATCAAACATAACCAATGCAGGATGCTAACATATTATTGTTATTAGGTTGCCTCACATGAAATAAATTTTAAATCAGCATGGAAAATAATACCATGAGACATTGATACTTCCTTGCCAAAATTGCATCTCCATACCAGACAGCTTTCAAGATCAAACATAACCAACTATGATTCTGTACAATTAGATTAATTGGAGCATCATGATTGTATAGGTCTATGTAAGCTACTCCATTTGTCATAAAAAAAATTAAAGTATGCAATTAGCACAAAGATTTATGAATCTGCTAGTATGATATAGTGACAACTATCTTCATGAAAAGAGAAGGCATATACATCAGTTTCCTTTCATGTAACACAAATCTCTGCATTTATAGCTCTGCAGGGCAACGAGTTTGGGTGTCCCCATGAATGCATCAACCAAATAAACTCTCTCCAAACTGTAAATTGGGTGTTCCTAGGACTAATGTATCAACCAAATATTTCAATTCCAAATGAAGTCAGACACAATCAGGGAAATAGAGCAGTGGTAAAAGAAAACATGACCCAGAAAGTGCAAGTGAATTAGCATACTTACAATTCTTTCTAAGTGGCTTTGAGTAATAGCTTCTGACAGCCTAATCAATGCTTCCAATTGCCTAATTGCCATCCTGTAAGCAACTCTGGTGGTTCCAGCAGTACTATCACCTCTACGAAGGGTAACATATGACTCCACCAGAACCTTCTTTGCTTCTGAACTTAGCTGCAATGAAATAAAGAGACCACTAATTGTCCACTTATTTTTTGTGAAAGCAAGCTCAGCTCACTTTACCGGATGGTAAAAAAACTATTGAAAGTAGAGCCTGTAGCATGCCACTACATAACGCTGGGCACTAAGTTTATTGATTACACAGATTGCGTTTTTAAATTTAAAGTAGATCATTTTGCTTGGTTCTTGCACAGAAGTCATGCTATGTTAGTTACTGACCAGAGTTTATTCATGGACTTAAGATAACTTTGACATGGTCTGCAATTAAAATGAGATTTAGAAGAATATGTGAGTGGTCCTCTCACCTCAAAACTGGAAATGTTGTTTCGGAAGTAATCTAGTAAAGTTGACGGTCCAAAAATTACATCAAGAATCGCAAAGCCTTGTGGTCAACTGCTCAGCGTAGGCAAGGAAGGATCTACCACAATCAATTGCAGATGCATCACATAGTATCTAGTAATAACAAGGTTTGATTGATTAAAAATTTGGAGCGCTAGCAATCATGTCCCTTGCCATGATACAATTCATTCTGTACGTTGAGCAACTGACTGAATGCAGAAGTTAGGTCGTTCATGAATTAACAAAGGAAGCATGGCAGCATCCGTGCAAGTAAGAGCTGATCTATCCGCACAATCACCTGCCCGCTCGTCTCCCAACGCCTCGTAAGATTCCCCGCGCGTGATCCGATCCATTCCAGCCACCACAAACACGATGAGGTGCATGGAATCCCCGGATCAACAACAGCCAGGCGCAGGCAATGCATAATCACTAATCGGACCGTGGCAGAGAACAGAGTAAGAATAAAGGAAGAGCAAGGGGTTGCGTACCTTAGATCTGCTCGGTCTCCTCCGCGTGACGACGGCGAGGAGCGAGGTGGGTGCCAGGGGCAGCACCGGTGCCGGCATCGGCGCAATCCCCGTCCCCATTTATCCGTCGCATGCACCGCTGCCTCGTCCCTTCCCTCCACGGTCGGCAGTTCAGGAACACCGGGGAGAGGTGGAGGCTGGAGTCGAGAGGGTGCGCGGGGAGGTTGGAGGGAGCTTGGCTTCGGCGGAGGCGCTCCTCGCCGGCCGCCGACGAGGATGCAGCGGGGCCAGCCGGCCTGCAGACCGACGCTCCCGCCATCGCATCGTGCGCAACGCAAGAAGGGAGGGGGCGGCGGGAGGGAGTCGCAGGCGGAGAAGGGGAGGGGCGGCGGCGGTAGAGGTAGGCGGAGGGCGCGGCGGCGGCGGTAGAGGTAGGCGGAGGGCGCGGCAGCAGAGAGAGTGAGAGAGAGATGATTGAGGGGGTGTTAGGGTTTGACGGGCTGGCGGGGGCGTTTCTAAGAAATGACTCGCGGGGGTTTTCGTAACGGGCTGGCGGGGGTGTTTCTAAGAAATGACTCGCGGGGGTTTTCGTAAAAACTACACCGCTGTCGATTTTGTCTTCTTCGTGTTGAAATAAACTTTAAACTGAGGGTCTATACAAAAAATTTATGAACGCGTTTACTATGCGGATTGGACGAGCTGGTCGTTGTTGTAATTCTTAGAAAATTAGAGGACGGTTTTGCAAAATGGCCAGAGCGGGGAGGTCGCAGCGCTCTCGCCCGCTCGCACGCCGGTTGAACCACGTCGACGGGTCGTACGCCGAAAACGCGGGGAGGGCAGCAAAGGCAAGCTGCTTTTAAGAAACCCGATACCAACGCCGAAATACCGAAAAACCGACAATGCGGTTCAGGATTTTTTTGGTTTCGGTTAAAAAGTGCCCACCCTGAGTATGAACAGTGCTGGACAGCAGCACATTGGTCATGTAGATGAATCGCGCACCGAAGTTATGTCAGTATGGTAGTAGTTGTTCCTTTGTTTTTCTCTCTCGTTACAACTAAAGCTTGTGATCTTGACTTTATTTTCTTTTTTAACAAAAGAAAAGATTAGTAAACGTGGAGCTATTACATCAACATTTCAAGTACCAAATTCAACATTTAATGTCGTTCAATACTTCGAATAAGCTAGTGAAACATTTTATATGACAATATTGTGATATTATTATCCAAAATGTTGAGCTGATATATTCAAAATGTTGGTATTAAGATTAAAAAATAGTCAAATTGTTGGTATTAAGATTAAAAAAATAGTCAAATTGGATCCACCGTTAGAGTGGTAAAATATTATTGAGATTTAGAAATGAAAGCTCCCATTCGCCAACGACTATACTACCCGTATGCATAGTCGCTCTCGCACCCGAGGTCCTGACTTCCGGCAAAAACAAAAATAAAACAAAACAGCTTGTGGCTTGTCTGGGCTTGTAGTGCGTGAAACGGGCCAAAAACATACGTCAACAGGTCTGTGCATGCACGTGGGCCAAAATAATAGTTGGGCCGAATATACGAAGGAAGCTAGCTCGAACCACATACGTCTCCCTCCACGCGAACTGAGCATAGCTCATAAAGGTCCTCGTGGCGGAACCTGTCCACCAGGGTTCAAGTTCTTGACTCGCCACCGATGCTCACATTTTTTTGATTTATTTCAAGATTTAACCGGCGCTATTCTTTCAGTGGTAGGCGACTGTTGACGGCCACTATTCGCCACTTTTGACCGTCAACATTCCCAACTTAATGAAGAAACTAAGTGATGCTCACATAATATTTTATTTAAACTAATGAGTTCCACGAGTTTTGTGCATCAATATGTTTTGCAAGGAAATATAGGTAATATGGTGCATAAATACCAACATTGGTGAAGCCATACACGTGAAGGTTCATCTCGAGACAAAGGAGACTTGGACATGGTTCAAAAGTGACCCAAATCACATATTTGACAGCACCATGTCGAAGAGCTCTCTAAGATGATCGAAATGGATATTTGGATGGCCCAATTCGGAGTCCGGACGAGAAAGTTACGCCTCCGGGAAAATCGCCGGCAAAACCTGTCCGGCCGGACGGCCTGACCTAGGCCGAACGGCCTGGACAAGGCCGGCCGGCCCTGGACCTCCACCAAACCACCTCAACCTTTGCAAGATGGCCTTAGGGTGTAATTAAAGTACCCCCAAGCATGGATTTCACAAGGATGAGTGAAGTTGAGACCGAAAGGCCTAAAACATGGAGCGGAAGGCCCACATGCAGCGACTAAACCAAACTTTTGGATCGGAACCGCCTCTTCAGACAACAAACAACCGTCCACGAGCGTGTCGGTGCAACGGAGGGCCGAGGGGGGCCAGAGCCAGGCCGGCCGGCCTAGCCTAGGCCGACCGGCCTCTAACTGCCGAGCGTGGATCAAACGCCACTGCAACCGTCATTAGGAGAGCATCAGGACCGTCCAGGAGAAAGACGGTGCCAAATGGCACCTTCTCCAGGCCGAACGGCCTGAAGTAGGCCGGCCGGCCTATGACCGTGGCCGTTACTCCTCCCCTTTGGCGTGGAAGCTAAGCAGGTCCTTGGCGTCATTCCTACGCGTGATACCGCCCTTGGTAGGCTATAAAAGGCGACCTCCACCCTCATTCTACACACCATGGTGAAAGGAAGAAGTCCAAGTGTAGTGTAGTGCTACCTATCTAGCTTAAAAAATAGGGAGAGTGGTGAGGTGAGAGTCCGGAGAGGAGCCGAAGTGCCGGCCCCTCTCCAACTTTGTGCCTCCGAGGAATGAAGCTTCAGTTCGAGTAAAGTTCCTTTTCTTTTGTCTTTACTGCTTTCTCTCCTTAGATTAGTAGTTCTTGAATGCTTTCTCAAGTTGCGGGTACCTGAGTCTGCGCGAGTGACAGCGACTCTTGTTTGGGGTTTCCTCCCCTACTCGCGGGAGGGGAGGTCAGTAGGTGAAAGCTTAGGCGTGGTGCCTGTGCTGGCTAGCTACCTCAGGTTGTGTTGCACCCCACGGAACTGCAGTGGTAGGCGGCAGGTGGTAACAACCCTGTCCGTCCTTCGTAGTCCACCACGTTCGGGTGTACTCATAACAGTAGTGCTGAGCCCGGAGAACCCCCTCTCTCACCCCGTTCTGAGGTTCTCCCGTTCTAGCCGTCGAAGCAACTAGAGGAATCAAGTATTCCTGATAGGAGGTTAGCAAGTCGACATTAGATTACCTCTACCCACTTATCTGTTATTCTTCACTCCAATCGTCCCTGGATATACCAGAGCCGTTTCTAGTACACTTCTCGTTCCTCGTGGATTCGATACCCTAGAATACTCCTAGGTGAAAGCTACGTCGGCATCCGTACGCTTGCGGATTTATCTGTTAGGCTAAGGAACGCCAACAAGCTTTCTGGCGCCGTTGCCGGGGAACGGTAGCTGTACTAGTATCATCCTAGTTTACCCTTGTATCACTCCACCTACCATACCATCCCTTATTATAAAAAAAAAATTTATCCCACCTTCCCCATGGCTTCCATTACCCTCCGTCAGTTCTCGGCACCGGGGCATAATCATTGGGTGCCTCCACCTTCATCACACCCCATCCATACCTCAGGCTTCGAGATCCGCCCTAGTCTTGCAGCCTTTGTTCGATCACAATCTTTCTCTGGGCACAAGGATGAAAATCCTTACACCCACCTACGAGAATTTGAGCAGAACTGCTCCCTCATCTCAATACCAGGCATGCATCATGAAACAGTGAAATGGAAGCTCTTCTCATTCTCCTTGACTGATGTTGTCAAAGAATGGTATTATATGACCGTAGGGACCGTAAAAGGTGATTGGAATACCCTCAAAGATGAGTTTTGTCTCAAATTCTTCCCCGTATCGAAGGTCGTCGCCCTTCGGACAGAAGCCCTCTCTTTCAAGCAACGAGAGGGAGAATCTTTGGGAGCAGCTTGGGCTCGTTTCACCAAACTTTTAGCTTCAGGGCCAGATTTGGGTATACCCGAGGCTATGTGTTTACAACACTTTGCTGGCGGTCTTAGAAAAGAAAGTGCACTCCAGTTGGATGCAGCTTCTAAAGGTTCTTTCTTCTTTTTAACCGTAAGTGAGGGGAGAGCCATCTTAGATAAGATGCTCAAGAATACTGAGCGCACCGGAGTATATGAAGATCTGCCTGAAAAATCTTAAGAGCCTGCTAAAAGAATGAATGCTTTTGGTCATTCTCCATCACCTTGCCCACATAAAGTTGCCGAACCAAAACCCCCTACCATAGATCCTAAGCCCTCCTATGATCATCATCAACCTTTCTTTTATTCCATGTCCGATGACGATGAATCGATAGCATACGGTGATGTCCCATCATCACCAGGAAAAAAAGATGATGCCTATAGAAAATCTGAGGTAGAGATCTCCGACCCACAAGAAGAATCCGGGGCCGATGCCCAGCAGTATGTTCCATTCTTTAAGACGGCATCCCGATTCTCAACACTCCCGGGTCTCCAATACTCAAGGGACAAGACTGAATCCCCTAAGGAGGATTCACCATCCCTCAATCCGGAGTTTCAATTCTCAGAAGATGAATTCAAATTTTTCGATAAGGAGTTCAAAGCTCCTAAGGAGGATTCACCATCCCTCAATCTGGAGTTTCAATTCTCGGAAGACGAATTCGAATTTTCCGATGAGGAGTTCAAAGCTCCTATCTCGTCAAACCCCTCAGAATTCCCAGGATCATATCAATTTTGCGATTTCGAGGAGAATGCTTTCCTTCTTGATCCAGAAAAATCAAAGGACTTCCATATCGAAGAGAAGGATACGCCTCAAGAATGCTACAGGCTTGATTCTGAAAATGTTTGCTCTATAGATATTCCTGAGGTAGCAGATTCCATGTCGGGTTTGGAAGAAAATGATGAGCATGGATATTTCGTCTTTGAGAAACCCAAAGATCCATGTTTCCCTGTGGATACTCCATCTACTCCCACCATTAGCACACACGATGACTCCAACCATCACATGCCCCATCAAAACAATTTCAAAAGGGTGGTTATGGATGATTTTGTTTATCATAAGTATTGCAAATCTCGTCGTGGTATGTTATGCTAACCTTACAGCTAGAAAAATGACATCCGAAGATTGGTGATGGAGGGAGCCACAACACCAAGCTAGCTGCTACTTCGAAAAGAGGCTCCCAAGGTCGAGCTTTTGACCATAAACAAGCACTGCCGGGAGGTAACCCGTATTTTCATTCATTTTTTTCCTTTCTTTCTTTCAAATTCCACAAAAAAAATATAACAATAAAAAAAATCTTTATTTTCAATAAATAAAACCAAACAAAGTTTCATGACATAATTTTAGGACTCTGCTTCCTTCGGGTATTTTTGTCACTAACCTTTCAGGTTGAGACTCAAATAAACGAAGAGTTGGGTAAAAGGCTACAGCCTCAGACGCTCAATTTTTTTGGCACCAAGTGTCGCAAAATTTGAGCGTGGGGGAGGACATAATTTGAGCACGAAGCAAAGCATGGTCAATCCTTCAACGCTGGTTTGCACTTTTATTCCCCCACTTGAGGTTATTTTATAATATTCATATTTTTGGATTGAGCCTCTTGTTCACATAAAAAAAATGAATGATGATGCAACAAGTTATCTTGATCACAACTTTGCATCTCACATGTCGGCAAGCACAAACTTTATTTCTTAACTAGTATTCTATGCTTGTGGGATCAAAAAAAAAAATTAGGAGGATCTTGTGATGAGGACATGAAATACATGAAGAGTGTTAAACACACATGGAAGGCATGGAGGACCAAAGAGGTCGATTGGGGACCAAGTCAAAGTATTCCCACGTTTTACACCAGGCTATCACGTCACTTTTGGTCTAAGGAAATAAAGAGATTGAATCCAACACGTTTTGGAAACGCTGGATTCGGACTGCAGGAATGTCCTGACTTTCAACGGCCGCCACGACTTCATCCGGACTCTGTTTGGGGCGTTCAAGTACTTGATGGAAATCTTATGAAGTCTACTTTCATATGGATCTAGACTCATGTCTATATCTGTCCCGAGGCGGCCGCAATCGTCAAATCATTGACCGATGGTTTTTCTGTCCAGGTGCTGCGACACCTTATTTTGGCCCACGGGCCGTGTATCAAGTTGGGTCCATTAGGGACGCGTCCTAGGGTTGGAGCACGACCCCAGCACCCTGTGGACGTCCTCCCCCTATCATATACCCCCTAGCCGCCGCCAAAAACACTGGAGTTTTGTTTTACATCTAGCTTTAGCTACACCGAACACGCACAAATACGTGCTGTCATCGTGTGATTCAGAACTCCACCTTCGAGTGATATTAAGATTGCTCGCCTTCTTTTTCTTGTTCGTTCTTTGATTGCGTACAGGAAGTTCTGATCTTGATTGCAACAGGGTCGGTAACCACAGGGAGTTGGTTCAGCGATTGCATTGGCGCTTCGGGTTCGCTCGTCGTAGTCGGATCGTGAGGGTCGACTTCCACCAAATCAAAATTATCCTCCACTCACCGAAAGATCGGGCACTTCAGCTCTATCAAGTGGTATCAAAAGTCCAGGTTGATCGGTGAGTTTTACCGAGTGTTGTTCCTTTACCTACAGTCCACAAAAACCAAAAAAAAATCAGGTTAGATCATTGTCCCAACACCTTTCTTCGCCTTGCACTTTCTTTCAATAATTTGCGTTGTTGAATTTGTGTGCTTCGCGTTCAATTGTTGCTGGTCACTTTGTGCTTCCGCCAGCTTTTCCATCACCGCCGCCGCCCCACCTCGCCGCCTCACATCGCAGCCCCCCCCCCAAACCGAAACCCTCCCCTGCCTCGGCCGCGCCTCCCACACCGAGTCCTACTCGGCCGCGTGTTCAAAGTTTGGAAAAAAAAGAAACAAAAAAGGAAAGAAACAAAAAAGGAAAAGAAAGAAAAAGGAAAGAATAAAAAAGGAAACAACAAAGTTGCCTAATCTTGCTCGGTTTACGTTTGGAAGTTTTGTGCAGTTTCGAACACCTTCACGAAAACGGCCATAACTTTTCGCTCGGATCTCCGTTTTCAGCGTTTTTGTTTTTCCGAAAAGCTTACGAAATTCTCCTATATAGGTCACCTGGCAAAGCCAGGTGAAGTCGGTTTCGAAGCCAAAAAACGCCGTTTACACAGCGTACTGGGCTCTGGGAGATTTCCCGTTTCTGCATACCCACTTCCTTGTTCCCTTTGCTTGCTCCATAGCGCGTTGCACTTGTTTCCAGCAGCATAGTTACGTGTTTAGCACTATAATTCAACTTTGCATTATTGATTGATTGTGCTAATCCTTGATTTGAGTGCAGCCTACCCAGAACTACACATATTCCTACGACGAGCCGACTTTGTTTCTCCAGGCAATCGTTGCTCCAATCTTTCGCAGGTGCTACTTGTTGCTTGCAGGTCACCCCTGTTGCTTGGTAAGAATGGATAAGAACTTGATCGCAACATCTTTGTGAGCATTCCATCCACACCTTTGTTGCCATAGGATTTGTTTTTGTGTTTGCGCTAATCATGTCAGGAGACTGTCAACGGCATCGTGGCACGATTCGATGCGTGGTCCACGTCGGTCACGGCGTTGCACAAGGACTATAACAGTGACATGGAGCTAGACGATGGAGATCGCCATGGTTGTGCCCGCTGTGTGGTATGTCATCCACACATTGACTCATTTGCTACGATTCAATTTAAAATTCCATCTTATAATGGCAAATATGATCCTGCTGCATATCTTGATTGGGAGTTAGAGGTAGAACAAAAATTTTCATGCCATGATATTCCTGCTAGTGCACAAGTTAACGCTGCTATTAGTGAATTTACTCTTTTTGCTTTAATGTGGTGGCGTGAATATAAGCTAAAACATCCCACGGCTATTCCAACCACTTGGGCTCAATTAAAAGTTGCTATGCGTCATCGCTTTGTACCTTCATATTATGCCCGAGATTTGCTTAAACAAATGCAGCGGTTTCAGCAAGGGCAACAATCTGTTGAGGAATATTACCAGGAATTACAAAAGGGTATGATCCGTTGTGGTTTATTTGAGACGGATGCCGCTGCTATGGCACGTTTTCGCAGTGGTTTGAACCGCGACATTCAGGACATACTTGATTCTAATACTTATGCTGATATGACCACATTGTTTGAATATGCTTGCAAAGCTGAACGTGAAGTGCAGGGACGCCGCTCGACGACATATACTAACTCTTTTGCAGGACGAAGCCCGGCATCCAGCGCAGATCCTGCTCTCCCTACGCCATCCACGTCTAGCACTACACCACGCGAGAGGACGGCCACAACAGCGCCGTCGACGACAGTTGCTCCACTCACGGAAGGTGAGACCACTTCTACTGTGCTGAATTTTTCCACACCTCATGCTATCATAGAGCAATTATTAGTGGAACCATCTCTTGATGAACCTTTGTCACATGATGATGTGCTTATTATTCCTTGTGATAAAGATGATTTGTGTGACAATGCTTCTGTTGTACATGTTTTAAAATCACACCTTTGTGCTGAAATTAAACATGATAACATAGAGCAACTATCGGTAGAACCCTTACTAATTTTGCCTTTGTCAAAAGATCATTTGCTTGATGTTCCTTGTGATAGAGAAGAGTTGTGTGATAGTGATTCTTCTATTCCTCTGCCACAATTACTTCATAATGATGATACACATGCTTTGGAGCCATATAATTCTGCTGAAAATAAAATGTTTGTTCCAATTACTTGTGCAAATGATGAACAAAAATTGCTATCTTCTTTAAATACTTTAGGTTATATTGAATTTGATGTTCTATGTAATCTAAATTGTTTGGAGAGATTTCTTGCATATCCCGAATTGCCATCCTTATCTAGCAATACATATCACTTCATTGGCAAATATAATCACAATGGAGAATATATGGTGCATCGAGTTTATATTTGTTCAAATCTGGTTGGACAACAATGTGATAAGTTAGAGAGCTGCACTAAGAATAATCATGTCACATCTAATTTCTCTAGCTTTGTTTTAAAGAAACATGTTCAATCCAAAGAAGGGGAGTTTTGCTGGTTGCTACCTATGCCTGCTTTGTCTTTTGTTGGTACTAATCTTGTGCAGGATCATGTTGACAACCATATTGTGTCGTCCGATCCAGAAGTCTACATTCCTGCTGAAATGTCTATGCGAGATGACACATTTGACAATTCGAAGCATGGTGACCCTCCTCCTCCCAATACATTTGGTTTCTTTTGTTTTCGCAACCCCGTTCTCCTTTGCATTGTGCAGGATCGGTTTCAAGTACAATTGACGCCGAGGACGGCTTTTCGTCAAGAAGGGGAGGATGATGAGGACATGAAATACATGAAGAGTGTTAAACACACATGGAAAGCATGGAGGACCAAAGAGGTCGATTGGGGACCAAGTCAAAGTATTCCCACGTTTTACACCAGGCTATCACGTCAGCTTTTGGTCTAAGGAAATAAAGAGATTGAATCCAACACGTTTTGGAAACGCTGGATTCGGACTGCAGGAATGTCCTGACTTTCAACGGCCGCCACGACTTCATCCGGACTCTGTTTGGGGCGTTCAAGTACTTGATGGAAAGCTTATGAAGTCTACTTTCATATGGATCTAGACTCATGTCCATATCTGTCCCGAGGCGGCCGCAATCGTCAAATCATTGACCGAAGGTTTTTCTGTCCAGGTGTTGCGACACCTTATTTTGGCCCACGGGCCGTGTATCAAGTTGGGTCCATTAGGGACGCGTCCTAGGGTTGGAGCACGACCCCAGCACCCTGTGGACGTCCTCCCCCTATCATATACCCCCTAGCCGCCGCCAAAAACACTGGAGTTTTGTTTTACATCTAGCTTTAGCTACACCGAACACGCACAAATACGTGCTGTCATCGTGTGATTCAGAACTCCACCTTCGAGTGATATTAAGATTGCTCGCCTTCTTTTTCTTGTTCGTTCTTTGATTGCGTACAGGAAGTTCTGATCTTGATTGCAACAGGGTCGGTAACCACAGGGAGTTGGTTCAGCGATTGCATTGGCGCTTCGGGTTCGCTCGTCGTAGTCGGATCGTGAGGGTCGACTTCCACCAAATCAAAATTATCCTCCACTCACCGAAAGATCGGGCACTTCAGCTCTATCATCTTGCCTAAGTTGTTGACGAGTGTGAGATAATGAGATAGAAGTGTTTCTTTCTTCTTTATTAATTCTTACTTGGAGACTTTTCTTTGGAAAAAAATCATGAAAACCCTTAGGCTCAGAATTCCTCAGTGGTTGAAAATTCCTACCAGTGCCAAATATTTCACATGCTCAAACCTATACATATGCCACCTATATAGTTGTGTTGAGTTTTGTCAAACTTTGTGTCCTTATGGGAAAATGACATTTCAATACCGATCATTTCTTCCTGGTGTCTATCCTTTAGTGCTAGCCTTTCCATGTCTAGAGATGCTGATTCCAAAATGGATTCTTGCATCCACTTTCAACAGACATTCCTCCGTCAAACCAAACCAAAATCATTTCATCCATATACCCTTGACCAAATCCTATCCACAAATATGGCATTTCAAAATAAATACTCTAGTCACCCCTCCCCCAATTTGATAGAAGACATGGAGCTATCGAGTAAAAAAAAAAAACTTGCCTAGTCATGGGCAAAGAAAAAAAGAGAGAGATATGTGCCTAGTTATGGGCAAAGAAAAAGAGATAGAGAGCTCGATAGTTTCAAGTCTCCAAAGTCCTAAGAGGGACCCATGGAAAATAAAGAGTACCGCTCAAGGCCATATTCTTTCAAAAGCATAATTTATGGTTTGTTCATCACAATCCATTGTGCTTGTGTTGTGTCCATTTTCTCCCCCATCCTTGATTATCTATTTCTCAATGATCGGAATATGAGGTGTCACAACTTCCACTAGGACCAATTTTTGACTTAACAATATACACAACATAGGTGGGCCTACATTTCCCCTACCTGAGCTCCACATAAGCCTATAGATTGTAGGGAGAGGCTTGCTACTGGCCTCAGTGAGGAATGAAAATACCACATGAGCGACTTGAGAGTGCCATCTGAGGATCTTATGAGCTAAGGTATTCTTCTCTTAAAAAAAACTCCAAGTATGGTTGATGAAGAGGGAAGTTATATCTTCATTCGAGTTGTTCCACTTTTCAACCGCTCAAGGCAGGTATCATAGCCACTTCAAACCCCACAAGTATGAGAAATGTTTTGGAATAACGTTTATGCTAGCCATTACCTTGAGAAGTTGTGCATCAAAGTCCACCTTAGTTCTTGCTCGGCCCAGCGTTCTTCAATCCTACCCTTTGCTCGGGACGAGCAAAGATCTAAGCGTGGGGGTGTGTTGACGGCCACTATTCGCCACTTTTGACCGTCAACATTCCCAACTTAATGAAGAAACTAAGTGATTCTCACATAATATTTTATTTAAACTAATGAGTTCCACGAGTTTTGTGCATCAACATGTTTTGCAAGGAAATATAGGTAATATGGTGCATAAATACCAACATTGGTGAAGCCATACAAGTGAAGGTTCATCTCGAGACAAAGGAGACTTGGACATGGTTCAAAAGTGACCCAAATCACATATTTGACAGCACCATGTCGAAGAGCTCTCCGAGATGATCGAAATGGATATTTGGATGGCCCAATTCAGAGTCCGGACGAGAAAGTTACGCCTCCGGGAAAATCGCCGGCAAAACCTGTCCGGCCGGACGGCCTGACCTAGGCCGAACGGCCTGGACAAGGCCGGCCGGCCCTGGACCTCCACCAAACCACCTCAACCATTGCAAGATGGCCTTAGGGTGTCATTAAAGTACCCCCAAGCATGGATTTCACAAGGATGAGTGAAGTTGAGACCGAAAGGCCTAAGACATGGAGCGGAAGGCCCACATGCAGCGACTAAACCAAACTTTTGGATCGGAACCGCCTCTTCAGACAACAAGCAACCGTCCACGAGCGTGTCAGTGCAACGGAGGGCCGAGGGGGGCCAGAGCCAGGCCGGTCGGCCTAGCCTAGGCCGACCGGCCTCTAACTGCCGAGCGTGGATCAAACGCCACTGCAACCGTCATTAGGAGAGCATCAGGACCGTCCAGGAGAAAGACGGTGCCAAATGGCACCATCTCCAGGCCGAACGGCCTGAAGTAGGCCGGCCGGCCTATGACCGTGGCCGTTACTCCTCCCCTTTGGCATGGAAGCTAAGCAGGTCCTTGGCGTCATTCCTACGCGTGATACCGCCCTTGGAAGGCTATAAAAGGCGACCTCCACCCCCATTCTACACACCATGGTGAAAGGAAGAAGTCCAAGTGTAGTGTAGTGCTACCTATCTAGCTTAGAAAATAGGGAGAGTGGTGAGGTGAGAGTCCGGAGAGGAGCCGAAGTGCCGGCCCCTCTCCAACTTTGTGCCTCCGAGGAATGAAGCTTCAATTCGAGTAAAGTTCCTCTTCTTTTGTCTTTACTGCTTTCTCTCCTTACATTAGTAGTTCTTGAATGCTTTCTCAAGTTGCGGGTACCTGAGTCTGCGCGAGTGACAGCGACTCTTGTTTGGGGTTTCCTCCTCTACTCGCGGGAGGGGAGGTCAGTAGCTGAAAGCTTAGGCGTGGTGCCTATGCTGGCTAGCTACCTCAGGTTGTGTTGCAGCCCACGGAACTGCAGTGGTAGGCGGCAGGTGGTGACAGCCCTGTCCGTCCTTCGTAGTCCACCATGTTCGGGTGTACTCATAACAGTAGTGCTGAGCCCGGAGAACGCCCTCTCTCACCCCATTCTGAGGTTCTCCCGTTCTAGCCGTCGAAGCAACTAGAGGAATCAAGTATTCCTGATAGGAGGTTAGCAAGTCGACATTAGATTACCTCTACCCACTTATCTGTTCTTCTTCACTCCCATCGTCCCTGGATATACCAGAGCCGTTTCTAGTACACTTCTCATTCCTTGTGGATTCGATACCCTAGAATACTCCTAGGTGAAAGCTACATCGGCATCCATACGCTTGCGGATTTATCTGTTAGGGTAAGGAACGCCAACAGCGATGTGCCCGTCGACAGCGAGACACCATTGGTGACTTCGTCAATCTCGAGAATTTGCAGGCTCAGTTTTTCGGTAGGGTTATTTGCGTGTGTTCATAGGGACGAGTGTGCGTGCGTGTTTATGAGTGTCTGCGTTTGTACTATGTGATTCTAAAAAAATACATGCTCCCTCCATTGTTTAGAAAACTGTAAACATACTCGTGAAAAATGTCAATATTACCTTAATTACTCACGCATTGGAACTAGAAAATGTAACATTAATTAAGTATTTTATTGGCTTCATTCACTTTTTTATAAATTTTTTCTTGGTATTTGATGTTACTTTAAATAGGTAGTTTAAAAAAACCTAAACGATAGTCTTTATGGGAAAAAATTTTAATGATAAAATAAATATTATGTGAGGGACGGAGGAAGTAAATATCTCCATCTCCAACCCCGGTAAAGCGCCGCCTGGCCGCGCCCCACTCACCTCCCGCCCTCCCGCAAGACCTGTGCAACCCGACCAACGTCCGATTCGACCTAGGGCGGGTGCAGCTGGAGGGCAGGCTGCTCCACTGGCGCGGGGGGAGCTCCGCTGCGTGAGATAGGGGAGGAACATGTGGCAGGGGAGCGGAGGAGGAGGCAGGCAGACGGTTGCGGCACAGGGAAGAGGCAACACCAGAGTTGAAGAGCGAAGGAGCTGGTGACATCCATTAGAAGAAGAGAAGGAGGCAGTTGGGTGGGGAAGCGGCGAAAGAAAGTAGGGGGGAAGGAACCGCAAGAGTTAGGGAGGGGAGGACCGGCGCACCCTAGATTTGTACTGGAGGAGATGCATTCATGGTGAATGAGGAACGGTGCCTCCAGTAAAAGCTTGGGAAAATAGACAAGGTCGAGGCAGCCTGGAAATGGGCTAGGCCAGCTGGCCTAGAGCCTACTGGACCGAGCGGCCCAACCCATTTCAGGGCCCAATCGAGCCCCCTTTAGCATATGGTTTCCTCATATTATAAATAGCCCCCATTTCATTCGACACCAATCAACTCATTCCACATTCGATGCCGAGGAGCAGAGAAGCTAGACGGACGCATTTCAGAGAGCCGATGGCTGAGCTTGTTGAAGGTTCGCCCTAGCCGATGTGGGAACCCTGCATGGAAGATACACGTCAGAGTTTGGAGCTAGATCAAGTTCAAGATACGATCTCGATGGTAATCTTGTGATGTACAATCGTTCATGGTGAATTCAATGTGTTTTCGAGTACTTAGCCATCAAAGTGTCTCTCTCTATGATTTTGCTCTTTTTTTGTTTTACTTCTTCTTCAATCTATTATCGAGATAGATTTCTCAGGGTGTTCTTGTAACCATGATGGCTAGAGGTTCATATCGGATCTACCAAGGGGTTTAACATGTTTTATGAATATGCCCTTGAACTAACCATACCGATATGGAGCACCGTGACATGGTGTACTCCCACGTAAGGTAGAGTTCTCGAGAGTTTGACCGGAAGATTGTTTCAATGAGATCCACATCTATGTTTGCTTCGCCATTTTATGCTCCAATCTATGTTACTCTAGATCGGTTATCTTTGCTTTCTCTTGCTACCTCCTGTATTTAATAGATTAGAGTGGCGGCAGAGTGTCGACAGAGGTGGTCACTGGGAAGGAGAAGAGGAGGTGGTGGAGAGGAAGATGAAGGGACCGGGGGCAGTGAAGAAGTATACAATTTTTATTAAACGACTCTCAAGATATCCTGTAATCTTCAATAGCTTTTCTGCGTCTTGGATTTTTTTTGTAGAGGACTCTTAGAATCCTATAGTATTTCCAAAACACTTTATAGATATCCAGCTTTACCGAATCTGTTGGAGAGAAGCACAAACCATTACCTAAATATTCTCTCCTATTCCTAAAACAAAATTTAGCAGTCCACTTTTACCAACTCTCTTGGAGAAGATACTCCAAATTCCACCATGTGTATCTTCATTTGGGTGTCCACTACAAAAAATTCCCTTTTCATATTCCATAACTTCCAAGTAAACTAGCCAAATTCCATACTCCATATTTCAAGTTGAACCTAGTTAAAATGGATTCTTTGTTCTTTGTTCTATCTATAAAAAAGTGGCATGATTTTTGGAGCTCGTAATAGTTTCGTTTTGAATTTCTGGAAGAGAGGGAAAATGAAGTAATTTTGAAACAAAAAATCATGTACAAACACTGGGGCCTCTTTATCTGCCTCACGGGGATGTAAGATAGCTAGGTAGGCGGCCCAGCCAAATTGGACATGCCGGAGGGGAAGAGTGCGGATTTGCTAAATACCGCATACGCGGTACCAGAACCATCGCCGCACACCCTGTTGGAGGTACGACCATGGGCCCACAGGGACGCATGGATTGTCTCCAGACAGAGTCGTATCAGGCGTGAAGAACAGGAGTAGAGTACTGCAAGGACTCTTCTCATTATGGAAACTAGTCGTATGACTTGTAAACTACTCGGATTGCCTTGAAAAGCACTCTCCGAGTAGTAATTGGTTAGGATTCAACTTGAAACTGACCTTGTAACCCTGCCCGCCGTGTATATAAGGCTGGGCAGGGACCCTCTCCAACAGAGGAACCCAAGTCTCTCAACAGAGAAGACGATCTCATCAATACCAATCACCACACAGGACGTAGGGTATTACGCCTTCTAAGCGGCCCGAACCTGTCTAAATCCTGAGTCTCTTTGCCTTTGCGTTCCTGATCTCGGCGAAACCCACCTGAAACTCAACTACCTCGGGATACCCCTCGGTAGGATCGCCGGTAGAACACCGACATCTGGCGCGCCAGGTAGGGGTTTTCCTCGAAGATCCCGTGGAGAACGCAATGGTGACCTACATTCAAGCTGAAGCGCCTCAGGAGGGCACAACGTTCCACTTTGGCTCGTGGGTCTACGTCGCCGACGGCTCGGGTGGCTTCTACAGCTACTACGAGACACCTGTGGAGCTGAAGCAGGAGCAAGCGCCCATCGTGGAAGATTTGGCCGAACAACTCAGCGAGATCACACTCGCGGACCTCATCCGCGGGCAAGAGTCCGAGTCGATCACGACTACGGAGAAGCAAACAACCCTCCCACCCCAATTCCCGTTTGGACTCCGTAATTCGACCCACGCATATTGTGAGGCGTTACGGAGCCAGTTCGAGTCCGTCAAGGACTCGAAGCGGGACGTCCCAGTCTGAGTCATGGCAGGACACACCAACTCTCTGAGCCAAGCGGTCCCCGAATGCCACTCGGACTCGGACGAGGAGACACTACAAGACGATGGCGAACACGACCTCGTGATCTACGCCACGACTGAAGGAAGATCAGAGTACCAAAGAGACAGGATCCCACGGGACGTCTACTAGTCCCGCCAGATCTTTGTACTCTTTGAGCCTGAAGCTACCGACGACCTGCCGTTCCAGTACGGCACACCACTGCAGCCAGAAGAGGAAAGCTCTACAGAGCTCATCACTCCAAGCTCCAGCGACTCTGTCGAGCCCAATCGACAAGTCTTCATGGCTGGCGCAGCAGCAGCTGGCGACGTCGACAACGACCCGCACTATAATTTTGAGCTAGAAGGAGATATCTCTGCAAATGAAGACGCACCCGCTGGCGAATCCACTCAAGCGGCCACGGACAAAGAAATCCGGAACAACAGGAGGGCTCGGCGCCGCCTAAACGCTCGCAATCACGTCATGGCTGGGCGCAACCTCGCTCAAGAGTTCGCACGAGTGGCACGCTACGACTCTCCTATGGCTAACGCCATGGAGATTGCCTATCACATCCGCAGCCTGTCAAGAACCCAGAAACGGCAGCTGCACTCGAACGGATCTATGACATGGTCCGCACTCTCGACAAGGCCATCGCCGCCGCACCATCGCGCAGCGGCCGAGCAGCTCTAAGCGAAGAAGTCGAGAGCAGCGGACGCCAACCTCCCCGCGACAAGAATCGCCCCCCAAAACCCAGCCGACTGGGAGAAGCCAACCACGCAGAAGGCGCACCCCCACACCGACCAGAAGATAATCGTCAACGAGGCGGACGCACTCATCGCAACGACGCTGCTACATCATCCCACGGGCCGGCACACAGTGTCAACCGCGACGCGCGCTCCATCCTTGAATCCAAGAGGCGTGATGAAGCCCGGGGATACAAGGAAGAAGACGACGAGTACCCAATGTTCTCCAGGGACATCCGGATGGCAGTTTACCCACAACCATTCAAACCAGTCGGCTTCGAGAAGTACGACGGCAAGACCTCCCCTGAGTCGTGGTTGCGCATCTACTCTACGGCTATCGAGTGCGCGGGTGGCAACACAGCCATCAAGTGCAGATACTTCCCAATGGCACTCGAGCCCGCTCCACTCACATGGTTTGAAAACCTGCCACGACGCTCCATCGACTCCTGGGGACGCCTGAAGAAGATCTTCGTGTCAAATTTCCAAGGCACATACAGTCGCCCCAAGAGTCGACACGACCTCGCCATGTGCAAACAGCACAAAGGAGAAAGCGCGCGTGACTACATGCGTCGCTTCATGGAAATCAAGACTCTGGTGGCGGACGTCTCTGATCGCGACTGCATCGACTTGTTCCAGAACGGCATCACCAACAGGTTCTTTGACAGGCAATTTGGCCTGCATCGACCAAGGACTCTGGACGCCCTGCGTGACCAAGTCGAGACATGGTCTGAGCAAGAAGACCGCGACCTCGAGAAATATGGCCCTCCCAAAGGCCAGCAGGGCTCCCAGAACAACAAGCGCAAGCCAGACGACACAGTCGCAACTCTGAAGACTGGCATGCGAAGCCAAAAGAAGAACTACCCTCGGCAAGAGCGACGTTGAGAAGATCATGGACAGGCCGTGCCCAATGCACCCGAAGCACAAGCACACCATGGGCCAGTGCTACGATCTCCAACGCATATACGCCGAGAAGGATCGAGAGAACAAAGCCAAGAAGAAGACGGCAAGGGAACCACTCGATCCTGAAGACAAGAACAAGGAAAGGGCCGACGACGAAGATGAAGACGACGACGAGGACCAGACGCCCAAGTTCCAGAAACCCAAGAATGTACTCATGGTCATCATGGGTGGCGACTATGGATTCCCCACTCGGAGGAAGCATAAGCTCGCTCTACGGCACATAATGGCAATTGAGCCAGCCGTCCCAAGATACCTAAAGTACTCGGAGGTTCCAATCACCTTCTCCAGGGCAGATCAGTGGAACAGCTACGACGAACCAGGGCAATTGCCACTCGTCCTGGACCCCACGGTGGCAGGATCACAACTCACCAAGGTGCTCATCGACGGCGGGGCAGGGCTGAACGTGCTATTCTGTGGCACCCTGAAGAGGATGGGACTCGACATCGAAAAAATGTTGACTCCCACCGATTCCCCGTTCTACGGCATTGTCCCTGGTAATGGCAGTCTTCCCCTCGGCCAAGTCACATTACCAGTCACATTCGGCACGCAGGAGAACTACAGGACGGAATACATCAAGTTCGAGGTGGCAGGACTTCGAGACTTCGTATCAAGCGATCCTCGGACGTCCGGCTTTGGCCAAGTTCATGGCCATACCACACTATGTCTACCTCGTCCTCAAGATGCCAGGACCCAAAGGCAGTCATCTCTATCCGCGGTGACTTGCGACGATCATACAACTAGCGACAGAGAGGCTGTGGAGTTTGCGGCTACCACTCAGGTACCCAACGCCATGGCCTAGATCTTCGCAGCAGGCTTAGAAGCTGAAACAGACGGAGTATGAAGTCCCCAGCAAGGAGCCTGGACCACACAAGGCAGGCTGTCCCTGAAGACGTGGCGACCAAGGACGCACCACTACTGGAAGGAGACCAGTCGAAGACTACCAAGATCGGGGCCGGCTTAACCCCGAAATAGGAAGGCGAGCTCGTCAGGATTCTGCAAGCCAACCGCGACATCTTTGCGTGGAAACCTGCAGATATGCCAGGAGTGCCAAGGAACCTGATCGAGCACAGCCTTAACGTCGATCCCAAAGCTACACCCAGGAGGCAACGGTTGCGACGGATCGCAACCGATAAGCGAGAGGCGATCAAGAAGGAGCTGACGAAACTACTCGCCGCAGGATTCATCAAGGAAGTCTTCCACCTGACTGGTTGGCAAATCCAGTCTTGGTGAGAAAGAAGAAGAACAACGAGTGGTGCATGTGCGTCGACTACACTCGTGCAGAAGTTCTGGAGTTCCCTTTGATACTTGTTGATTCAACAAAGTATACATCGGTCAAAATCCGAAGAGTAGATCACATGACTACTTTCCAGGATCTCTGAGTACTTAGTTCTAACTAAGACCAGGCTGAACACCTGTAGAGGCCAGCTAGCCTTATAAAGCAACTACCCACAAGTGGTATTTCAAATCTTTGAGTACTTATTTGAAAGTACTACAGAGTCTACTCCACAAGGCGAGTAGTAATCTCAAATCTCTGAGTACTTATTTGAAAGTACTACAGAGTCTACTCCACAAGGCGAGTAGTAATCTCAAATCTCTGAGTACTTATTTGAAAGTACTACAGAGTCTACTCCACAAGGCGAGTAGTAATCTCAAATCTCTGAGTACTTATTTGAAAGTACTACAGAGTCTACTCCACAATAAGAGTAGTGACTTCAAATCTCTGAGTACTTATTTGAAAGTACTACAGAGTCTACTCCACAATAAGAGTAGTGATTTCAAATCTCTGAGTACTTATTTGAAAGTACTCCAGAGTCTACTCCACAGTATGAGTAGTGATCTTCAAGTACCAATTATCAAGTGCTTTGAAGTATAACTCGCCAAATGAGTACAACTTGCCGGGGGCTTCCTGAATACACTGCAATGAGTGGTTTGGATGACTCTTCGGGCGCCTCATGATCAATGGAATTCATCAATGTGGTGGTCGCCTCAACCCGTTGCAAGTTATCAAGTCAAAGTTCAACTTCAGCTTGTGCCGCGGTACTGCCGCATCAGCAATATGCTCGTGATGAACTCAAACTAGTCGGAATCAACTCTGACTAAGTCCGCTTCATCGACAAACGACAACAAACAAGCTAAGTTACTTATTTCAATTATTTTTTATTTTGTTCTAACAAGATTGGCCAAGCGCCGACTACTTTGTTTGGATGACAACTCTCTAGGCCGCACAGCGTACTATCACATCTTCACCAGCTTCCAGGCTCGGGGGCTGACTCTAAATTACAACTCGGTTCGCCATCAGGCTTACCTAGTTGTCTTTCTTCGGCATATTTGAGTCACCAAGTACCAATGATAGGACCACGACTACATTGGCACCTGACTCCTGATTCTGGGGAGATCGCGGCGTGACAAGTCAACCACGACCTCCTCTGATCTGCTACTCTATTGATGGTGGTTATTTCGACTACATACTACTCGATGCATCTTTACTGGCTCCTATGCTCAGGGGCTGGGTACAAGAAAACCACTCGGATGATGATCTCCAAGATGATTCGATGTGACCACTATTTCTGGGCGCAAATTACCACTCGGATGATGATCTCCAAGATGATTTGAAGAACCCTAAAGCTCGCTGGACCCTTGAATTGATAATTCTGAATCGTTTCAAGGCTCGGGGGCTGATAGGCGATATACATCGACTGCTGATTTTATTTTTCTGAAGACTGAAGACTTAAATCAAGACCCTCGGCTTGATTCTTTGATTCAACCCAAGGCTCGTGGGCTACTTGATATCAAGTGCAATTTTTCCAAAATTGCACATTTCAAGAACAAGATGAAGATTCAAGATTCTGTGGACCCTCAACCTGATTCTTCGATTCAACTTAAGGCTCGGGGGCTACTCCATATGGAGTGCGATTTTTATCGCACACCATATAATATTTTGAAGACTACTGATTTAATCAGAATAAACGAGGCTTAAGCACCTCATGGCCTCGTGACAACCAAGACCTGTCCAAGACTGATCAAGCACTCGAAGAACTCGAAAAAGCACTCGATTGGCTTGGCAAGCACTCGGTTGATGATACTCGACGATGAAGCGCTTGGGGGCTTGTTGGAGGTACGACCATGGGCCCACAGGGACGCATGGATTGTCTCCAGACAGAGTCGTACCAGGCGTGAAGAACACGAGTAGAGTACTGCAAGGACTCTTCTCGTTATGGAAACTAGTCGTATGAATTGTAAACTACTCGGATTGCCTTGAAAAGCACTCTCCGAGTAGTAATTGGTTAGGATTCAACTTGAAATTGACCTTGTAACCCTGCCCGCCGTGTATATAAGGCTGGGCAGGGACCCTCTCCAACAGAGGAATCCAAGTCTCTCAACAGAGAAGACGATCTCATCAATACCAATCACCACACAGGACGTAGGGTATTACGCCTTCTAAGCGGCCTGAACCTGTCTAAATCCTGAGTCTCTTTGCCTTTGCTTTCCTGATCTCGGCGAAACCCACCTGAAACTCTACTACCTCGGGATACCCCTCGGTAGGATCGACGGTAGAACACCGACACACCCCGCGTGAAGAGAACAGCGCACAGTAGCCTAGAGAAATAAAGTAGTTCCTCGTGGGCCGGCCTGCACACCTTTTGAGGATCCAGCTGCATTTACAACCCGCGCACATGCATGGATGCAGCGCTAAGTTAGCGCTAAGGCTGGTTTGATGCTATTTTTTGTTTTGTTTTTCGCTTCTTTTCTCTTTCAATTGTTTAACTGAATTTTTATATTCTATTTTCTGTTTATTTTTTCTCTTGTTTATTTTTTATTTGGCTACTCTTTTTTCTCCTGTTTATTTCTTTTTACTATTCTCTGTGACTGATTTTTTTCTTTTTTTATTTAAATAATTTTAGTACTATAGTTTGTTCCACTTGTTAAAATTTATGTTCCTTTCACACGATATTTTTGTTCCACAAGTTTATATGATTTGTTCCATTTTAACTCATGTCTATACAAGAATATTGTTCCACTAGATAATTTTTACCGCGAGTTAAAATTTATGTTCCTTCTATACAATATTTTTGTTCCGCAAGGTTAGATAATTTGTTCTGATGGATAAAACAGAATGAATTGTTCCTCCTATAAAAATATTTTATTTTTAAAATTTTAAAATATAGTCAAAGGTGGTCTAGTTTTGAAGCTCTCGTCATAAGAAATCTAGTCGTGCAATCGGAATTTGATTTGGATACTCGATTTGTGAAATACAAATTGATTTTTCAAAAGTCCCTTTGCGGGGCCCGCTAACGTGAGAGTTTTGGGAGCTGCGCGACGGGCCTGGGTGGGAGGCTGGCGGGGGTTGTCTGGCGCGGCGCGGAAAGCGGGGTGAGAGGGTATGTACGAGCTGTTTTTTATGCTATGCAGGCGACGCGTGGTTTACCACAGATGCGGTAGACAGTTGCTCCCGGAAGAGTGGCGATGTCCAGTGAATCTCGAGCGTGTTGGTGGAGCCTAATTTTAGGGTCTCGAGGCAAAAAAAATGATGGCGTGCTGAGTAAAGTCTCCTACAAATGCTCTTAGTTTCAGGAGAACAAATATATCATGTTAAGCTAGTGTCATCCTAAATGTAAAATAGTCACACACACCCATTATTTAGCTATTTATTGCCCTATCCCTCTAAAAAAGTCATTCTATAATTTAAAATTTATTCTAGAAATAAGTCGTTATATCTTAATTTGGCACGCGCGTATGGGCATGCGACAGTCAGTTATCCCTAAATATGGCTAATCAAGATTATTTAACTTGTTAATTGTCCTAGAATTCTTTGGTATCTTTTTTCCGATGGTTTAAGGGTGTGTTTGGTTTGGGGATCAAGTGGGGGTTCGACTCCAACCCACCTTTTGGTTTGGGTTCGATCCATCTTGTGTTTGGTTGAAAGAGTTAGATTCGATCCAATTTTTTTGTTTGACTGCAGGGACCGAGAGATGTGTGATAGATATCAAGTTAACAATGTTAGACATACTTTTCAACTGTATGGCCCACCGGTCAGCCTCTCTTTTCTTTTTTTCAATTTCTTATCTTTTCTTCGTTGGCCGGCCGTCACCTCCCTGCTGGTCCCTTGCATAACCTCGCCACCCTGGCCATGGCAGCTGCCTGGGCGATGGGCTCGCGCCCGATCGGAAGAGCTCCGCCTTTGCCAGCAACGGCACCCACTCGGGGAGCTCCATCGGCCGCCACCCGCGCCGTTCATCCTCCCCGCGTCGGGCTTTCTTTCTTCGTCGACCTAGATCTCCACACCGACTCTCCTCCACCCTGGATCCACCGCCAAGGACCTCAAGCCGCCCCGTCCCCGCAGAGGAAGCTCGGCCCCACGCCCGGCCATGGCCCTCGTCGGAGAGCTTGGCCCACTACTACTAGAGCCTCCTGCCGTCTCCCTCTCTGCTCAGCCGCACTCCACCGCCAGCAAACTTCCCCGCGCGCCGCCCCTCCCTCCCTACGCCGCCGACCTCTACGACCTCCTCCCTTCGCCTACACCTCTCTGCTGGTCGGGGGAGTTCCACCTACGCTGCCCATGGCAACCTTCAGGACCATCCTCCCCACCGCTAGTGAGCCCCACCTATCCATGTGGTCCATAGAGTCCACGCCTTTGACGATGGAGACGACGTCGAGGTGGGTTCATTACATCCCACCGATTTGGTGGGATGTATTTGTGGGGACCCCTTATCCAGAAGTCCCTTGATCACCCGTATCAGTCCCTGGATCAGTACGCTGATACAGATTTCATCACAGATTAGTATCAAGAGCAGTGAATAACGAGTAAACTAAATATTTATTCACCGATTTAACTAGCGGAGAGCGGCGGACACTCATTTCCCCATTGGAGTGAGCTGCAGCACCTTATCGCCCTGGAAACCTAAACCTGTATGACAAAGAAAGCAAGAGTGAGTATTCTGGATGGAATACTCAGCAAATCCCACAAATTCAATAATATAATTATAAATTGAAAGAATATAAATGTTGGGCCTAGAGGGGCATTTCCTCCCTGCCAGTCCCGATACTATATCCAGAACCCAGTCATCGGCGCTCCTGCCGTCCGGGTTCCCCATGCAATAAAGGAAATCTAATCAGTGGGGCTTTGACCATATCAGCTCTATGCCGGGAGCTGCGGCTATCCAGATAGATTCTTCAAACCGGGTATCGCTAGACAGCCAATCACTAGCTCTGTCCACGGGTGCTGCTGGGGCCTAAGCAGGGATCGCATATTCGTCCACAAAAGGACATCAACCCGGGTATGGATGCATCATAAAAAGTGGGCATGCATCGCCCATGGGCCCTACCAGACCTGTCACAAGCGACCCGTGCCGACTAGTCCCAGCCCTCTGTCTGGGGCTGTCTCCAGCATACCCGTTGCCCGCCGTGGCCCCTTGGTACAATTTGCTAGTGCTAGCTAGTGGGGTGTGAGTCAAGGCCTCACATAAATAGGTATTACCGAAGGCCATACCTTTCTGGCATGCGTGGTTGTACGGGGCATTGGAAAGACTGTCACATGAACCGGTCCTTAGCTGGATCAGAGTGGCTCTTAGGATAGAATCCCCTCCTTGGGATCATCCTTCCACTCCCAATCTTAAAGCATCCTATATCTACAGTGATGCTCGGCATATCCTCTGATCATGCCCCATATAGCTTATGCTGTAGAAATGGTAAAGTTTAGTTGGTGATATTATTGGTGAGACCTGCCTTCATTGTCGGTCCTTAGACGTCCTTACGCGAGCGTATACCGTATGTTGATCGGGCTGGGCTTTAGGCCTTCTGGAGCTTCAGCGTCTCGTCAAGGCCCGATCATGCTATCGATAAAACACAGAAAAATAACAATCAGTATAACAGTACACCAATCAATTGGTAAAAGGGAAAAGAGAAATGAAAGGAAGGCGGGGGTTTGAAGGATTTTCCTAAGGGTTAAGGAATAACAGCTAGAGATTGGATTAATAACCCATTAATTATATAAATAATTAATGGGTTAAGGGATTTTCCTAACGGTGATTATTGGTATTTTAGGAATTATATAGATTTCTAAGGAATAATTCCCGAATATGGATTCCTAGAAAGTCCTTATACTATACTGGGCAGCAAGACGGCTAGGATTCCATTGAAACCTAGGGTTTTACGGACGGTTGGTACGACGACGGGGTTTTAGACGGGGTTAGGGCTTATACGGCCGGCGTAACGGTGGGGTTTTGGGTGGTTTATTGGCTAGGCTAGGCTTAGGATATAAATATTAGGGAACTAAGCATATGGAAATGATTAGAATAATCCCTAGTATTTATGGGAATTATCTGGATATTTATCGGGCTAAGATATGGCAAGGGGAATTTTCTGGGTACACTGATGGCGGCCTTCTATTGATTAGAAACTAACCTAATTGGATTTAGGCTCTAATGACTTGCTAAAAAGGATTGGATGGCACTAATAGGCTTAGAAATATTACTTGTATTTTTAGGTATTTTTGGGGGATTTTTCGAAGTGAGGAAGGGCTCTAAATACACTTGTGTGTACACTTACCGAGGTGTACCTAGCAATTAGCTAGGGCTGACTCGGCGGGGGTTGGGTCCAGCCTCGACACTGTTCCGTGGGCCGGGGTCGTGGGCGCGGTGGACCGCAGCCGCTGGGCCGATGGTCCAGTGGACCGCGTCCACCCAGCCCGGGCGACCATTGCGCTGTGGACCGGCCGTGGGCCGAGGCACCCACGGAGTCTTCGGTCCATGCGGACCGGGCGCACGCGATGAACGGGGCGTGGGTGCGACGAGGGAGGTGACGGCGTTGGCCCCCGGGGCCCGCCTGTCAGGTTTATGGAGAGAGAGGGGGAGACGGCGGGGCAACGTCGGTGGAAGGCGGCGTGCCGCTTCGGGGGAAGAGGGCGGCGCCATCAGCGCCGCCGTCAGGACTCGCCGGCGTAAGCCATTCCGGCGCTAGAGCTCGCCGGCGGCCTTGCGGCTTGCGCCAGGCGAGAGAGGGGACTGCGGCGAGCATGTTGGTGACCAATGGGAGGACAGAGGGGCGGTGGAGCAGCGTGGCCCTGCGCGAGGAGGAAGAGAGCCCAAGCTCGGCTTGGTTCTCGTTGGTGTCGGGGGAAGGGAGGGGTGCTTCTCTATTTATAGGCGGGGAAGGACTCGACAGAGCTCGCCACGTAGTTCTGGGTGGGCAAGGGTGGCCGCGGAGGTGAAGGCGCATGGCGGCCGGGGATGGCGTCACGGCAGAGGCGGCGGCCTCAACTCCGGGCGTCCGGAGGGTGGTCGGCGCCGCACCCGTATCGCGGTGTGTCGGTGATATTATCTCCGGCAGTCTTCCACGGGGTAGCCCACGGAAGTGATTTGTAATGCAAGGAAGATCGCAAAGATCGGAAGCAAGATGGTTAGGATGGACAGACACAGGGGTTTATACAGGTTCGGGCCGTCGACTCGACGTAATACCCTACGTCCTGTTTTGGGGTGTTGTATTGCGTGTTGAGTTGTTGTCTCGTGAATCGAGTTGGCTTGAGTTGTTTTTGAGGGGGTCCCTGCCCGCCTTATATATCGGGGGGCAGGGTTACAAGTCGGTTTGTATCCGATCCTATCTCTAAGAATCCTTTCCTTCTTTACAATAATTCCTATTCCAACTAGGACTTCTCCTTCCAGATCCTTCCTCCGTGCGCCGACTTGTCCCGCACGTCTTCAGGTCCAGAACGGTGGGCTGGGCCGCCCCCTTTTGGTGGGCTGCCAGGCTTGCTCATGAGGATATAGTACCCGGTCGTTGACTGTAATTGCTCACCGGGTACTATATCCCGAGCACTTCTTGACCGATCGTTGGCTGTAATTGATCCGTCTTTTTCCTGCATGTTCCGAGTGCTTCCAAGTTGTCTAGGACCTCTTCCGAGTGGTTTCGAAGGAGATCCGAGTGGTTTCGAGGAAGATCCGAGTTCATGCTCAGACGTTCCTGAAAACAATTCTTCAATTATGACCATAGTGAGGGGAAGGAGTGCTCTTTTTCACGACGCGACAGCGAAGTGAATACACTTAGCCCCCGGGCTTTGGGCAATTTTAGTATGAAATTGGCCAAAGGTCTTCAACTTTTATCCATCTGTATCTTGATCTTCAATGGTGTGCACCTCTAGGTGCACCCATTGGGTGTAGCCCCCGAGCCTTGAGCAGAATAGAATATTCTGGTCGAGGGTCAAAAATAAAATATTATGAATCTCTTTTTAAACTTAATCCATCAATGGTGTGCACCTCCTGGTGCACCCATTGGGTGTAGCCCCCGAGTCTTGTTACGACTTAGGATGATCGTGTCAAGACTCTGAAAGCCATGAATTCCAACTGATTTTTTCAGCCCCCATGCCTCTGGACATGGATTTTAGATAATCTTTTCCTTCAGGGGCTTTTTTGTTTCCCCTTTATAAGGATTCTATCCTCAAGTTCTTTGAACTCGGCATGACCTCCGAGTCGTGTCTCACGACTCAGCTTGACCATATGGTAAGCCATCTTCTCGCAAGATTTATACTTGTCAGCACTTGACTCAGATTCCTGAGTGAATGTAGCGATAGTATCGCATGCCCTACGTAAAAATCAATTGCAAGGATGCAATATTAATTGCAAAATCAAATCTGGCCGTCGACTAATTTTAGCCTCACGACCGAGTGGTTTCTGCCCCTAAACACTAGCTCAGGAACCCACAAATTTGTTAGCGTAACAGAACCGAAAGGTCATGCTATATTTCAGCCCATTTAGGCCCACTACTCCGCAAAGTCCGTTGCGTCCCTAACGGTTGCTTTACGGAAGGCGAAATATCGCGAGATATCGCGACTTCTTGCCGCATCTTTGAATTCAAAGCGACGGGACGTGCCTGCGTCGATTGAGTTCCCGAGACACGCATCGCGCCGCGCGCGGGAGGAACGGTTCATTCCTTTATAAGCCATCCCCGCCGCAATCTTCTTCCTTTACTTGCCATTCGCCTCCCCGACGCTCCAGTTCTCCTCCTCGCGCAAGAGCAAACCCTAGATCCATGGCGCCCAAGAGGAAGGAAGGCCCGAAGCGGAAGGAGAGGTCGCCGGCAAGGGCCCGGTCGTCCAAGGCCAAGGCCACCACCGAGGTCACCGTGGATCGCGCCGCCGAGTGGAGGGAGTCCATCACCACCACCAGGCGCCTCGAGCAGCACGTCGTCGACGGCATCCTCCCCGATCAGCAAACCGCCGAGTGGCGCGCCGCCGCCGGTGAGTCTTTCCCCACCCCAAACTCCTCTGATTTGGTGGTGTTTGAATCTTTCTTTCTTCGTGGTTTTGGCGTGCCCACGCATCCTTTCCTCCGCGGGCTGCTGCACTTTTACGGGATCAGTCTTTGCGCACTGAATCCCAACTCCATTCTCCATATCGCCATCTTCATCAACCTCTGTGAGGCCTATCTTGGGATAGAGCCTCACTTCAATCTTTTTCTTCATCTTTTTCTTCTTAAACCTTATCCCAGAACCGAGTGCCCGCAAGTAGTCGGGGGCGCCGGATTCCAACTCCGCGAGGGTCGAACTCGGGAGTATTTTGACATCCCTTTCCTTACCTCCAACAAGGGGTGGCAGTCCGAGTGGTTTTACGTAGGAAACCACTCGCCTGCCATCTCTCCAGAAATTGATTCTCGTCCTGTTCCCTCCCAATCCTGGACTACTCTTCCCAAGGAGAGTGAAATGGATCAGGTTCGGGAACTCCTGGGTCTCATTACCCAGTTGAAGGAC
This sequence comes from Urochloa ruziziensis, assembly GCA_015476505.1. NCBI lineage: Eukaryota > Viridiplantae > Streptophyta > Magnoliopsida > Poales > Poaceae > Urochloa > Urochloa ruziziensis. The sequence goes on from CM027126.1 coordinate 51,088,489, forward strand.
AGAGGGTTGTCTGCCGTCGGAGTGGCAGCCAACTTCGTTCTACGCCGGGTCCAGCCCCTCAAGCAGCGGGCTCACCCGGCGTACGAGTATTACGCCGAGGGGGACAACACGCGTGAAGCCCCCGAGCGTGTCGACAAAGTCCAAGCCGCCGCTCGGCTTGGCAAATTCTTCGCACCCGGAACCTCCCTGAGGACCACTGACTGTCCTCCGGCGTTCAACTTGGGAAATCCACGCCCTGAGGTATTTAGTCAGTCTGTTGTTGTTTTTTATTTCAATTCCACCCATTGGGTGTGATCTCAGAACTGAACCCAACTTTTGCAGGGTCGAGCTGCCTTTGTATCCCTCCCTCCTTTGCCTGAAATGCCAAAGGGAGTGGATCAACCGGCTCGGCGCAGGGCCGTTGGATCTGAAGAAGCAGTCGGGGGAAGTGAGAGTGATCTGCGCGACTCAGATATCACTCTGTCGTCCTCTCCTTCTCCCGACGTGCTATCTCCGAGTGGTGGGAAGGCTGCTCCTGCCCCGAAGAAGCGGAAGATCTCAACAGGGATCGTGATTAGGGATGCGCCAAGCCGCCGCCAACTCCTTATCTCTGAGTCGTCTGACTCGGAAGAAGATGAAGCTGGGTCCGCCGAGTCGTCAATCCTACCGCCAATCACAAGCTCGGAGCAGTCTCCCCTTGCAGTAGTGCCTCTGAGTGCTGCAAGTCCAAGGGACCTCCCTTCCCCCACTCGGAAAGGAAAGCGCCCGAGAATGCGCATATCTACTCTGTAAGTAATATTGTCATCTCTTCATTTTCCTTTATGTTCATCTGTTTGTAATCCATATGTCCTTTATCCTGTAGCACGCCGTCTGAGGTCCCTTTTGCGGGTCCTGCGCCTCAGTCGACTGTTGAGACCGAAGCCCCATCAATCCAAAGTCCAGAGGTGCCGATCCACTCGGCTGATCTTCTCAGCGATCAGCCTGTGGGTCCGCCACCAGAGTCGTTGCGAGCGCCAACCCCGCCTCCACCGAGTCCTACACGGCGTCGCCGACCCCGCCGCCAGTTCCTCAAGGCAGCCCCCAGCCTGCTCCTGTGGTTGAACCGACTGCAGTAGTGGAGGAGCCCCAGACTGCGGCGGTCGAAGTTGCTCCAGCGGTGGATGGCGCTTTGAGTGGTGGTGCTCCTATGACTCCTCTGGAGGAGTTCATGTCACTCCATCTTCGCATGGGCCAGATAGCCAAGGTATTTCCTGAGCTGCTTATCTTGTTGATATCAAGTACCGAGTGGTACATCAATTCATATTGTCATCTGACTTGTCTTTGCAGGACTTAGCTGCTGATGCCGAGGCAAAAGCCTCGGTTATTCAAGAACTATCTTCTGCAGTTGCTAAGGCCGACTCCTTGGTGGCCCGAGTGGCTGAGCTCGAGGCTGCTGCGGCCCAGTGCCAGGCTGAGTTGGAGGAAGCTCAGTGTACCACTCGCGATTTACGCGGGGAGGTAGAGCAGGCTAAGCTCAACGAGGCCCAGGCCGTGCACGAGCTCAGAGGTATGTTCTTCCTTGTTTGTTTTTCTGTCAGACGTGAATATATTATCCAGATCTAACTTTCTGTAGATTATCGGTATCGGATTATGTCCCAATTCGCAGAGCTCACTGCCAAGGTGGCCCGGCTGCAAGGTGAGGCTGAGGCGCTGCGCACCGAGAGGATTGCGCTGGAGGACGCTATCCGAGTGGTGGCGGACGAGATCGAGCCGGAGGCGTCATCGTCTTCGACTTCCATCCTCGACCGCGTTCGGGCGCTCCCACGCTTCTTCCGGCGACAGCTCTGCTCCATCAGCCAGGCCAGCTGTGGCCATGTCCTGGCGGTGCTCAAGTCGCTGTTCCCGGCGTCAGACCTGGAGCCACTCAGCCGCGGGTATGCTGCCGGCACCTCCGAAGACGACGTGGGCAGACTGCTCCTTGAAGTCGAGCCCATCGCCAATGTCCTGTCCAAGGATGTTGTTGATGACTCGGATGAAGCGGCCCCTGTCTGGTGCTGGTGACCCTGCAGTGTAAATAAAATATTTGTAGTATTTGGAGGAAGTAGAACTTTTGAACAATGTTTAAGTTGTCGTTATTGTATATAAGTTTTTATTGGTCTACAACTCCCTTTCTTTCTGCGCTGGCCTTAATTTCTGAGTGGTTGACCTGTTACGGAGTAGATTAGCCTCGTTGGTCTCAGTCTCATGCCGCAGAGTCTTTGTCGTACGTTTAGAGCTTTGACTTGGCGAGTACTTTCCCTCTCGATTTAAGGTTTGTTCCACTCATACTTTATGTGCGTGACGCGAAAGAGGAAATACGAGTAGAGAAATAGATGAAAGATGAAATCAACTTTATTGATAACTCATTATAAACATGCCGAGCCGTAACTGGGGGTGACTACCCTCCAAAATCACTCGGAAAAACAAATCTAAAATAAAAAAGATAAATACATAACTGAATCAGGCGTAGAAACGCTGTAAGTGCTCGATGTTCCACGGATTTATCGATGTAGGCATTCTACTGCGTCCAGAGTCAATTGATCCATACGCGCTTGAATTGTCCTCTGGTAGATCGCGCCGGCGTTTTTCAGACCGAAGGCCAAAGAAGCACCGAACGGCGTGATGAACGAGGTCTTTATCTGATCCTTAGGCTCTAGGCCTGTCTGGTAATAGCCTGGATAGCTATCGAGAAAGCAGAGCAGGGCGGAGCCTGCCGTGGAGTCTAACTCTGCCCCGATGATGGCCGTCTTCTTCGGGTCGTCCAGGTCCAGAGAGATCCTCTTCAGCTCCGTCTCCTTGCTTGGCGCGATGGCTTCTCTTGCTGTCTTCTTGGTGGGGATCTCTAGAGCGTCCTTGTCCACCTCCTGTGATGCAGCCAGTACTTGTTCCATGCGCTTGGACATGTCCAGGGCGGCTGCCGCGTTGAGAGTTTCCTGCTCGCATGTGTATGCGACTCGGACGTCTCCCAAGACGGTGATTACGCCTTTAGGTCCTGGCATCTTGACCTGCAAGTAGACGTAGTGGGGAATCGCCATGAACTTGGCGAGCGCGGGCCTTCCAAGGATGGCGTGGTATGCAGTTTCAAAGTTTGCCACCGTGAACTGCATATGTTCGGTCCGGTAGTTATTCCGGTCTCCGAAGGTGACGGGCAGTGTGATGTGCCCGAGTGGTTCCGCCCCCTCTCCCGGTATCAAACCGTAGAATGCGGATTGGGGGGGACTCAGGTCGAGAGTAGTCAGGCCGAGCTCCTTCAATGTGTTAGCAAAGAGGATGTTCAGGCCACTGCCACCGTCGACTAGTACCTTGGTGAGCCGAACGTTGTGAATCGTCGGGGCTACTACCAAGGCATGGGACCCGGGCTTCGGTATGAAGTTTGGGTGGTCCTCCCGGGTGAATGTGATCGGAACTTCTGACCACTTGAGGTACTCAGGTACCGGTGGTTCCCTCGCGTGCATGACCTGGCGATGGGTGAGCTTCTGCTGGCGCTTCGACTCGAACTCTGGTCCGCCATAGATCATGCGTACCACTCGGTCGGCTCCCTGGAAGTCGTCGCCGGGCTCGTCGTTCCGCCTGTCGTTTCGCGGGGAACCATCGTTCCTCTTTCTATATGGAGGGCCTCTGTTGCCCCCAGTGAAGGCTCGCTTGAGCCCGTAGCACTCTCGCGCCGAGTGCTTGTGCTTGTGGTAAGGGCATTGCTCATCGAGCATGCGCTGGAAGTCCTCTGGAGTTACCTGGCCTCTGGACCGGTCCAGGGCGGCGACCATATCTCCCTCGCTCTTCTTCTTGCGAGGTTGGCTGTCAGTGCGTCGATGGTCGTCGTGTCGATCTTCGTCCTCGCGGCGGTCGCGCTTGCGAGTCGTCTTGTTCTCTTCTTCCCAGCGACTCCTGATTTCGCTGAGTTGTTCCTTTTCTGCGATCTCCGCGTCCGCCCACGTGCTAGCGACCCGGAACATGTCATTGACAGTCGCGGGTGGCTTCCGAGTCCACTTATGAATCAGTCTCCCGTCGGAGATGCCGCGCTGGAAAGCTGACATCACCTCCTGATCCGTGACGTCCGTGATGGAGTTGCGCTTCTCTGAGAACCTGCGCACGAAGTCGTGCAGGGTCTCGTTCTTGCGCTGCCTGATCTGACCGAGGAGCCGCTTGCTCCCGGGCCTTTCCCAGGTACCGAGATAGTTACCGATGAAGAGTTCGGTAAGCTGCTCCCAGTTGTCGATGGCGTCCTGCGGGAGTCCTGCCAGCCAGTTGCGGCAGTCCTTGGTGAGCATGATGGGAAGATAGTTTGCCATCACGTCCTCGTCGCCGCCGGCCGCTTGTACGGCGGTGTAGTAGATCTGAAGCCATTGAGATGGGTCAGATTTCCCGTCGTACTTGTCGATATCCGACAGCTTGAAGCCTCTGGGCCATGTCACGCTTCTTAAGCGCTCGGTGAACGACTGGAATCCGCCGATCCGACCTCTAGGGCGGGAATCGCTCGGACCCGATCCGTCAGCTGCTCTTGGGGGTGTGCTGTCCCTCCTGCGATCCCGGTCCCTGGGCGGGGAACGGGTCCTCCGATAGTTCCGAGTCCTGGGTGGAGTTCGGTCCCGTCGGTAGGTCCTGCTGCGCGGTGGAGTTCGCTCTCTTGGCGGAGTCGGTCGCCTGGGTGGTGGAAGCACTCGTCCTCGTGGCGGAGTGCGACCGCCGTTGTTGCCGCGCCTTGGGCTACCGGAGGGGTCAGAGTAGTCTGACTCCGTCGAGTAGCCGCTTCTGTTGGAGTTACGACGGGGATTTCCATGATCCCGATCGTACTCTTCGCGCCGTCGGATTTCCTCACGGTGGCGCTCTTCGGTGCTGCTGCGGATGACGTCCCTCGCATCTCGATCTCTGTTGATCGTGGTGCGGAGGTCTTCATCACGACCCGATCCGCCGCTGGCCCGGTGTCGAGGACGGACCGGGCTCAGGAGCGTCCGTGGTCGTTCTGCCCTGCATCTGGTGAACCTGGACGGAGGCGGCCTGCACGAGAGCCCTTACCTTTTCCAGGCCCGGAGTGCTAGGTGGCAGCCGATTGATTTCCTCGTTGATAGTAACGAGGTTCTGGACCGGCGTCTCGTAGACGTCGTATCCGTTGAACTCGAACATGCCGTCGCGCATCAAGTTCCGGGTGCTCCTCCGGTCGTGCTGATCCCGTTGGCGACGATGATCTTCAGAGTGAGGCTCCTGGAGTCGAGCAGCGCAAGATCCTGACGCGGTGGCTCCGTGCGGTCGTGCGGCTCTGCGAGTCGCCCGACTGGCGTTGCGTCCTCGACGCTGATTCCTAGCTTCAGTCGTCTCCTCAGCTGGAGTGACCTCGTCTTCTGAGACAGGATTGGTTGGCGTTGCTGGCGCCACCATGTAGCAATATGACCCGACTCCCTCTTGCGCGAGGTAGTCTTCCTCGGACTCGGAGAAGTTGGACGTGGGCGTATAACGCTCCAAACTACTCGGAGTCAATTCTCCGAGTGATCCTAGTAGTTCCGGCTCTGTAGAGGCATCGGACACTGTGTATCCTTCCGGCAGATCGTCCAGGATTGAGGGTCCCAGTAGATCTAACCCGTAGGAGTCGCTCCCAGAGAAGTAGTCATCCGTATGGATGACGTCCTTCATCTTCTGCTTCTGAGCAAGCGCGCAAAAGCCAGGGGTCTGGACAGTAATGACCTCAGGGCTCTGGACGCGTTTTGGTTGAGCGTTTACGCTCTGCGATGACTCGGCGACGCGACTCTCAGGAGCCGGATCGGAACCGAGTGATTGTAGATCTGTTCCCGACTGGTCTGGCCTCGCGTTCTGTGATGGACTCAGCGGGGTAGAGCCGGCACGATCAGATGCGATCGGACCGGACTGGGCCGTGATGGCCGAAGTCGGCGCCAGAGAGGAGACCTCCGTGGCGACCGTAGCTCCTGCCGCTTGGGTATCCAAGGCGGCGGTGATGACATCCCCGAACTGGATCTCGACTTCGTCGACGTCCGGGAGGTTGCAGCTGTCCAAGATCTTGACGCGATCCATCGAGCTTACCAGATTGATCTCGGCGATATCCCCTACCTGGCGCGCCACTGTCGGTGATATTATCTCCGGCAGTCTTCCACGGGGTAGCCCACGGAAGTGATTTGTAATGCAAGGAAGATCGCAAAGATCGGAAGCAAGATGGTTAGGATGGACAGACACAGGGGTTTATACAGGTTCGGGCCGTCGACTCGACGTAATACCCTACGTCCTGTTTTGGGGTGTTGTATTGCGTGTTGAGTTATTGTCTCGTGAATCGAGTTGGCTTGAGTTGTTTTTGAGGGGGTCCCTGCCCGCCTTATATATCGGGGGGCAGGGTTACAAGTCGGTTTGTATCCGATCCTATCTCTAAGAATCCTTTCCTTCTTTACAATAATTCCTATTCCAACTAGGACTTCTCCTTCCAGATCCTTCCTCCGTGCGCCGACTTGTCCCGCACGTCTTCAGGTCCAGAACGGTGGGCTGGGCCGCCCCCTTTGGTGGGCTGCCAGGCTTGCTCGTGAGGCACCCGGGTACTATATCCCCCACACGGTGGAATGCGGAGTCGTGGCCACGCGGCACGCGCGTACCCCGGGACGGCATCGCGGCCGTGGGGCGCGGATCGGGCGGCGGCGACAGGTTGCGGCGACGCGCGGAGGATGGAGCAGGGGAGGGAGGAAGGGGACGGTGACATCAGTTGACGTCACCCCGGCGGGAGGCGGGCCGCGCGTACGCGGGCCAAGCGGGCGTGCGACCGGGGAGGCGGACTGGGCCGTGTGAGGAGCTGGGCCGCGGGCGAAGGCGCGTGGGCCGCGGCCGATGGAGAGAGGGGAGAAGGCGGTCGGGGAGGCGGGTTCGAGGGGGTTTAGTGGACTTTGGTGATGAGTTGAAAGAGAGGTTGGGCTGAAATCAGGATTCCGGCCAAATTAACGTTTGAACTATTTTTCCTATTTATTTGAAGGTGTTTTTGGAGGGAATTTGAATTCAAACTTAACTAAACCTTTTCTAGTTTTATTCTAGGGTTTTAAAACTCAATTTGGTCCTTAGAGAGCACCCAAGTTGTGGAGCATCCCTTTTATTTTCCCATAATTATTTGTAGTTTATTAACTATATTATCCCTTTTCAAATCTATAATTACTCTAATAGGTTTAGGGCTAGAAAGAATGTCTAGGGTTTTCTCCTAACATTCTCCTAATTTACGATAACGATAAAGATTTCCAGTATTTATTGAAAAGGATTTATTCTCCCTTTTAATTTTTTTGGAATTCTTCTCTTTGTAATATACCTGTTTCTCATTTCCTTGTGTGGGAGTATAATTGTAGACTCTTATTTCCTTTACTCCCGAATGTATCCAATTAATTTTCGTCGTACTTGGTGTGACTTAATGAAATACTTTTCCTGAGTTGTTTTAATCCTCAAGTTCTTGAGGTCAAGTACCTTTTCTTCATTTGGGTTACTACCCCACTTAAAAGGATCAACTCAGGATTTCCTTTAATCTTAATCCAAGATTCTCCTTCTGATTGGATTTCTCAAATTTCTTTTTGAAATGAAAACCTCGGATTTCCATATCTTCTTAGGGTTTCTGTCCAAACTTCTTATGCAAGTTTTTCCCTTTACTTGGATGTATTCATGCTTGGCCTTACTACTCCTTCAAGTGTCCTATTCTTGATTATTCGAACTATCTCTGTCGTAGCTTTTTTCTTGATAACTTTGCTTCACCTGGGGTGGTTAGGCTCGGGGAAGGTTATAGCTAGGGTTACAAGGAATCTGGTATTTGGTTCGGGGTTACCAGACGGGGGAGAAAGGAATCTAGGGTAAGAAACTTGGGTGACCACTTCTCACCAGAAAATTTGGTATGGTGATTCTTCTGGATTGAGAAGTGTCTCCTCTTGGAATAGACAGGTGGTTGTAGACCTTGGGTTGGTGGGTTTGCTAACCATTCTTAGTGGAACTTGGTTTCCAAATTTTGTGTGGTGATTCTTCTGCCAAATCACCTAATTATTCCACTAAGATTCATTCCTTATGTTTCTTCCATTCGAGGCGGGTTGTTCCTTAGGAGAGTTGCTAGGGTTGGGTGGTTTATTGCTGGGGTATTAGACTAGAATGGTCATTCCAGGTGGATGAGTCTGGTTTAACCATTCCTTAGATAGGGTATGACGGGAGAGTTCCACTGGGTGTTTGAAGATTTGTTTCCTTTTGGAGTGAGGTGACGATCATGTCTAATCTTGAGACTGCTAGGGTTTGTTTGGAACAATAATTATGGTGGCTAAGGATGGATGGTTGGATGATGGCAGTTGCCGGAAATGGTGATGGGATGATTCTCAGGGATGGTTAGGGAGTTCTTGGTTATGGAGGGAAAAAGATGTGACCGAGGAGCATTTTTCTTAAAGAAACTTTCATGCCTCAGTGATTTGTGAAATCTAGGGCAGTTTATTTCTAGTGGCGGGGAATTGATGGGTAAATGACTATGGTTATCGAGTAGGGATGGGTGATAATCCTAGGACGGTCCTAAGGTTTTCGTGGATGGATGACGGGTGAGGGGCAGGCTTAGAGAAGCTTGCATGCTTCAATGATCTGCCAGGAAACAAGATAATTTCTTGTTAAGGAAAAGTTATGGGTTCTTGTGGTGGCCAAGGTATTTTGGCAGAGTATCGGTTTCGGTATGGGTATACGAAGGCAGGTTTCTCGGAATATTTTGAAAGGGAGTATATGTAATGGAGGGTGAGGTCAAGGTGATGGATATACGGGATTTCTTTTTTGGTTTTTGGGAGAGTGGACCGAGTCAGGGATTATTGATGGTTGACTCGTGTAGATTTCTTGTGGATGCTTGATGGTACTCTAGGGGAGGGTGAGCTGGAAGGGAAATGTTTACTAGAGAGAGGAATGTATCGGACTTCTCTAGTATTGTCGGTGTGGCGGAAAGTGGGTGAAGGTTTTCTCGGGAGAAAGAAGCTTGGATTCTAGGGAGCTAGTGAGGAGTTGGTAGAGACGATTGGTGGTCTGGTTTCATCAAGAATTGGATTGCTTTGAAGAATAAGCGGGGGTTTGGGTTATTCCCGTGAGAATCTTCATGAGAGTTGACTTGGGGGAGACGGTATTGAGATTCTCAGGGTACGGGGTTGATGAATAGGATTTTCTAGAAGCTGAGGGGAATCAAGGGAGAGAGGGTGCCAGGAATGACAGGGATTTCGGGGACATATGAATATTGTCAGTCCTGATTCACGAAATGATGTTGGTCAATCCGGGGATACTTATGGTGGATGGAGTTGGCCTTGGTGCGGATAGATGTTTATTTCTGGGCCGAGAGTTCAAGGATTATAGGATCTACGGGTTGGGGTTTCTAATGGAGATCCTTATATCTTCCTTATTTGTTTCTTCAGCTTTCGCGGATTTCTGCTCCAAGATTTACTTAGGGATTCAACTCTTGTCACATTAGTAGTATAAGCTTATCTTATATTATTCTTGTGACTGTTCCGTATTCTCCCTGAGATCTGTATGTTATGGTTTACATTAACCGACTTCCTACGGTTTTTCGAGTATAATGTCGTGATGACTTCGGAATCTACCCCCACTTAAGAGGATTAGATCCTGTATTCCGTATTAGACATGTAGAGTTATTTTTCAGAAATTTTCTTCATTCCTGAACCTTGGCTTGAACTAATGATGTTAGAGGGACAAGAGCTGCATATAGTCCTTGGGTTTTAAGGCAAGAGTGGTTCTATCCACGCATTTCTACAATCAACTATCAATCAAATCCATATCTATTATATGGAAAAGGGGGAAACTATTATCCAGGGCTTAATCAAAGATTATACAATCAAAAGTACATTACTATAAAGTCGTAGGCTTATTTCCTATAGAAAACTCATTATTATTTTAACTCGATTTCTAGTTACTCCAGCTGCATTTGCTTCTCGGCAAACTTTCATCTCATAGTTTCCATGTTACGGATCATCTTCCGAACTTCATTCTCATGATCCATACCTGTTAGAGTAACATTTGGAGTTAAGCATAAGGTAAGGGGAATTCAGGGCACGAAATGAGGATTTTTCGACAAATTTCGAAAAAATATGAAAGGAATAGAAGGCTTGAGGCTTCCTAATGCGTGTGGGCTATCTTATATGGTGGTAAGAATTTATTTACGGCTCTGATACCACCCTGTGGGGACCCCTTATCCAGAAGTCCCTTGATCACCCGTATCAGTCCCTCGAGCAGTACGCTGATACGGATTTCATCACAGATTAGTATCAAGAGCAGTGAATAACGAATAAACTAAATATTTATTCACCGATTTAACTAGCGGAGAGCGACGGGCACTCATTTCTCCATTGGAGTGAGCTGCAACACCTTATCGCCTTGGAAACCTAAACCTTTACGACAATGAAAGCAAGAGTGAGTATTCTGGATGGAATACTCAGCAAATCCCACAAATTCAATAATATAATTATAAATTGAAAGAATATAAATGTTGGGCCTCGAGGGGCATTTCCTCCCTGCCAGTCCCGATACTATATCCAGAACCCAGTCATCGGCGCTCCTGCCGTCCGGGTTCCCCATGCAATAAAGGAAATCTAATCAGTGGGGGCTTTGACCATATCAGGTCTATGCCGAGAGCTGTGGCTATCCAGATAGATTCTTCACTCTGAAGAGGTTGTACTTATCTACCACGCATCCGGTCAGTCCCTACCTTCGTCAAGGCAGGTACTGCCCTACGAGACTCGTGCCCACTGGCGTCTATCGCTAGACAGCCAATCACTAGCTCTGTCCACGGGTGCTGCTGGGGCCTAAGCAGAGATCACATATTCGTCCACAAAAGGACATCAACCCGGGTATGGATGCATCATAAAAAGTGGGCATGCATCGCCCATGGGCCCTACCAGCCCTGTCACAAGCGACCCGTGCCGACCAGTCCCAGCCCTCTGTCTGGGGCTGTCTCCAGCATACCCGTTACCCGCCCTGGCCTCTTGGGACAGTTTACTAGTGCTAGCTAGTGGGGTGTGAGTCAAGGCCTCACATAAATAGGTATTCTCGAAGGCCATACCTTTTGGCATGGGTGGTTGTACGGGGCATTGGAAAGACTCTCCCATGAACCGGTCCTTAGCTTGATCAGAGTGGCTTTTAGGATAGAATCCCCTCCTTGTGATCATCCTTCCACTCCCAATCTTAAAGCATCCTATATCTACAGCGATGCTGGGCATATCCTCTGATCATGCCCCATATAGCTTGTGCTGCAGAAATGGTAAAGTTTAGTTGGTGATATTATTGGTGAGACTTGCCTTCATTGTCGGTCCTTAGACGTCCTTACGCGGGCGTATACCGTATGTTGACCGGGCTGGGCTTCAGGCCTTCTGGAGCTTCAGCGTCTCGTCAGGGCCCGGTCATGCTATCGATAAAACACAGGAAAATAACAATCAGTATAACAGTACACCAATCAATTCGTAAAATGGAAAAGAGAAATGAAAGGAAGGCGGGGGTTTGAAGGATTTTCCTAAGGGTTAAGGAATAACGGCTAGAGATTGGATTAATAACCCATTAATTATATAAAATAATTAATGGATTAAAGGATTGAGATTTTAAAGAGAACTATTAAATAATTCCCTGGAGGATGGCTGAAACGGTGATTATTGTTATTTCAGGAATTATATAGATTTCTAAGGAATAATTCCCGAATATGAATTCCTAGAAAGTCCTTATACTATTCCGGGCAGCAAGACGGCTAGGATTCCATTGAAACCTAGGGTTTTACGGACGGTTGGTACGGCGACGGGGTTTTAGACGGGGTTAGGGCTTATACGGCCGGCGTAACGGCAGTGTTTTGGGTGGTTTAATGGCTAGGCTAGGCTTAGGATATAAATATTAGGGAACTAAGCATATGGAAATGCTTAGAAAAATCCCTAATATTTATGGGAATTATCTGGGAATTTATCGGGCTAAGATATGGCAAGGGGAATTTTCTAGGTACACTGATGGCGGCCTTCTATTGATTAGAAACTAACCTAATTGGATTTAGGCTCTAATGACTTGCTAAAAAGGATTGGATGGCACTAATAGGCTTAAAAATATTCCTAATATTTTTAGGTATTTTTATGGGATTTTTGGAAGTGAGGAATGGCTATAAATACAATTGTGTGCACACTTACCGGGGCGTACCCCGTGACAGCATCGCGGCCGTGGGGCGTGGATCGGGCGGCGGCGACGGGTTGCGGCGGCGCACGGAGGAAGGAGCAGGGAGGGAGGAAGGGGACGGTGACGTCAGCTGACGTCACCCCGGCGGGAGGCGGGCCGCGCGTACGAGGGCCGAGCGGGCGTGCGACCGGGGAGGCGGACTGGGCCGCATGAGGAGCTGTGCCGCGGGCGAAGGCGCGTGGGCCGTGGCCGATGGAGAGAAGGGAGAAGGCGGCCGGGGAGGAGGGTTCGAGGGGGTTCAGTGGACTTTGGCGTTGAGTTGAAAGAGAGGTTGGGCTGAAATCAGGATTCTGGCCCAATTGACGTTTGAACAATTTTTCCTATTTATTTGAAGGGGGTTTTTGGAGGGAATTTGAATTCAAACTTAAGTAAACCTTTTCTAGTTTTATTCTAGGGTTTTAAAACTAATTTTGGTTCTTAGAGAGCACCCAATTGTGGAGCATCCCTTTTATTTTTCCATAATTATTTATAGTTTATTAACTATATTATCCCTTTTTAAATCTATAATTACTCTAATAAGTCTAGTATTTATCTAAACGACCCTAAATTAATTCTACTTAATTTTGAGGGTGTTACAGTATTCGACTGAGATATATGAGAAATATTCTCCAGTGGGTTCAACCCAACCCACTTGAGTTTGCAACCAAACGGGGATTCAACCAGGTCAGCTTTAACCCAACCCACCTCAACCCTCAAACCAAACGCACCCTTATGGATTACACGGAGTTTAGATGAATAGTGATTTGAGCAATTATAAAAGTACATCAGAAATCATCTATGTGGTTTGCTAATAAGGATCTCCAACAATAATAGCTAGTTGTTGGTTTTTTATGCCACCTCATAACCTATCTAGGTGATTCTAACCATTAGATGTTAAGTTGTACTCAAGTGGTTGACTTAGTTGTACATGCAGGAATATGTGTGCTTTTTTTTTAAACGAAAACCCGGCAAGGAACGCCGAATTTGTATTAATTAACAGAGAAGATGTAGAAAAGGTCTAGGCCTTTGAAGAAATAAAACATTACAGTCGCGCTATGTACTTATTTACATGTGTGCTTTTAGAAGCTATAAAGACTTGTAAAAGCTAGGTTTAATACAACAATTCGTAATAGTTTCAAATTTTAGTAAAAATAAACAATGATAAGACATTACTCTATTAATCTATTGGAAGAAAAGGTACAAGAAGAAACAAGAGCATCTCTTGGGTAAAATATTTGGTGAAGACCGAGTCCAAAAATTCAGATGCCGATGGTAATACCAACACACTATACACAGGGTAGTAGATAGATGGTCCCTTTAGTAAATGTCACGGCCAACATACGGGAGTGCATTTAATTTGGTCAATCGACCACTGCACACGGGGCTGAGAACCGATTGGAAGCTAGCCTTCACTTCGCTTTCTCTCTGCTGTGCTCCTCTGTCATTTTTTTTAGTGAATGTGCTCCTCTATCTTCGTCTCAGTCTCACTAGCTGCTGCCAAGACTACAACAACCGAGAGACAGACAGAGGCAGAGACCGCGAGACAAAAACTAGAGCTAGAATAAGCGTCTAGCCTTGTGCGGTTTGGCCATGGCGAAGGGGAGCGTGGAGGAGTCGCTCCTCGCCGCGGGCCGGCCCGAGGAGGAGGACCTGAGCGTGCGCGAGGAGGTGAAGAAGCAGCTATGGCTGGCGGGTCCCATGATCGCCGGCGCGCTGCTGCAGAACGTGATCCAGATGATCTCCGTCATGTACGTCGGCCACCTCGGCGAGCTCCCCCTCGCCGGCGCCTCCATGGCCAACTCCTTCGCCACCGTCACCGGCCTCAGCCTCTTGGTATGTACTCTACGTGCTTACTGACAGGACTTGTTTCAATTCACGAATGTTTGCAGTAGCCTCCATACGCGCTTACTGACAGGACTTGTTTCAATTCACGAACGTTTTCAGTAGCCTCCATGATTAATCGATATGCAAATGGTTAATGGATTTTCCTCTTTCGTTCCAGTGGCTCTGAAATTTTCCTAAACCAGTTTGCCCAACCTGTACATCGTTCTATAGCTGAGACAATCAGTTAGCTTCCGATCGGCCACTGAGAGTGATATTATTGTGTTGAGTACTTGAGTGAAAACGATCTTCAAGAGGGACTTTTTTGCCCCTCTATGCCCCTACACGAAGTGTGTGTGTCTTGACTACAGCATGTGTAGCTCCCTCTGTTTCTGTCGACATTTCACCACCCTGCGACAAAGTCCACAACCTCCGATCTGATGGTGACGAAGATCAACGATCCTGCAATATTAAATCACCCAGTTGGCATCTAAATCATGCAGCCCCTTTTGACTCTTAGACGCCGTCTTCCAGTGAGGAACTTACACTTTTCGTAAGATATTTACTTTCGTCCCTTCTTCCCATCTAAACTAATCTAAAATCTTTCCCCAAACATACAGTCCTTTTGAATTTTCGTCTGGATGGTGGATGCCTATGGGACATGGCCACATGCATGGGGCTTGGAAGGTCAATGCTTCATGCTCATCTCACGCCTACTAAAAATCTGGTGAATCTAAATAAAAGCGCGCGCGCGCACACAAAATCCGTTTGATTCGAAGCCAGCTAGCTAGTAAGTAGTAGTAGTCAAGTAGATGAGGATCTTTCCCTCTTCTTGCGGACCTTGATTAATCACTGCTACTCTGTTCATGAGTGGTTCAACACTTGTGATTTGGGTAGCATTGGAAGAGTAGACATTGTTGAAAAATGTATGCGGTCATTTGTAGTTGTAGCTCTTACACAGGATAAGCTGCAGAAACCAACAGATGTCGAAGGTGTGGTGGAGATTACACGAGATCTAGGTACATGCAAGTAATAATTTATTGCCGAAAAAATATTGATAGAACCGATAATTTCATTTGTCGTAAGTCCGATAAAAATTATGTTATCAACCAAAATTTTATTTTTCAGTTTATTTCATACGCAATTGACTGGTCTGCCCACATAAATGTACGATATTATCTTATTTCAATATCATCATATGTAGTTTGCTATGCTAAATGGTTCGAAAATACCCTTGAAAATAATATTGTGTTGTTTTGAATAAATTGAGGCAAATTTTTATCTAATTTTTTAAAATCAATCCAATAAACTGATAGATTTCCGATAAAACCAATGAACCTATTTATTGGTGATTCGGGTAATGTATTCTTAGGGATGAAAGCGGATCGGATCGGAGCGGATAATACCTTTTCCACATCCTCATCCATATTTTTTGTCGGATATGGAGCGGAGCGGATATCTTGCGGATGCGGTTACGGATTCGGATTTTTTGGGATGTCGGAACTGGTGCGGAGTCGGAGCGGTTTCAGAGCGGATGCGAATTAATATAGTCGGATAATATATGCTTACATATAGTTTTTAAGTGACAAATAATTTCTAAACCAAACTATAATTTAGCAACGTAACACGAAAAATACTTATCTTTATGGTTCATGAACCATGACATTGTTTATGGGTGTCTCGTTATTTGAGCTGAGCTCGATTTGTAGTGTGGTGACATGGTGGGCTCGTTAGATTAGTCGGATATCCTATTATAAGCCTCGGATAATCCGCATTCAATTATCAGATAATCCGTATCCATCGGATTTCGCTTAAACCATATCCTACTCCGCATCCACACACAATCGGATTCGGATTATCCATATCCGCACGGATATAAAAAATGCTTCTCCATATCCGCAAAAATCGGATTCGGAACGGATCGGATGCGGAAATTATCCTCACCACTTTCACCCCTATGTATTCTTACTGGTAATGTTTAACCCTGGGCACATGTACGTAGGAGTGGATTTGCCCTTACATCCAAACCTAATGGATGGAGAGCACAATTTATAAGGTGACGCAGAACTCGGTCATCTAGAGGCACAGAGTATTGATTGTCCAAAACATATTGATTGTCCTGGACCATCGGAAGGGGCAGCATGAGTATAATAGCTTGGTGGACACAGAATGCATGATTTGGTCTCATAACTGAAAGAGGCGTTGCATTGGGGGGGAGCCGAAAATGGGTAGGTATCAAAAGCACATGCTGAGAAATGGTGTGGGCAAAGGTGGGAATGGTCAGAGATGGGGCCACTACTCTCACTACTGGGGTGACAGAGGTATCAAGGAAGGCAAATGATTATTGGGTGCCAAATGGTGTCTGGGGTGGGTGCAGTGCAATATAGTTAAGAGAAAAATATAAATCAACTGCCAAAAAAAACTTGTTACTCTAGTACGTGTGTCTTGTGCTCTACACACAAAGTATGTTAACCCATTAATCTGCCCATGTGGTTGAGCAGCTTGGAATGGCCAGTGCTCTGGACACTCTGTGTGGCCAAGCGTTCGGAGCCCAGCAATACTACCTCCTCGGCATCTACAAGCAGCGCGCCATGTTTCTACTGACCCTCGTGAGCGTCCCTCTCGCCGTCATCTGGTTCTACACCGGCGAGATCCTCCTCCTGTTCGGCCAGGACCCCGACATCGCCGCGGAGGCCGGAGCATACGCCCGGTGGATGATCCCGGCGGTCTTCGCGTACGGCCTGCTTCAGTGCCACGTCCGGTTCCTGCAGACGCAGAACATCGTGATGCCAGTCATGGCGAGCGCCGGCGCCGCCGCGGCAGTGCCACCTGGTCGTGTGCTGGGTGCTCGTGTACGGGATCGGGCTGGGCAACAAGGGCGCGGCGCTCAGCAACGCCATCTCCTACTGGGTGTACGTGGCCGTGTTGGCTGTGTATGTCAGGGTCTCGAGCGCGTGTAAGGAGACATGGACAGGGTTCTCCATGGAGGCGTTCCATGATTCGCTGAGCTTTTTCAGGCTTGCAATCCCATCAGCTCTGATGGTCTGGTACGTGTGTTTAATTACTTTGCTTCTGAGTTTTCATGAGGTTTCTGCACAGCTGTGGCAACTGTCAATATGGTCGGTTAGTGTTAGTGTGTTACATTACATTATCCGCACTTCACTGACGATGGAACGAACCCGATTTCAGTTTGGAGATGTGGTCGTTTGAGCTCATTGTGCTCCTTTCAGGCCTTCTACCAAACCCCAAACTGGAGACGTCCGTGCTATCGATCAGGTTGTAAAAACATGTTACTACTGTTATTTATGTGGTTTATGCAATGCCTTATTGCTGAACATTTGTAAGTGCACTTTTACAGCCTCAACACTGCTGCCTTCGTGTGGATGATCCCCTTTGGGCTTGGCTCTGCCATCAGGTAAGACTTCTGAAAAAAAGCCATCGTGCACGGATATATAGATCATGGTTTTTATGCAGCTACACTTATTGTTTGTATTTGTATTGACGATTGCTGCAGCACTCGCGTCTCCAACGAGCTGGGCGCGGGGCGGCCCCAAGCTGCCCGCCTTGCGGTGCGCGTGGTTGTGTTCTTGGCCGTCTCGGAAGGACTGGTCATAGGGCTAGTCTTGGTCTGCATCCGCTACATCTGGGGTCATGCATACAGCAACGTCGAGGAGGTAGTGACATACGTGGCCAAGATGATGCTAGTCATAGCGGTGTCCAATTTCTTTGATGGAATCCAATGTGTTCTTTCAGGTACATGGTTTCCAATACACTCAGAGTTTTCTTTTTCCAGGGCACACAACATTTGTCTTGCAATTTTGAATTAATTTTGCCTCACTGTTCCACATCAAGAACTAGTCAGACGTGAATTTTGTCGACTCCGTCCTTAGTTTAATTAACAATTATTAAATTCTTCACAAGAACTTTAAATTTTCCAAATAAGATACAAATGTGCAATCTCTTCCGATGTGATTGTAGGTGTGGCAAGAGGCTGCGGATGGCAGAAGATTGGTGCTTGTATTAATCTTGGTGCCTACTACATCGTCGGCATTCCTTCAGCTTACCTCATAGCATTCGTCTTGCATGTTGGCGGCATGGTGAGCTCTCTCTTTTCACAGGACCCCAACAATACAGATCAAATTTCAGTAAGCACATCAATTCTATTTTGGTGCTGATGTCATGCATTGCATGGAGCACAGGGCCTGTGGTTGGGGATCATTTGTGGCCTTATGGTACAAGTCCTGCTTCTAATGATGGTCACGCTATGTACCAACTGGGACAATGAGGTATGCACGCGCCATTATCTCTATGCGTTTCTATGGATACGTTGATGTTCCTATTTTTTTAATAAAAAACACTTCGTAATTTTTTTAATTAAAATGAAGAATTGCTCATGCAATTTCGCACCTAGATACTGAACTTGTGCCATTATACTTGAACCACACATATATGTTAGTATTTAGTAGTACACACTGGCAGTACCTCTTATTCAAAATTTTGCTATACCTGTATTCCATTGTAAAGGGGTGTAGTATCTCTAAGGCAAAATGGCCCAAATCATCCCTAAACTTCCAAAAGAGCCAGTCTAGTCCCTCACTCTCGTTTTTTTGGGTCAAACACATCCTTATGCTGATGTGGCGCTACATGGTGGCATGAGACAAGTGTGGAACGTCCGTTTTGCCCTTGTTACTAGGAGTTTCTTATGTTGATCCGAGTTGCTACTCTACTGGCCACCACCGCTCTCCGTCGTCTTGGCCAACGTTGCCAACCGCCCCCGCACCACCGTCGGAGCCAAATATAGTTGAGAGATGCGAGGAGTAAAAGAAAAATCCTGACATGTAGATCCCACCTATCATTATGAAAGAACCAAGGGCAATATGGTCATTTCACATTCATCTCACGCCACCATGCAACGCCACATTATCACAGGCACACGTTTGACCCAAAAAACGAGAGATGAGGCACTATATTGACGCTTTTGAAAGTTCAGGGATGGCCCTTTGGAAAGTTTGGGGAGGAATTTAGTTATTTTACTTATCTCTAATTCATCCACCCTCGTAACCAGGTATCACCAACAAATTTTCTCCTATTGTACTCTTCTACATAGATGACCTGACTTCAAACTTTTGAATCCACAGGCAACCAAGGCGAAGGACCGAGTGTATAGTTCTTCTCCTGTAGATTTTGAAACTTGAAAATTGAATGGCTGTTGAGAAAACAAATTCAGTAATTATACCACTTGAGTGTATTCAACAAAATTGGATAGTACATAGAGTATGTTGTTGTTCTAATTCAGTTAAAACAATATGTATTATTGATCAGATAGGACATGGTTGCTATGCGTCAATATATGTTTGGATTCATCATACATCTCGCTATTACAGAACGCCTTGTTCTTGTTGGCCCATTCATTCCATTACATATGAAATGGGTAGGGATAGTTGAGATCATGCAGCTGTGTAGTAGGTAGTGTTGTGTATGTGGCTTGTGATTGTGTTGTTGCTTCTCTTCACGAGTTGTGGCTAGGTGTTCCATATGCACGGGCAGAGAAAGTATATGTGCGGATCGGTGGTATTAGTTCTAAAGAAGTAGCCGTGTTGGTTAATAATATTAATTAAGATAAACTTGACGGATAGTATTTTTCTAAAGGATGCTGAAGTTATGGTTTAATTCTTCTTATGATTTACTTTTGTTATGATAAAGTTATGCCATAGCTCAGAGGATGTTGAGCTTCACATGGACATGGTGACAATGAATTTGGTATAGTTTGAATGCAAATGATTAGTTGTACGTTTGCTAACTTTAAATTGTTAAAATGCAAATGATCATGTGCCATACGCATTTTTTTCTTTTTCTAAATGACTTTACTTGGCAAATGATGGAATATGCTTAGTAGTGATGGCATGATACACATTCATCACTAAAACTAATGTTAATTTGTTTGATTTTGTAATTGTTCATCATTAGTCCTAGAATAAGTCACACACATGCTATATATACCTGAGCGCAAACATTGCTACTGTTGTTCTTATAGTGATGGATTATGATATAAGGCCTTACATTTGCAAATGCTAAATTATATTTAGTTCACCCATTCAAATGAATGGCATACTACACTTACATCTTCAGGTAATGAGTGTCTCCGAATTGACCATTCTTTTATGTTGCAAGCGGGCATTTTGTGTTTATTTTTACTTGTGGGGATACTTGAGTTGATATTTTTCATGATGAATAAGTCAGTAATTTTGAAACAAGTGAGATCCAATAATAATTATTTTCAAAACACCAAATTAATAGTTAGATTTTTCCTTCATAAAATATCTAGGATTCATTTGTTTCATGCATTGCTCACGTGAGAATTAATGTGCAAGCTGCAAACAAAGTCTCAAAATATTAATAACAGTAAATAAATAATACATTTTTAAAAAATACAATATAGGCACAAATGTTGTATATGTAGAGCTATTAGTAGCATGGAAGTTCTTCCATTGATTACTTGCGCACATTTTCTTCACTTGCATTGTTTACTTCAATCAACTGAAATTTTGGATCAAGTCAACCAACATTTGGCTCTTAATTTACAGTAAGAATTTTGGGCAAAGTCACTCGCATGGGGAAAATGTGATTCACACCTATCCTAACATCACTGATTCTTCTAAAGACATGTTGATTTACCACTCCATGCTGTATATTACAGTTTATAATCCATAATAAGATGTACCAAACAGATTAGATTATTATAATCCAATAAGATGCCATCACCAACATATGGGTCATATATTAACTGGATTATATGAACTAAGGTGAGAAACAAACATGGACTAAAAGCAGCTTAACGAGGAGATGATACTCGTTAAAAATGAGATTTTATTATTAAAAGAGGTGTCACATAAGCAAATCTGATGACATGGTAGTGAGTTGTGCAAAGAGAGGGAGAGGAGAGGAGAGACGATACATCGAGAGGAAACTCCAAAACTATGCGGCCAAAAGTTTTACTTCATCGAACAATCCTTCAAGGTCTATTTGGAACATGGGATCTTTTGGAGAAAATGTACAGTTCTCCATTTGTATGGTACGGAAGTGTCTCGTGTTTGGAACACATGGGTCGAGGAATATTGGGCTGAACGTACACCTAGTAGTAGAAGGGAAAAAGTAGGTACCGTTTGCCAACTACTCTTACAATACTAGAGGTTGAGGTTTTTACTTATGACATGAGAGACATTACAAAACTAGAGTACTTGATATAATTTGGAAGGAGTCTATATAACCCCCAACCTATTGCAACCAGAGTACTTCACCCCCAAACTATAAAGCCGGATATATAAGAGCATCTTCAAGAGCTCTTGTATATGGACTTCCTTTGGTTAAAAGAAGAAAAGGATTCAAAAAACCTCCATCCAACGACTCTTCTATCTGCTTTGCTATAAATCGAGGATTGCAATCATACCGTCCTCGCTTGCTATTTTTGCCCAACGCTGCCCGTTTGCTATAGTGGCCACGTTTTAGCATGTCTCTTGGATTAGGCCATTGAATTAGAAGGATTTCTATTTTTACAGGGCGGTTTCGCCACCATAGCCTGCCACGCTGGCATGGTCCCATCTGTCATGGAGAAAATGACTGTCTCTGGTCAACCCCTAGCCTTGCCGAGGCGCTGCCGCCCGCTTGCTTCCATGCGTGGCCGCCGTCGCGCTCCGTTGGAGGCGTCGCCACCCGCATGCTTCCCTGTTTGGCTGCCGCCATGCTCCACGGTGGGCCGCCATGGCGCCTCGGCCTTGAGCATGATCCACCCGACCTGAACGCATATGCCGCCCCGCATGCTGCCTCCGCCGGCCCTGCCCATGCGCGCGAGCTACGACCTGCTGCTCTGTTCGCCTAGCGTTGCTGCCACCTTCCCACGCACATCTCCTAATGCTCATCATGCTCTGCATCTCGCTCAAAAACCTGCAGCTCCGCCCGCAAAATTCTTCCTGCACACTAAGCCAAAATCCAATTCCTTTTGGTCACACCTCCGCCACCATCCCTCCTCCACGCCTGAACCACTGAAATCAAGCCACGACTAATATCACTAGCAAATCGATGATAGAACCGGCTCATTATCCAGTCGAGCTGCTCTGGCTGCCTGCACGTGAAGCCGCTCTGACCTTCTTCCCCTACCCCGCGCTTGACATGTGCAGGCTTGCTAGCGAGACCCGCGGCCATGGGTGGGGACTCCGGCTCGGGGTGGGGACTTGCGGCACGAGCCCAACAGCTGGAGGCGTTGGAGGGCTGCGTGGGGAGTCCGACGGCCGGAGACGTTCGAGGAAGGCACGGGGAGCCCGACCGCCGGAGGAGCTGGAGGGCGGCGCGAGGAGCCATGCAGCCGGAGGAGCTGAAGGGCGGCGCGGGAGCCCGACGGCTCGGGGCACGGACAAACGGGCCCGGTTTTATAGTTTGGGGGTAGATAGTGTCCCAGTTGCAATAGGTTGGGGGTTATGTAGACCTATTCCATATAGTTTTGGGAAGTGTGGTCTAAATATGAAGACTTATTAGAACTTTGGAAGTACATTGTTAACCACTTTGTGAGGAAGAGGAGGAATTATGGGATGAAGGTCAAAGACAACGAGGAGAGCAAGGTTGCATACGAGGAGCACAAGGTGGCGGTCGATAGTGATAAGTACTCCCTCTGTCCCAAAAAGAATACTTGTTTGGGTTGCGTGTCCGTTAAAGTTGTTCACGTTTGACCAAGTTTCACTACAACACAGCATTTATTCCGTGACGGAATCATTCTGTCGCGGATTGTCGAATTTCCGTCGCAAATTAATTTTCGTGACTGTTTCGAATTCTGTTGTTGATTGAGCGTCATTGATTAAATCGGTCGACGGTTTTTAAAAAACCGTCACGGATTGAACAATCTGTGATGTTTTTGACCGTCGCAGAACAACCCGAAGCCCACTCAGTCCAGCCCGAAGCCCAGTTTTACCGACAGAAATATCCGTCACGGATTGCTGCTGACATGGACAGTGACATGGCCGCCAGCGTGGCTGCCAACACTAAGGATGACGTGGCAGCCAACGTGGACGATGACGTGGCTGCCAGAATGACGATAACGTGGCTGCTTACATGGTTCTCATGATGACATGGATGCTGACGTAATCAATGTCGTGAATGCTGACGTGGACATTGACAACATTTACGGGCTGTTTATCAATGGGCCGATTCCAGAGATGACCACTTTTGGCAAACATTTCAGCTGGCAAACATTTCAAATGATAAAAAAATTGAGACCATAAACACTTTAGTTTAGGCCTAGGATTACATTTCAGCCCACCAAAAACTTAACCCCAGATTCTTATAATAAATACAGCATCAAAACAGGTACAATATCTCAAGTAACATAAAAAGAGCTATATACAAAACTATTCTAGCTTCTACTTGTTCCTGCTAGTCTTGTCCTCAAATGATCGATCTCTCGAACTGCTCGTTCTTTGATGCATCTAGTCCTCAAGCTGAAAAGCAAAGTCAGAAAATATTATGCGCATGCAATATTTGGTACTGAAACTAATACATGCTTATGCCCATGGTATAATATATGCAAGTTAAAATGTTTGGCATGAGCCATACAAGAAATTAAATTAGCTTATTCCGAAAATAACTCCAATGACGTAGAGTTATATTCCATCCAACATAAGTGATACAAGTGAATCTAGTAGGAACTAGGAAATAACATCATCTAGTAGGCAATCAACTTGTCCTACTAGGAAATAACATCAACTAGGCAATCAACTTGCTGTGGAAAAGGTGATTAATATGATGAAGAAAACAATACTGACCTTGCAGTGAGGTCCTAAGGGCTCTAGAAACTGCTGCCATGGTGACCTACATAATAGAAAAGAGACAAGTTAAGCACAAAAACTTTCAGAATTTGCATTACAAGTTCAGGACAAGCCTGCATCCTAATCAAGTTAGACCCATACACTTGTCCTTCCATTGTCAATCTATCTGAATGCTAAATCCAGGAAGACATAACGCATGAAGCAACATTCAGATCAGAACAGACAGCTATGTGCTAAATCCAGGAAGACATGATGCATGGAATAAGTGTACCTTCTTTTTGGTCATGATGCTCAGTCTCTCGCATCCTTCCTTCCTAGCTGCAACCAGCAAACACAAAAGAAAACCCATTAGCCACTGGTATATGGAGAGACAGCACCATGGAATAAACATAAAAACTTTACTGCTGGCAGTGTAGTTGATTCTAGAATGTCATACTCCATAACACATATGTATCATAAACATAATTCATGGGTATAACAACTGGTCTTATATTATGTTCGAAAACCTGGAAATAAAAACCATGCACTAAAACAGTCTAGACAACACCATGGAGTGAGACAATATAAGTCCACTTACTAAATCTTCCCAGAAATGACCTGAACAAACTGATTCTTATGACAACATTCTGTTTTGAGAGGGTGCTGCAAACTTTATAGAGGAAGGGTGAGGACAACATATAAGATCATAAGTAACAATTCATAAGTGCAAACATCACACTAACTCAACTAATCACATGGTGACGCAAACCAAAGACCTACTGTACAATTCATAAGTGTGCACGTCATCAAACCCCATCAGAATCTCCTAATTGCAAAAACATAAACTGCCAGTAACCACAGAACATGGATCAAACGATAGCACATCAGAGATCAAAACTTACCAGGGGCATATATTAGAACTAACAGGACATCCAACATGTGAAACTTACCAAATTTTCAGTTCAACACTAGCCCATGTGGTCTATAAACTCAACCTAAAAAGAGAACATCAGCAAAATACTTATCAGCATGGCATATGGTTAGTTATCAGAGAAAGTAAATCAACAGAACCACATGGCATTACATAGGTAGATATTACAATGGATAGTAAAACATGGTGACCATTGCATAACTTAATGCTACTTTGGCTTTCTGACAAAAAAAAGAGATGCTTATACGACATGTCAGTTCAGAAATTATCTAGTACGATGATGCAATTCACCGAATCAGAAAGATATGTAATCTAGGTAACCAAAAAAAAGATGGCAGCTCCTACTTGCCATCTAAACTCTAACATCTGAATTTCTTAACCTTTTGTCGGCCTGCACCAGGGGATCTTAATCAGTTTGCCTATGACCTCAAGTACAGCAATATCTATGGGTTGGAGTATAGCTTAATTGAAAACTGCTAACTGAACTGCGAAACTAAGACAGAAACCTCTGTCAATGGTGTTGATTGCAGAGGCAATGAAGACATTTAAGCGGTTATTCTATTTCATATAGTAAATAAACTAACACTTGATTGCGCTTTTACAGCATGTATATCACAGTTAGGACAGTAAACCGCTTATTGGTTCACTAACATAAGGAGATTCTGACCTTCCAGTATCTGTTCATTTTCATACTCTGTTGCAGATTCATGTCAATGGTGGATAGATTTTTTTTTGTATCACATGAGGTTTACATCGCCTAAGCAAATAGCAGTGGTATACTAATCTACTATAATGGCAAAGGGCATAATGATTGACGTACTAATGAATATGGCAAATAAAATGCTTGGCAAATAGCTATCCATTTTAAGGCAGCTCACTAATTCACTTGCTGGACATGCTAATCACGGCTGAATACTTTCCTAGTCTTTGAAGGAATCGAGGACTAATACCCTAAGATCTGATAGATCTAAGAGGAATGGAAAAACACAACTTCTACAATGCATGATTTGCTAGACCAGAAATATTAAACACCACGAGCTTGAGCTAGGCGTCATAGCGTGCCAGGCCCACGCACCAGGAGGGAAGGGAGGCAGGGGAAAGGGGAGGAGAGGGGGACCTTGCCATGGTCGCGGGGGATCCAGTCTGCCTCGCCGCCGTCTGGCGCCGCTCGGGTCGTTGGGAGGGGATGATATCCTCTGTCGCCGAATCTCGCCCTGCGTCAGGCCGTTCTTTCCATAGACGGGCGCCGGCCGCGGAGCTCGTCGGCGTGGATCTGGTCCGCGGTGGCCGGACCAAGGCCTGCCGCGGCCGGATCAGGCGCCACCCCAACCCCATGGCCGGACACACATGGTCGTAGCGCCATAGGTTCGTCGAGAAGGAGGAGGTGGCGGCGAGGAGCGCCGTGGCTGGAGGCGGAGCACGTGCCGCTGGATCTGGCGCCAGCAAAGGCCGGTCGGCGTGGAAGGCGAGGAGGAGGCGAGTCGCGACCGGAGGGGGAGAGGGGCTCCGGGTGGTGTGCGCCGGTGGAGAGAGTCGCGACTGGAGTGGGAGATGGGGAGAGAGCAGCGGCGGAGGCTAGGTTTGGTGTGGCAGCGCGGTCGGGTTGCGGATGGGAAAATGTCGCCGCTGCCGCCTCTCGAGGAGCCCGGCAGCACGGGCTCTCGAGGTGGGGATGCGGCGGCTACGGAGGAGGGGGAGGGAGGTCGGCCATGGAGAGAGAGGGATTGGCGACGCACGGGTCTGCGAGCAGAGAGAGTCGGGAGTCAGAGGAGGGAAGGGAGGAGGATTCGGCGCGGCGGCTGAGGGGTGCGCACGAGAGGTAGGTGGTGGGAGGGGAGGCAGGGTTATGGTTTCAACGCGGGACCGAGTATTTATTCACGTGGAGTCCGATCTTAACCGTTCATATGATCCGACGGTCTACAACGAGTCTGGGTCAAGTTTGGGCCTTCTGATTTCGATTTTTGGGCTGCATTGAAGTGGTCATGGCCCATGTTTTGCTGCTTAAGATTTTTCTTTTTCTTTTTAAAGCAACATTTGAAGTAACTTGCAAACATAAAATCTAAGATACCCTAATACATTTTTAAATGCAGAATAATACGTATACGTTCTTATGTAGAAGTTTCAAAAAAAATTGAATACATTTGGTATTTTCTATCTTTTAAATAATTTTCTAGATGTTTATTGAAAATAATTCCAAGTTGAACTATATGTACTACCACGAAAATTCAAAAAATTCGTAAAAATTATTTTTAAACTTATATGTTCCATACTACTTCATATCTAGGAGCTAGATGGAAAATTCAATTATCTTCTATGGACAATTCAAACTTCTATCTCCAAATTATCACATAATAATTACAATAATCTTTGAATTTTGTCAGAAAATTCTACAAATTGGAAAAACAGCATGTTTTTGGTCCACCTTCTTGCCATAAAATACTTAAATAGTTTTCAATAAAGTGATAACACATATTGCTCACAAATGGATAGGTCTCTCACATTGTTTCATACAACACTAAGTTAAACTTTGAGATTTCAACACCTCGTAACATGTTCCAACTCGTATGCACCTCAAGTTTGCACACTATCTTATTTCGACTATAACATTTGCAAATACCAAGTGACATTAGCAACTCATATGAAAAAACATGTTTTTTCTATTTTATACTTTGGTGAAAAAGACAAGGTATATAACGAATTCTATAAAATAGTGGTTTACTTGCAAGTAAATGTCATCAAATGATAGATTGTGATTCTAGAAAGAATAAAAAAAGAATCGTCAAATTTGGAGTTCATTTGAGGGAATAAAACCATTTACAAAATTTAATTGTTGATTAAAAAGAGAAATATGAAACGGGACAGGAACTCAGCGCGCCACATGGTCCACGGTGAAGCAACTCAACCATCCCAATGCTGCCACGTGGTAATGCATCTTCCTCCGAAGAAATAGGTCTTGGGTTCGATTCTTGATCTGCCTTCTGTTTTTGCGTGAGGGATTAAATTTCTGGTGTTTTTGTCTTCAATTTTTAACAGAATGAAACAATGGATTTAAATGACAAACAAATATATAAAATAAGAGCTGGCCTGTTGGTTGACGCGCTTCTCTTTTGCTTGGTCGTGCGGGGTTCGAATCCTTTGTGTTGCATGTTTTTGGGTGACCTTTTTTATCTGTACGTCCACAAGAAAATTATTATATAATGATTAATTTCTTATTGCGACACAAGAAGAGGAGGTGCCTGGCGGTAAGGCGCACGCTTCACTTCCTCAAGGTCTCTGGTTCGAGTCTTTGCTCCACCATTTTTTTGCACAGCGCCTTTAAAATCCAACCGCGAGTCTTTTGCTCCACCATTTTTTTCACAGCGCCTTTAAAATCCAACCGCGACGACGTGACACGGGGGTTGGTGACGTGGCTGTGGCGGCCGGCAACATGGCGGAGGGGGCCGGATGACCCGGCCGCGGGGGCTTGGTGACGGTCGACGACGTGGCGGAAGGGGCCGCAGGTCACCTGGTCGGGGCTAATCTGTATATAAAAGAAAACTTTCAAAGTCCACCACACCTAAACTTGTATCTTGTATCTCAGTGGTAACACCTTCGTCTCTTTACCGTCAGGTTGCAGGTTCGAGTGCCGTCTCCACCTCTCTTTTTTTAGTTTTTTATTTGATTCTATGGTTGCAACGTATAGAAATCAATACCGTTATAAAACTAACAAAACAATAAGTTGCTAAATTGGATCCAGACCTTCAGCTACAGTTTTTACCTTCTTTTTTACAACATACGCGACAAATTATTGTATAAATCCACTTATACTCAGCCCAAGCACAAACTCAGGAGTAGCGCAGTGGTTACGCCCGCGTTTCCCTTCGTCCAGGTCTCTGGTTCAAACCGTGAAAACCACACATTTTTTGCGCCGCGCCTTTAAAATGCGACGGTGGCCGAGTGGCCGGTGAGCTGGTTGTTTTTTCATCAAATACATGATTTACTATATAAATAAATTTTGTTACTAAAGACTATCACTACCAAATGCATGGTGTAGTAGTAGAGCATTTTATTGTTGGGTCTCAAGACTAGGGTTCAAAACCCTATAATACAAAATTTTTAATTTTTTATATATAGGAATATGTCAAATTTTAATTTATGTTCGTGACGGATTTGTATAACCGTTACAGTGTTTGGGCTGAACTGGGCCGAATCGTGACGGAATTGATAAACCGTCGCGGTTTTATGGGCTTAAAGCCAAATGCTAACGTTTCTGAAACCGTTGCCAATAATCCGTCACGGTTTTCTGGGTTTATTTGGGCTTAGAGCAAAATGCTAACGTTTTCTGAAACCGTCGCCAGGATTCCGTCACAGATTAAATGTTGTGTTGTAGTGTTTCTAGTGAATTGTATTCATATTTATGGCTATAAATAAATTTGTTAAAAAACTACATCTGAAAACGGATCTAATGATATATATTTCATATTATAAATATTTATATATTTTTATTTATAATTGGTCAAACTTAAGATTCTGGAATTTTTCGGGAAGCGAGAAGTGCATTCTTTCTGGGACGAAGGGAGTAGAGTCTTTGAAGAGGAGCTCGAAGCGAAAAGATGGAGCAAAAATAGAATCATGTTCAACTTTTCAAAGCTCTACTTGGTGGAACATATATAGAAAGCTTATTGGGGCCAATTCGTGTGTAAATTCTAGTATCAAGAATGGGAGGTAGTGGGACTGTGGGAGTGGCAGTGATGGGATTGTGCGATGCATGCCATGCCCATTTCTTCATGTTTAATTTTGATTGTTTGACGCATTGGGACCATTTACCATATTCGATTTATTTCGAATTATTATTATGGATCTGAAAATTATGGTTTCGAAATTATACTGAATTATTTGTCGTAGAATCATAAAGTTTTTTATTATTGTTGAAAATAGAGTGTATTTAATTATATGTACATGTACATGGATAGGGACTGCTAAAGCATCCCACACAATAGTACTGAAACTGGTATATCCGCTAATAACCAACCACTGGAGTTCGCTTTGGGATCCAGTAGAATACACACAATGATTCACAAACTTGCCTGCACAGAAGATTGAACTGCAGGCATAAGGATCTCATCCTTGGCGGCTACCATCGGGCTGGACTTTAGACTTGCTGCTGTACCAGTACACGCCGTCGCGGCGGCGATCGGGCTCCACGAACAAACACTCCTTGGCAGCACGCCACGCCGCTTGCAGGATTGGAGTGTCGTCGAACTGGTAGTACTCGCCGAGCACCGGCCGGATCGCCCTTGTGGCTTCCTTGGCGTGGTAGTGCGGCATGGACGGGAAGAGGTGGTGCACGACGTGCGTGTCGGCGATGTCGTGGAACGCGCTGTTGAGGAACGCGCCGTAGTCCCGGTCCACCGTGGCGAGCGCGCCCCGGAGCCAGTCCCACTCCCTGGAGTCGTACCGTGGCACCACCGGGTCCGTGTGGTGCAGGAACGTGACGAGCACGAGCCACCCGTTGACCACGAGCAGCGGCGCCCCGTACACGCGCGCCACCGCCCAGAACCCTGCCGCCTCGGAGATGCGGTACAACACGAGGGAGAACGCCAGGACGCCGGCGTCGGAGGCGACGACCTGCGCGCGCTCCCGGCTCGTGGAGAAGATGGGCGAGTAGGGGTCGTAGTGGTTGGCGAGGCGCGGGTACGGCCTTCCCGTGATGTTGCAGCAGAGGTAGAGCGGGAAGCCGGTGAGGAGCACGAGGAGAAGGACGGCGAGGCGGACGGGCGCGGCGGCGTGGAGCGCGGCCGCGTACCACGGCAGCTCGGACGCGCGCCACGGCACGAACACCTCGTCGCGGTCGAGGGACGCCGAGTTGGCGTGGTGCCTGCGGTGGCTGTGCTTCCACGAGAAGTAGGGCACGAGGAGCGCCGTGTGGAGCGCGAACCCCACGGCGTCGTCCAGGAGCGCGTGCTCCGAGAAGGCGTGGTGGCCGCACTCGTGCGCCAGCACCCACACGCTGTTCAGCGCGCAACCCTGCGCCGCCCAGTACAGCGGCCACGCGGCGAGGCCGGCGGCAGCGGGGAGGGACGGGATCACGCGGAGCGCCAAGTGGAAGAGCGCGGCCACGGCGGCGAGGTCGCGGAGGAGGTAGGAGGCGGAACGGAGCGCGGAGCGGCGGAAGCAGTGAGGCGGGACGGCGCGCTTGATGTCGGCCAGCGTGAACGGCGGCTTGTCCGCGAGGGACCGTTTCGGCGCGGTTGCGTCGGCGGTGGTCATCTCGCCGCCGGCCGCCGTGGTCTGGCCGCCATGATTGGCAAGCGCTGGTTGCTGCATAGCTGCTGGGAGAACAATAATCGCACAGTCGTCGCAATCAGGAATCAGCTAGCGGAACTGGAAAAGATAGATGATTCTGAAGCGATAAAACCTCAAGTATTTATAGGCCCGCACGATTATGCATCTTCATTCGGCGAAATCCACGCTTTTGTCTCCTACTAGTCGTACACCCTCTTACTGTCCGCCTGCTCGATGATGGCGCAGGACGTCACTTTCCCTATGCTAATCTCGCAATCTCGGTGGTAATTTCTCTGCAGCATTGCTGCAATATAATTGGGACGCCACGTAGCCCCCGCCTCTCGATCCCAGCGATTTTATCTGATTATTCACCTTCTGATCAGCACGCTTCTGATCTCTTTCAGCTTCATCGAGCCGGCCTCTCCTCCCCTTACTGTGCATCGATCAAACCGACCTGTCCAAAAACAGAACGAGTCTGGCGCCCAGGCCGCTTTCGTCAATTGCGCCATCATCTCCTTCCGTTCTCGACGAGAACGAAATTTGCCGCCGTTGCTTTGTCGATGGAACCGCAGTGAAAACGAAATCCGCTGCCGTCATGTAGCGGTAACTAAACAAAAATTAATTAACAACACCAGCTCAACTAAGATTTGGTCACATATGGTAGTACAATAGTAGTACAATAGTTTAATTTGACACGCACTGACGCACGTACAGTCCAAAGCTAGGCATGAGCAAAGTCATGGACAGATGATTGAGTTGCATTGACCAAAACGCTGGTGGCAGTGGGCTCTAATGATCAGTCCAACATGTTTGATTCGTATTTTTTTTCTATACGCCTTAATGTGTGTCCATGGCACCGCTTGAAAATATGAATTTAAATCTAAACCATTTAATTGCATATTATATAAAGGATCTGTCTCCGTATGAAATGACTGAAAATCAGATATCCATCAATCATGAATAATAACCTTTAAATCTTAATCCGATGGCTTAGATTCTTTCCTTCTCTCTTTCTTCTACCTCCCTTGCTTCCTCGCAACGCTGGACGCCCGAGAAAGACGAGTTGACAGCCTCGATGATCTCCATGGTGACTCGGAGATTACCTACTGGATGAGTTGATGATTGCCTTCGTGACATCCTCATCATTGTCGCAGCACAGCCAGCCTTTGGGGGGCCAGCATCGTGATATCCTCTATGTTGACGAACACACTGGTGGCAGCGACCTCTGACTTGATAACGAGTCCAACATGGCAACATGTTTGATTCAGTATTTTCTATTTTTTAACAAACCTGCATGTGTTCCCAACCCAGTAACTATCTCTAGGGCTCGGTACCCCAAACCAGTAACCATCTCTAGAGGTCAACACCCCATCAAAATGTCGTCACAAATACTAGATCATCACCCGAGATCTAGTTACCACTCTCATTTGTAGATGTGAGGACTCCCACCCTCCACATCTCATCGGTCTCAGCCGGGAACACTCATAAAAGGGGAGAAAAGCAGCACAAGATAAGTCTAGTCAAAAGTAACGGTAGTGTGTAATACTGTCCATAGCTAGCGGACAAGGACTACAGCTATAGCTTTATAACTCTGCAGAGGTTGTACAACTATATCCATACAAGTGCATACAGGAGGTACGCAGCCACCCTGAACAACGCCTATAGCCGAAGCCCTAGCGTGTGTTGACGCATGTTAGTGCCATGCTTTTAATCTTATCCTAACTCACCATTTCGCACCTGAAATAACCCCATATTCACATATGTGTTGTATTTTGGACTATATTACAAAATGGGTAAATTCCCTCAATGCCATAAAAATTAACCTCACTTCCCTCGATGCCATAAAATTTTGCAAAGTTCTCTCAGTGCCACGAAATTTCTATCTTATACCTTCAGTGCCATTCCGTCCAGGGTTCCGTCAGTTTGTAGTTAACCCATGTGAGAAAATACATTTTTGCCCTTCAAACCCAAGGACAAACAAGGACTTTACCCCCATAATGTTACACATTATAGCGTTGAACATGGTGTAGAATCCTCCGAAGTAGATGTAGACCGACGGGGAAGATGATCCGCGGAGGAGAAACCCTATGCCGGGGCAGCTAGGGGCTGTTCCTCCTTCTCTCGAGCTCCGCTTTGCTTCCTCCCTTGTATATCCAATCTCCTTCTTGTTATTGATCTTGTGATGGCGTCGAAGGGACCTTGCTAGGGTTCCGGGGTCGCTTCTCTCTCCGAATGGCGGCTCCTTGTCTCTGTTGATTCTCTGGAATGGAATGATGTGAACGAGATGCCTTAGGAGGCGTACAAGGGGTTGTATTTATACCCTTGGGGAGCCTTGGGGCGTGATCTACCTTTTCCTACCATGAGATCCTTGCTTAGGAGTTAAGCAAACTTGATTTCCATAAGATCTGTCTCGTCTAGATTTTTCTGTTACGCGGCCCTTCCTTCCCGAGGGTATATCTCCCACGTCCGGACTCCAAACAGGGCAAATTCAGAGTTTAAATTGTGTAGCACAAAATTATGTCCAACTTTGGTACTCATGACTTGCCTTGGAAACAAAGTTAAGATCCCAAAACTGCTTCGCAATATAATGTCTGATTCCAGACTTCTCTGCGTAGCATGCATTTCGGGGGTCATATCTCCTAGCTTCATATTCCAAATTATGAGTTCCATAGGTCCAAATCAAAGCCCTCGATGATGGCTACAATTTTGGTATTCAACGTTTTGACATTAGAGGCCCTTTAGGTCTTCGAATCTGTACCGGAAGATCATGTTGTCCTGCGCTGCTCGAATATCTTTGAGGTTGACTTGATCTCGTGGATAATTTTCCAAATCTCCAATTCTTTCTTGCTTAAGTCTCCCAAGCCCAAGGTTCATTGAATGTGGACTCTAGGACCATGAGTTGAGCTATGAAAGCCCACATGATCCATTAGTAGGTCGGTTAGGCTTCATCCGCCAGGCTTGATTCATCAGGGCTCGTAGTTGCTCTTAGGCTTTGAATATAAATGGCCCAAATTGGGTCATTTTCCTAAAAAATACAATATTCTCCAAAATACAACACACATGTGGAAATGGGGTTATTTTCACGTGCCAAGTGGAGGGTTAGTATAATGATTAGTCCAAAAACTCTACTTGAATGACACTAAAAAGGTTTAATTTACGATCGCCAACAGTCGGCCGACCCTGAGGCGGTGGCTCAGCGGCCTGGCCCCATTGCTCCGCGCTGACCAGTCCTTCCCACAAGCATCAGGCTGGCCGCTGGAGGTAGGAGCCGAGCAGAGGAGCTTCGAGGTGGCACGATGCGGGACGATGCGGGGCGCGGTGGGCGGCATCGGGACGGCCATGCACTGGCGCGGGGCGCAGTGTGGCTCGAGGACGGTCGGGTGCGGGCGGCTGGGCGGTGTCAAGCATGTCGCGACACGGGGGATGGTGTGGCTCGGGGAACGCCGGGTAGCGGGCAAGGGTGCTGGGGCGTGGCGTGTCTTAGCCGAGGAGGGGCAACCGGGAGGAGCTTTATCGGCCCTCGTTGGGTGGGACTGGCAGAGGAGAGGGATGAACATGACATGTAGCACCGATGGAATTTACCCTTACAAAATGGTAGGAAATACGAAGAAACAACCAAATTATGTGTGGGCTTAATTTGGACATCGACTTTGGACAACACAAGAAGTCTACACAAGAAAGACGAGGGCCAACTGAGCCAAAATAAAGGGTAGGCCCATTGACTAAGGACCCATAGGTCGATCGGCCTGGCCCAAGCCAATGTCCAAACACATCCACATTCAACGAACCATCATTCCAGATGACTTAGAGGCGAAGTATATGGCGACTTGGCAAGTCAATCCCATGGTCAAGCTGAAGGAACCTCAAGTGTGGCAGAACCGCTCAATTAATCTGGCTTAAGTGCGGTAACCTTTCATTGGTCATCACGCAATTAAAACGGAGTAAGATGACAGTATGTCGGGTCAAGCCCGATGCAACCACTAACCGTTATCTCGATCAAAACCAATATGCAAGCACCCACTTGAAAGCGAGTTCTAGAGATTAGAACGAGAATCCAAAATTGATTAACACAAGTCCCACATGAGGTACTTTATTACAAACCAAGTTCATAACTAAAATAAAACGTTCTCAGAGTACTACGTAATGCAGCGAAATTTTGAAATACGATAACTTATTCAAAACGTAACACCATGTGAAGCCTTCACGATGTTACTCAACATCAGCAGTGTCCCATCGATAGTCCAACCAGGAGGAAGAGTGGTTGGCCAAGTGAAACCGGCTACCATTTCCTCGAGGGAACTCCCTAAAAACAATCAATAAAGCAAGACTGAGTATACTAATACTTAGCAAGACTTACCCGACGGGTGAAAACTACATCACCGACTCCTAGACATGAGGCCTTTGGCTTGTGGGTTTGTTTTGCAAAAAGCCACTAAGAGTAGATCCATAATTTCAATATTTTAGCATCAAGTTTTAGTTCGAGTTAACCATTCTAGGTAAGCAAACCTAATCTAACCAAGCAAGTTGGGCAAGCAATTAAGCATGCATCAAGTTTATCATCGTCATGTTTCACTTTCATTACTCAGTGCGACAAGAGGTCAAGTAGTCTCATTAGCTGCGAGAAACAGACAGTTCGAACCGATTTTTATAACCTTGCAAGGTGAAACTAAACACACGGAAAAACACCAACCACAAAGGTCGACGCTAACCAGGCCGTTCCCATGTCTTCCTGGTTTGTTAATCCGAGCCCACTCCCCTTGGACACAAGGCCTATCCGGCAGTGCCGGCCGGACTCGGTCCTGAGCCACATGTTATAAGCATGGGGATAAATCCCAAAGAGAGTGGGGCGAGGCCACGCTCCATTCTAAATAGGTACTAAACTTACTGGTCTCATGTCCCAAACAAGTTCTTAATGCTTTCAAACAGTTGACCATCATCGCCGTCACATTTCGACCTTAGCAACTTTTTCATAAACGGACAGGGCATCTACATAACCAAAATCCCCGTCCGTCATCCTTGTGATTCCAACATAAGTAAAGCATGTGATTCCTATAATCTCGCGAGTGACAGGAAATCACTCGACTTTTACCGAGTACTTATATCATGGCTACTATCGACCTATCATACCAGTATTGCAAAGCATAGGTACCTAGGATCATGCAACTAAGGTTTCAATCTTGAAACGTAAATGCACAATCATATGTAACAAACATAGTTGTATAATTTAGAAACATAGGTTATGCTCCGGGGCTTGCCTTAATCCTAAGCTAGGTTAGTATTGGCTCTTCCGAACTTAGTTTGGGTGTTGACTTGCTTGCGACGACGTTCAGTTTCTTCTCGGGCTGACCTTCTCCTTGCGTCGAGATCGGCTCGTAGCTTCCGCCGGCGAGAGTCATTCCTATATGGGATGCAATGTATAAGGAAATGATCTTACATCGAGCATTGAGTTAAACACGACAAGTCGGGGGTGTATTGCTCGGTCACATTCGCCTAGACAACTTTGTCTAACCTTCCTTTTCTTTAATTAAGAATTTAGTTACTCATTAAAGTACTTGGGTGTGTTTTGATGGTGATTGTGTGTGATCTAAGATTATTACTCTGGCTCTTCTTCATTAAGCAAGTGATGCTGATGGGGTGATTTAAACAATTTTACTTTAGCTTCGAAAGACAAGTTTCTTTTTAACAACTATTTAAGCTTGGAACTTAGATAATAAATTTTGGAAGTTTGGTATGTGATCTGGGTTGAACAAAATTACAGCGTGTTCTTGATATCATATATTTATTGACCAAAAAGCAGATCAAAAACTTGTATACAACTTCCATGAAAAATCATTCAAGTTCAGCACACTAGTATAAAGATTAAATCCTAGTAAATCACACTAGCATCAATTGTCCTTAGAAAACTACCAGAGCCTACACTAGTCTAAACTAGTTCACATGCGAAAGGATAGCTTAAAAGGATTAAAAGATCTTCCTGTTCTAATTAACTTGTTATAAACTACTAGCATTGAAAAGAGCAAGTTAGCCATGTCAAACTAAACTTATCTATTTACCAGAGATACATCAAACAACTACTAAGCCACTGCAAAAAGATCGGATTCATGCGCTGAGTAGATTAATTTAAACAATTCATAGATCAATTGTTGTGCGGAGATACAAATTAATTCATAACTCAAATTTTAGAGTAGATCTTGGTGCCATCTTTTCCAGAAAGCTTAACATTACTAGGAGAATAATATATCCAAAAATTAGCACAAACAAAGACGTAGATTTCAAATTATGCCCAAATTGATTTATGGACAGATATGAACCTAGTTTGAAAACTAAGCTCAAAACTCCTATACATGCTTTCTATAACAGGAGCATCTCACTATCCTGTTAGAAGCGCAGTGTCAAATTAGCTATGGAAAGACAAGTTTGCCCATGTAGATTTATCCCTACTTTATGATTGCATTGTCATTTTACCCCTGTTTTGGCATCAAACATTTGAACAACATTTTTACATTTAAAAGAGATTTTTTCTCAACTAAACTCAGTAAAATTTACGTACATTTCAAAGCTGAGCAAACTTGGACATATTTTGTCAAAGTTTTGTCTATTTCAATTATTATGAAGTTTTTTCCTTTTATTTTTTTCCCTAATCTGGCTCGATCAACATAGTTCATAAAGGACAAATGATGTCTTCATTTAGAAAAAAAAAGGAAGGGTAAAATCAAAATGTTAAAAATGAAGGCAAAATCACGACTAGACTTCGCAGCAAGGGTAAGATCACCAAGCCCCCGCACCTATCTTCTCCTTCCTATTTCTGAGACTGCACTTCTCTCTTATGGAGATAGAGCTAGGAATGTATATTAATGAGATTGTAGGGCTACTTATTCAATTTCTTTGGTTTAACTGCCTATGTTATTTTCTTCAGATAAGTGAGTGGGAGATGATGAGACTCGCCAAGGTTTCTCTTAGACCATTAAATATGAAACAAGATAACTTTTACCATTGAACTATGAAAACTAGAAAAGCTTATCCCTCCAGTTGGTTTCCAAAGTGGTTCTGCCTATATTTTAAAAGTAATAAAAATATTGGCAAACATTTCTAACTTTGACCAACGATATAGCTCCTAATAGTTGGTGCCATCCATTCTATATATAATTGTTGGGAAAAGCTAAACGATGCTCGAGTGTTTCCAGCATCTCCAGCATTCGATTTTTGATTCGCCTAGTAGTGCACCTCCAACGTCTCCTCCAACTCCGGTGCCTCTTTGGCGGGCGGCGGCGGCTCTCCAATGAAGGTTATGGTTTCAGGGTTGTCCTATATTTGCTACTCCACGTCACAACTCCAGTTAGAGTTGTCTATATGTGATGTTTGGCTAGGAGGGAGCTATAGCTCCAGAAAAATATGATTTTGAGGGTGGATTGACATTCTTGCCCTTAGTTGGATTAATATACATCTAGCAATTAGTTCTTATCTTAGCAAGTTTTGATTTCAAATCTTGAGTTTCTTCAACTTTTCTTTTAGTGTGTTTAATTTCTGAATGTATTATTATTTTTATTTAATGGAACTTCGTCGCCGTCCCCTTCCTGTCCAACTGACACCCATCTGCTTTCTCTCTATAATAAAGAACACCTCCGATCTCGCTCTCATCACTGCAGAAGTTCAGATCAAGCTCTATTTCCTCACCCTGTCGCATCGAACTCCCTCCTAACTGCAAATCGATGGGACCTAAAGGGTTTATTTGGTTCATTTTGCAAAAAAAAAAAGTTCACCCATCACTTTGAATTTTTTGACACTATGCATGGAGTATTAAATGTAGAAAAAAACTAATTATACAGATGGAGTATAATTTGCG
This sequence comes from Urochloa ruziziensis, assembly GCA_015476505.1. Classification (NCBI taxonomy): domain Eukaryota; kingdom Viridiplantae; phylum Streptophyta; class Magnoliopsida; order Poales; family Poaceae; genus Urochloa; species Urochloa ruziziensis. The sequence goes on from CM027126.1 coordinate 51,127,298, forward strand.
AGATGAAACTAATGAGACTATTTAATCCATAATTTTCAACAACGATGCTACCGTAAAAATCCGCTAATCATGTGTTAGTTATTCTAATTGGATTCGTCTCGCGGTTTACAGCGAGTTTTGTTATTAGTTTTATTATTAGTCTACGATTTATTTAATACTCTAAATGGTAAGATTCTTTTCGATGCGACACAACAAAAATAATTCACTTTAGGCGGTGTTTAGATGCATTATGTAATTTTTTTGAAATGGAATATTTTCACTTTTGAAGTATAAACATAGAATAATCACAAAACCAATTACAGATTCCGCCCGTGAATTGCTAGACGAATCTATTAAGACTAATTAATCCATCGTCAGCACATGTTTATAGCATTATTGTAACAATTTATTGTCTAATCATGGTCAAATTAGGCTCATTAGATTCGTCTCGCGATTTACGGACCATCTGTGTAATGCGATTTATTTTTCAACTATATTTAATATGCGATGCATGTTTCAAACATTTATTTTCACTTTTAAATCTAAACACCCCCCTCAGCAGATTTCTTCCTCCCAGTCCAACCTAAGCCACCTCTCTGCCCAGTGCCCACTAGTGCTTTCTACAAGGCCACCATATTCGATGCAGTTTACAAATGAAAGATCCGATGGCAGGACAGTATGGTCAATTCCCAAAGGCATTCATTTAAAATAAGGTAACTTTACTCCATGGCCTTAGCACATACAACCCTCTACCCTTTCATTATGCTTGGTCACCTATTACAATTCGGCTTTGAACACATCACAGTATCACAGACATGTGTAATCAGTTGCCTAGTTCAAACATCAACCTTAACCTACAGTCAGGCACGGAGCCAGCGGTGGGGCGGGTGGGGCTCCAGCCCCCCCTACCGCTGCGGTTTCAAAGGAAACCCGTTTAATTCTCTATCCAATTTCAGAGAAAATATGTACACCAGGAGGGACTAAAGTTTATTAGACCAGCAATCCAACAAGATAGAAGCATAAAGCCTAACTATTACTTTTATTCAGCCCCTCCTAATTTTTTTCCTGGCTTCGTCCCTGCCTACAGTACCCGCAAAAAAAAAAAACCTTAACCTACAGTAGTAAGAAAGATAGGAAGGGACCTGTCAGGAAGTTACCCTGTCAAGTAACTGCCAAAGTCAGAGGTAAATATCCTTGGATGTTGAACAATTCCATTTTCATCGGAAGGCAATTTGATCGTAGAAGAAAGCCTTCCGGTAAGCCTGTCAAGGCTGAGCTGATAGAATCCTGTGGGTTGCAATTCCAGCCTGGCCATGCTTGTACTCGTAGTCAGTAACAGAGAGGTAGATGACACCATCAGGCCGTGTGCAAATGACAGGAAAACTGGGCATCAGTGGCTGCAGCTTCAGGTCGTCCTTGTAGATTGGGTCGTTCCAGAGATCTCGGATGCAGAAGGATGCCGCGTCCTCCTCCCACTCCCAACTGTCCATGCTGAGCGCGTTCTTGAGAGTCCATGTTGTGAGCACCACCTTGTCGACAGGGCCGTCTTCGCTGTAGCCAACCATGGAGACGAATTTGAAGGTGTCCCCGTTGCCCATGGGGCACATGGAGCGGTATTTCTCCGGCTGCCCCCGCAGCGTGCCAGGTTGTTTCACGTCACATTTTGGGGGCAACGGGATGAAGTGGAAGACAGGACAAGCATCTTTGATGTTGGTGGCGAGCCTGTCGATGCGATTGCAGACCAAGACCCCATTGAGGAGATCCACCCAGCAGAGTGCGGTTCCTGCAGCGGGGAAGACCATATCCGCACGGAAGTAGGAGTCTTGATCGGCGGCGGGGAGAGGGAGCGTCACCTCCTTCTCGATCCAGCGGCCGGCGAGCAGGGCCGGAGCCGGGCGACCACCACATGAAAAGGGTGGCTGCCTTGTGCGGAGAAGAGGGGTCGTCGTCGTCGCGCTTGCGCAGGAGGAGCTCAGCCAGGACGTAGCAGCCGTTGCGTGTGACGTTGAGGACAGCGACCCCGCCCCCAATGTTGCAGTGGGACCAGAAGTTGACGCGGCCGCACGACAGTGGCGGGGCGATGGCGACCGAGTTGGCCCAGGCATTGTAGACGAGGTAAAAGCCCGGCTGAGGGAGGCAGGGGCGGTAGGTGCCGACGTAGAGGACGAGGAGGAATTGGTCGCAGCCGGTGATGAATGCGGGGGAGGGTCGGGTCCGTAGGTGATGCCCGGGTGGCCAGGAGATCCCAAGGGCCAAGGAAGAGACGCCGGGGGCATCGGCCATAGTCACGAAGTTCCCGGGTCGACGGGATCGAGGAACGGGAACGCGGAACGTGGTACGTTAGTTTTGGAAGACATGGAACGAGTAGGGTATACCGCTTTGGAACGCTACATCCGGGTCGAGGATCGCGTTCCTGAAAAAATGGGTCGACGTTCCGGGAAAAAGAAGGGTGCGGACTCTATGATGGTTTAATTCCCTGCTTTACGTTGCCCATTTAATAGAAGTAAATGATGTTTGTGGCCCACCATGTGTTAATTCCCTGTTTTGCTCTTCGTGTTCCTGGGAAACCTCTTCGTGTTCATGGGCCTGGCGGCCTTCCCTGCGTGCAGCCTGTTTACGAACCAACGTGCGAGTGAACGGTTCACGTTCCGTTGGCATTGGAGACCACGATCCAAGCGACGATCCGCCCATGATCCACGCTGCGTTCCGCTATGATCCCGTTCCTCGAATCGGGACGAAGTTCCGGGAACGCAGAACGTGGCTTCGTTCCGCGATCCGTGTGACTAAGGCATCGGCTAGCTGAGCGAGATGAAGGTCGATGCCGTCCAGCACCTCGGTGTAGTAGGCAGCGTCGTCCTCGGCGCCGCTGAAGGAAACCGGCTCCCCTGCGCAAGGCGCCAGGGCTGGAGCGCCGGGACGCCTTGAGCTTGCTCAGGGACGCTAGCGCCGGGGCCTCGACCTCGGCCCGGTACCGCGTGCGCAATGCTTGGATGGCCGCCTCCCTCTTCTCCTCCGCCTCTTCTCGGGTTGGGCACTCGAGGAAGTCGTCGTGGAGGACGCACTCGATGAGGGGACCGAGCTGCCACGCCCCCTGATTGTTTGATGACAACTTCTAGTTCATCGACGACACGCACGTAGCGGTCGACCAGCAGCGTGCTTGCACGCCTGCCTTGGATTCAGCATGAGTTCGGCTGGTTAGGGCTGTTGGATTGGATTCTGCTCGGTGGCAAAAGCTAGGGAAGACGCAATTGATTGCAGCTAGGGAAAGGGAAGACGAGAAGGGAAAGGGAGTAGCACAAAAGAAGGGAAGGCAACCGGCTAGCCAGCTGAACAGAGTCGGAGTAGTCAAGGTCGAGGTGGAGTCGGAGTCAGGGTCGAGGTGGGAGTCGTCCCCTCGTGCGTGGCTAGCTGGCCCGTTCAATTTGAGCCCAGATTTCAGCCCTGCCCCCAGTTTTAGTTACAAAAATTATTATAAAAAGAAACTGACCAGAAACAAAAAACCGTCCAACTACAAAGACCAAAATTGTTACGCAGCGCGACTCCGGGCAAACGGGTGACATGGCGTGCACGTCCACTCATTCCTGCCGCTCTCGTCTTCCTCCGCCCGCACACGCCACTCGTCTTCCTCTTTGTGTCGCGCGCCGCCGCCGCCGGTCGGGTTAGGGTTTCGGGGTTAAGGTTAGGGCTAGGGGTTGCTGGTGTTACATGTTTTCCGAATGTACAGGAGGGGGGGAGGAGGTCGTCGGACCGACGGTGGTGGCAGTCGAGACGGCGACGAGGCGAGGCGGCGAGAGATGGCGGTCGGGCAGGGTAGGCGGTAGGGGAGGTCCTGGGGGCATCGGCGGCGAGCTCCATCGGAGAGGTTAGGGAGGGCAGTGGTGGAGGGCGGCTTGGCGCGATAGCGCCCGAGCCGGAGGAGGTGGCGCCCGGGGGGGGGGGGGTACGGGGGAGCTCGACCGAAGAAGCTAGCAAAGGGCGGTGGTGGAGGGTGGCGGCGGAGGCGCGGGTCACGCCGGAGCCGGGGGAGATGGAGGTGGAGGCGGGCAGGGGAGCTCCATTGGAGAGGTTAGGGAGGGCGGCGTGAAGGCGGTCGGAGGCCGCCGGAGATGGGGGGTGACGTTGGTGGCAGGGGCGTGGAGGTCGGCCGGATTAGAAAGGCCGAGATTGCGGGCAGAGGGTGGGAGGTGGGCAAGCGGCGGGGGAGGCGTGGGAGGAGGAAGACGAGGGAAGCGCGACCTCATTCGCCGCCACACACTCCCGGCGAACGAGCGCCGAGCAACACCCCCATACAAAGACTAAGGGCATGTTAGGAAACCACTTGCTTAATTATAGTGCTAAACTTTAGTACCTTTGGTATTTTGATAGCACTAAACTTTAGCAAAAAAAAGATGAACAAAAGACCTCCATACCCCTTGTCTGTCTTCCTCTCTTCTCTCCTTGTCTCAAACTTGCATCCCAACAATTCTCAGTTAAATCTTACTACTTGGCTTTGATCCATACACTACTAGAGAAACCATTAATCGCATCAGCTCATTCGTGTCAGGTTTAAAATTAAGCCGCTTTGAATGACTAGTCATTCACACTGGCTCTAAATTGAGCCGCTTTTATTGTTGTATTATAAATAAATTGTCATCACTTTATTGTATGTCATAATAATGTATTCACACATTTAATATTCAATAAATAAATATATGTATTCTTCGTATTCGATAAGAATTTATATCCAAATTCTTCGTTCTATATATAGATTTCTACGGGAGTGGATCTGATGGAGGAAGAATTTTGCCTTGTGGATAGTTGAACCACAAATTCTATATTAAGAACGTACCCAGTGACGTAGACTTTCGCACTATGCGGGGTCTGGGGGCAGATTGTTTAGCGCACAACCTTTCCTACACATAAATGTGCAGAGAGGCTGGGTCTTGAACCCTGGACCTTCCGGTCACAGGCGGTGAAGCTCTACCACTGCACCAAAGGCCACGCCCTAAAATATTTTCAAACCCTTACCCAAAGAAAAGTAAATGTTTTGACAATTGCTGGACGCGATGTTATGATAGTAGGTTTTGATCGTGCCACTATCATACTCCCTATGGGTACTCAGATTACAATCAACAATCAAGAATGCACTTTTGTATCCCGATTCTACTCCTACCCTATTGAGCTATAGAGATATCCATCAAAATGGTTTCGACGCTGAAACTTATAATAATAATGACAATAAAGTGGAGTACCTTCTCTTGACAAAAAAAAACAACGGATGTGGCAAACAAATTCTTGAAAGAATTTCTTCTTTAACATCTGGATTGTACTACACATACATCAAACTCATACCACACGTTGCATATAAGGTACTTTTTTCAGAGTGTTAACGCATTTCACACTTGGCATTGTTGGCGTTTACTAACGTCACTATCGGATATTGGTTATCCCCGATAGTGTCACCAGAAAGCCTGATGACAAAGATAACGATTATGAAAATAATCCGCAAGCGCACGGATTGTCGTCGAAGCTTTTCCCTTAAAATAGTATTCCAGGGTATCAAATCCAAAGGGAACATGTGTGCACGCTACTCGCACTAGAGGATCCAAGGTTCACGACTACCATAAGAGATATAGCAACGGGGAAGATAGTTAAGCTCTTGTTTTTCACTCGTTTCGGGCACTGGCTTACCCTTGCTTCCACAAGCGACTCCAGCTAACAGCTCTACGACTTATCCAAACGTGGGGGATTGGACCGTACTATCAGATACTGTCACTACCAGTGGACTACACCTACTAAGTCGTGAGATAAGATGCACAAACGACGCACAATCTATGACTCAGGCACCATGCCTACGCCACTGATCACTACTGGTACTTACTGCACTTTCTGACACACAGCAGTTTTCTAGCACCCTATATAAATGAAATGACGAACCCGCGAGTGAGAACTCAAACTGCTTCCTACTTACAAACTGAATCAAAGAAGATCAAAGACACTTACATTACACTTACTTGATAAGAACACGAAGCATCCAAAGGAATACATGATGAACTAGTTCAAGTGTTGATGATGAATATGATCAACACTCTCACCACTAACTCACTTTCTTCCTCTTTTTTACACTCTACCCCTCTTCTAATCTAAGATATAACTCATGTCTCTCCCCATGCTGGAGTAGAGAGCACGAGGGAAGTGAGAGCTCTTGGGGGAATGATAAGAGAAGTGAGATTACTCATTTAGGACCCCCTCCTCTAGTATTTATAGGCCGTAGAGGTCGGTAACTGGCGGCATCCACCAGAGAATATTCCTTGTAACCATCATTGGAGTGGACACGTGGCTACTAGAGACGAGGGGAGCCAACAGGGGTTCGGCCCACCCATTATGGGCCCCACTCATAACCGCCTTTCGGCTAGAGCCTTCCATGTGGGTCCTGAAGTGTGTATGAGTGTGTATGGGGAAGACTTGTACTTGTAGCTCCTGGTTTGGGCCATTCAATCCATGTACTTGCACATGATTGGTCGGAAGTGTGTTTCTTTTCTCTTGTGGGGCCATGGATCCGTGGGAAGTTGATGTGGCAGCCCGTGGTTTGCTGGATTTTGCTAGTTGAACCATTTTAGTGCTTTTTCCACTTCATTCCCATGTTTATGTGACCTGCATACATAATTACACCAACAATCGTGGAATTCATCAGTTATAAATCCTACCACTATGGTTGATGTTCTTATTCCATTCTTTATGCAGGAGTTGACGGTATCAAAATCACACTTAACAGTCGTCAACAGGCATGATCGCCTTGGTCATCCCAACATAGGGATGATGCCAAAAGTTACCAACAATTCAATTGGTCATGGTCTAAAAGCTACAAAATTTCCACAAACTTTGGATTTTGTATGCATCGCATGTGCTGCAGGGAAATTGATCTTAAAACCATCTCATCTTAAGATTAGGGCTGAACTACTTCAATTCCTTGAACATATTCAAGGTGTTATTTGTGGCCCATTCAACCATTGTCTTAATAGATGCATCTACACAATGGTATCACATGTGTCTTCTATCCACAGAAACCATGCATTTACAAAAATAATGTGTCAACTCATTAAATTGAGGGCACATTATCCTGAACATCAGATTAAATCCATTCGTATGGATAACACTATTGAATTTTCCTCACATGCCTTTAATGATTATTGTATGGCTCAGGGAATTCAAGTCTAGGACTCAGTCTGTATGTCCATACGCAAAATGGTTTAGCGGAATCTCTAATTAAGAGGATAAAGCTCATAGCAAGACCATTACTATTGAATAGTAATCTTCCAACCTCATGTTGGGGTCATGCAGTTTTACACATTGCTGACTTGATTCAATTGCGACCAACTGCATATCGTGGCACTTCAGCTCTACAACTCGTACGTGGTGATCCACAAAGTATTTCCTATCTGCGCAAGTTTGGTTATGCCACATATGTACCAATCTCACAGCCACAATGTACAACCATGGGCCCCACAGTAAATTGGGATATAAGAGGGATACCAATCACCGTTGATTACTAAATACCTTGAACCCCTTGCAGGGGGCGTATTCACGACCCTGATACGTTGATTGCATATTTAATGAGGAACATTTCTTGACATTAGGGGGATATTTAAGTACCTAGAAAGAATGCTAGGAAATCAATTGGAATATTCAAGGCATTCCAGCCTCAGATCCACGTACAAAGAGACTAAACTTCAAGTTCAGAAAATCATTCATTTGCAACACATTGCAAATAACCTGCAGATGCATTTGTTGATTATAAAGGTGTCATAAAATCCCATAATCCTTCAAGAAATGTGCCACAAAGAGTTGATGTACCAAATCAAACCACTCAATTCCCTACTCAAAACAAGTGGGGGAGAAGTATGACAACAAAGAAAGATTCAGCTTCTTGCAAGCAAAAAGGGAACAAGAGGAGAATACCCTCTAAAGCAACAAATGCAAGTCAATCTTAAGTTGATGGACACCAAACGGTTATACAAAACCAAGTGGATGCTGATGTTAGGACATCAGAGTGCCTTAATTCTATCACATTGGAAAATCACGAAGAGTCATCAAGGGTACAAGAGATTTCTATAAACTATCTTGACTCAAGAGAAGCATATGACAAAAAGGCTACACTTGTCAATAATTACTTCTCAGCTTCAGTTGCAATCAACCTTCAAGATGATCTAGATCCAAAAACCATGGCAGAGTGTCATAAACGCTCAGACTGTAATCTCTGGAAGGGTGCAATTCAAGCAGAGATAGACTCGCTTACCAAAAGGGTGGTATTGTCATCAGTAATACCCACACTACACATGTCTTTCCTATGGGATACAAATGGTCTTTCGTTTGAAAACAAAATGTGTACAATGAAGTGGTAAGGTAAAAAGCAAGGCTAATAGCACAAGGGTTCACGCAGAGACCCAACATTAATTTCAATTAGACATATTCTGCGGTCATGAGTAGAATCACATTCCGATATCTTATTTCATTGCTAGTACAAAATCATCTATATATGCAGTTGATAGACACAGTGACAGCCTATTTATATCGTTCACTGGTTTCTGATGGAATCACAATACCGAATCCTAACGCAAACCGCAACATGTATTGTGTAAAGTTTAGAAAGTCATTATATGGCTTAAAGTAGTCGGGACAAATGTGGTACAACCGACTAAAGGAGTTCCTTATACAAAAGGGTTACTCTAACAATGATGTTTGTCCATGCGTTTTCATTAAGAAGCTCTCAAATGGATTTTGTATTATATCAGTGTATGTTGAATGTTGATGATCTTAATATCATTGGCAACACACAAGATATCGATAAAGCACGTAATCATCTAACGACGGAATTAAAAGATGAAGGATTTGGGTCAAACAAAAATTTGCTTATGTTTACAACTTGAGCACCTTTCCTTGGGAATATTTATTCATCAAGCCACTTATATCAAAAGATATTAAAAAATTCAACAGGTATAAATCACATCGATCTAAGACTCTTGTGGTGGTCCAATCTCTAGATGTAGAGAAAGATCCATTCATACCACAGGATGATAGAGAAGATATCTTGGGGCCAAAGGTTCATCTTGGGACCACAGGTTCCTTATCTTAGTGCAATTGGAGTGCCTATGTATATTGCAAATAGCAATAGGCTTGATATAGCGTTGTTTGTAGTGAATTACTAGCTAGACATAACGATGCTCCTACCAAATGTCATTGGAAGGAAGTCTAGAATATCTTTCGGTATTTCCAAGGGACCAAAGACCTCGGGCTTTTCTTTCAAAGAAACCTAAGATCCATCAATGATTGGATACATTGATGTCGGCTATTTATCTAATCCCATAATGTCAGATCCCAAATAGACTTTGTATTCCTACACGGTGGAACAACCATTTCATGGAAGTCTTCTAAAATCACTCTGAAATAATTGCATTATATGAGGCTTCATGTGAATAAGCATGGCTTCGCAGAACGATCAACCACACACAACAATCATGTGGTATCTGTTTAATAGAATCACCAACCATTATCTTTGAAAATAATGCAGATGGAAGCAGGTTATATAAAAAAGCAATATCACTAAGCATATAGCTCCAAAGTTGTGTTATCCTCATGAGCTACAAAGTAGTGGTGAGATAAACATATTGCAAATTAAATCATGCTATAATCTTGCGGATTTATTCACTAAGTCCCTACCAACATCCACATTTGAAAAAAAAATGGTTTATGGTATTGGTATGCGACGACTTTGAAATTTGCAAGGTTCAGGGGATTCTTCTTCTGAATTATAACCTCATCATACATCATATTATATTGTACTCTTTTCCTTCCGTGAGTTTTTCCAAATAAGGTTTCTCATAAAAGGTTTTTAATGAGATAATATCAGTATAAGCATAAATATATCTCATCTTCTATTTTCCCCCACATGGGTTTTCAAAAGGAGATATAATAGCCATATTAGGTCTCTCATATATTGTTCTTTAAATTCTCTTACGGGTTTTCCTTTCAGGTTTTCTCATATGAATTCAAATGGAACAGTAATCATTATATACCATATTGTTTTCTCCTTATTTTTCCCATTGAGGTTTTAAAGAAGTTTTCATAGTATATCAATATATATTCCTCAGTCTTTTTCATAGGGTTTTTAGAGGATTTATCAAAGCATTGGTCATCAAGCTGGATCCAATAAAGGGGGAGTGTTATGAATAGATGTGTAACGATTAGTTTCCCCAAATGAAAGTGACAATATGAAACAAATACATCTGACTCGATGGATACATGAGAAGTCAACAACATGGACCGACTACCAGTGCATGGCGATGATATATTGCTGGGATTGTTCATCCTCACTCACATGAATTCTGTACTTGTGGTTGTGGGCCGCATCTCTCTAGCAGTGGGCCCAGTTTGGGACCGAGACCATGTCCGGCGTCGACGGCATTACTAACAGAGAGGGAGGCTGTGTGGCCATTTTTCTATCTCGCTCTCACTCACAACTCACTGACAGAGGGTGAGAGAAAGAAGAAGCAAGCCGCGAGCATAAACATGATGAAGGCGAACGTCGAGGAAGCCCTCCTCGATGTGGACGACCAACCCGGGGAAGAGGACCTTGGAGTGCGCGAGGAGGTGAAGAAACAGCTATGGCTAGCGGGGCCGCTGATTGCCGGCGCACTGCTGCAGAACGTGATCCAGATGATCTCCGTCATGTACGTCGGCCACCTCGGCGAGCTGCCCCTCGCCGGCGCCTCCATGGCAAACTCCTTCACCAGCGTCACCGGCTTAACCGTCCTGGTAAGTGCAGATTCATCTGGCTGGCCATTGGCCACATCCATGCGCAAACAAACTGCGGGTATTTACTTGAGCTTTTGATATGCCCATGATTGATTTTGGATTTTGAGATTTTTTTTCCATGAGTCTGTTAGTAAATCTGTACTTCATGCACTAGCTCTGGTTGAATTATTTGGTTTCTGACTATCGATTGACTGGAGTTGTTAATGTTTTGGTTTTAGTGGAAACCATTTTCTGAAGTGTCAGCGTCTAGTGTCTACTGTGTGGACTCCAGTGGTCCGATTCTCCGGTTTGCTGTCAGATATTGCATCCATCTTGCGTTCCCCCGGAAATCATATATCGGTCTGTTGCTATCTAAAATTACTCCTATGTCGTCTTCTAGTGAGGGTTGTTTCTTCAACCATCTTTTTCCTCTACTACACAAAAGAAAAATAAAACAAAATGTCAAATGAAAACTAAACAATCGTGCAACATGCTGCTGCCACCGACTTTGGTACTTAGTAGTTGGTACACGTGGGTGATGGTGTCGTTCACACACTGAATTATTCCTCCAGATCTTCTCTCGTTTGCTCCACCAGAGTCCAGTCACAGCCTTACCGTCCTTCCTATAGAGCGGTTGATTTGTTTTTTTAAGTACACACCGACTGCAGACGCTTACAAACATGCACGCACACTCGTCTCTACGAACACATGCACGCAATCATACCCCTATGAACACCTCTGAAAGACCGGTTGATTTGTTGCCTGACAGTTGATAGTGGAACCTGGGCCTTTGAGGACCGAGGCATTATTATTGCTGTGGTACTCTAAATAAATGTTGATCATGAGTTTAGTAATATCTAAATACATTGTCAAAAAAATGAATCTAAACACGTCAGGTGTAAGTTCCCTAATATTGGTGTAGCTATTGACTTTGCTCCATCACAGATAATCTTTTTATTTACAAATCACTTATCTACGAGAATTAGCACTGTAGAGACCAGCTGGAGCTCTACAAACATGCCTTTACTAGAACATCGAATCTGTATTCTTAATTAAAAAAAACATAAAGTGGCCTTGAATAAGATGTGTGTACTAGGGTTTCAACTTGACAACCATATGAAAAGGAAAACTTTGCTTACAAATTATGTAGCCGGTAAGATCAACATAAGCTGTCACAAAAGAAAATATAGCTCAAGAACTTGAACACATGCGGATGCACTGCTGTACAAAAATTTGTAAGAGCGGGATCTTTTTTTTTAACGGTTGGGTTGAAAGGCGCGCCACCCTTGCTAATACGAGAGAACACTTTAACACTTAACTTTGCCCCATCCTGAAAATGAGCATTTCCGGGGGCGGGCAACCCCATCACCCGCCCGTGGGGTGACGCCATGGCTCGCCCCTGATGGGGTGGTGCTATAGCCCACCCCTGAAAATCCTATCGCGTAAATAAATTTATATAAAACTAGGTGATTCCCCGCGCGTTCCTGCAGGATTTGAAAGAGTTTTTCGATGAATCACTGTGGTTGATTTGCTCATAAAAATAGTGCACTTGTAGAGATTATTCCGAGAGTCATATGAGCTATCTCTTGATGAAAATCATAAACTTTATGTTACTTTTAAATAGATAAAAAATCGATAAAATATATACTTCTGATTAATAGAAAATGTGCACCAAATTGGTCGAACAGTTAGAATAATCCAGAATTCAAGATAATATGCACCACATAAGAGAGAATAGCAATTAATGCATCTTAGTGGGGTGTTAATGCACCTTAAGCGGAGCTGATGATGTGGCTTCGTGAGAGTTGAGAGAAATCCTTAGTGAGGATTACTTATATAAGTTATATTATATAGATTTGTAACTCTTTCATACATCTTGAATAAAAAAATGCTTTATCTCAAAGTTGTAGAGTTCGATGAGATCTAAAATTTTTTAGTTGACAACTTTTTAATTTCAGCTTATTTACTTATTACAAAATGTATTACGAGTCTGTCAAACAAAACACACATAGGCTACGTCAGCGATCCCTATCCTCAAAAAGGAGCCTTCCAATTGGTTGAGGCTCTCACTCTCTCTTTCCCATCCCTCTCTTCCAATCCTCACCCCAGTCCACCTATCTCTCTTCCTATCCACAGTTCTTCTTCCTCTCCCTTATCCTCAAATTGAATTTTTTTTCACTATCATATAAATGTTTTGGAGTATCTAATAAGTATTTTATTTAGGAATGAACCAATGATAGAGTAAACATAGGTAATTTTAATTAGTCGCAGATCTTCCGTACTACTTGCATAAAAGAATGCTTACATCTGCTAAAACTGCTGTGCCGTGCTCCTCGATTCTCACTAGTTTCTCAAATCAATCAGATTTCTTGCACCACGAACCAAGTCCATGAACTCACAATTTTGCCTGTCTTGACAAGCTTGGCATGGCGAGCGCTTTGGACACCCTGTGCGGCCAAGCCTACGGAGCCACGCAATACAGCCTCCTCGGCATCTACAAGCAACGCGCCATGCTTCTCCTCACCTTCGTTAGCGTCCCACTCGCCATCGTCTGGTTCTACACCGGCGACATCCTGCTCCTGTTCGGCCAGGACGCCGACATCGCTGCGGAGGCCGGCGCCTATGCGCGGTGGATGATCCCGGCGCTCTTCGCCTACGGCCTGCTGCAGTGCCACGTCCGGTTCCTTCAGACGCAGAACGTCGTGCAGCCGGTGATGGTGAGCGCCGGCGCCGCCGCCGCGTGCCACCTGGTCGTGTGCTGGCTGCTCGTGTACACGCTAGGGATGGGCAGCAAGGGCGCGGCGCTCAGCAACGCCATCTCCTACTGGCTGAACGTGGCTGTGCTAGCGGTGTACGTGAGGGTTTCGAGCGTGTGCAAGGAGACATGGACCGGGTTCTCCACAGAGGCCTTCCGTGACGTGCTCAGCTTCTTCAGGCTTGCGATCCCATCCGCTCTGATGGTCTGGTATGGGATACGTGTGTTTACAGTTTGTTGCATGATATGATCAGATACGTACTGAGTTACTGACTGTATCAGACATCGCAATGACAGCATGACACTGTGCTACTAATGTGTTGCAGCTTGGAGATGTGGTCATTTGAGCTCGTTGTGCTCCTTTCGGGCCTCCTTCCCAATCCCAAACTGGAGACATCCGTTCTATCAATCAGGTTTGTAAATTCAAATTACTATAAATGACCATACCTCTTTGCTGAGCATGTATAACTACATATTTGACAGCCTCAACACTTCTTCCTTCGTGTGGATGATCCCCTTTGGTCTTAGCTGCGCCATTAGGTAACCTTCTCAACCAATGCTACGGTACCTCTGGATCCCCTTCCATGCCATCTTGTGAGGATCATATTGTACTCTCAGTGCAATGCAGCCAAGCTAATTGGCTGTGACGACCTTTACTAAACATGTAGCACTCGCGTCTCCAATGAGCTTGGTGCCGGACGTCCCCAGGCCGCCCGCCTTGCGGTGCGCGTGGTTCTGTTCTTGGCCGTTGCCGAAGGGCTAATCGTGGGACTGATCCTAGTATGCGTGCGCTACATCTGGGGGCACGCCTACAGCGATGTGGAGGAGGTGGTGAGATATGTGGCCAAGATGATGATGGTCATCGCAGTGACAATATTCTTCGATGGAATGATGACAGTTCTTTCAGGTGCACATTTCCCCGAATTGCCAATGTATATATTCATGTCTTGCAAGCAGAATGTGTGCTGCAGGAAACTGTTCAGTCCCAATAGGATATAGGGAAATCCCTTATTGAATGTTTTGTTCAACCGCAGGTGTGGCTAGAGGCTGTGGATGGCAGAAGATTGGTGCGTGCATTAACCTTGGCGCATACTACATCGTTGGCATCCCCTCAGCCTACATTTTAGGTTTCGTCTTGTGTCTCGGTGGCATGGTGCGCTTTCTGTTTCCCTTGAATCCACAAAAAAAATGTGTTTGCAGGCAATGTAAAGATTAGTTTCCAGAAGTTTTTGACTGATGGAGTACTAACAAATAGGGTCTTTGGATGGGCATCAACTGTGGGCTCTTGGTACAACTCTTGCTACTCATGATTGTCACAATGTGTACTGACTGGGATAAAGAGGTATGCTTGCTATAAGATCAACTATATTAGCTCTTCTGCAGTTTTATAAATAATCAAGTTAATTACTTCCATCTCCATACATTTGGGTTTCAACCAGAAAAATCACTCCCACAATCGTATGATCAATATTTGGAACTATAACCACTATTTGGATTACATAATCTTATGATCAATATTTGGAACTATGCTACTATTTGGTTTACATATATGATCCCTGATACTGAAAGTCACCTGCATTGTCAACTCTGAATCGCACAGGCGGCGAAGGCAAAGGCCAGAGTGTTCAGTCCTTTTCTTTCTTCCAATTTCGAACCATGAAGCTGTAGAAAGGGAGTGAAAATGAAGCGGACAAATCCCGTCGTGTTTTCTACATTTATCCCACTCATTTTCATATTTTGGGAAGAATCTGAAGATGGGACAAAGACGATTCTAGTGTTTCTTCAGCTATTCTCTTTTTTTTCCATTTTTTCAGAAATCACTTTTAACTACCTTTCTTTATTAGTTCATTTGTCAAAGGAAGTTTGATACCGCCATGAACCACAAAACTATGCCTATGTCAGTGTGTGTTTGTGCCGGTGAGGCTTTTTTTTTTCTAGTTGATTTGTGTTGGCTAAGTACAAATTCCATCACCAAAAGATCATAACAGCCGGTTTTAATTGAAGAACCTTACCGACGGTGAAACATTTTTACTGCCATTTTTGTGGGTAGCTAGGCAAAGCAAATATTGGAACCGTCGATGAAAGTATATAGCTAGTTATCTCTCTCTCGACGAACATGCTAATTGTTCAAATTCATATCCTGATCGGTTCAAATTCAGATCATTGCGTCAAAAACTATCCAAATCAGTCAATATTCAACATGGCTAGGGGTACTAGAATAAATGTGTTGGCAAGGAATATCACCAGTATGTTTAAGTGAACGTGAGTAAATGTGCCAGTGGATAACACAACAGATATGCATATATACTTCCTTATTTCTGCCGGTTGGCTTATGCGTTGGTGCGAATGGGCTAAACGCAAGGGTGCCCTTTGTCCCAGTACATATAACCCCAACTGAGAGTTTGCGGTAGTGATAAGTCCCAAGTGTATATGCGGTGTGCTAGCCGTAAGGAAGCTACATGTGAGACTTAGGTATTGTGCTAGAAACCTGGTAAAGCACACTTACTCATTTCGCATGATTGTATGTGCTTGGATAATTTATTTTACCACCGTATCAATTTTTTACGTTTTTTAGTATTGAACTGGCGATGACAATCATTTTCACCATTGATTCATGTTTCAAGCCGGCGATTATTATCACCATCAGTTTAGAAAATGTTTATGATATGGTTTTAGATCCAACCGTGAAAATGTTTGATGTAGTAGTGATGCATTATGAACCAATTAAATAGTTATAAATTTTCACCTTAAGACTTGCCGGCGTATATTTCTTTTTGCCATATTTATTTAATCAAAATGCAATGAAAAAAAACTAGTGTCAACATGATAACAAATGCAACAATGTAGTACAACGCAAAATAGTCGATGACATCCCTCAACTTTTGCCCGTGGGTCAATTTGGTCCCTCAACTTCCGCGAAGTCCAAATTGGTCCTTGAACTTCCAATTCCTGGGCCAATTTCGTCCTCGAGCCCACCTGGACAGCCACGCTGGCGTTGCGCCTAGCCACGTCGTCTCTCATCTTGCAGCAAATGTCATGTTTGCCCTCTGTCTTTAGGTTTACCTCCCCCTTCTCTCGCTCATTCTGTTTGACCCAACGCCGGTTGCAACTCCATGGATGGGGCACCCTAATCTTAGGGTTTGGTGCCCTTCGAATCAGCTGCAACACGACCACGATTCGGAGGGGCCCAATCACTTCTGGACGGGTTTGCAAAGGGAGGAGGGTACGAGCCACCTGGAGGAGGTAAGTGGGCTGCATCTCGTTGGATTTTGATTCACGGATCCAAATTGATTTCTGCAGTTTGGTTGAAGTTAACTCTAGATTTCATCATGTAGGGCTAACTATGAACTCAATCTAATTTCAGGCCCATATGGGAAATTCAAATCTAATTTCATTTGTATTACAGACTGGTGATAAAAGAAGAGTGGTGTCAGTGGGACGTGCAAGGCTAAAGCAAAAGCTACTGCTGATGGCCATGCCTCTGTTATAATTGAGACAAGTGCAGGTCGTGCCACCTCATATGCAAGGGCAACCATCAATGTTACAGGTGGTCGCGCAACTGCGAAGATTACATCGACTTTGACTGCAAGAGGAGTGCAGAAAAAATAAGACTAGCAGCCACTTAGTTCCATTTGGCAGTCGTTTCATGTTGTAATGACTTTTGTTTAGACCTGAGAACTTTGTAATGTTAGCATCTATTACTTTGAACCTGAGAAAAATTGCAATGCATGTGTGTCTATTTTTCTGCTGAAATGCCATGAAGAGAATTGAGAAAAGGTGACTGCCATTTCATTGCTTTCAGCCATTCACAGTGTGTTACATCATTCAGAGTTCTACAACACCAGCCAAATGCCACACAAGATTACAACAGAAAAGCACAACAACAGACCTATGCAACTACGTTGTTCCCTGACAATCGCTTTCAATCTCTGAATTTCTTGTCATGCTTGCTGCCTGAAATCCAGCAGTTGATCCGATTGCCCATGTAAATGAACATACATTTCAGTTAAGCTTCCATTCATTGATGCCATGTTCTGAATCACTTTGTTAGCTCTTCCACAAAACTCAGGGTCAATCCAATGCTTAAAATCGCATGGATCCTCCACATCTGCACAATACAAAAATATAATCTCCTTCCAGCATCCCTACCAGACCAGCCGCAACCCAGTCTTGGGTACTGATCGTGGCGGCATGTAATCCCCGTCCAAACCACCATCCCCTCGTCAATGTGTTCACCGAGCAGCCGTTCGAGCTGCAACAACAAATGATTTCGACCTGAAACAAAGTATAGAAAGCATCCAATTTCAACGCCAATCAAAACCGCAAAGTTTCAATTTGGCAAAAAAACCAATCGCCTAACCTCAATCTCCGCACATCGATAGCCTGATTCCTCGCCGGCCTGTGTTCCTTCTTCCCTTCCTAGCACAGATCCCGTCCTCTGCCGGCCACCATGAGCCATTATCCCTGTCGATTTGGAGGCGGGCGGCAGTACCATGGAGGCGGACGGGGAAACAACGAAGGGAACAAAGAGGAGAGGCGTCTGCACGGGTATCCCATGGAGAAAAAGAAGGAGCGCCTGTTGTGGTGGACCGGTAGAGCAAAAGGGCAATCTGGACATTTACTCGTGCACGTGCTGCGCCAGATGATGTGGAGCGCCAGCGTGGCTGTCCAGGTGGGCCGGGGACGAAATTGGCCTAGCAATTGGAAGTTCAGGGACTAATTTGGACTTCGCGGAGTTGAGGGACCAAATCGACCCATGGGCAAAAGTTGAGGGACATCATCGGCTATTTTGCCAAACGTTAATAATGAGTTTTATGTAAAAGTAACTATGTGTAGATCATGTCGGAGAGAGCACATTTTGAACTTCTTTCAATTTATTATATACATAGCCATGTAGTTTTTATGCTTATTCAATTTTTTTGTGTGAATTGGTATACATGCATAGCCATGTTGTTCTATGTTTTTTTTTGTTTCTGAGATCATATAATCATGCTAATTAATTAAAAACTGCTTCATTGTCTTATTTATTCTAATTATAGGCTACTGTTTTTTGGAGCATCCACATTCATCCTCACGAGACACACTAGGGGAAAAAATAAATCTTAACATTCAGATACAAATGTGATAGATCTAATCATCATAGCCGTTGTAACTACTATGATCTCTAAAAAGGTACCCACATCTACCACTAAAAAAAAGTAACTTCCTATATCTATATATGAATTTCCCACCTCAACCATTATGTAATAACCTAAACTAATCCACCTAATATTCATCTAAATTGCCAACATGTGATACTATTAAAATAAATGAAAGTAACCAGCAAATCTGAATCTAATAACCCACCTATACCATTAGAAAAAATATCCTAAAAATAAAAACTTTTGTCTCTGTGAATAATAGAAAAAATGTAACTTAAGGTATATTATTATGCACGACATGTTTCACCACATAGACCATGTAAGTATAACAATATTGAATTTTGTATTAAATTTATGGTTCAAACTAAGGTTCATTTATAGAAAAGTAAGCATGTGTTAGAAAATTTAGTATATGTGTGAGATAAATGATTTTTATTATTAGCTATGAGCCAATATTTTTTATAATTTTGTAATATGTGTGCTCCTTTATATTATAAGCTCACTCAAGAGTACGGGTTAATAGACTAGTTTTCAAAATGATTTTTTGTTACTAGTCCTACTTTTGCTTCCAATTATTGCTAATTCAGTTTAAACCCCACTCTAGCATTTTTTTAATTGAATTTTGCTGCCAGTCCGCTTTCAATTCTAACTAGAAAGGCACCTGGCATTGGTGTGTCCAAATGAGTTTGGTGGATGCCTCTTTTAAAATTGATGTGATTATGTCCAGTAGATTGTGCCCACGCGGCTTTTGGTTCCAAACTTCCAATGCAACAGTACTCCAGTCTAAAAAAATTTCAAAATGCAACAGTTGTACAAGTTGAGGGACTAGGAACGTCCGGTTTTGTACGTAAGGGACTAAACTCAGACTAGTGCAATAGTTGAGGGACCTTGACATAACCTTTTTTAATAAAATCAAATACTCCAATGTAAGTGGACCCAGCTGAATCAGAAATGCTATATGCCGCATACGCGGCTTAAACGCGTTCACCGGATCCGGCACCCTCTTGTCTGTGTGCGCCTAACAGGGGCGAAGCTAGAGAATCGTAGTGAGGGGTGCACCGCCTTGTAACATATGCATCCGTTTAACCAAATATGGTGAAAATTGATGTTTTCTTATAAGTTTTTAAAAAATTCGTGGGTGCCGGTGCACCCAGCAGGTTCAACGTGGTTCCGCCCCTGGCGCCTAAGCACGTGTAAGCCGGAGTTCAGAAGGAAGGAAAGTGCCGCCGGCGTGTATGGTTTTTCTTTGGCCGGCCCACCAATACTAGGTAAGCTTCCCTAATATCTTTTCTTCCTATATTTATTAAGACATGACGCTAGCTTTCATTTTTTTTCTCATTTCCGTTTCTTCTGTTTTTTTCTCATTTCTTTCTTTCTATGGGGTGTGTGTGGCGTTGTTTTTCTTTTTTTTTTCCTTTTCCCTCTAGCTTATTTTTATTTTATTCTCTTTTTTCATTTGTATTTTGTTCATGTGTTTATGAGAGTGCCTTTTTTCATCTTTCTTCTTTTTTTACTCATATTTATTTTTTTGTCAATTCCTTAAAATTGTATACTATTTTTATAATTTTTGTGAGATGCTTCATATTATATTTCAGATTATTTTGATAGCACTTGTGAGTGTTTATCATGTGGCTTTGATTGTTCCTACAGTACTCATTAGATGATCCATGGTGCTATTTGTGTTGTTTCCAAAATCCATATAACTTATATAATTCATCTTCTCTAAACATTTCTCTCAACTCTCATGAAACCACATCATCTTGAATTCTGAAACATGAATTTAAATCTAAAAATTAGCTGATGGGAAACTTATAAAGTTTGAAACTGGCTGACGGGAAACTAAATTGTTTTTTATCTTGCTTGCATAGTTAGTTGATATTGTAATACAAATACAAGTACTCCATCATGATATGATTTTTAGCAAGCACTAAGAGTGGGGTTGAAAGCAATAATATATAAACTAGTAATAACATTTTTTAAATAATGAAAAAAAATCCGGCCTCTACCAATTTGGTACACATTTTCAACTCACTAGTAGAAGGGTACGTGCCGCAGGCACGTGTTATAAAAAAATTACTAATTTAGAGATGTAGTCTACATGGACTCTTTAGATTAACCTAGAGCGTTCGATCATCATAAAATCCGATGGCGTAGGCTCAAAGGTGAGATGTAGTCAACATAGACTCTTTAGATTAATCTATAGCGTTCGATCATCATAAAATCTGACGGTGTAGGATATAGATGACGACGGACGAAAAACGAAAATCTCGTCCTCCTTTATAGTATAGATTAGATGTATGTCTTATCCATTCAAAAGTAACCTAAAAGTTTATGATTTTCATCAAGAAATAGCTCATATGGCACTCAGAGTAATCTCTACAAGTGCACTATTTTTACTCTTTTAAATCCCGCAGCAACGTGCGGAGAATCACCTAGTACTAATGAGATGTTCAACAATTTATTTTTCAGTTATCTCATGATTTCTTATGAGATGTCCTATATTATTGTTTATATTGTTCCCATGGCATTTATGCGATGTTCCAATATATAATTTGATTTGCTCGTAGTATTCGCGACATGTTACATAGTTTTTTTAGTAGTACGATTTGTTTCGCGTGTATATATTCTTGTCTCGTAAGTCAAGTTTATTCCAAAATGTATATTTTTTGTTCCACTTGCGTAATATTTTGTTCCACTTAGACTTACTTTTGGTTCATGTATATTTGAGTAGTACGATTTGTTTCAAGTCTATATATTTTTTCCCTTCTGTATAATATTTTGTTCCACTTAAACTGATTTTGTTAGTTTAGATGATTTGTTTCACATGTTAAAATTTATGTTCCTTTTGTATAATATTTTGTTCCACTTAAACTAACTTCTATTTCATTATTTAGATAATTTGTTCCACATGTTAAAATTTATGTTTCTTCTATTCGATATTTTTGTTCCACAAGTTTAGATTGTTTGTTTCAATTTTTAAATTTGGATGAAATGTTTATCTTTTTTAAAAAAATGTTCTATATTTTTTTAATTTCAAACATAGGCAAGTGTCATCTAGCATTGAAGATCTCGTAAAAAAAATACAGTGGTATAATTGGAATTTGATTTGGTTACTCGGTTCTGATATATAATTTTTTTTTCAAAACTTGTTTTGTGGACCCAAAGACATAACACAACATAACATGGACCCACCTAACGCTCGTGCAAAGGATTTGGCGGGATGGGGGTAGGCGCCCCTCGGAAGGTGTGCAGTGTCGGCCCTCGTGCCACATACGTGGCCCCGAGTCGCTCTCGGAAAAAATCTCCTTTACCTCCTTAGAGTACGGGCCGAGTTCGCGTTTTCTTCCTGAACCGCAAAACCATTTATCTAACACCCTCAACTATCAAAATCGTTCGTTTTACCTTCCTTGACGGTTTGGACGGCGGTTTTCGCTGCCGTAGCAGTGAGCCCCATCACCATTCTCTCTCCTCTCCTTTCTCTCTCCACCTCCTCCTCTTCCCGATGCGGCGCAGCGGCGACGGTCGGCGACCTCGGGCCGCCGATGGCTCCTCGCGGGCGCGCGGCGGCAAGGACGGGGCTCCGGCGCGGAGTGCGGTGGCGGGATCCGGAGGGCAGAGGGCGAAGGCGGGTGCGCGCCGGCGTGGGCAGCGAGCACCAGGCGGCCGGCGGTGGGCGCAGGCAGGCATGCGACGGAAAAGGTGGAGAGAAAGGAGAGGAGAGAGAGAATGGTGGTGGGGCCCACTGTCACGCCAGATAAAACCACCGTAGAAACCGCCGAGGGAGAAAACACAAGCAGTTTTAATAGTTGAGGGTGTTAGATAAACAGTTTTACGGTTTAGGGAGGAAACGTGAACTCGGCCCATACTCAAGAACATAAGAGCAACTCCAACCCAGCCCTCAAATATGGGCCTCTATTTTGCATTTTTAGTGGGCCTGTAAAAGTTTAGGGGCTTGAAATTCTCTTCTTGCTCCAGCCAGCCCGACTAAATGAAGGCCCCTAAAATCACCTAAGGCCCACATTCTGGATTTTTTAACCTAGCGACCCCACTCCTCTCCGCGGGCCCCATCCCCTCTCTCCTTTTCTCCCCTCGGCTCCCGAACCGCCTCCACTCTCCTCCCGATCGGCCCCCGCGCCGCGCCGGCCGCCTCGGCGGTTGCCATGTGGTCCGGCCCGATGACGAAGTATTTCTGGAACCTCCGCTCCAGCGCCTTGTCGGAGGCGAAGTATTTCTGGAACCTCCGCTCCAACGCCATGTTGCTACTCCAGGTCCAGCCGGCGCCAACCAGTGTGTGGATCTCGTCCACGAACAGCACCACATTGGAGGCCTCCGCCTCCCGCATCACGCTGGTGACGCACTCCTCGAGCGAGCCCACGCACTGGGTGCCGGCGAGCATGGACGGCACGCTCAGCTCCACGAGGCGCGCGCCGGCGAGGGGGCCAGAGACGACGACGCCGGCGAGGTGCTGCTGCGCGAGCGCGAGCGTGGCGGCGCGGGCGCGTGGGTGGACGAGTGGCGGCCTGGACCGGTGTGGAGGAAGAAGATGAGAAAAAGGTGGTAGGGCCCACGGATGGGTGAAAATAGAGGGCCTCCGTTTCTAGAGGCCCTGGATTAAAATTTGAAGGCCTCCACAAAATGGTAGCCTGTTTAGAGGCCCGGCTGAAGTTGTTTTTTCCCACATGAGAGACTAAAATATACGTACGGAGGCCCAGGCTAGGCTGGAGTTGGACTTTTTCCGTCTCTAGTAAAAGCCTAGAGCAGCATAAGATCGACGCAGTTGCAGAACAACTCGTTGGATTTATTTGGGACGAGATCATCAATGTGAATGGAGAATTTCATTATGATGATGCATGGGACAATACGGACACCTCAAGTCTTCGTTCCTCCATCGCTGGTCCTAGATCCTCTGCTCGTCCTAGTTCATCATCAGCTCGTCCAAGTGCAGGATCGTAATTTATGGATACTAAGTTAGAAAACTTAACTCTTTTAGCACTATGAGATGATGTAACTCTTTTGGTACTAAGATATGTAATATATGTCTTTTTTATGCTTATACGAGCCTTATACAAATACTAGTGCAGTGTAGTACGACATCCGTATTAGAACAAATACGTAGGCAAAAAACGTTGGCAAAATACGTATACAAACAAATAAATATGAAGGCTGAAAAAGGGAAAATTATATGGTCCCCCTTTAGCACCGGTTCTCGAAACCAACCGGTGCTAAAGGGGCTCGCGCAGGGGCCATGTGCGCGGCCCCTTTTAGCACCGGTTGGTTTCGAGACCCGGTGCTAAAGGGGGCCTTTAGCACCGGGTAAATGACCCGGTGCTAAAGGTGTACCCCTTTAGCACCGAAAGATCCGCACCGGTTGGAAAACCGGTGCTGAAGGGGGGTTTCCCAACCGGTGCGGATGCCTCGTTCTAAACTAGTGTCCCCAGCTGAATGAACGGGTGGATGAGGCCATTTTGGGCCTGTGGGCTGGCACGGCCCAGCAGAGTGAAGTGCAAGTGAGAACCCAGACACTGACAAACCAAGCAGCACCAAGCTCTTCTTCTGTTCCTGCACAGATTCCCCACGACACCGCCGCGTCGGCCCCCAAATCCACCACGAGCGCCGCGCCGCCGCCGCGTCGGCCCCCAAAACCCCCCGCGACCGCCGCCGCCTCCACCTCTGGCGCTCCGCCCTCCCGACGGCGCGTCCACCACCAACGCCAGCCCTTACCTCCGCCTCCTCCACAGCAGCTGCTCTCGTCGCCTCCTGGAGTTCGACCCGATGAGGCGATCGGTAACCACGGCGGAGGGCAACAGCGGCGCCGCAGGGCGCAATGGGCAACCTCCGGCGCCACGCGGAGGAGCTGAGCGCGCTCTGGTTGCAGCTGCGACGGAGGGATCCGGTACCGGGCGCGACCAGAGGCACGTTGCCGCAGCGAGGGCCGGACCTGCTCGTTCTCTGGGCCCAGCTGCGTCGGCGGGTGCCGGCGTCCGGCGTGGCCAGAGGCGACCGGCGGCGGTCGGAGGTGGGGCGGACGACGCTGGAGGTGAGCGCGACCTGGGGGCTGCCGCGGAGGGCTCCGTCACCGGGCATGGCATCGGCGCTCCACCGTTGCTGGCGTCGGTCTCGGCCGTACTCGGCAACGGCGACCTCCTCCGCCAGATCCTGCTCCGCGTTGGGCTCCCAAACTACCTCGTCCGTGCATCCCTAGTCTCCAAGCGCTGGTACCTGTGTGCCTCCGACCCCGCTTTTCTCCGCTGCTTTCGTGATCTCCACCCGCCAATTGTCCTTGGATTCTATGTCGAACTGCGGAGCAACTTTCATCGGCAGGATCGCACGCGGTTCGTGCCGAGGCCTCCACCCAACGAGCTCGATGCCCTTGTCCGCCGCAGTATCTTCAGTTTGGATATGGGCATCTTCGAAGAGTTTGAGGATTGCTGGAACGGCTGCATCCTCACCTACTCGTATAATGGCCACACGCGCCGTTCCATGGAATACACGGTGCGGTGGCCCCTGGATCATGCAAGAGGCACTCTTCACCTCCCACTCCCCCCAGACAACATTGGATACTACTATGGTGAAATATTTCCTGGCAGAGACGACAGATTGTTGTTCTTCTGTTTAGCAATGAGGTCGATAGGGCAGCAATCTGTTGCTGATGTGTACAAGTTATCAGAAGATGGTGTCTGGGCCATCTACATCTCAGCTACAATTGACATTTCTGGAACAGAACCGTATGCTACTCTGTTTGTTGACAACAAGATTTATATGCTGGCCAACATGGACATGCCTGTGTTTGCCATATTGGATCTTGCATCCACAAGTTTCACGGCTGTTGATCTCCCTGAAGATGTGGACGGCGAGGGTGAGTCCTATTCTATGATGTCACTTGTAGATGATTCAGTATGCTTGATTCTTGTGAGAGGGTTTCAGATTCATGTATGGACCCACAAAGCAAATAATGAAGCCAACTGGATGCTATTGAATTCCATTTGCTTGCATAAGATGTGTGGTGATCAGATTATGTCAACTTGCTCTTCTGTAGAGTTATGTCGGGGTGGTGCCAAAGCTGAGTTTGTGCTCCTGCAAATGGGTGGTGCTGTGTACTTTCTTGACATTAGACGTGAGGTAATAGAGAAGGGGTATGAGGTGGCGCTAGAGGCTGTAAGCTTGAGATGTATGTTTCCCTTTCTGATAGTTTGGGCCCCCGTATTTCCTGTTATAAAGCAAGGACGCGATCAGAAGGAATGACCTTGCAAGGTTTCTGTCTTACTGATCTCTGTATCCATGTTTGTCTTGCTAATCTCTTTATCACTGTTGTCAGCCTTGCAATGTGCAATATTTATGCTAATCTTATATGAGAGTTATAAGCATGCACATATTTCTAGCTGAGCAGTTGTGTTTGAACCAGTTTACTGTGCAATCTGTTAGTATGTGGACCATCGGTTGGTCTTTTGTACTCCAATATGCAAATTAAGTTATACAGATTATGCTGCTTGCTTGATTACTATATATTCTATTCTTGAGGAATCATTGTTCTTACTGCCATTACTAATTAATTCTTTGCCATCTCCCTGAAGACGAATTCTTCAAGTGTGTTTGCCTATGTGCCAGCCAGAAGTTTAATGTAGAATTTGCATAATTAATTAGGATTCTTTGAAAAATTCTGAGCTATGACTCACAGCAAATAGTTTCATCAGCAATATGACTAAGTATATTTGTTTTCGTTACTCAATATGCAGCCAGATCCTCCTATCCATCTTCTCAAATGTTAGAGAGAAAAATAAGAAAGCACACCAAAATAGAATTCTTTGCGGGTGAGATGCTGCATTTAGCTTGCTCAGCAAATTCTTTAGCAGAATTCTGGTAACCAGATTATTATAATTTCCTTATACCACAGAGCAATTCTTGGCACATATTTAGTATTAATGCCAGCTTCATGTTAACACTTTCATAGCTTTATCTGTGACAAAGGACTATTTTTGTCTAGTATATATATTCTGCTAAAGGTAATGGGCATCTTTTTATGTTGCTGTGTCAATTGCTAGTGATGATGCAAACCCGAGCCCTATAAGCTTTCCTCCATTTAATTATACGGAACACCCAGTGTTACTTCAGCACTGAAACACCTGGACATTCTGAAGAATATGCAATGGTGGGGGTTCACTTGGCTTGTTTGCAATAGCAGAGCTCCAGTCCAGAAAAGTTTTGGATCACTTGGAGCTAGGTATTGGTAGCTCCAAAAAATCCTAAAACTGGAACTGCTGGTACATCAGGAGCATTTAGATGAATCATTTTATTCATAGTTTGGACGAAATACAGATATTTAAATCACTTTATTTGAGTCTCCAAACTACAGATCCAACCTGGATCTCGGAGCTGGAGCTGTGCCAAACAAGTCCTCGTGTTAAATCATCAAAGAACTTATCTGGATGAAATATGATGCAATCTTCTTGTGGCTGTTTTACCAGAAGTGGAAATTGTGAATACTTAGCTGGGTTTTAGGTGACCTTAAGTCGACAGTAGTATGTGATGAATTGTTTGGTACATTTGTATATTACCAAGTATAAAAACTTGTATGTTATAAACACATTCGTATAAACAAATAACATGTTTCATCCTTGAAGAATCCTATCCTCTGCCTCCCCATCTGCCACCCTTGACTTGGACTAACCTGGCAAATGGAGATCCATCCTGACTTGCTTCAGTTTCTCCAAGGATGAACACTTGACTTGCCTTACCTACCTGCTAGCATGGACAAGTTCTCATTGACATCCAATAGTGCAATTATAACTGTAACAATTTAAAAAATAGTTTCTCCATCATGTAATTGGCATATTTTTTTGAAGAACAAATTCAACATGTAAACAACTTAATTGGCAGTAGGGACATGTGTAAATGTGTTTGGTCCTTGCACTCTCCATTTATTTGGTGACGTAGACCTTTTTATATTAACATTATAATCAGCTTGCACCCTTACCGAATTGAACTATTAGTAATTATTGTCAGCAAATCAAGATGAACATGGATGTAAAAATTTACTTTCACTAATGATCCTGCATGTTTGAGGGAAAAAAACTTTCGCTGATGATGTTTTATTGGACTTATCAGATTGTAAGGTCTTGATGTGACCAAATTTTCTTAAATCGGAGTGTTTAATTTACCCTTTCACATACTTGTTTCTATGTAATAGGTTACTGTTGGAGTATAAGTGAATTGTCCACCTCTCCCCATCAGCTTAAGCTTTTGGGTTGAACTGGTTGGTGCATGCAACTCAATATGGTATCAAAGCCAGAGGTCTTGAGTTCGAATAGTGGCAGGCGCGATTAAATAAAATAATTGCAGCCCACTTCAATTTCCACGTATGCGGCCTGGGGGTTACTTCTGTGTGACATCTCTCTCATAGGCTGAAAATATGATTAAGCTGAATTGGAGACTTGGAGTATTTGGGATGATAGTCATAAACTCTGATCGACCTAGCTGAAATTTAATTTTATTCCTTTAGATACAGTTTGAGGACATGTTGGAAATTAAATCAATCTTATCCCTTCAAAATTGCAAATATGCTACAACAGTGTTCCTATTCAACAGAAGCGAACTGTCTAGTGCAGTGTTAGTTCCCACTTGCAGCTATACACTTCTGTTTTGTTCCTCTGAATTACCTCATTTTAGTCCTACACACTGTAATGTGGGCATTGTTTCTTGTCCTTTATTATTGCATTGACTGATAATAAGCATGTAGCATTTGATGCAATGTTAAACATGGGTAGTATGATTTGTTTATAATTTTCGCCGCATAATTTATATATAATAGTTCACCCTGTTGATTTGTTTTCTTGATTTTCATATCCTGACATGTCATCAGTATGATTATGTTCCTCTGTGTGATTGTGAGTTTACCTTGGGCTCCGATTCCTCTGGTGCTTCATCAAACACTGAATGGTAGAAGCTATTATTAACTCTTTAGTGTATATGTATAGTCTCCTTGGTCATGTTGCTAGCATTGCTTGCGTATAAAAAAACTTAAGAGGTCGTCAGCTTCGTCACATTGTTTTCTACTACATCCGTTCCAAATTATAGTTCGTTTGACTCCAAGTTTGACAAGTCAAACGAACAATAATTTGGAACAGGGGGGAGTACCAGATATGAACTGTGCCATTAGTGCCTGTAAATATGAAGAAATTTTCATTTTGTTTGATTATTTTAGGAAATATTGGTACAGGGAATTTTGATAGGATTCAACATGAACTATTCGCTTGAACAGAAATCTAGGAATTTCCTGCTATTCATTTTGGGGCTTGCATTCATGAGATGAAAATCATTCACTCATTACTCTCAAGTCTCAATACATTATCCAAATCCAAACAAACTTGGTTAGTTTTGTACATCATGTTTGTATTTAGCTTAATTGATCAAGTAGCATAGATGTGTCGGAATAGCAACTTTGGCCTATTAGGTGTTATTTTTATTATGTGCATGCAGTTCCTTTTACTGTTCAAATTTAAGTAATTTCAGCATGAGCTCAATGCCCTTGTCTTATTTAATATATCAACCATTATCGATGGATTGGACAATGAATTTGTCGCGTTGGCCCACTGGTACAAAACTTGCAGTAAGCTTTTCCTTTAGTCACTTTACTATTAGCAAATGATGCGAGAAGCCTCAACTCGATACTTATAACTCTGCAGGGTTAGGCCATTTATTCCACTAGATGTTTTTCTGGTAGTGGAATAAAAGGGATTATAATCAGGCCGCCTGCAGTTAACGGATTCAAGAGATTACCCCAATAGAGGCTGAGAACTTCAGGGTTTTATGTATAGTAGATACTTTTATTTCTGTTGCTCATAGTTTCTGTGGACTTTATCAGCCTTTTATAGGGGATATTTGTTGGGATGTTGCTCACCGATTGTGATTTTCAGGCGTGGGTCGATGATGAAGCCAAACCTTCTGGTATCACCAATTCACCATATTTGAAGAGCTTCCATTTTCTGAGGTGATACTAGAGTACGAGGAGAGCTTTCCAGAGCAAGGCAAACTACAGAACGACGCCTCTGCGGCCTCACGCCCTCACCTGCCCCAGTCATCCTCATGCCACCTACAGCTCGGGCTCGGAGAAGCCATCACGCCATTTCAGGGTCAGAGAGGCATGATAGCAGGCACTACTAGTCTACCACCACAGCAGATGAATCAAAGATGCAGCTGAAATAGCAGCAGTCATCGCGATTTCCGGAAGTTTGATTTCATTTGCTTCCATATATGTTGTAGCACTGGTCCCAAATGCAATGACTGAGCGCTCTGTTTTTGTGTTGTATGAGTATGACAGCATTTTTCTCATCTCGAACTTCCTGCACATTTTCTCAACCAAATGGGACATAATGTACTTCCTCCGTTCAAAATTGTATGTCATTTTAGATACATTGTGTTTGCTATGAATCTGAATATAAACGAATATCTAGATAGTAGATGGTTTGCTCTGAATCTAGATATACAATATCTAGATTCAGAGCAAACACAATGCATCTAGAAATTTGGAACAGAGGGAGTAGAACACAAGTCTTAATCCTGTTGGCGAAAAAAAAGAAAGGTGGATCATTCATGCATGCCAACTAAAAGCGCGGTAGCAAGATTCTAGCTTCACTGCTCGGTAAAGACACACTAGACTACAGGGGATGTAGAGACAGAAGGGATGATAGCTACTGGTCACTATCAGTATCAGAGCTCTTTAACTTTGGCTCTTATGCTAAAAGCTTTGGATAGCAAGAGTTTTCTTTTCCCCCCTTTTTGCTTCTGTTTGTGCTTGCTTTCCTTGGATCCGGCATATTTATTCATGACGTGCATCTAGGTTGGCAATGTAGGCATATTGCTGCTGCTACACTGAAAGAGTGATAAGATAGACCTTCCTTTTTTTTAACCTCTGTTCTGCTCTCCTCTTTTGCTGTCTCCTTTTGTAGGCCACGTACATGTCATATGATGATGATGCTGGCAGCGGTGCAGACTGTGAAACCTTGGGGTTATATGGTGGTACGCAGGGCCGGAATTTGCCTTTTCGATGCGTGATGCACTGATCTTGTTATCTGGAATGGCAAGCTATAAGAAAAAGGTGGCCTTGTTGCAGGTTCTGTAAGATGGTTTTGGTTGGTCGTGATCCACCGGCAGTTTTTGCACGAATTAGATTGATGTTTATGTGTGGCTGTTTTACCGAGTGGCGAGTAAGAGCAACTCCAGCAAGGCCTCTGCTCAAGCCCCTACTCAAAAAGTAGGGGCCAAGGGTCAAAAAATCAACTCCAGCAGGGCCCCTACTCGAGTCCCTACTCTAGGGAGGCACCCAAATCCCCCCTCCCAGCCCCATCTCCTACGGGTTCGCAGGGAGGCCCCTACTCTCCTTTCTCCGCTCCCGCGCCGCTCCTTCTCGTTCCCGCGCCGCTCCTCCTCGTTCCCGCGCGACGGTCTCCCTCTTGCGCCGCTCCTCCTCCCTCCCGCGCGGGGGCTGGCGGCCGTCCTCCACCTGCTCTCGGCCTCACCTTCCCCCGTCCCCACCGCCGCGCCGGAAGCCGCCGACGCCCCCTCCCCTTCTTCCCGGCCCGAGCGCCCCACCACCGCCGCCCCTGTCCCTTCCTCCCCGCCGTCGCTTGAGCTCCCTATGAGCCCGCCGTGCCGCCACACGAGGCCGCTACGCCCTGGTTCCTCCGTGCCGCGACACCACCACCGCCTCTGCTCGAAATCCGCCGGCGGTGCTTGTCCTCCACCACCGCCTCCACTCGAAATCCGCCGGCGGTGCTTGTCCTCCACCATTGCCTCCGCTCGAAATCCGCCGTCAGGAGCTCGGCCACCGCCCTCCGCTCGACCTCCACCGCCGGAGGCTTGCCGCCGCATCGAGTTCCGCCCTTCCTAGAGGTCCCCGCGTCGATTCTGGATCGGGACAGGGGACGGACGGGTACGGAAAAAAGAAGAAAGAAAGGAGGAAGAGAGAGCGCGGGTCCCGCCTGTCATGGAAAGGAATGAAAACTAGACACTGACGTGTGGGTCATACATGTAGGGGCTGCAAGTAGGGGCTATTGCTGGAGTAGAACACAAAATCTAAGCCCCAGAAAGTTGGGGCCGGCCCCTACTCAGTGAAGTAGGGGCTATTGCTGGAGATGCTCTAAGTTAGTTATTCTTGCTTAACCTGAGAGGCATTTTGAGTTTATAACTTTTTTTTCTAAAATACACAGTAGGAATGTGCCTGCCTATTCTCAACTACCAAAAGGTACTTGGCTTGCTTGATGCACCATGGCAACAAAAGCACATCTTTTTCCTTTCTCCTAAGATTGTCTTTGTGATTTAACCAAGTAATATAAACTGTAATGAGTTCTGACTCATGAAGGATACAATAGAGTTGTTGCTCTTTTCCTTGAGTATAATAGTCTCTCTAGACGCTTCTAGATTTTGCTTCACCGGCCGACTCTAACTCTGCAAAAAAACAGGTCTCCATCGTGAACACACAAACAGCAGCACTTTAAAAAGGCGTTAATTTTGTGCTTGTAACCATGATGATCCAATAATTGATTGAACGATATGCTCGATCGGCGGCTGAGTATTAAATCGCCCAGGGGGGCGTCTAATCATGATTAGAACTCTTTAATCCCCATTCCAGTGTGATATCTCATCCCATGCTCATGTACATAATTAAGCTTTCCTGCTGGTTTGGTTTTCTTAATTATTTTTTGGCATATCGATCTCAATGATGCGATCATCCACTGTCTTGACATACAAACACATAGAAAATCGACCCACTAAATCGAAGCTCCATCGTCGACACGGCATTGACGAGATCTTTGTTCATCGAGAGCAAATTTCAGCGTGATGATGACACAATAATCTACGTCGCTTTCCACATCAGCGTTGGGGCGCGTATATAATTTATATATATGCACATAAATGTGACTTGGATATATACACAATTCCATGCATCCATTGTCGCCGGCTTCAGCATGATGCCGACATGAATGTTTTTTATTTCCCGTTCCGGCAGTATGCTGATGTGAATGTGACGGTATCAATATATGTGCTTGAACACTGCACTTAATTCTAGTGGTCGCCAACTGGTGAACGTACAATATGTGCATTTTCAGCAGGCCGGGCACGGGCGGTGAATTGAGAAGGTAAACTAGTTTCTCTAGCTGAAGAGCGTTCTAAAACAGTAGAAATTACGAACTCCAAATTATGTGCGCTGAAGAACGTTCTAAGAAACTAGCAATTAGCTAAGAATTTGAAGTTATGTTAGACACATTTGAGTTCGGTGTAGCAGCTCAGACAGTGACAGTGACGATGATGATCTGTTCCAGTTGCATCACGCCGGTTGTACGTACCTATGCTGCTATACTGATATATATATATGCATCGAGCAAGTGGAAGCACCGACTAGGACGAAGCTCATGATTGTAGACATGCATGCATGCCAAGCACTCTAACCTCCTTCCTCAGGAAAGGAATTGAACGAGAGCTAAACCTACACCCACCTACACAAAGGGGCAAAGGAAAGAATGCCTGCGATTCTTCAGGCTGAGATCGAGGCGCGGCCAGAAGGTATTGATGGCGCACGTACGTCACTTGGCGACGCTGGCAGTAATCCGCCGCGGCGCGGCGCATGTCAGTGTCGTGCGCGCGTCACGCGGCGTCGCGTTGCGCATCCCGATGCCCTGTCTCGCTGTCTCCTTCTTCCTCTTCTCGCTCTCATCGTCGCCATGAAAGCGAAAGTGAAACAGTTAAATCCCATCGCTTTTGTATTGTCTGAATGCACATCATCCTTGCGCCCTTCTTTGGTGCCAGTTTGGTGGGCGTAGGTCCGCCTGCTCTGCCAACTCTCTCTCTCTCTCTCTCTAAAAGAAAAATAACCATCTCTCTCCTGTGCCGGACTGCCGGGTGTGCGTGTGGTCCGGTAAGTATTTATGCAGGTTTCCGCGGCGGTAGCTGCACCCCTGCCCGTGCCCGGCCTTCTGCGGCGTGCACGCCTAAAGCTAACGGATCCTTCTGTCACGCTGCATACTAAAGCTGCCACTCTCCCTTCCAGTCTTTCTCTCTCCCTCCCCACTGTCACACGAGCTTTGTTTTTTCATCATATACTGCCACTGCGCTGCTGGCCGTCCTACTCCTACATGCACGACGAGAGCTGATCTGATCGATCACCAGGCCGCGCCCGCGCCATGGCAGCGAGAGCCTTCCACGCCGCGGCGTCGCCGGCGCCGGCCACCGTGCCGGCCTCGCCGCTCCCGCCGTCCAAGAACACCACTACCGGTCTCGCCAACCTCCAGTGGCTGCTCAGGAAGCGCCGCCCCAACAAGGTGCAGCACGGCCGGCCGGCCTTCTTGGAGCATCATCATCATCAGGACCCAGCCGCCGAATTCGACGACGACGACGAGTGCGCCTCCATGTTCGCCGGCGCCACGCCCTACGTTGCCCCCGGCGCCGGCGCCGCAGGTGGCCCCGACACGCCGCCGGGCAGCAGGGCGACGAGGCGCGCCGGCGGCGAGGCGCTGTCGCGGCTCCGGTCGGCGATCCTGGCCGTGCTGGCGCGCGCGCGCCGCGGCCGCGCCGGGGGACGCCGCGGCATGGGCTCGTCCGTGACCGGCACCATCTTCGGCCGCCGGCGCGGGCGCGTGCACCTGGCGCTGCAGACCGACCCGCGCGCGCCGCCGGCGCTCCTGGTGGAGCTCGCCGCCTACTCCACCGGCGCGCTCGTCAGGGAGATGGCCTCCGGCCTCGTCCGCCTCGCGCTTGAGTGCGAGAAGGACAAGGCGCCACCACCACCACCACCCACGCCGCAGCAGCAAACAACAGGTAGCCACCACCACCACAACCAGAGGCGCCCGCGGCAGGCGGCGCTGGTGGAGGAGGCGACGTGGCGGGCCTACTGCAACGGGCGCAAGTGCGGGTACGCCGTGCGGCGGGAGTGCGGCGCGGAGGAGTGGCGGGTGCTGCGCGCCGTGGAGCCCGTCTCTGTCGGCGCCGGCGTGCTGCCGGACGACGGCGATGGCGCGGGTGCGACCGGTGGCGAGGGGGACCTGATGTACATGAGGGCCAAGTTCGAGCGGGTGGTGGGGTCCAGGGACTCGGAGGCGTTCTACATGGTGAACCCCGACGGCGGCGGCGGGCCCGAGCTCAGCATCTACCTCCTCAGGGTCTAGCCTTCCTGTGTAGAGGCCGGCCGGGCAAAGACGATGCTTCTAATTTGTTTGCATGGTTTGGCTTGTGTTGATTGTTGTTGTTATGAAGATGGGGTTGTGTGCATGTTTGGATGTGCAGTATTGGCGTGCTTAACTATGATCGTGTTAGCTGTTTACCTCTAATTATTAATCACATTACTCACGCATCGATTCAGTTCGCCCTTGCGTTGAATTAATCCATAATGAACGATTAAGATGTTAACGTAATAGGTTACAGTTTGTTGTGCTATGTAGTGTTGTTAAATGTAGGAAAAGGTCGCTTTTACTCCTCACTTAACCCCTAAGCAAAATTTAGACTCGATTTGATTGCTAAACTATTTCAATTATTAGTCCAATCTACCCCTAATAAGGGTTTTTTTCTCCATGTATGGATTGATTTTTAAGTTCAAATTTTGTGAGCGGATAGAGGAGATGAAGTCTTATGTTTAAAAGTACATACAAATTTTTATGGTTATTTCCATATATTAGAAACATTTAATATGGAATTAATCTTAGAGATACAAATCTGCATGAAAAAGAGGGTTAAGCACACAAAGTGATTAGTGAGGTGCAAAATAAAGTTTCTCCTTCAACGGTAAGCCCCCCTCCTCTTCTGTCCATGAATTTATATGTATATTCTAAAATTCCTTTTTTGCTTGAAAAAAAACTTCTTACTTCAATGGGTTTTGTAGTCTGAACTCTGAAACAGTTGCCCTCCTCTATGAAATAAGTTATTTTTAAAAGGGGCAAGTGGAAAATAAAACAAGAGCAACTTACATGGTTTATGCACCACAGCACCAACGCCATGACTTCTTATTATAATTATATATTATGTGTACCTAGCAAAAATTCTAATAAACACGAATTATGTTAAGTCTTCTGAAATTGGTCTGTAGGTAGCTAAAAATGCTAAAAAACACGAACTATATATTTGTTACGTCTTCATGTGAACTATTCTTAGGTTTCAAAAAGAAGATGCATACTCACAGTGTGTATACTCCTTCCCTCCATGATCTTGCAATAGTAATTATGTACATTTCTGAAATCTATAGCGAGCTACCAGCAGAGTAGTACAAAACATGGACGTACCAAGTTTTTATTATCAATATTCTTCTGTTTCTTGCACGCAAACGGTTTTGATTGGATCAAACTCCTATATAGACCAAAAAATTACACATAAGGTATCTAGATGCTACTAGCGTTCTCCTTTTCATAATCAGAGAGCTACAACTAGAAAAGTAACTGTCGTCCATGTTTTGAACATAGAGAGATGTGGCTAGCTACATAAATTCCAGGATTTCAAATACTCTATATTCCAAGTGTGGTACTAACCACGTTTTATAAAATTTGTCTTTACTAGTTTCCATGCCATTGTAATTGGGTAACTGGCACGCTAATGTAGCAACTAGAGCATATCTAAATGGTTGCAAGCATTGGAAAGTTTGGTGGGAAAGCCAAAATAAATGCAAAGAATTATGCAACTCGGGACTTTTCTTTAGCTTTGTTACCCATTATTACTTTTAATAAAAGCTAATCATCGTCACTCTGTACTGTTTACAAAAGCTAATTATTTGTGATAATAAAGCTACTTGGTAGGCATATCAATATGTTGCCCTTTTCTCCATGGCACGCCAAGGATGTGTTCATCCACCATGCGCTCCTGTACTGAAATGAATCCGCCAACCTTTTAAGTATTGATTTATGTTTATTTTTACAAGTCCAGCATAAAAACGTTTAAACATTAATGCTTCTGATCGATCTTAATCTTTTGTCGTTGCAATTCTTTTTGGTCATTATATATCGAATTTCGATTTAGTGCATTAAGGTGTTCCTTCAAAATAATATTGCAAATGAAAAGTAACTAGTAAAACATTATGTTTTATTTAGAAAAAAATAACGAGATTGATCTGTTCTGGAAGAACTAAGAACTAGGAAAGAAGCACCAATTATTAGATCACATTTCGACATTTATACATGTCTAATAACATTGCTTGATTTTGTTTTAAAAAGAGAAAAGTTTAGAATCACCAGAAAAAAGAAATTGTGATTTCAATACGTCCTGATATTCACTAGTCTATTTCTTCTCCATCATTAAGGTTATGGTCATCAGAGGGTGCTACCTTTACCCTTTTTGTCTATCACATCTATTATTTTATTTTTCCTTTTGTGCTTTTCTTGGATCTTTATTCTCTTGCTTCCTTGTTGGTTGGGCCAAGGCAAGAAGTGGACCACGACGAGGCAGTGGACCAAAGTCATCTGGTGAAATGCACACATGGCCCATGCAGACGGAGAGTAGCAGGTTTCCAGGTTGTTGGGCCACTGGAGAGACCTGACCAAGACTCACACACACTACTACTGAGTTTTGAAATTAAGTCGTGCAAATTAACCTACTGATTGTGGACTTTGGATTAAAGTTTAAAGCGAGATAGAGCAGAAAACGACTATGGATAATCTTTTGGCAGTCATGGGACATGGTCTTGCCATCTCTCTCCACACTTTTTTTTCGGCCTCTACATGTGAACTTACAACAAATGTTTCATTTTTTGAGTATCAACATCACTTTAAGATTGAAGATTAATAATGGGGTGAACTTTTTTCCTTGGAAAAGTTAATTTCATAGCATCAAAAGATCATATCTAGAAAATACTACA
Source organism: Urochloa ruziziensis (assembly GCA_015476505.1). Classification (NCBI taxonomy): domain Eukaryota; kingdom Viridiplantae; phylum Streptophyta; class Magnoliopsida; order Poales; family Poaceae; genus Urochloa; species Urochloa ruziziensis. The sequence goes on from CM027126.1 coordinate 51,164,766, forward strand.
AAAATTTTGTCACACAAAAAAATACCATTCAAAGAATGTGCTAGAATAAAAGCACAAAAGTTAATTAATAATCGATCGCTGTGGCCGATACTAAAGGTCCAACACTAACGTGTCGCACGTTAGTACCGGTCACAGCCAGCCGGTACTAAAGGGGAATCATTTAGTACCAGTCGGAGGCACCGACCGGTACTAACCTGTTTTGAAAGCCTACGGTAGGTTTTCTTTTCTTTTTTTCCATTTATCATATTCTTTTTATTTTTCATGGATCTTCACAAACAAAATAATTAAGGACAAACACAACCACAACTTTTACAAGAATCACAATAATACATCACAAGAGTCACAATAATACATCACAAGAATCACTATTACACATCTACCATACATTTTACAGAAATCACAAAAAATCACAACACGCAAATCACAAGTTCACCGGAATCCCACTGTGCTCGTCGGCGGCGAACCCCGCGCGGCCATCCGTGCCCGCGCTCGTCGTAATGCGTCCGCCTGCCGGCGGCCTGGCCCCGTGCGGCCACGCCCGTGCTCGCAGTGTGCGGCCGCGCCCGCGCTTGCCTGCGGCCTGGCCCCACGTGTCCGCCCGCCGCCGGCCGTGCTCGCACGCTAGCTGGAGGAGGTCTCCGCGCGCTCGGGCCGGCCCCCGCGTACGCGGCCTGGGAGGCCCGCCCGCGCTCTCCGGCCACAGCCCCCACCCCCACGCACGGGGAGGCCCGCGCTTGCCCGCCTCCACCGGCGCCTGCCCTGCGAGAGAAGACAGATTGATGAGAAAGGGAGCTCAGAAAGAAGAACGAGAGAAAAGAGAAGAATGAGATAAGGATTGGAGGGAAGAGGAAGATGGAGTTAATAAAACAAAGCCTATGTGCGCGTGCCCATCCTTCCATCGGTAGATTTTTTGGCGTGCCCATTTAGTACCGGTCGAGAACACCACCCAGTACTAAATGGCACAATTTATTATCGGGCGGTGTTACTGACCGCTACTAAATGGACGCGTCATTTTAGTACCGGTTAGTGTTATTGGCTGGTACTAAATGACGTCGTTTAGTATCGGCTGGTGCCTCCAACCGGTACTAACGTGCCTTCGTGGGTACTGTTCTTACCAGCCGCTACTAATGCGCCCTTTAATACCGGCTCCGGCCAGCCGTCACTAAAATGTAGGGATTGTTGCTTACTTCTTCCGTGGTGATTGCGGTTACAAAGAACCTGATTCTAATTTTCTAACTAGGGTGCCTTGTATTGACTTTCATTCAATATAGAATTCCTCCATTGGATAGCTAAAAAAGTACGGAAGATTAGGTAGTGATGAAAAGGACAATCATAATATTTATCTTGACGTTAAGTTCAAAAAATATTCATCTTGACGTGGGCCGGTCCATGGAGAGGACAAAGGAGGCCCCGGCCTGAAGGCCCGAACAACGCGCTCCAGCGTCTCGATCTCTCTCCCTCTCTCCTTGGAATGACCACCGCTAGCTGCTTGTCTCCCTTCGCCGTTGCTGCGGGCCGGGAGCTGCTGCTGAACACTGTAGCAACCGCTGATCCAATCCGATGCAGAGAGTGTTCTTGGCGACGTCCAAAAATTAAATGAATACTAACCCTTCTTTTAACAACTCGTCACTTGTTTTTGATTTCCCCAGTATTCTTGGCTGGACAGCATCTTAATTAATTTTACGATCGAGATGCGTCATGCATGGTGAGGAAAGACCAACAAGGCGAGAAGTCCTAAACAACGTGCAAACCAAACTGGCACAGCCGAAGCACATAATAACGTGCACACCTAACGGAATAATCACCGCTGGCTCTCGATCGATCTCCCACTCCACCCTCTCGGTCCCTCCCTCCCCCAGCGACCTATCACAAACGGTCAATGCAGCTACTGATGCTGTTGCTACTTGTGAGTTCTGGCCCAACTATCCAATGCGGAGGCTGATCCAGCGCGTCAGCCCCGCCGCGGCGCCGCCACTCCCAGCGCTGCTGCTGGTCGCCGCCGTCGGCGTCTTGCTCGTCCTTGCCGCGCGCCGCTCTTCGTTCTTCGACACCACCTCTGCCTGGTCCGGCGCTCGGCGTCCCAGCCGGGCCAGGAACTCCACTGCCGCCGGTGGCCGGGTTCCCAAGGGATGCGACCTCTTCCGGGGCGAGTGGGTCCCGGACGGCGGCGGCGCGCCGTACTACACCAACCGGAGCTGCCCGCACATCCAGGAGCACCAGAACTGCCTCAAGTACGGCAGGCCGGACCGCGGGTTCCTCCGCTGGCGGTGGCGGCCCGCGGGATGCGACCTGCCGCGGTTCGACGCGGCGGCGTTCATGCGCTCCTTCAGGGGCAGGTCGCTCGCGTTCGTCGGAGACTCGCTCGCCAGGAACCACATGCAGTCCCTCATGTGCCTCCTGTCCAAGGTAATTCAGTACTGCAACTTGAGCCTATTACTCTCTTGAAGTTGCCAATATATATATATATTAGTATGTTTGATTTTTGAGAAATGCGGTGCACTCCTCGCATTTTTGTTTGGTTAATTCAAAGAATAGAATGACGTCATGGGAATAACTTTAGCCATAGCCCTCTTTGAAATGAAGGAGGGTTCCCTGTGAGGTAAATTTAATTTGAAGACCTCTTTAAAATATTATTTTTTGTCTCGGTTTCTAAATTATTTTAAGTAGAAAACTTGTTTAGAGGGTCTAGATGAGGTGCTCTAAGAAGCATTGCTCCTCAAACCAAACAACTGATTAATCACAATTAGGCAAAAGTGGTAGGTACATAATGGTCTCCTTTCTATGGACACTACTACTGCTGCTGCTACTACTTGTAATAAAAAAAAGTTTGCAATTAAAATGATGTAAAAACAGTTTTACCGCTGAAATTTCATTATTTTAGCATGGAGGAGTCACGACGAAACTCTTCCTTGAGCTTGGTTGTATTGTATATATAGCATTTCCATCGCAAATCATCCCTACGTGCAATATTAACCCCGTTGACTATACACTAAAGGAGATTGTTCTTTCAAACTAGGTACACTTCTCCTTTAGTGTATAGGTTAATTAGATATTATTTTTAGTTTGTCTTTGTCTAAATTGTCCATCAGATTTAACACTATGTTTATCTATGTTAGAAATGTTTCTTTTAGTTCTTAGGTAGGTGAAAACAATCAAGATCCAAGAAAGACGAAATTACTTACTGAAACGTAGATAAAAATTCAATCCGCACAACCCCCGGGACGGTATGCTCCAAATGTCACGATTAATTGGCCGGAAAAGGGGAAACAAAATGATTGCGGTTCTTGCCTGTCTACTGTTTGCAGGTTGAGTACCCCAAAGACATCTCCAAGACGGCGCATTCAGAGTTCAGCACAATGCTCTACGAGTCCCACAACTTCACCGTCGCCATCTTCTGGTCGCCGTTCCTCGTGAAGGCGAACAAGTCCGGCGACCTGTGGCACCTCCACCTCGACGAGCCGGACGACGCCTGGCTGGCCGGGATCGCCGGCTTCGACTACGTCGTCCTCTCGGCGGCGAACTGGTTCACCCGGCCGTCCATGTTCATCGAGGCCGGCCGCGTCGTCGGCTGCCACATCTGCCTCGTCCCCGGCGTGGCGGACCTCACGCTGCGCTACTCCCAGCGCATGGCCCTCCGCACGGCGCTCCGTGCCCTCACTGGCGCGTTCACCGGGACGGTGGTGCTGCGGACGCTGTCGCCGACGTCGCATTTCGAGGGCGGCGAGTGGGACAAGGGCGGCGACTGCCGGCGGACGCGGCCGTACGCGGCGAACGAGACGCGCATGGCGGGGCTGGACCTGGACATGCACACGGTGCAGGTGGAGGAGTTCGCCAGGGCGAAGGTGGCGGCGGCGGCGGCGGCGAGGATGGTGCTGATGGACACGACGGCGGCGATGCTGCTCCGGCCGGACGGGCACCCGAGCCGGTACGGGCACTGGGCGAACCAGAACGTGACGCTGTACAACGACTGCGTGCACTGGTGCCTGCCCGGCCCCATCGACGTCTGGAACGAGATGCTCTTCCAGATACTGCTGCCGGATTGATTGAACCGTGCATGCGAGATTGTACAACTTAATTCCATGTTGCAGTTAGGTATTTATTGAAAATGTCAAAAGACTGAAACAGGCGAGATTGTACAACAGCAGAACTCCTGCAAAAATGGTAATAGTACAATGGAACTTTGACGTGCCAGATTTGTCACATTCTTCGTCAGGACTTTGCTGCCCTTTGCTGGATATAATACTCAACAAATGGGATTGAGGATGTACGTATTTCTGCACAACATGGCTACATGCATGATTCGAAAACTTAAGCTTTTTTTTTTTTTGGGTGCTTGAAGCTCCTCTTCTAATGGCATTGTTACTTCTCCTCAACAGCGACGTGTTCGCAGACTTCGCGTGTACAATCCCTTGCCCTTGCGTCTTAATTTCTCTCATGTGAAACAGTAACACAGAGCAAGGTTGCCTCCCCTCAACCTAGAACAAAAACACAATATACAATAATAAAGATAATATAGAAAATATTGGAATGGAAATGTACGTTGAAGAAAAGGTTTTATAGAAGATTTCAAAGCAAACTTTTTTCAATCAAATATTAGAATTGAAGTTTTGATTGGAACAGACGTTCTAATCAAAATTATTGCCTGAACTGTCTCTTCCTTCACTTCCTCATGCCATTGTAGGTACCTCGTTATCTCGGTTGCGAAATATGGTATACAAATCATCTTAGGATGGTAGCATGTGAACCAATAAAAGCACAAATAAATTCCTTCTATCCTCTTGATCTCCTGGTCATATATTTTTTTCTAGTTCTTGTGTGGAAAATTTAAATCATAAGACTTCCATTTCCTGTAAAGGATGTGCTGCATACATAAGCAAATCTATCTATCTATCTATATATATCTATTTATATAACTTATATAAGAGCACCTCGCTAAGGATTTCTCTCAACTCTCATGAAGCCACATCATCACCTCTCCACTAAGATGCATTAACACCCCACTAAGATGTATTAATTGATATTTCTCTCTTATGTTGTGCATATCATCTTGAATTCTAGATTACTCTAACTGTCCGACCAACTTGGTGCACATTTTCTATTCACTATATGTATGTCTTATTGGTTTTTCCATATCTATTAAAAAGTAACATCAAATTTATGATTTTCATCAAGACATAGCTCATATGGCTCTCGAGTAACTCAACAAGTGCACTATTTTTACGAGCAACTAATCAACCACAATGATTCATAGTTTATCAAAAAACTCTTTCAAATCCCGCAGCAACGCGAGGGGAATCACTTAGTAACCTACTCCCTCTGTTCCGATATACAAATCGTTTGAGCCTCTTCCTAGATACAGCAAAGAATCTCAGAATCATGACACAAGTTATGTCTAGGTACCTAGAAGGTGCTCTGAACCTGGACAGCCAAAATCATGGCCAGAACGACCAATAAATAGGAACAGAGGGAGTATATAATTGATCCCCCACTAAGGATTTCTCTCAACTCTTATGAAGTCATATAATCATCTCCCACTAAGATGCATTACTTGCTATTTTTTTCTTATGTGGTGCATAACATCTTGAATTCTGGAACGTGAACTTTAAATCTAAAAATTAGTTGATGGTAAACTTATAAAGTTTGAAATTGGATGATGGGAAACTAAAATGATTTTTACCTCGTTTGCATAGTTAGATGATATTGTAATACAAATACAAGTACTCTATCTTGATATGATTTTTAGAAAGCACTAAGTGTGTGTTTGAAAGCAATAACATAGAAATTAGAAATAACATTTTTTAAAAAATAATGAAAAAAATCGGCCTACCATCTTGGTGCACATTTCCTACTAATTAGATGTATGTCTTATTGATTTTTTCTTATCCATTCAAAAGTAACATAAAAGTTTATGATTTTCATCAAGAGATGGCTCACATGGCTCTCGGGGTAATCTCTACAAGCGCACTATTTTTACGAGCAACTAAACAATCATAATGATTTATAGTTTATTGAAAACTCTTTCAAATCCCGCAACAACTGCGAGGAATCACCTAGCATGATGGCATGTCGTTGGTATAACTCTTTTCATATGGTTTCCTTCACATGTATGTCTACGTCTGTTCACAAGGGAATAGACGGAACCCACTTCATACGGTTCCGTTCACGTATAATGCCATGTTTAGATTCAGCAAAAGCGTTGTCTTTTCACAAAAAGTTATCCATCTAGAGAACTGTGTCACTTTATTTCTCTCTCTATGCACGCTTTCATAGAAACAATACTTTTCGTACTTTTCACTCATTTTTCACGATCTAAACACGCCCCTGTATACGAATTAAATAATAAGTATTCTTGAAACAACAAATAAATGGAACTTGCAGTGGAAGTGATTGTTCAATTCATCAAATCCATTATAAAAAAAGATCATCAAATCATGACCATGACACCCTGGACAACATCTCACCTTTGAGATTTGAGAACAACAAAATTTCCAAAAAGAAACAACTCCTTCGGTAAAAAAAAAATCAAAAACCATGCGCATCAATTGTGTATGCAGATATTTACACTGTTGCAAATTTTGATATGCAAACTTAATGTATAAAAATTTATATAAAAATGGCAAAGTTTAAGAAGACAAAAATTCTGGGCATGTTTATTCTAGTGCACATGCACTTGAGTTTTGTCATTCTCATATTAATATTTCTACATTGAGTTTGCATCTTAACTTTTGCAACAAAGTACATCTATGTATTGATTATAGATGTACATCATTTGAATTTTTTTGAAAACCTGTTATTGTAATTTTAGAGACGTTTTCACGTTTCCACTCAGGACGTTGTTTGCACCAACTATTTTTCGATTCAAATTAGCCTAACAAAACTTTCCACATGAGACCCACCAGAGTGCGGGCCCGGCATGTCATTGTTGGCGAGCTGACAGCCTAACAAGGCCACGCGAGTGCGGCCATTACCATCTTGAGGGCCTGTTTGTTTCAGCTTCTGGCGAGCTTTTCGTGAATAGCTTTCCATACATCGGAAAAGCCGGAAAGCTACAAAACTGGAAAGCTAGAAAGCTCACAGAAAGAGGCTTCTGGCTTTCCAGTTTCAGAGCTTTCCGGCTTTTCGATATATGGAAAGCTATTCATGAAAAACTCGTCAGAAGCTGAAACAAGCCCTGAATTCTTGATGATCCCAGTCCGGCCATTGCTAGCCGCTAGGCGCTACCACACGCTAATTCCACGAGCCCCACCGCCAAGTGGGTCCATATTTTACGTCACGCTGGGACCCACCTGTAAGTGGGGCTGAAGTCGCAACCGCACGAGTCCTCGAAGAGTGGGAGACGCCGCGGAGGAGCGATTTGCGAAGGGCTTTAAAGAAGAAGGGGGAAAATTTTTGGGGCGAGAGAAAAAAAAAACCCGGCGAAGAGGGAGTGGGGGATCGAAACCCTAGGCGCGGTCGGCGGCGATGGCGGCGGCTGCGGCGCCAGAGTCGTACATCGGGAGCGTGATAAGCCTCACGTCCAAGAGCGAGATCCGGTACGAGGGCGTCCTCTACACCATCAACACCGAGGAGTCCAGCATCGGGCTCAGGAACGGTAAGGATGCCCGCGTCCCTCTCTTTAGATGGGTCGGGGTACTCTGTTGGGGGAAGCCGGAGAGGTATGCGACGATGCGTCGGGGTTACTGATTCAGCCCCCGTGTTTTCTTTCGTGTTAGGTTTTGGGATTTTCCTTTATATATACGGTTCCTGTTAGGTTTTCAGTCTTTGCATTCCCTTACAATTTTCAGTTCTTTCATTCATGAACTAGGCTTCATGTGAATGCTTAATGCTTATGTGTACTGAATGTTGCGGAATTTAGGTTATGCAAAGTTGGCGGTTGGGCAGAGCTTCTAGTACGGGTTTTTGAGCTGTTCACACATCTGGTTATCCTGTATGGTGCATTTTCTTCCCTGGGAAAATAGCACAAGAAGATAGGCCATATGCCGTTACAGTGAAAATTGCAGTGAGTTGAGCAGGTTATGCATGTCCTAACGACTTGATGAGCTAGGTCTGCGCATTAGTTAGTTATGGAAAGCCTTTATTCAGAGCCTTCTTCACGTTACGCGCCTCCCATTTTTTCTTAAATTCATGTGTGCCAGAAACTGAAAGGGCTAGGAACCTCTGCCACCTTTGGAATGTCTAGTTACACCAAAATCGAGAGCGATTCGTGTTCCAGGGTCCCATTCCAAACTGTGATTTGACATGCACCTATTTAAGTGTCGACAGAAAAGGCAGGTGTTTTATTTTTGGGCCCACATACTTCAGATCCAAATTATATTTCTTGTTGGAGATGTTACTTCATTTAATGTCTCATGCCTATTGTGCTTAGTATTTAAAACGGTGGGATTGCGTGTTTTGTCGCACAGCTAACCATCTGTGGCCAAGCTGTCAACCGACTTGCTCCTTATTTGTAGAGAGCATCAGGCAAAGCTTGGCACAGGTCTGTCCTCTGGACCTTTTCTATGCAGGGGATGGCTGTATTTTGATGAGTCTTAATATAGTCAAATCCATGAGAATTTAAAAATCACACGGAGTGTATCTTCAATGTTTTCTAGAGAGCAAATATTAAAAAAAATGCTGTTAAATGTGAATAGCATTTTGACAGGTGCTGAATTTGGGTCCTATGGTACTTATCTTATCTATCTGATCCTTTTTTTAATAACTTGAGTAATATCCTTGTCGAATGTTAGCACATTTGAGATATTTTTTTAACCTTTCAGTTTCTACATTGCAGCTGTCTAGCCTGCCTAGATGGCTCCCTAAACCAAGTTAGCTTTTAAGCATGATGTATGTCTAGAGCATAGGCATTTTAGAAAGTGAGCCGCATCTTACATTTGTCTTGTTTTTCCTTGAACGAAGACCACGAGTCCACGAGTATCTCTTGTATGAGAGGTTTATTGGCTTTCATATTTACCCAAGTCTGAGACTTTTTAATATATTTTTTCTGGAGCTTTCATTTAAAGAACTTACTTGTAGCTAACTTGTATAGTTCTGTTAGAGCATCTCCAAGAGTCTCTCTAAAACTCACTCTCTAAATCATCATTTAAAGAGTCATTTGCACAAAAATCGTTTTCTATATCCTCATGTTTTCCAACAGCTTTTCTATATCTTGCATGCACTCTAGACAGCTATTCTCTTTTCTATATTTTGCTAGCGAGAAATCCAGAATAGAGAGTGACTATGTTTGAATAACCAAATAGAGAGGCTGTTCGAAGGTAATTTTTAATCAAAATATCTAAAACTAGCAATTAGGAAGGATTTAGAGAGACTCTTGGAGATGCTCTTAGCTCAGAAAAGTTCTGTTTTCTTTGTTTTTGTCTACTCTGAATGTATTAACAGGTCATTTTTATTACAGTTCGCTCGTTTGGAACTGAAGGTCGTAAGAAGGATGGCCAACAGATTCCTGCCAGCGACAAGATCTATGAGTACATACTCTTTCGAGGAAGTGATATAAGGGTAATGGTCGCATAACTAAAACGTTAACCTTTAAGGCGTAAACATCTGTTGTTACTGTTGAACATAAAGTTTGCGACCTATTGTGCCTGTAGCTGTGCTAGTATTGATTTGGTCTATATTATCCCTCGTGCTAAGTATGGTAAACTTCGGAATTGTCCATTATAACCCTGTAATTAATTGTCACAGGTTGATGCGCAGGTGGATTCATAAATCACATTAATGCTAGCAAATGAATTGTGTATTTCAACTTCCAAGCTCATGAATTAGGCAAGTGTTGAGGGTGTAGTGGATCAAGTCCTTGTCTGATACTGGATGGGTATTGAAGGAAAATTTAGGAGGGTGTAGTTGCCCCTGTAAGGATGTTTGTTTGCGCTAGGATATAGTTAGGACTTTTTATGCTTATTATGATATTACCTCATGAATAGTACTATAAGTTGAAAGATCTTTATCATCAATATTTATGGTTTTACTTAACTGACATTCTAGTTGCATGATGAAAGGTTACAGTGATTCCACATGAGCATGGGTTTTGTAATAATCTCCTAATGTATATGTGGAGATCCTAACAGCTTCATTAGTGTTTAATGATTCACTGTTTCACTAGTGATTGCTCTGCTGCTTCACTGTTTCCATTAATCGGATGTGTTTCTGATTCTTTTATAATCTTCTCAGTGGTATCTTAGCTTTACCTTTTACTGCAGGATTTGCAAGTCAAATCCTCTCCACCAGCTCAGCCTGCAACTTTACACAATGATCCTGCGATTATTCAGGTAACTTTCTGTCACTCTTGTGACTTGTCACATCCTAATGCCTTATGATTCTTTCTTTTCAAAAAAATTTCTTAGAAATTATAGATGATGACTCATCTTTGCTCACTTTTGTTATTCTTTTTGTGTAGTCACATTATCCTCGTCCAGCCTCGTCGTCTACAAGCTTGCCTTCTGCTGCAAGCACAACAGCAGCTGATACTACTTCACACAATGCTCCATCTGCAATTCAGATGCCGCCACTTTTTCAAGGGAACTTGCCACCTTACCAACCTGGTGCGAGCTTGCAGTCATGGAACTCATCACCCATGCCATCATCAGCAAATGGTGCCGGTTTAGCGATGCCACCAATGTACTGGCCAGGATATTACACACCACCAACTGGGTTTCCTCATCTTCAGCCACCACCCTTTCTTCGGCCACCACACAGTTTGACAGTTCCACAAGCTCTGCAGCCTCCTGTCCAATATCCTGGGCTTAATGGATCCTTACTAGCTGGGTTTCCAAGTATGCCAGAGCTTCCTTCTTTTCTTCAACCTGGTAATAGTAATAGTCTAAGTCAGTCTTCAGGTGTATCGACATCAGTGTCAGCACCTGCTTCATCAAGTGCATCGGTAACTGAATCATCAGGAAGCCAACTGCCAAATAAGTTATCCTCCATCTCTGCTTCTCTGTTTTCTGTGGGTTTAACTCCCTCGTCTGTGACTCCTTCGATATCTACAGTCTCCATGCTTGTGTCACAAGGGATGCCTTCTTTGGTAAACAGTAAGCAAGTAGCTCTACCTGACTCCACTGCGCCATCTCTTTCCAGTGATAAGCCTGTGAGTGCACCTGCTGCTTCGGTGCCAACTTATCTACCTTCCTCTCAGCCACCTGCCAATGATGCATCACCAGTCAATGTTGTGGAGCAAATTACATTGGTAACTCCTGGTCAACTTCTGCCAACTGCTTCCTCCCCAGTTATCTCATCTCAGGCCTTGCAAACGGCCTCTGCTATGGTTCCATCCTCTAAGGTTGCCTCCTCTACGGTTTCATCCTCTCAGGCAACCTCCTCTGCAGTTCCGTCCTCTAAGGCTACTTCGTCTATAGCTTCACCCTCACAGGTTGCTTCCTCTTCTGTTCTGTCACAAGAGGTGCAAGTGACAAGTGAAAATAAAGCAGTTAAGCAGCGTGAGTGGAAGGCAAAACAACCTGTGGTTGCTCCGTCCAGAAATAAGGAGCCTCTATTACCAGCACCAAAGCCTGTACTTGAGAAGGTAGTGTTTTTTAGACAGCATTATTCCTAGATAGGCTGGAGCTGGACATAGAAAACATGTTTTTAAGGAAACTTACCCACATGCCCCCCATCACCTTCCATAAAGAACCTTTCAAAAAGAGCACACACTTTTTATGGGTTTTGCACCATAAGGCACAACTTATTCTGCATGCTTTGTGATTGTTACCTCTCTCATTCCTATAATTCTTTTGGTATCAGCCTGTTGGAGCTTCCTCTTATGTTCAGTACAACAACAGAGGCCGAGGAAGAGGAAGAGGTCGTGGCAGAGGAAATGGGGTACGTTTATCTGAAACATTTTCTCGCCTAGTCGCTTTCCAAATCTAGAAGTTCTTGGTGTATGAAGTATACTCTTTTTATTGGCACCCAATTAATATACTTCTAACTTTTTGCATCCTCAAGAAAGCACTATCTGTAACCTTTGGTGCTTTTGATTGCTTGATGAGCTCTATAAAAGAGTAGGCAAATTTAGTATTTTCAGCAATCTTTTGTAGCTCATATAGTTGGAGAAAGTATAATAATGTAGAAAACTACAGCAAAACTGGATCCTACCCTGTTCTGATACTGCTATGAGCTTTACTCCCAATTGAGAGTTGCAAAGATTTTGTGGTATTATCCAGTGCATTTGTCATTAAATGTCTGCCAAAAGTATTTTGTATCAGCATCGACCATATTTTAACCAAAGCATGCAGTTTTAAACAAACTGTGTTTTGTCATCTGGAGGTACAAAATGGGGGATAACGGAAGAAAATGCATTTGTTTTAGTAGTAGGAGGTTGTTAGATGCCTTTGTTCTTTGCTTCAGTTTTGTATTAGACTGTAGTCTTCACTAACATTCTCTCTACAGCCATCATGTCCCATAACCAAGTTCACAGAGGACTTCGATTTCATGGCAATGAATGAGAAGTTCAACAAAGATGAAGTATGGGGCCATCTTGGTAAAAGTACAGGACAGTTGAATGATGATCCAAATGATTATGAAGATGATGTTCTAGAAGATGAAATATCTCCTCGAAAGCCAGAAGCGAAGGTAGCACTGGATTGCCTTTTCATGCTTTACTGCTCAATATCTGAGATGCTGATTACCCTTTTTGTTTTCTTGTGTCTGCAAAGCCTGTGTATGTTAAAGATGACTTCTTTGATTCACTCTCATGCAACACAATTGATAATGGAGGGAGGAATGGAAGAATTAAGTTCTCTGAGCAGAGAAAAATAGACACCGAGGTATTGAACAGGCATATATGGTGCATCTTTACCTTGTCGCATCTCCTAGCATTCAATGCTTATGATATATATATAATTTTTTGGTTGTAGACCTTTGGTGACTCAGCTAGGCATCGGCCAATGGGCATGCGTGGAGGGAGGGGTCCCCGTGGTGGTGGTCCTCGTGGTCGTGGCTATTATGGTAGAGGGCATGGATATATGGGTAGGGGACGTGGCTATTCTTACCCTAATCACCAATTGTGAGTAGGATATGCTTTTCAGTGACTAGACTGGAAGCACATGAATGAGTATGGTGGAGAAATGGCCTATTTGCTTGGAAACCTGAGATGTGTCACCACTCCCAGCTCGGCTGTTGGAAGAGTGCCTATTGGCTATCATATATACCTATCTAGCTGAAAATGCGGTAATCGTTGGCCGATTTGATGAGTTCAGAATCGGCGTTGTGGTTGAATCGAAGGCAGATTGGATGCATATCTTCTGTCCCCAGTGTAATTCCTTGTGGAGATAAATAGGAGCATTATGTTTTGCAATTCAGTGGGTTACTGTATGCTCACCCAGCGCTGTATGCTCACACAACGTCATATATGATGCAGGGACATGTTGCTCCGGATGGAAGTGGTTTAGTGTGTGCTAGTCAGTTTTCTGCAATACAAAATGCAATGTGCAGAATTTGTGTATCTAACAGTTAGTTGTATACTTGTATTGTGCACTCGTACCATAATGATTTTATGCCGTTCTTTGGATGTTGGGGGCTTCGTTGATTTATTTCTGTTTGTGACCGTTGGCTCTGGTATCGTGTCCTGTTGTGGCGCATGTGCAACTGCTTTAGAATTTATTTTTAAGAGACCTTGTGGTGTTTCATGGAAACTGTGCGCATATCACCGGATCGGATAGTAAGAATTTTGAATTCCAATGGTATTTAGCAATGTCGGCAAATGCTTCCACATTTAGATAGCTGCCCCACATCTTCTATCCCCACATGAATTATCCGCATAAGCAACCCTGCAACTAAAGAAAAGGAACTAAACAAGAAACAGTCCGCTGTACCATACAACTGCCTACCTTTCAAACTTTTGAATCGGGCTCCATAATTTCGAAAATAAGGATATGTATAAAAAAGGATTTCGATTGAGCTTTGTATGGGCCGTATTCTTTTGGGCCTACGGATTTTTGGACTGGTCGGCGTTACACATTTCGCTGAAGCCCCCCCTAATACCTTCACCGCCGTTCACCCTTCCGCCTCCGCCGCCGGAACGCCATGGCCGTCTCCCACCTTCGAGCGGCTCTCTACCGTGTCCTCCGCTCCCCATCCCCTCTCCCCGCCCCTCGCGCGCCTGTTCCTTCGCCTTCCTCCACTATTCTTCCGCCGCCGCGTCGTCTTCCGGCTCCTTCGCAGTGGAGGATTACCTCGTCTCCCGATGCGGCCTCACCCACGCGCAGGCGCTCAAGGCCGCCGCGAAGCTCTCCCACCTCCGGTCCCCCGCCAAGCCCGACTCCGTGCTCGCCTACCTCGAGGGCACCCTCAGCATCCCCGCCGCCGACATCTCCAGGGTCGTCGCCATCGACCCAACCTTTCTCTGCGCCGACGTGGAGAAGACCCTGGCGCCGCGCGTTGCCGACCTGCTCGACCTCGGCATGTCGCCGGACGAGATCGCGATCCTGGTTCCCCTCGCTCCCAACTCCTTCCGCATTAGGTTCCTCCGCAGAAATCTCGAGTTCTGGCTTGCTGAGCTCGGGTCCTTCGACAAGCTTCTGCTGGTCCTCAGGTCGTGCTCCAGCCTTCTCAGCTTGGATTTGGACAAGGTTGCCAGGCCCAACGTGGCCTTCCTCCGTCAATGCGGCCTGGACATTTCTGAGATTGCTGGCAAGAATGTGTACTCCAATCGGCTGTTGACCCTGAACTCGGAGCTTCTCAAGGAGAGTGTCCAGCGAGTGGAGGAGTTGGGCATCCAGCGTGGCGCCAAGATGTTCCGCTACATGCTTATTGTGTTTTGTTTTACTGATAAGGAGATTTTTGCCAGGAGAATACGGTTGTTACACAACCTTGGGTTCACCAAGGATGATGTGCAGGCGATTGTGAGGAAGTATCCTCTTGCTCTTGGCTTTTCTGAGCAAAAGGTTCAGGAAAATGTGGAATTCTTGGTGAAGGAAGTCGGTCTGGAGCTATCATATATTGTGCAAAGGCCAGCGCTGCTCACTTATAGTGTTGAACGGCGGTTGTTGCCCCGTCATTGCTTGCTCAAAGTTCTCAGGGAGAAAGGACTGCTGAAGCGTGAGCCGGACTACTATGCCACTGCCACTAGGAGTGAGAAGATTTTTGTGGAGAAGTTTGTGCATCCATTCGAGAACAATATCCCGGGCCTCGCTGATGACTATGCGTCCAGATGTTTGGGGATGGCATGGGATGACTGAATGAATGTTGCTGAGGGTTGTAGTGGAAAAGACAAGTAAGTACTTCTACGAATTCGCCACTGGTGCAAATGTTTCTTCATTCACCATTTAGGCATTTACTTCTTGATTAATGACTCTACCTATTTGCTTTGTATCGTGTACCTCAAATCAAAGGATCTAATGGCAAGCTAAGTGCTCTGCTCACGGTCAGCGAGCTGAGGAGTGTTTGGTTTTTTTGAGAGTTTATGCCCATTATAGTAACCATTACTGGATTCTCATGTCACTGAATGGTGTGGTTATTAAATTATATATCTGTATTTTAGTCAGTCCCAATAGGCTCGTATGATTTGCTAAGATATATAAGTTGAATATTTGAGAAGGTTCGTAGGATTCCCACTTTCCAAGTGCATCTTGCTCTTAACAGTAGCAGTTCATTGGACAACTTATAAACTATTTGACTGTCTCTTTCTACAGGTCAAACAATGACTGAATCTACAGCAGCAGTATAGTCGCCAAAGATCCATGGTTCTAGTTGTTTTAATTCTCTAGCCTACCCCAACTTGCTTGGGACAAAAAGCTATGTTGTTGTTGTTGTTGTCGTCGTTGTTGTGCGGCGTATAATTCACTCACTGTGCAAGTTGCCTATTATATTCTGTTTTCCTCTGAATGTGTGTCATGAGAAAAAAAAATAGCTTATCTTTCCATGATAATCAAACAAAGACGGCATATAACATAGTCTCTCTTTTAGGTATTAGAAACATTAAGCTTGGGTCCTCTTGTTCTGAATTGAGAGAATTTGATTAGAGCACTTGTTGCTCCTTTTCATTTCCATGGTACTGTGGACTTGTAGCGTCGGAGCCAGATACCTGAAGCGGCTTAATCTGGCAAGAATGATCTACATTCTTTGCCAATCTTAACCTCTGTTGTCATAAGGACACATTGATCTTTTTTTCCTGCTTACTGTTTGCAGTTATTATGCTAACTTTTCCTGCTCATACTGTTTGCAGTTATTACGCTAACTTGTAGATTGCAGATCTGGACAATTGTGTAAGAGCCAAGAGCAGTAACGTCATACGCCAGATCAAACTAATTCGTCCGTTGCACTGAAATATCTTTGATATTTGTCTTTCTAAAGAAATTTGACTGGTTAAAAGATGATCTTGAATAGTTGCTAATGCAATATGTTATGTGAGAACACATTAAAAGGTGAATGCTTTGACCTGTTCTGTTATAACAGATAGCGAAATAGATTTTTCTGGTGCTTGTTCCACTGAACCACTACTGGCAACTCTTAACGCTTTTCTGGTTAGTTATCCCCTAGTTTATTCACATTCATTTTCACTGGTAGGAGCCTTTCCAGTAAACAAATCCAGAAATACAATTCCAAAGCTGTAAACATCAACACATGGGGAAACTCGTTGAAGTTCCTCATATTCTGTATCACAAAGGAAATGCCGATGTTTGACTGTTTGTTGATCTGCAAAATAGTCAAGTATTCAAGCACAAGCGGGAAGAGAATGCAGTCTGAACTGGAGTTGTGCTGGGAGAAGCTTTGGTGGTGGCTGGCAACTATTATGCAGGTATTCCATTGCGTCACAAGTCTCAACAACAATTTTCAATCTCTGCATTAATGTCAGACTATATGGATGTGAAAATTTGTCCACCTTATTTGATTTGACCACTTGTCAAGGCTCCCATTAGTCATGTACACCAAAACAATGGCTTTGGAGTAGTTATGCTTGTAGGCATAACCAGAGCGACAGGTGACAGTAACCAATGTACCATGCTGAATCTTATTAAGTGTCTCACACTCTGACACAGCATATTGAAGAGCCATACTGTTGGGAAAAACTTACAGCAATCCAGCGTATCATCAAGTTCCCCTTGTACACCTTTACCCCTTGATTGCTCAGAGCAAATCCATCTGTTGAACGTGCAAAATCTGCATAGGAAACTGTGGGATGCATGTCATCCGTCAATTGGAGAGCACCTTTTACTGCAGGTGGTTGGTGAGTGAGCTCTCGATTTCTTTTGCAAGGTTTTGAAAGGAAATGCTAAGATCATGAACAAATAATGATATGATGCTTTCTTTGACTTTGCCTCCATGGTTTGCTTGGCCAAGCTGGAAAATGCAAAAGAGAACCCTGTCACATTAGTATACACAGCCTGGAATGAATTTGGCCACTGGGTTGAAAGATAAATCTAGATTGTTCTTGAGGTCATGTTTCCAAAGATTTGAGGGATTAGTCCATAAAGGTTATTGTGAGCATGATATGATTCTAGACCACTTATGCAGGTTAACTCTTGAGGAATTTTTCTTGAGTGCATGTTATCTGTTGAACTTTATCAGTTTCAAGCCTATTGGGCTAAAATGGGTGCAGTGAAGACACCACTGAAGGAGTTACCGTTCAATTGAAGCTTCATCATGCTTAAGGAGTTGCCAAGTGCATTAGGCAAAGTGCCAGATAAGTTGTTCCTAGAGATATACAAATGTACTGGGTTTAGAGCATCTCCAGCAGATTGAGCCTCGTTTCGCAATCCCCTTTCCTTATATTTTTTCTTAATCCCCTTTCTCCCCCTTCCTCTCCCCTTTATTTTCTCAACCAGCGTCTTGTTTTGGTCAATCCCCTTTCCTTTGCTTCCTCCCTCCCCCGCACCAATGCTCGCTCGCGAGCACTCCACGCCGTCTGCCCGTGTCGCCGCCTCCTGCAGTTCCGGCGTGCTGCCGCGCTAGCGAGGCCGCTGCCCCCATGTCTCATCGGCCGGGCCGCCTCCTCCCGCAACTCTGGCGAGCCGCCGCCCCCATGCGCGCCGGTCATCCCCCGCCATGACGAGCAACTGACGTGAGAGAAATTTAGGCATCGATAGGCAAATTAAAACAATTTTCGCCATCATGATTGGACATAAAATCTACAAATTGTTGGAGCAATTGGTCATCTATCAATCAAGGGAAGCGATCGGATTTGATTCCTCGTGTGACAGCCAAGGCCCAAGGAGGAGGAGCCATGGCGCAACAGGGCCGTGCGAGCTGGCTCTGTGCCGCGCGCTGCCGCCGGGCTCTTGTCCTTGGTGTGTGCTGCCACGAAGATGAGCTTCTCCAGCAGCTCTCGCACCCCGCGCGTGCACAGGCTGCCCCACCCCTCTTCCATGCGCACGAGCTGCACGCCGCCTCCGCCGACGAGCGGAGTGGGCAAGCGAGTTCCGACGGCCATGGGTTGAGGAAGAGAGGAGAGGGAGGGAGGAAAAGAGGAAAATTTGATGCGACAGGTGGTGTAAGGAAGAGAGAAAAGGGACGTGTTTTTCTCAATCTGCTAGAGTAGCTATCCCTTTATGTCAAAAAGTTGTTTTCTCAATCCCCTTTAACTTCTGGTGGAAGAGGACCAATTAACGAAGTACTTATAAGAAAAATAAAAATCATCTGGTAAGATGACAGGTTGAGAGCCAGTAATCCTGTTATTTGACAAGCAAGCACCATCTGTTGCAACTTGCAAGTTCCCAAAGTTCGCCAGAAGTGGCCCGTCCAAGCTGTTTCGATATGCGAGCAGTATTTTTAGCTATGTTAGGTCGCCAATTGAAGAAGGCATGTACCATTGTTCGAAAACTGCATTAGTTTTAGGGCTCATAACCTTACAATGCTGTCAAGCAAAACTTCAGAAAATTTGTTGCCGTCTAGCGTCAGACTTCAGTGCTTGTAGTAGGCCAGCCAGATTGCCAATATCAAGTGGTATCTGACCAGAAATCTGGTTCACTGAGAGGTACGGCAACCTGAAGGTGGCGTGTCAGCTCACCACCAATCATGTTGTAATGGAGGGTGAGGAGACAGGCAGGTGCAATCTGTAATTTTATGAACTCCCAACCCTTGGCGCTGCTTGCTTCAAGCATGTTAATTTCGAAGATTGGTATATCTAGGCAATTTTATGAACTCCCAACCCTTGGCGCTGCTTGCTTCAAGCATGTTACTTTCAAAGATTGGTATATCTGGGATTCTGGGCAAAGTTTTTCCTATCCCTATGTGGTAGTATGTTGGTACCAGTTAGGCTGTTAGCGCCGAGATCTGGCAACTAGAGCATGGCATTGTAAAGGGACGGTGTAATTCCTCCGGCAAAGTAGTTCTTCGCCAGGAGATATCTGAGCTTGGGTAAGCTCTCATGTGAGGGGGGCTGCCCGTGCGTCATATTCACAACAAATGCGAGCTTTATCAGTGAGGATGTATATTGTGGAGATCTGCAGGTATGATGCCCACCGCGAACGACTTGAGTCCATTGGATGGTGCCCTCGAGGTGTGGTACTGGGTGGAAGTTCCACTCGGTACTAATAGATTATTTGTTTGTATCGGGTGAAATCTCTAGCCGGTACTAAATGTTTGAAGCGTCATTTAGTACTGGCTGGAGCCATCAGCCGGTATTTAAATGGTTTTCTCTCGGTGTCGGTGACACCTTCCTTTTAGTACTGGCTCGTGGCTGCAGTCGGTACTAAATGGCTTTCATGAGCGTTGTACTTACGGACCGATACTAAAGCGTCACTTTTTTCGGCTCGCGGTACTAATACGTCCATTGACGAATGCTCTGTTTCCGTGTCAAGATATCGCATCCCGCGTGTAGTACGGGGCCACAGTAGGAGCAGATATAGGATAAGCGGATTTATTCGTCGTCCTTGGAATTTCAAGGCCTTAGTAAATTATAGAACACCACGTCCGGGGCTGTTAGTTGGCCCTAGACAGAGCAGCTGTAGTAGTACACTGCAGCTCTGCTCCTCCATGCATTATTTCACACGTACGCACGAACCACTTGAGCTGCGGCCTGAGGATCTTGCCGGAAGGTGACCGCGCAATGCGGTCGACGAACACCACTCTCCTCACCTTCTTGTATGGCGCCACCCTGCTCTCAACGAAGGAGAGCACGTCCTGTGCCAGCAGCTGCTTCTCTCCCCGGTTTCCTCACCACGCACGCCACCGGGATCCTCGCCGGCCTCCTCGTCAGGATACCTGTTGTCACCATGCAAAAAGCACTACCACTTTTTATATATATACCAAATAAATAAATTTAAGTCAGAGGCGTGTAGGTGCAAGGTAACTAAGAAATGGCAGCGTGCGTGCGCGCGTACGGTGCGACAGCGGCGTCGCTGATGTCTGGGTGGGTGGCGAGGACGTCCTCGAGCTCGGCCGGCGCGACCTGGTAGGCCTTGTACTTGATGAGCTCCTTGATCCGGTCCACCACGTGGATGTAGCCGCCGGAGTCCACGTAGCAGAGGTCACCGGTGCGCAGCCACCGGCCGCCGCCGCCGCCGCCGCCATCCGAGGCACCGGTAGGCGTGACCAGAGCCGTGGCGGTGGCCTCCTCGCTGCGCAGGTAGCCCTGCATCACGGAGGGGCCCCGGATCCACAGCTCGCCGGCACGGTTCGGCGGGAGGGACTCGCCGGAGTCGACGTCCACGATCCTCGCCTCCGTGCTCGGAACCAGCCGCCCGATCGAGATGGACGAAGGGTCGTTATTGGAGGACTCGACGCCATCGTCGTCGTTGTCGTGAAGCAACGGCGGGAGGTCGCACATGGCGACGATCCCCGTCGTCTCAGTTAGCCCGTAGCACTGCAAGCACGCAAGCAACATGGTTAAGCTTGACATTATTAGTTGCCTGCATCCTTACGCCGTTACGCGGCCGATCGACGCCCTATATATATATACTAGGAAGGACGGCGCGCTAACGTCGCGCCTATTAGATTACACGTGTAATTATTTGTTCTCAATATGAATGGTTTTTATTCTCTATATTTTTTATTTTTTCTAATCACTAAGAACATTAAATGCTTATATGGATGAAACAACCACACACGTGTTGAATGAAGTAGACAATGTGCATGGAAGGTATGTGTACAGTAGCAATCATGGACAGTGATGGTGTCATGCTGGAACTACGGTTCGGCGAACTCGTCTCACGAAAAACGGTGATCGTGGGGTTCACATATGTGAGGTCGGTAAGCCCGTGGTGGACGGTATCTCCCTCCGAGGCAGCTGCACCACCTCTGATCCAAATTGGAGCTCGAGAGAATGGAAAGAGGAGACGAGTTGACACGTGATGCGAGAGATTGGGTGAGCAGCCGAGGAGCATAATATTTGTGTCACGTTCTAAACTTCGTGGGGGGAGGCAACGACAACTCTAATGCGTGAAGGCACCACAATTTCATTTGACAACAATACATAGTTGTAACATGTGGCGACCGAGGAATTATGTGACAGCGCAACATCGGAATCATGTTGCGAGGATGCACCGACTCTGGTTGGACGCATTTTTTTAACTGTTATGGATGTATGTATTTCTTCTGGAGATAATACTGAGATACCACCAGACGTGACACTCGTGCGAGGGAAAACAAACCAACTGCAACGAAAGAAGTATGGTGCACAAAAATCAGCATATTGTGCAACGAATCGACATACTGTAGCTGACGTACATTTAGTTTCGAAAGGATTTTTTTTTTAAAAAAAACTGTGCACAGTTAGGGCACGCGGGAGGCTAGCAATCCTCCCGCGTTATAGAGAGTACTATATACCATCTCTTCGTCATGGCCTGGAGTGCATCCATGCACGATCCTTTTCATGTGCCTACACCTAGGAGTTTCTCAAGGCCTGATTTACAAAATACAAGCCCAAAGTTTTGACTTTGAATGGAGGGTGCAGGTAACTGAGAGAGATTCCCGTGTTATAAAAAACGCCGAGCCCAATGATTAATTTGTAAGAACTGTTGGACAGTCAAACTAGTTGCAGACATGCATGTTTATGAACAAGAAGTCAACTATCTTGCTCGATTGACAAGTATATGTTACGTGTGTAGTGGTTCAAGAAAGCTACACTTGTAACCATTCAAAAAAAGAAAGCTACACTTGTTAGTATTTAGAATGTGGTGGGCACTTCAATTTGACTTGGTTGAGGTCTCTGCATTTGGATTAACACAACTGGGAAGCTTGCTTGTTCTAACAAGTGCAATAATACAAAATGATCGTACTCCTGAACCATAAGCCTTTATGCGTCATGCATGGAATGACGATGGATGCTGCTATCCAATGGAATTATACAACAGACCGCCACATAATAAATTCGTTACTTGAAGGATGACGCCTCTATGATTTTCAACTGCATGATTCCCAATAATGTATATTCGTATTTAATGCAATTTTAAACAAACAATAAGACCTAGAGAATAGATATCTTGATTTCATACGTAAAGCTCTTGTATTAGCATTTCTGTAAAAAGTAAGCACTGAACGCTACTACTTTCTTGTATTTACATTTTCTGGCTTCCATGTTTGTCCCGATATTGGGCTACCTTGTGTGATTTTAATTTGTTGGAGACTGTTTGTTGCTCATACTACCTTGAAGGCAATAGGAGTAATACTGACTTGCAGTGGTCGATGAGCACTTGTATTCGTTAATGGCTCCAAGAAACAAGAACACATAATATAATTAAGACATCACTGACTACAATCTACTAACCTGAACAAGGGTCACCCGCGGGAAGCAGCTACGGAAGCGCGCCATGTGCTCTCGCTGCAATGGCGCCCCGGAAGACACGACGTCTCTCAGGTGCAGCCGTCGCGCCGATGACGCCGACGACCCCTCTCCGGCAGCGACCTCCTTCGCCATCTGAACGACCATGGGCGGCACCGCCAGGAGCCTTGTGACCCCGTGCTCCTCCATCGCCGCCATCAGCCTCTCCACCGAGAACCTCCCGGCACCAGCACCGCCGTCGCGCCCATCGCCGGCGTGCCGAGCACGAACGCCGAGAACCCGAACATGTGGAACATGGGAAGCACGCACCCGTACACGTCGTCGCGGCGCCAGACGCCCTGGAGGAGCGCGGCGGCGGCGATGGCGTTGCCGTGGGTGCTCACCACGCCCTTGCTCCTCCCCGTGGTGCCCGACGAGTAGAAGAGCAGCGCCGGGTCGTCGCGGCCGACGACGGCGGCTGACGACTCCTCCTCCTCGCCGTGGCCGTCGTCGACGATGCCGGCGAGGAGGTCGTCGATGAGGACGACGGCGGCCGGCGGGGAGGTGCCGGCCAGGGAACTCAGCTTGGGAGCGAGCTCGGCGGTGGTGATCACGAGGAAAGGCTGGGAGTCGCGGGCCTGTGCGGCGAGCTCGCCCGGCGTGAGGAGCGGGTTGGCGGTGGAGAGCACGGCGCCGGCGGCGAGAACGCCAAGGGAGACGACGGGGAAGCTGAGCGAGGTGGGCGCGAGGAGGAGCGCGACGTGGCCGCGGCAGAGGCCGAGGCCGCGGAGCGCGGCGGCGGCGCCGAGGGAGCGCGCGCGCAGGCCGGCGAAGGAGAGGGTCGCGCCGGTGGAGGCGTCGACGAAGGCCGGGCGGTTGGGAGGGAATGCCAGCAGGCGCGGGAAGAGGTAGTCGGTGAACGAGGCGTCGACGGTGGCCGCGGCGGCAAGGGGAGGGTGGCTGCTGCTGTAGGTGCCGGTGGCGGCCGAGTAGCCAGCGGTGAGGTGCGACGTGCTGTCGTCGGTTTCCGTCTCCGTGTAGGGTGGGTTGCTTGGAGCACCCATCTTCGTTGTCTGACTATTGGCGATCTCTTTTCTGTTGCAAAGCTTATACGATGTAATACCACCTTTTATAGTAAAAGAGAAACAAAATATGGTGAGTTTTTTTTTGAATTACTCAAAAAATGGTGAAGTGTTTGGATGGGAACGGATTATATGATGCTTGCTGGTCAATGCAAAGTCGGCATGGTCCCCCGTAAGCTTTGAGAGTCAGGAAGGAGGCGCAAGATGATCCAGTGGCATGAACAAATAAATATATATGATGGACACAAATATTTAACATCGCGAGTGAATAAATCTACATCGTTCAAATCCAAAAAAATAATTATGTGCAATGAATAAATGCATTCAATTTGCGAACAAATTAGCATCCAAAGATAATAATGTATTTCCGTTGCAAAGATAATTTAGTGCATTTTTAAAAGGTTACTATGCTATTTATATACATAAAAATATCAAATCAAGTTAGAAAATTTCAAATGTTACCAATGTCATGAATACTCACTACATTTTGCGCCATCCCTAGTCCAACAAAACAGCCAACTGTAGTAGAGATCCTTAGAAACAAAAAGAACCATTCGCAAAAAAAGGAACCAAGATTACAAAATTGATTTGATCGGATCTCGTTTATACAGGAATTATCGAGCAAATAAACCGTATAGAGCTTAAGGGGATTCATCCTTCCTAGCTTCCTTCTCCATTTTGATGTACACGGTAGGGGTGGAACACCGTGGAAGAGCGAATTTTTTTTATATTTTTTATTTTACGATTTATAAAAAATAAATACTTGGCAAAAATTTAGCAGATCTGATCTTATGTCGCCGTTTCAAGTGGCTATCGCCGTTTGAAACGGCGAGAGAGAAAAAAATCGTCGGCCCATAGGGCTATCGCCAGATGACACGGCGAAAGGTCTGCAGCAGTGGAGCCCACCTGCTTTTACCGCGGTGTCGGTGCGGTCCACGGGCGCAACGTTCGGTCAACAAAAAAATCGCCGGTTCGAACGGCGAAAGGCTGTCGGCGCCATGGGCCCAGGACCCCTTTTGCCGAGTCATACGGCGATAGCCCCTTTCGCCGCCTCGAACGGCGATATTTTGGGAGCCCCGCCGTTTGAACCGGCGAAAGCTCCCCCCACACCATAAAGCCGCGCGATTCACAGCCCCCAGCGCCCCAGCCATTCCATTTGCACCGCCGGCGCTGGTTGAGACCGAGGGAGAGGAGAGGAGAGGGGAGGGGAGGGAAGGAGAGGGCAGCGAAGCTCTGCCGAATCTACGCTTCGCATCAGGTAATTTTTTTACCTTACAGTCAATTTCATCTATGTTTTTACATAGCTATTTGTAGATGCTAGGTTTAGATATAGTTAGCCTATGCACTCGTAGATTTTAGTTTTAAGTTGAGTTTTTTAGATATGAACTAGGACATAGAAAAAAAATAGTTTGTAGATCTAGACTGCTTTATAAATGTTAGGTGTAGTTTTAGATGCTAGGTTTTAGATTTAGTTAGCCTGTGCACACGTAGATTTTAGTTTGAAGTTGAGTTTTTTTAGATATGAACTAGGACATAGAAAAAATTAGTTTGTAGATCTAGACTGCTTTCTAAATTTTAGGTGTAATTTTAGATGCTAGGTCATAGATTTTAGGTGTAGTTTTAAGTTTAGTTATTTTATATGAACTAGGACATAGAAAAAAATTAGTTAGGACATGTAGGCCGCTTTATAAATTTTTGGTGTAATTTTTTATAGGTATATGTAGATTGTAGTTAGTATTCTGTAGATAGCTAGTTAGCATGTGTACACGTAGAGACTAGATATATGTATATGGTAGTTAGTATTTTGTAGATACAAAACTATAAATTAGTAATGTGTAGTTTTGTTTTATAAAATTATTTAGATACCTATATACCGATGGTACGTGGTAATTTTGATATAACTATATGTAGATGTGTTTTCGGTGTATATTTTCTAAATGTGTTAAAATTTTGGTAGTATAATTGAAACCAAAGGTTAGTTACTCACATGTATCATTGTCGTGGTTAATGTTGGCAGGCATGTCAGAGAGTTTATTTTTCCAAGTGTTTTATGGGCCTGGGGAGGTTAGGTATGGTCCTGAAGGGGTAGACTTGTCCGAATTTAAGTCTTTCACCAAACAAGTAGTTCGAGCAAGAGAGAGGAACTGGACCTCAGTGTGCAACTGGCTATTCAAGGCATTTGGACTTGACAGGGAGCAATTTGAGCTGTCAGTCATGGCTTGTAGTAAGGTTTCAAATGGACACACCCCTGTTTTGGGAGTTGATGCCCCTTGCTGGAACCCAAAACTGGAGAGAGTATGTCAATATAGCTACGGAGCGTGGCTTACCACTAGTCTTGTTTGTTCAAGTTTATCAGAAGATTGGGTCTAGCAGTCAGCATCAAGATGAAGACAATGCAATTACAGCCGATCCTGCCCAAGAAGATACTGAACAAGATGAGGTACATGGAGAACACGATGAGGTAGATGGTGAAGACGCACCCCATGAACCAACCGGCGAGGCTGATGAGGGGGAACACATCCCTGAGTTAGTCGAGCAAGTTGAGAGGGAGGGGCAAGAGCAGTTTGATGCCATGGAGTGAGACACTTCAGATGAGGAGGAATGTTATCCCGTGCCACGCAACTGGTCAAGCTATGACTATTCAGCTCTAACTATCAATGAAGGCGAAGTGGTGGATTGGTAGTACAGAGGGAATGAGGTTTCTGTCGGTGCAATGTATGCAAGTGGGGATGAAGTTAAGGAAGCCATAAAGCGGTGGTCTACACTATCTTTGCAAAGGCAGTTCCGAGTGGTGAAGAGCAGCCCAAAGGTATATGATGTGTGTTGCGTGCAAAGCAACTGCCCTTTTAGAGTTCATGCATTTAAAGGCAAGTGGACTGATTACTGGGAGGTGTCGAAATTGGTGGAGCATGAATGCCAACTTGAGGAGTTAAACCCACATCACCGCAACCTTACAACAGATTTTGTGGCTCAATTCATGTATGCTCACATCGTCGACAATCCCAGCTTCGAGCCAAAATCAATTATTTGTGCCGTGGAAGAAAAATTTCATTACAAAATCAGCTACAACAAAGCGTATAGAGCAAAGCAGAAGGCAATGGAGATGAAATGGGGGACGTATGAAGCGTCGTATAACAATCTTCCAGCCTTGTTGCACAACATATGTTTGAGAAATCAAGACAGTTACTATGACTTGAAAACTATCCCTGTGCTGAGAAACCAGGCAAGCAGGTGTTGCAGCGTTCATTCCTAGCCTTGGGTGCTTGCATTGAGGATTTTTAGCATTGCCGACCAGTCATTTGTATTGATGGCACATTTTTGACTGGTAGGTACAAAGGAACCATCCTGACTGCTATTGGGTCCGATGGTAACAATCAGGTGTTGCCGTTGGCGATCGCCTTTTGGAGAAAGAGTCAGGAGATAGCTGGTATTGGTTTCTTGAGAGAGTGAAGCAGATGATTGTTAAGGATGTACCGAATGTGTGTGTTATTCATGACCGGCACAAAGACATTCTACAAGCAGTCGAGGACATGCAGAATGGCAGCATTGAACGTCAGAGGGCTGCGCAGTGGCCTGACTTGAAGAGTAGGTGGTGTATGAGGCATATGGGTGCCAACTTTCATAGCCAATTCAAAAACAAGACCCTGATGAAACTATTTAAGCGGCTATGCATCCAGAATCAAGAGAGAAATTCAACCTTATTTGGAAGAAACTTGATGAACTTACAAAGAAACAAGCAGAAGAGCTTACAAAGAGGCGGTAAATAGTGAGGACCAACATCCCGTTTCGCTTGATGACGTTGGCCTTGATGGTCCACACAGTCGTGCGCAAACCCGGTCAGGCCATTAAGACATTCTCTCAGTGGATTGAGCATGAGCCCAAAGAGAAATGGGCTTTATTGTTTGACGAGGGTGGTGCTAGATATGGCATAATGACTACAAACCTAGCTGAGGTGTATAATTGGGTGCTTCGGGGTGTAAGGGGACTCCCCCTAGTTGGAATCGTGGAGTTCTTCTTATATCGGACAATCAAGTATTTCAGGGACCGTTTTGCAGTGGCAAACAAATCAATGTCTGACAACCAGAAGGTTTATGGATACAAGATGACTGAGTACATGGAAAAGGCAATGAAAAAGGCTCATAGACACCGTGTGAGTGCCAACGGTGCCGCAGAACGACGATTTGAGGTTCTCTGCAGGGACAAAGGTCGATTGGGAGGGCGGTGGGAGAGACACGCATAAGAATGCATTATTACCAATCAAGGATGTGTTTGTTCCTACCACAAGCCAAAGCTGCATCACCGTCCCTGCACCCATGTCATTACTGCATGTCTTGAGGCGGGAGGGCTTCAACCTCGTATGTTTGTGTCCAACTATTATTTCAAAGAAACAATTTGGGCCACTTGGAAGAATGAGGTTTATGGGTATCGTATGCTAGGAAACTTCATTTCTAATCCTGGAGAGCACGCACTTTACATTCCTGATCCTGATCCAGAAATGTTCCAAGGAGTTGGCAGACGGAAGAACAGACGGTTCGTCTTCTGCTTTACCCACACGGCCGCAGTACCCCGGGTCGTCTTCTGCTTTACCCACACGACCACAGTACCCCGGGTCGTCTTCTGGTACAGTTGCACGACCACAGTACCCCGGGTCATCTTCTGGTACACCTGCACGACCGGAGTACCCTCGGGTCGTCTTCTGGTACACCTGCACGACCGGAGTACCCCGGGTCGTCTTCTGCTACACCAGCACGCCCTCCCAGCTACACTCCACGGTCGGCTGGTATGCACACTAACATTTTGTTAATTTACTTCTAAATGTATGAAATGGTTTCATATTGAATTATTTTCATTTTTGCAACATAGTACCACGGTTCGCCCCACCCAACCCTGCTGCTACAGGGACCTCTTCTGGTGGTCCGCTGTTTTACGACTTCGGTACATATTCAAAAAATTTATTCATGCTATTTTATTACTTGCATACAACTAATTGTCTATTACCTTATTATTATGTAGGATACACAGGGTACGGAGGGATCGAGGAAGACGTACAGACTGGGGACGATGGCAGTCGGCCAGATGGACCGTGGGTAGGATCCCTTTTCAGCACGAACCCTTACGCAGACGAGATCGGCACTTCGCAGTTGGGTGGTGCGCCGCTGTTTCCCACACAGGGCTCACAGGAGGACGTCCAGACACCGGTTGCAGACGAGGCTCGACGTCCCACACGCCAGGTTGCAGCACCAGACCCGCTCACGTATTCACAGCACCACACCCGAGCGGCGCAGGCGGCAGTGCATCGTGCGAGGGGTGCACAGCGTCACAAGCGAGGGCGCATTTAGTACCTTCTTATCTATGTATGTGTTTTATGTTGTGCTCAGACTATGTGTTTTATGTCTTGCTCGTACTATGTGATGCATGCAGTAGACTATTAACTATGTGATTTATGACGCGACAAGACTATGTCATTTATGTCCTGCTCACACTATGTCATGTAGTAGATGCTGAAATGATGGATCACTGAAAAGCCTACGCATCCTATGATACGATGGCTCACTGAAAAGCATTGACATCATAGCCTTTGATATGACATTTCACTGAAAAGCGTACACACTTTCTGAAAAGGCTACACAAATCAACTAGCCTTTGCAGTATGCATGCGACTAGCCTTTTTAGGCATCTATCTAGGCTTTTCAGATCATCAATCCTGACTTCCTTGCCTTATCTAACGAGAATGCTCAAAAAAATTAAAATTCAAAAAACATAATAGTTCTATAAAAGATACAACCTTCTTCTCAACCACAACACAACCTAAATTTCAAGTTCCTGTCCATATGATGTCCTCATGGAAGAAAGACCGAAAGGGCATTCCACCATGGAATGAACGACCGAAGTGCTACTGTGGGTACCGTGCATGGTTGCAAGTATGTGATGATCCATCAAAGAGGCAGCAGTATGGGTGTCGGTATTTCAAGTGTCCGGACATTGATGATGATTTCAAGGTACGACATTCATTCATGTTAGCAATCTATGCTAAAATTATACAGGCGTACATCTAACCCGACCTATGTGTTTCATGGAGGCTTGCACATTCATACAATGGGTCGACACCAACTCAGGTTGAGCACAAAGGGCAATACAACGTCAGACAGGCGGATGCTCGAGAGGCCAAGCGTCTTGCGCGTGAGGAGCAAGAACGAAGGATCCGCCACCAGCAGGTCCGTATGAAGAGCAAGGAGGATCAACTTCAGAGGCGCCGTCAAGAGTTAGCTTCCAGAGAGGCAGCACTAAAACAAGAAGAAGAAGAATTTCAAGCTCGTCAAGCACAACTCCTCAAACAAGAAAAGAACTCAACAACAACAAGAGACAAGATAGGGAGGGCTCATCCAAGCAAGGAAGGAAGGAAAAATTCACCCGCTACACCCAGTAGAACTTCAGTTATAATTGTACCAAATTCAATTACCTAAGGCATGTTAGGGTTAGTTCAAGACCTAGTTACCATTGTTTGGTAAAGGTTTTCACATGTCACTTTGTCTCTGTTCTCGATTTCAATTATGACGTGCTCAGACTATGTGATTTATGACGTGCTCAGACTATGCCATTTATTTCTTGCTCAGACCGTGTCATGCATGTGCCGCAACACGCATTTCACTTTTCTCAGTCCTAGGCTTTTAAGTGCTCTTCGTAATAGGCTTTTCAGTCCTATGGACGTAGGCTTTTCAGGTGCATTTGTGACACCACAGGACGGGCAACGACCAACTTTCCTTCGCTAGCCTATATGTACACACATCCGTGGGTGCATTGCCGCCCAACAATTGCAAGAAACAAGATCATTTAGCTCAGCAACAATCTCTAGAGGGTCAGATAGTGGCAAGGGTTTGAGCTTTGAGAGTGCAAAGGGGGGAAGGAAGGGACCTCCCATTGTGTGGGACGATGTCGGGTCTCTTGGTCCTGATTACTTTGGTGAAGCAGTGTATGAGTTTCCAGAGCAAAGCAAACTTGATTTCACAAAGGATAAGCCTCTTAGAGGATATACTAAGAGTAAAGCTTAGTGCAGATGAATACCTCCGATCTGAATGGAGGTCGTCGTTTCTTCAAATGCCCAAGAGCATGGGTAAATGTTACTAATAATCCTCAGTTAATTATGGTTGCCTTAGTTTCACCATCTTACTCGAGTTATTTGATGTAGGCTTCTGATGCCCCAGAAAATTGTGGGTTCGTTAGGTGGGTCGATCCTCCTCCTCTTCTTCCCCATCATGAGTACATGGAATATCTGCAGAACCAAATCCAAGATCTAGAAACCAAAGTTCAGCACTATGAAGAAGAGGATTACAACAAGAATGAAGCAGTGTCACAGGAGGCGCCGTGCAATGACCCATATTGCAGCTGCCCCTGTCACCAAAAGAAGGCAGCGTCGCCGCCACCGCCGCCTTCGCCCCCTCCTCCGCCGCCGATGGGAGGATATTATGGAGAAGGTGCAACACAGTATGCTATGTGGGGAGATTACTAGGACCATTCAATCTAGATGTCCTAATTATTTCGTTTAATTACATAAGGCATGTTAGGATTAGGTCGGCACATCATACATGTGTCGCACGTGCCACTGCCACTTGTGTAGTTTGAAGGTGAATGGCGCAAGTACGTTGCATTAAAATGTGCCATAGTCGTAGTGTATGCAACATTGCTACATGCCGCTTTTCAGACTACTCTGATGAACCATAGCATCCAGTGTCGCTTTTTCACACAACTCTGATGAACCATAGCATCCAAGTCCAGGGCATCCAATGTGGGGAAGCAAGGCATCCAATGCCGCTTTTCTGTGATACAGTGTCTCGCGCAGAGCATGCACTGAAGACGGCGTGGTGAACTTATCCGCTTGCATGGATTCGATCTCTTTTTATGTACAACACATCCAAAACATCATGGACTCGGTCTATGGACCAACCCAATCATTCATTATATATGGCATGCCATTGCTATTGAACTTGTGCAGTGTCTCAGTTAGAAACCATAGCTTGTTCAGATCCAGAGCTCCTCAAGTGGAGGAAGGTGAGAGTTGTCGTTCCACAAGGGGTGCATGTGCCAATGTGCTTCTGTGGTGGCCTTTGCAAGCTTGTGCAGTCAAAAATCTTGGGTGACTACTATGTCATGAGGTTTTTCATGTGTGACAACTTCGAGTATGATCCACCCAAGGTGTCTGGCAGCATGAGAGCCAAGGTATTCACTAACCCTGCCATGTTTTTCTAACCATTTCATGTTTCGTATTCTTACTTTGGGGAGTTAAAGACTCCCCCACCTCTCTGTGATTTCTTGCAGTGGCTAGATACAGAGTAGTCCGATGAGGACAAGGCTCATGTTGAGCATGAAGCAGCCTCGGCAAGAGTAAGGTGGCAACGAATGATGCACGAGGAGGAGCAGGAAAAAAAGAGCAAGAAGGACCAAGAGGAGATCCGCAAGAGGTTCGAGGAGGTCGAGCGTCAAGCGGCACAGGAACATGAAGCTGAAAGGGAGACAAAGAGAGAGACCGCACGTCGTGCAGAAGCAGCTGGCCCTGAAGCCATTAGGAAGGGAAAATATCCCCGTTGTACCCAGTAAAGCATAGGCTTCACTGGCGGCGATTTAAATTACCCAAAAGCACGTTAGGACTAGCAGTGGTACACATGACATTGCACCTTGTAGTAGATTGTTTAGATCAGAGGAGGTGGTCGACACCTTTACCTCTGATCATTTCATTTCGCTTAAATGCATCTATGCATTCAAGCCGGATTATGCAATTCTAATGTTTCAAAAAATGTTCTTTGTTCTACTAGTTAAGTCGTTTTCTTTACATATAAAAAAATCCCATACATAAAACTCAAAATTTAACTATTGCATTCAGGTAAAAATGGTTAACCGCAAACGTAGAAATATCATAAACAAATCTACGACATTAAACGGTAGAAAATTTAAACGGTAGCAAATATAACCGAAAAAAATTAATGCGTCAAAACTACGTCAGTTCATATTATGGAACCAAATCGAGCGGAAAAAAATATATCAAATATTAATCAACATAAATTAAATTAGTCATCTTTGTTGGCATAAAATAAAAACAATTAAACAATTAAACAAATAAAAATTCAGAAAGGAATAGAATATTAGAAAAGGAATAGAAAAGAAAAAAAGCAAAATATTAGAGAAAAAAATCACAACGGTTGGATCTACCATATTAGAAAAAACTACCTTAAATATTGTAAGGTTCTGGGCACGTGGATAGGCATGCAACATGCACCACGCATATGGGCTGCTGGCTGCTGGCATGTTCTTGTACGAACGGGAGATGAAATAACAGCTAAAATGGACTGAAATAGTTATTGGCCAAAATAAACAAAAAAGCTCGCACGAGAATTACTTCAGGTGACGGGAGAGGAACCATCACCGAAGCAAAATATAGTCGTGAGCACCAAAATCGTCAACTATGTTCTAAAGCGCATGCAGCAACATGAAAGAAAAACTAATGAGGATCGCGACATGTTGTATTTTGGCCTATTTAGCTTGTACTACTGATACAGCTTTCCGGAGATTATAAGCATGTATATGTAACAAATGTTAAAAGTGCTGACATCAAACACATGTCAAAATGGAAGTAATGTGAAAAACCGTCCAAATTATTTCGTCTAATTGTATTGCCATTCCTTGACCAAACACACTAAAACGAAATAATTCTGGCTATCCCCCATTATATGCCTCAAACATCGCCCAAAAAAATATGCACACCATTTTTACATCATGACAACTATCGGAAGGGTACATATAACAGGAAAATTTTCAACTTTTAATTATAAGTCATGACCATCTTACAAAGTTCACAACTCACAGTCATAGCCACAAAAAATAACAACTTGGGCCTCGGATGGCAACGGATTGCTGGTCATCAAAGATTCCATGGGCCGCCGGTAGCTTTAAAAGAAGGTCAGGCAGGGGCAGGATGCGCAAGGTGATCCAGTGGCGGCCCACTGAAGCAAGTACTTTGTCTACTGCAGCTATCTTCTATTTCGAAATATTAAAAGTTCGTTGACTAATCAAGTGGGCTTCGTTCTAGAACAAAATTTTGGGTTTTCTTAAATAGGGGGAAATCAGTCTACGTATATATGCTACATGTAATATACATGGGCTCCTGTATAAATTGTGGAAGATGGTTAAATTCAAAGTTTAAAATAGCAAAAAAATTATACAAAGATAATCTGTAAACTAAAACGCCATCTATGGGAGGTGAATTAATGAAGTGCAAATGTCTCCACGCCATCTTGATTTTAATCTTTTTGCTATTTTAAACTTCGAATTTACTTGATTTTAAAATTTTAGTCGAAGGGCACATATACACGGGCTCCTGTATAACTTGTGAACTATCGATATCGATAGAGCCACCAAAGTCCAATTGATAATGTCTCATTTAATATTTTACTGGAACCTCAATATTTTTTCAAAAAATGTTAACTAATATTTTTTTAAAATAAAAGATATTGAACCTAATGTTCTCAAATATTATTCATCAATGTTGGGAGTGTGTGGCCTATCATTTCCTGTGCTGGACTCGACAGTAGTCCAAAGAAAAATTTGACCACCTTCTTCTTCAGCGGTAGGGCGGCGATATGCCGGTCGACACCGCTTGGTGTAGGTAGGGCAGCAGTGGTGGTGACGCGCGGCTGGTATCAGGGGCCAGTGGCCGGCAAAGGCGCAGGGGCACGCAAGGGCGAGGCGGATGGCGCTCCCGGTGGCGGAGGCTGCACTGCAGGTGTGGGGCGATGATGGCGGCCGCGCTAGCCGCGCGGGTCGCCCGTCGACGGAGGCGATGTTGTAGGGACGACACAACGGTGGCGGCGCATGGGTTGGTAGGGTGGAGGATTTCTAGAGCGGATCCAATGGATAAGGATCCACGCACAAATTTCAATCACTAGATGGTGGCAAGAAAAAAAATCTCCCCAAAGATAGATAGGACATATGCACTACTATTCAATCCAGGCCAGGAAATGACACTACGCCAAAATGTAGCTTCTATGACGAAACGCTCTTGACGTTTTAAAATTTCATCATTGAAGCAACCACATCAATGATGAAATTTTAGGGTTCGTCATAGAACTGTGGCGTTCGTCAAACGCCCCTTTGCAACCATGACGCGAGGGGAAATTTCGCCATTGAAGCACAGGGCGTGTCGTCATTGAAGCAAAGAGCCCTCAGCCGTAGCATCAGTGACGAATGCTCTTTGTCATCTTTCACTTCGGGTCATACTTGTTAACGCGGGGTCCACTGGACGGATGGGTTTGACGGTCCACGTCTATCAGGTCCACCGGAGAAACGTGACTTGGCGGTCCACGTGTTTGGGTCCACCGGTGTTGTGCGACCTGGTTGTGGACGTGTGCGTTGGTCCCCTGGTCGTCCACCAGCAACCCTGGCCGGGCCCTGTTCGGCGCTCAAGCCTGCTCCGGCTGTCCGCTCGTGCGCCGGCCCGGCCGAAAGTCCGCACCGGCGCACTACCCTACGGATTTTGGCAAGTGACGAGGATTTAGGCTCCGTGGAGCAACCTCGGTCGGGCCACGGCCGACGCTCATGCCCGCTCCGACGGTCCGCTCGCGCACTGGATCCGCCGGAGATCAGCACCGCGGCAGTTGCCCACGGGGCCAGGTAAGCTACGAGGGTTCAGGCTCCCTGGCGCATCAGAGGAGCTGAGGAGTGGGTCGAGACGGGGAGAGGGGCCATGGCCGAACTCCGCCGGATTCATGAAGGTACCGGACGGCGGCATGCGCGTTGGAGATCTATCCCTGGCCGGATACATCTGAATTCGGACGAGCCCGAGATATGAAGGCGAGGCAACATGTTTCATATAGCATCGCGACATGGGGGGCGTCTCGTCCATCCGGACGAGACGACAGCGGTCACGGCCTTCACTGGCGGCAGGAAGAAGATGACGCGAAGAAGGGGATGAAGTTGACAGGTGGTCCCCACATGGCAGTGACACAACCCAAGTTCGTGGACTGGGTTGACCGTATGGAACCGAATGGGCCATGTGGATGAGTCCATCAGCGTGGAGCAGATCAGAGCCTGAACTGGGCCTCCGTCTTCGCCTCCCATGGCCCGTTGCAGCGTGTCAGCTGTTAGCCCTTTGAGCCACCAGCGTGTGTTGGCGGCGTAAACGCACACCAAGATCCACCGCAAGCGCACGTATCGTTGTAGCTCTTCCCTCAAGAGAGTACTCCCCCAAGGTTATCAATCCGTGGAAACAAGCTCGCAAACCCTAGATTAACTATGCATCGAGAAACATTGATCTAGTCGCACGATGATTGTGAATATAAAAACATGATCAAGCATAAACACATATGAACAAGAGGTAACTAATCTAGGATAAAGCCAAGCCTATGCATATGTTGTAGTTCTAGCTAGATTGGCAAGCAAAACATGGTTCTCGTTCAATGCATCTTTAAATCTCTACCCTCGGTCTGACTCCCGAGGATCACCACCTTACACGGGTCACACCTTGTCACGATGCTCTCTATCAGCGTAGTAAACACACAGGCACGAACACAAGTTCGTGTCATACTACTCGATAGATCCGGTATGCACCTCCATGACTACAGGAACACCCTATGCAATCTACGTCGACCATAGATTGGAATAAATGAACTCGAGAGAGAATGAAATCATAGAAGGATGCAAATGGATCGCAAGAGAATCGGAACGCATCTATTACTTCACCATGAATGATTGTACATCATAAGATCACAACTGTGGCCATACCTTCTTGTGACTCCTAGCTCCAGAATTCCGGCGTGATCTTCCTCGCAGGGTGATCCCGTCGGCTAGAGCCTACCTAGGCTAGCCTCTAGACAACTGCACGGCCCTCAGCTCTCCATAGATGGATGTCCCTCAAGTTCCTCGGCTTCTGCTTCGAATGATGGGGTGCTGACCGCAAGGTGTACTATTTATAGTCCTGGGTAACCCTAGGTCAAAGGGGGAGGCGAGGCGGCGCAAGAATGGCCTAGGCCGACTGGCCAAGGGGGCCTTGGGCCAGCCGGCCAGGCCCTTTCCTAGCCCACCTCGTGTTCAGCTTTCTCACTACGCTTCGTTGGTGCTTCTAGAGTCTTTCTTTGGCTGCATGTCGCCCCTGGACGTCGTTTGCTTTGGGATAATATTATATCTTGATGACTTTCCATTTGAATTGCCTTCATCCCGAAGTAACTTGATCGTATCTTCATTTGCTTAGTCCTTAAGCAATTTGGGAGGTTGGTGGGCTGCATCCGGGCATGAATGGGCTTCAAGTCCATGTTCATGGCGCCTGGGCCTAGTAGGCCTGCTTCATCCGGGCTTCCGGCCTTTGTCTTTCGCTTGTCTCGAATTTAGCTGATATTCGTCTCTAATTTATCATTTATCCTGTATAAACCAAAATCATCCAAAAACACATGCATATACGAAAATGTACCGGTTATGAGGTATGATCAATAGTTTAGATATTAAATTCATGCAAATATCGAAGTTAAACAGGGGTAAAAGTGTGTCATTTAACAGCGTCAACAATCCTCCCATGCTTAAACCTTGCTCGTCCTCGAGTAAGTCTTCGATAGAAATCAGCGTTGCCCTCCGATGTCCAATCCCTGAACTTGATCATACACGAGAAAACACAATACTCTCGAAAGATTTTTCAATTAAAGTTTAAGTTGTAACTGGCTCTTTTTCTAGTATGGAGGGTAGATATGAATTAAGCGCAACCCACAAAGAATTTAAATCCACATGCTCTCAATTTTAAACAAGTCTCGAGTAAAGGAATTTAATTTTAAAAAGAATAACTGAACCAAGATCAATAATTTAAACCTTACAAATTGCTCATGGGAACTCTCAGCTCATCTTGTCTCTCGAACCTGCTAGCACTCTGATCCTTTCTTTCTCTCAAGTATATAAGTGTAAAGCTTATCTGGAGCTTGGAAAGGTTAGTCCTAGCAAGATATTATAATCAAGATATTATCAAAACAAGAAAAGCATCTTACGGATTTACCGAGACTCGTCAAAAAGGTCATGAGAAAATAATGTCATTGTGGAGAGGGAGAGAATGGACACACACTTTTTAGATAGTGGACATGTGCAAATGGCAAAGGGTGATCCCGAGGCACAGATGAAGTCCTCATTATCGGATTGCACATGGTTGGAATAATTGAGTATGGAATATGTCTTCTAGGCACCAAGAATCAAATGAAACAAAAAGAACTAAGAAGCATTTATTTTCTTTCTTTCTTTCTTCATTTTTTCTTTACTTTTCTCTTTTCTCTTTCTTTTCATTTTTTTCTTTCTTCACACATATTTTTTATTATTTCTGCTCCTTAGAACCTTTTGCAACATAATATCTACTCAGCGGCGGTCAGAGATAATGTGATGAGTCTCCCCCCATGTTTGAACAATTGCTCGTCCCTGAGCAGTGGGATGGAAAATAAAATGACTGCTGAGAAGAGTATTAAACCTTCTTATTTCGCAGAGAACAGCTTGAATCTTCAGGGGAGATTTCCACAAAAATTTTGGAAGGAATCAGAGGCAGGAAGACCTCTGGCCACGCGGCCAAGGGTACTCTGTCCTCGCGGCACATGCCCTTTGTGCCTCTGTTTCTTCTGATTTTTCTTCAGCGCACTTGTAGATGCCTTCAAAAATTATTTTTCTTCAATGATGGCTCTCATCCTTCTGAAACTCCGTTGAAATAATTTTTCCATACTCAATAAATGGGTTGTGGTCAAGGTGGTAGTCACAAAAAGATAATTTGGGTTTTTGGGTGGATATCCAGCAAGGTTTGCTAAGTTCTCAATGTGAAAACAAGCAATGCATGGATAGAAAAGGCTAGCAATAAGAAAGGTATGCAAAAACGGAATGGCCAGCTTCTTAGTCTCGTACCGAAGAAACAAATCCTGAATCAATTCACTCAAAAATAATTCTTGCATAACTACGGTTCATCATGATATAACATTTGGGCTTTGGACAGGTAGAGCATTTGCAAAGGTATTAATGACAAGGTCAGCATGAATGAATTTCAACTGAAGTGCAAGAGAAGACCGCCCTTGCATAAGTATTAAAAGGATCTTTGAATTATTTAAAACTTAAAAGGGAGAGAAAGAATAATAAATATGTGTTTATATATTATCATAACCTCCACAAAAGATTGAGCCAGTATTTATATCAATTTTAGATCATATTATGGAGAGCATTAGTTTAATCACGGATAAATCAAGTACGAATAAAGTACAAAGCGGCAACGATCATCATATTTCAATTTGCAAGAACAACATCATAAACATTGGCCATATGAAATTAAGCTCCTTGTGATGATCATTTTATTCGACACACACTAGAAAATAAAATAGAAAACATCCTACACATGACAAAACTTATTCACATGAAAATCAGGGGAGGAAGAGATTCAAACCATGAGTGATTATTTATTTATTTATTTATTTATTTATTTCTTCTCCTTCTTCTTCTTCCCTCCATGGTCGTCTTGTTCGTCGTCCGGTTATTGTTCTTGCTCGCGTCCTTGTCAACTTGAAGAGTGATCAGCGCTCGTCCTCTTCTTGAGGACTTCCTTGACGTGCTCTTTGCTTTTCTCTTTGCTTCATTCATCATATTTTCATCATTCCTGTAAGAGAGCACAAACAAAGAACACATCGGGATTTCTTGCCGACGTGATGATGCGAAACAAAACACAAAAGCCATGGCAAAAAAATGATCAATGCTTGGTCGTGGTTTAAATGTTCTCAACAAGAAAATTCAAATCTGATTTTTTTAAAAAAGTTAAATCATGCTCAATGCGATCACCAAGACATTATGTAAATCAGAGATGAATTTTATTGTCAAAAACCAATGTAGGTCAAGAACTCTTGACTACATTAATTTATGTTAATGTCAAAGACACTTAGTTTATTAAATTAGACTAAATAAACTTTGATCTTTACCATGCAAGGGTGTGGGATTAGGTTCTAGTTTTGGCCAAAAAGAGAGAGAGAGAAATTTGAAGAAAATAAAACAAAAAGGCTTAGAAAAACTCTAACTAGAAAAACCAGGATTTATAATAAGCATGAACCAAAAGAGATTTTTATCTTATGTTTTACGAGCCTAACATGCGTATACTTATAAAAATAAATCATGAAAAATACACGCAGGCTCTACTCGAAGATAGGCTCTGGAAGGTGCAAAAAGGGGCCTGGCCGCCCGGCCAACAGGGGTTCTGGCCGCGCGGCCAGAGGGGTTTTTGGCTCCTCCGGTTCTGGTTTTTCACAGGTGGGTAAAATGAATAAAATAGGTGGGCTATGTTAC
Source organism: Urochloa ruziziensis (assembly GCA_015476505.1). Taxonomy (NCBI): domain Eukaryota; kingdom Viridiplantae; phylum Streptophyta; class Magnoliopsida; order Poales; family Poaceae; genus Urochloa; species Urochloa ruziziensis. The sequence goes on from CM027126.1 coordinate 51,204,792, forward strand.
TGGTGTGGTTAAAGGGTTCAAAAAGAAACATAAAATGTTAACGACCAAGAAAAGAATCATGCATCAAAGTGTTCAACAAAAACGTCCAAAAGATCAAGAAGTGTCTTGTGTAGCAAAACTCTAAGACTGAAACGACTCTCTGAAAATTAAATGGGTTGTCCTCCCAAAAGCTTATTACCTGACTCGACATCCGGTTTGCCTCCCGAAAAGTGCTTCGTTTATCGTCTATAGCTGGACCTTCGGGTTGTTGCTCTGACCAGCGTCCCGTGATGGTGCTGCAGTCTTCTCTTCTCCTTTGTCTACAGGCTTGCAATCTCCTCCGAGCTTCGTAGCTGGCTTCTCATCCCTAGCTCTTCAATCCTTCTCATCAAGAAGTCGATCTTGGCCTTCATGTCTTCAATATGCTTCTCCTCTTGCACGCTCTTTGCTTTGCCCATGGACGAAACGAGTTGAGTGCGTCCGACCGATGCCCAAGCATTGTTATCAGCCACCTTCTTGAATAATGCATAAGCTTTGGCGGGAGTGAGGTTGATGATGGAACCTTGGCGGATGCATCCATGATTGTGCGTGATGACGCTTGCAAGCCACCGTAGAACTTCATAACTAAGTCTGCTTTTGAATACCTATGATGTGGACAAGCGATAATATAGTTGTTGAAGCGCTCGAACGCCTCGGTGATAGTCTCCGTGGTACTCTGGGCGAAGCTCGAGATCTGGCTGCGAAGAGTCTGCGTCTTCCCTGGCGAGTAGAACTTGGCGATGAAAGCTTCCACTAGGCTCTCCCACTTCTCGACCGTTGATGCCTCCAGCGTGTAGAACCATTGAAGTGCCTTGCCCATCAACGAGAATGGGAAAAGTCTTGCACGTAGCTGATTGTCATCGACCCCTTCGATCTGGAAAGTGCTGCACAATTGTATGAAGGACTGCATATGAACGAGTTGGGATCCTCCTTACTGGTGAACGGGTTGTCTTGCACCATCTCGATGATTGAAGCGTTGATCTCGAACAGGCTTCCAACTTCAGCTAGCTTGAAGATCGGCAGATCGTCGACGCTCGATGTCCAAAGCTCGCTCATCTTGCGCTCGGGCTATTCTCCCATTGCTACTTGTGGTTGATGTTCGCCTGGGTTTCCTCTTGGAGTGCTAAGTGGTGATTCTTTTGGCCTCCGCTTCCGATGTTCCTTGTTGCTGCTACTTGCTTGATTGTGCCTGCAATTTTATTTTTATTCATACACAAAGACAAAAGAAAATATTTTTGATTTATTCGAGAGGCACAGGTCCATCTCATATTAGGGTTAGTGAAAGAAAAACATATACAAGAACTATGCAAGATCAAGAATATACAAGAAAAATATTCACAGAAAATTATGAACAAGAAAAATATTTACAGATGCAAAAATCAATCCAAGGTTCGATCAGTTGTTTCCCCGGCAACAGCGCCTGAAAAGCTTGTTGACGGCGCAAACGCACACCAAGATCCACTGCAAGCGCACGGATCATTGTAGCTCTTCCCTCAAGAGAGTACTCCCCCAAGGTTATCAATCCATGGAAACAAGGTTGCAAACCCTAGATTAACTATGCATCGGGAAACATTGATCTAGTCGCACGATGATTGTGAATATATAAACATGATCAAGCATAAACACATATGATCAAGAGGTAACTCTCCTAGGATAAAGCCAAGCCTATGCAAATGTTGTAGTTCTAGCTAGATTGGCAAGCAAAACATGGTTCTCATTCAATGCATCTTTAAATCTCTACCCTCCAGTTTGACTCCCGAGAATCACCACCTTACACGGGTCACACCCTGTCACGATGCTCCCTATCTGCGTAGTAAACACACAGGCACGAACACAAGTTCGTGTCATACTACTTGATAGATCCGGTATGCACCTGTAGTAACCATGACTACAGGAACACCCTATGCAATCTACGTCGACCATAGATTGGAATAAGTGAACTCGAGAGAGAATGAAATCATAGAAGGAGGCAAATTGATCGCAAGAGAATCGGAACTCATCTATTACTTCACAATGAATGATTGTACATCACAAGATCACAACCGTGGCCATACCTTCTTATGACTCCTAGCTCCAGAACTCCGGCATGATCTTCCTCGCAGGGTGATCCCGCCGGCTAGAGCCTAGCCTAGGTTAGCCTCTAGACAACTGCATGACCCTCAGCTCTCCGTAGATGGATGTCCCTCAAGTTCCTCGGCTTCTGCTTCGAATGATGGGGTGCCGACCGAAAGGTGTACTATTTATAGTCCTGGGTAACCCTAGGTCAAAGGGGGAGGCAAGGCGGCGCAAGAATGGCCTGGGCCGACCGGCCAAGGAGGCCTTGGGCCAGCCGGCCAGGCCCTTTCCTGACCCGCCTCGTGTTCAGCTTTCTCGCTATGCTTCCTTGGTGCTTCTAGAGTCTTCCTCTGGCTGCATGTGGCCCCTGGACATCGTTTGCTTAGGGATAAAATTATATCTAGATGACTTTCCATTTGAATTGCCTTCATCCCGAAGTAACTTGATCTTATCTTCATTTGCTTAGTCCTTAAGCAATCTTGGAGGTTGGTGGGCTGCATCCGGGCATGAATGGGCTTCAAGTCCATGTTCATGGCGCCTGGGCCTAGTAGACCTGCTTCATCCGTGCTTCCAACCTTTGTCTTTTGCTTGTCTCAAATTTGCCCATATTCGTCTCTAATTTATCATTTATCCTGCATAAACCAAAATCCTCCAAAAACACATGCATATATGAAAACGTACCGGTTATGAGGTATGATCAATAGTTTAGATATTAAATTCATGCAAATATTGAAGTTAAATAGGGGTAAAAGTGTGTCATTTAACAACGCCAACAGCGTGTCAACTAAAGCGTGCGCGTGCGCCCACGCCGGCTCATGGTTGGTACGGATACGATCGCGAGACGAAATGTTGCATGATGAACGTTTTAAGGTTGGCGAAATTTGCAACTTTTGCAGTCCGCTCATGGCGGGCTGGTCGGCGCACACCGAGGAGCCAGTTACTTTGCCGCCCATGGCCGCCGCTCAATGTTAGCTTCACAGAGAAGCCTCCGAGGCATTCCAGATTGCATTCCATCCGAGATTGGGGATCGATTTCAAGAAACCTTATCCCCAGCATCGGTGCAGCCGCCGCCGCCGCCGCAACACCCATCCGCCTCATCCCCAGCCCGCCCGCCCCTTCCCAAGTGGCGCATTGAGGAGACGCCTCACTTCCCCGAGAAGGCGCCAGCATCCTATAATTTCCCGTCCCCATTGGGATCGATTTTTCAAGAAGTTCCCCAAAAATCCCCTGCTCGCCTCTACACTGCCGCTCGCCGCCATCGCTTCCGCTTCCACTTGCGCTCGATGGAGCCCTCTTCGTCGCGGAGAAGAATGGCTTGTGGTGCGATGATCTGCATGCTGACGGAACGCCTGCTAGAGGAGATTGCCTCCGAGATCATCGTTCACTTCATCAAGGATGCAAGTGATGAAACAGAGGCCGTCATAGTGTATCTCGGCTTACGATATACCTGCCGCTTGTTCAGGCGAATCACCCACCTGAAAGAGGTAATCCTGCTCCTGTCTTACCGTGCGGTTCGTGCGTATTTCCGTCGGACGTGTCGGGCAGTTGATGGGTGGCGTCATTGGCCCGAAAACATCACTCGCCACGAGGACCACCTCCGTGAGTTCTGTCATCTGGAGGCAATTTGTTGCGCGGGGATGAAGATGATGGTCAACCAGATGGATTTCGCCCTTGGGGTAAAGCTCCTCCAAGAGGCCGCTGCCCTGGGAGAATCCTGGGCTTGCTACTTCTTGGCGATGCTACGTACCGTAAGGACCCCCGCAGGCCCCCAAGCGCTGGAGTGGATCAATGGAATCAGCGGCGGCCCATCGCCCATTGACGGAAGGTGGGAGTGTGGCGGCGTGATGTGGCCGGTGCGCATTAGAGTTCAGTAGGAACTCTATGACATTGCGTACCATACTGTGGTTAGGCCTGATCCGCCGAAGCTACTCGTCCCTGATCCTCACATCTGAACATGGTTGGAATGCAGGTGCTGGGGGAGGGGACCTTCATTATCCGGTATTGCAGCGCGCGATGCCGCATCCGGCATGAGTTCAAACTCTGGAAGCAGAACTTCAATGACAGGGTGAAGTTGGCCGTCGGTAGGATGTTACACGCCCCACCGGTGTTCTCGATCGGATATATGTATCTAGGTATCGTAGTAATTGTGTTTGTAAGCTGTACTATTTATGTAGCAGAACATTCTTTAGAAAGCAGTACTGGAAGAATGGTGTTTGTAATATATGTCTATTTATGTTTATAGTTTGTAGTGATGCACAAAATATGCTTGAATTATCAGATTATGATGTGTATCTTCAGTCACATTTTCTGCCATCTACATGAATCTTGACATCGTCACGACGAAAAATGACATATTCATACGATCTGCGCATACTGCGTCAAACCGAATCATCCGGTCGCATATTACAATGGTGTTTGTAATCTATGTCTATCTCTGATTGCAGTAATGCACAGAAAAGTTCTGAAATATGGTATTTTAATGTGTTTCTTCTACTCAGTTTTCATGATGCCGTCTTCATGATTCTTGACATTGTTACATCCAAAGATGACATATTCGTAGGATTCTTGCAAACTACGACCAACCGAATCATCCTGTTGTTCACTGTACCATGTCCGCCGAATTGAGGCATCCAGCGATGCTCTGCCTGACGGAACTCCTTCCAATGGAGATTGTTACCGGAGAAGAAAACAACATTAAGCAATCTGCGTGTCAATTTGTATTCTGTCTATTTATGTTGTAGTAATGCACAACTATGTGCTTTAAAATATCAGATTGTGATGTGTTTCTTCAACTTAGTTCTCATGGTGCCCTCTACATGATTATGACGGTCACGCTTACGATATTGCCGGAGGTTTTTATTTTTTTCCAATTTTTGAAACCTTTATCGAATTGTATATTTTATCCTTATAATCAACAGGGATGTGATTGATTCGAACTCTTATAACCTCGTAAATAGTTCATGACGTATTCACGGCTCCGTGCAAACTGCGTTCAACCGAATCATACGGTCGCACAATGCCGTTCGACTGCTGCGTGGAGGCTGCGCTTCATCGGAGTACACACCAATGCGTTGAACACAAACATCTGTCATTTAATGCACGATCATTCGAGAAAGGGTCATGATCGACGGGGCACACAGTGACGGTAGGCGAGGAGACGCCTCACTTCTCAGAGGAGACGCCCGCCGCCGTAACTTCCGATTCCCCGTGCAAATTAATAGCGGATCGGTTTGAAAAACTCGCCATAAAACCCCCCGCTCTGCCTCGCCACTGCCGCTCCCTACCCCACCCGCTCCTCCACTCCGTCGCCGTTGTGCGTGCAACAATTCAGTATGGCACTGGCGAGGCCATAACTGGATGGAGCTCCCGTTGAGTTGACGTTGTCATCGCTGGCCGCCATGTCGTGTCCTCAGCGGACCCAATGGAAGCCCTCCATAGCCTGCAAGCGACGTGCAAGACATGTACAAGGGTGCCGAGACAAGAACGTAGCCCGTCCATACCACTCCTAAGGGCGAACGTGGCGTGTGCCCGTTGCGCGCCGGTCGTCGCCGACCTGAGAGCGACTTCGACAGCCTCGTGAACATGCTGGCCGATGTAGATCACACGGAGGTCTGCTTCTAGAAAGGCATGCGCGTCGTGTTCAAGGAGAAACCGCGGGGCACTACGGGCGCCCCTCCGCAGGCTGCATCGCGCCGCCAAGGACGGCCATAATCTGGCGGCCGACGACGAAGAGGCGTTGCGGCTGCTAAGGAAGATTGAGGATGATTGCGGCGGCGGGCGGTGGAGGTGGAACACAATTTCCATTGAAGAACGACGTATGTCTGGACTGTCGTCGGCAAGTTTGTAATGTGGTGCCTTTTATCTTCGATGTACTAGTGGTAAAGCCTGTTGCACGCCGGTGATCTTCGTTGCATAGGAGGCAGGTGCGGCAGACCCTATGGATGGGTTGATTGGGTCTAATTTTGCAGCGAGGAGTGTAGGATTCGCCATGAGTGCAAAGCTTTCTTCAAACGCATAATGTATGTATGAATTGATTTGACGTGTTTGTAATGCGCAACAATAAACATGTATCGCAGTAATGTAGTTGCGATGAACTAGCATGTTTGTAATTCGTGTTTCTAATCCGAAACTATGAACATGTATCGGACTAATGACATATTCATAGGAACTGTGCAAAGTGCGCTGAACCGAATCATCCAGTCGCACAATGCACGATCGACCACGATGGATTAGGGTCGATGAGGAGACGCCAACAGAAAATTTAAAAATATAAGCGCAGCAATAGAAATTAAAGACTGCAGGTTAATAGTCAAATACACGTCTGAAGTTTTGAACATCGGGCACAATGTACGGTACATTGAAACACAAATCGTACAACTAGTCAAGTCTAGTCCTGGTGCTGGGGTGGACATGATGGAGACGACGCTTCTGCTGTCAGAAACCAAATGTCAGAGCTTGTTGGCACGGAGACTGGCATGCCCATGATAATTTTCCCGTCGTGCAAGAGAGCTCAGGTTTTTGAGGCTCGGATGAAGAAGGAGAACAAGAACAATGGTCGGGTCTATGTCAAATGCCCTCGATTTGTATCTTGGGTGAGTGCTTTCAGCTTTGATTTGGATTTTTTGTTCCTTTTTTATTTTGGCTTGGTTAAATTTGGGTTTCTTGTTCAATCAGGTGGCGAATAAGTGTGATTACTTTCGGTGGCAGAAGGAATACTTCGAAGGTTTGGTGGCAGCCAAGGTGATCCATGTGTTTGTTCTGGAAGAAGATGAGATTCAAGAAGTCCAGTCCATCCATCAGATTCTTGCTGTTGAGCGCCTCTGCACCAGGTGTGTCGTGCTTCACAATAGCGAATTGAAAGCAAAGGTAGAGAAATTGACCAAAGCTATGATGTTCGTTGGTATCCTGGCTGTGGTATTTGTGTCAACGACAGTTGGGTATGCGTTGAAGTAGAAGTTAGGTGTGATGAACCGGCGTTAGATTTTATTTTCCCACGTGATGAGCGCAATTGGTTACATATGAATGTGATGAATACTGTTGCTTTTGATTACAGTGTGATGAATCAGTCGAGCTTGATTTTATACGCCTTTTCCAAAAAGAATCATGTGATTTGGATATTGCATGAGGTAGAAAGTATAATTCAATTCACAAATCCGAGATTCAAAAGAGAGGTCAGTCGAGGGCGATGGTTCGAATATTTTCTGGGGCCCCAAAGCCGCGGAAGCCGAAAAATTTCACGTGAAATGTCCCTTGTACCCTCATGCTTAAGTGTCTACGTTACATTGTCCATCAGGGGCATTTTTGGCAATCTAACCTGCGCCCCTGCCATATCCCTTGCCCCTTCTCTTGCTCGGCTCAGATCCGGCTCCGCCTCTCGCCTTCCCCATCCTCTTTTGCACAGGCTTTCCCCTCCACCGACGACGCTAAAGCTCACCCGGGCCACTCTGGTTCCCCGTCGTCCACTGCATCTACACCGGAGCTACTTCCTCATCGGCGTTTCCCTCCACCGACGACGATAAGCACACCTGAGCGGATCTAGTTCCCGTCGGCGACTGCCTCAGCACCAAATCTGCTTCCTCGTCGGCCACTCCCTCCCATCTGCTTCCCCGACTGGTACTGGCTCTACCGGATCTGCTTCCTCGTCGGCCACTCCCTTCCCTGCATCTGCTTCCCCGACGGCTACTGAATCTACCGGATCTGCTTCCCCGTCGACATCTACTACGCAGTAGATCTGCTCCCCCTCGCCGAGTAACGCCGCACCGAATCTGCAAGATCGACCGTCCTAGATGTCTGAGTTTACTAGCGTAACTCGCGAATGAGCATCACGGTCTTGACTTGCATTTTGTGGAATAATTGGAATTTCTTCCGTCTGTAATCCTTTCTTCTTCTTCTTCTTCTTCTTCTTCTTCTTCTTCTCTCTCTCTCTCTCTCTCTCCCCCTCCCTCCTTTGCTTTTTCCAGCTCCCTGTAATTTCTTTGTAAATATGTTGTTTATCTCTTGCAATAAAGTTCAGGCAGCCTAAGGGTTGCCGTAGTTCTTTCAAAAAAATTGCATGCGTGCGTGGTTGCTATTTTTCAGTGAGTCCATCTAAAGTATATGCTAGCTTACCGAACTGAGCCACCAAGTGGGAGACGAAGACAAACTCATGCAGGTGTTTTGCTTTCTTTGTTGCTTCTTTTAGGGAAGGATAGATCATGTAACGATGCTATGAGAGTGATGGGTAACTCATGATCGGGAACAAAAGAACCCAATCAATGAGCAACTGGACATCCAATTCGAATGCCCACTATACCTTCCTTTTTTCAGACAAACACACTTTTCGACTTTTTCGTATCTTTGAGTCATCTGGCTTTATCTCAGCTATTAATCGTATATAGGCCGTTGCAAATATACATTATTAAACGAATCAGATTTTGCATAGCATGAGAGTGACGTTAGGTCTTGAATTCTGAAGTCACAAATAGCACTGAACTCAGGTAGTGCAACTGCATGCACAAATAAGTCCTGAAAGGTGACGTACTGTCTCAATATTGTACTATGACGACTGTGATGATTCCAAGTTCCAACGTATAACACAATAATATAGTAGATCAACCGCAGTAAGAAAATATGTTAGTTTCAATTTATACTTGAAGGAATTAGATCAAATCCTTTATCTTGTGTAGAGCTGAGACTGCCACACTAGATTCTGATGCAAACTTAAGATGATTCTGAAGTTAAAACAAGATTAAGATGCCGGATCAATCACTGGCGGAGCCACGTTGTGGCCGCCGGGTGCGGCCGCACCCACGAAAATTTTGCAATCCCTTATTAGCTCTAAAGTTTCACCATGTTTTGATTGAATATCTAAACATGTTATGAGGAGCCGCACCCCCCACTATTTCTCTCTAGCTCTGCCACTGGGCTCAATGACATAACTCTAGAAACTGTCCTATGGACTATTGTACTGGTTTTCATCAGTATTGAGTGTAAAAATGTTTTAGTGTTCGAATGTTTATTGAAAGAGCAAACTGAGCGTACAGCTGGTAGAATTTTTTATGGTGGAAACTGCCCACCCAAAATCAAGTCCTCAACTCAGCATAAGTGCTCACCATTTTTCTAAATTTATATTAGATTTAGCTGTCGCTATCCTTTTAGTGGTAGATGACATACCTGTGGATGGCGAAGTGCCAGTGGTGACTTCGTCAATTTTAATGAACAGCTCACTTAGTTTACCAGAGGTGCTCATGGGGGGTTGTTTGCCTATATTCATATAGTTGAGTGGGCATGCGTACATGTGATTGTCTTCATCTATTGTAAGTTATACTAATTAACAAAAAAATGTGATTGTTTTAATTATTGTTTATTTGTACTAGATGAAATAGTGATTATCAAATCTACTATCGTGAGTAGATCCAAGATTGTTATGTGGAGAGAGTTGCAACTAAAATTATAAGATACCAACACAAGATGGTTCCAAGGAAATGGCAGATCAGTTGCTGGCATTTTCAGTAATTGATCGGTTGTCATCTAGTTTTATTGCTTTTCTAAGTCAAACATAAATTCTATAATCAAGCATCTACTTGTTCTTTAGGTATATAGAGGGTATTAGTTCTATAACATTAGTGAAGGCGCCTGCGCCCTTGTGGTTGCAACACCGGCCAGGTCATGGGTTTGAATCCCTATAGGAGCGTTAGACTGGATAAAAATATTACTACCTCCGTTCTTAAATATATGGCGTTTAGGACAATCTCATTAGTTCAAAAATGAACTAAAGTGATTGTCCTAAACGTCATATATTCGAGAATAGAGGGAGTGCTTGCTCATTTCCAATAAACATCTTTAGTTTTTGCTCTATAGATTGCATTTTTAGTATTTGATCAGCTGTCATCTAGTTTTATTGTTTTGTCTAAGTCGGACATACCTTCTGGTAACGCTACTGCAGCGATCCTCATTCGCGTCGTTGACAAGCCTGCTTCTGGGGTTGAACGAATGGGGCGTTATTCGTGCCGATGTTAACGCAGGAATGATTTACTAAGCATGTCGGCATGATATGGACCGCTTAGAATGAGGGGTTACGCTAAGCGGCTTGAAAGGAGTGCCAATGCGTTTGTGTCTGCTACTCGCAGCAGTGTTTAGCTAGGCCGTCATGTCTGTTAATCTATAAGCAGCAGTTTAGATTACTTCATTTGCGTTTAAAAATATATTAGCGGTCCATTGGTTTGGAATTTGGATTGATATATCCATCAGTTATGAATGAATTTCACACACAACAGATGCACATTCAACTGAATGTGAACGTGTGTGTGCTAGACATTCATAACAACACATGTAGTCGCTCATATGTGTTCAAAATCACTTGGACATCTCATTTTCTAAATCGAAAACTTGCATAGATAACTCTCAGAGCATTAATATAACTTTCAGAGATATTCATAAACAGAGACAAGGGGCTGAGTCCACAACAAGAAAGGAGTTCAACAAGCATGTAGTGCTAACTAAAATTTAGATGCATATAGATACATTCAACTGGAACTAAGTTAAACTAATTAAGCAGGTAGTGGCAGTTCATCAACTAAAAATAAACTAAGCAATTCAACATTAGGTAGATAAATAGTATCAGTTCATCAACTACAGTTAAACTAAGAAGGTAATGGCTAGATACTGGGCTAAATGAACAATAAAGACTAATCTGGCCAAAATATGAAATTTGTTCATAACAAAAGTTAATCACGACACTTACATCGCCAGATTACACAGCGGGAATGGCCCCAGCTGCCCCACCACCGTGGCCACCATGGCAACAGAGGTCATGGTCCAAAGCATAGGCATCAACGCCTCATGTGAGCATGTGCTCTAAGTCGCACAAGCACAGGCCTCTGCCGCAGCTGCTAAGGCCGTCACGGCTATGAATATGGCCCGGGCAGAAGCATGTCCTACCTCTCCACGACAGCGGCAGCCACATATGCGGTGGCATGAACGGTAGAGGTAAGGGCCTTCCATGACTCTGCCATGGATCCGATCAAGTCGGATGCAGAACTGGTGGCAACAATGGCCAAGGATCGAAGGAAGGCCTCCTACTCTGCAGACGGTTTCCATGGATCAGGATGTGGCAGGGGAGGATCGGTGAACAATAGTGGTGAGGTTATCACACCCGGTTCTGAAAAACAAAACTGAGTGCACACCGTATGTGTGCCAGGATCAAGTTTCACACATACGACGAACAAAAAGTGAATAATAGAGACAGTATCACGTAAAAGAAAATGAATCAGAGTATTACACAGCTCAAATCCTGGAAACGGAGGCTCCAACTCCACAAGCAGACGACCGGGGTTTGCGTACGCCTAGCACTCAGCAACGTCTTCAGTGAACTCCACAATAGCTTCCTTCTTCTGAGCAACATTGTTTATAGCAAGGGTGAGCACATGTCGTACTCAGCAAGTGTGGGGAAAGTATGAATGCAAGGCTAAATCAAGGAGAGGCTGAGGTTTAAAGCGATAAGCAATTTTAGTTGGTCAAACTTTTATTAGCACCTGATTACTAAGATATAAAGATATAGCAAACCACATTAATAAAAACAGAGCGCCATAAGCACAAGGCACAACGAGAACCACGATTTAAGTCCATCTTCAAGTTCAATTATCATGTGAGGGTCCAGGCCGCTCTTGACCGTGAGCACGGCTGTTATAACAGTTTTACACTCTGCAGAGGTTGTACACTTTCACCATAAGTCACGTAAAAGTTCAAAAGAACTTTAAACCCAACCACGATGTGCTGGCCAAGCACGTATCACACTACCGAGGTGTGACTGCATAGGGATGCTACGAGGCCTTTACAAAGATTCCCTAGTAAGGATAGCTCGCTAAGGATTCATGATCAGCGTGATGTATAAACCTCTCCAATGGGCACACCTTAGCAAAGGCTTCCTCCCAAATAGGGGCCGGGTTATACACCAACTACAGTCTCCCCCTCTTGCCTCTTGCGAGTAAAGCTACCACAGACTAGAGTCTCTAATTATTCAGCCAAGACCAGAGCCCATTAGTCTTATGGTTGCACTGTTTTCACGGGTGGTTCTCTATGTTCCGATTAAATCATATGATCTTGTAATTAAGCAAAGGTATAGCATAAAGTAAAGCATATTTATCATTAATGTTCATTAAAACCACCATAACCCAAGTATAGCAACTAGCAGTGCTACCCAACATAAAGGTAAATCCAGGTTGACAAGGAGCAATCATAAAAGACTAGGCAAACCTTAATAGGACCCATCAATATTAAATGCAAGCACATGCAATGGTGATTAAGTAAAGTTATTGGGACAAAAGCACAAGGACACACTTGCCTTCAATCCAGAGAATAGCTGCTCAGAATATTCTTCAACTCTTCAAGCTCTCGAACCGAATTCCTTCTACTCGCAGCAATCATCCAAGCAAAGCAAACATTCTAGAGCAAGCAAACATAGACAACTAAGAACAATACACCAATCAAAATAAAAGCTTTAAAAGAGCGTACTAAACGATGGGGCTCGTTTCTACAAACGCAAAGACGCAGGAAACGCTGGAACTTCGATTATAAATAAACTATCGAAATATTTTAATTATCCAAACAAGAGCTAGGTGTTTCATTTATTTTAATTACCAAAACATAATTATATTAGAATTAATTCCAATTATATTTGTAATTGAAAAGCCGTAGTAACTTAGCCATATTCTATTTACAATTGTTTATGTACAGATTATACCAATTAAACAATTCACTTTAGAAAAGAAAGGTATATGAAACATCTAATCGAATAATTTTATTACACGTGTTCAACTAAGCAAATTACATTTAGAAACACATTCACGTAGATATTAATCATATTAACTTTATTTAAGAAAATGGAGTATAAGCCTAATCATGTTTTATTTAGAAAAGGCATGTAAAGTAAACATTAACCACATTAACATTTAATTGGTAAAGCCGAGATATTGCCTAATTAAATTTTATTCAGAAAAGATAATTCCATAAACTTTAATCAAATTAAACATTATTATGAAACACGCATTGTAGAGCTATATAGATTTTAATTGCAAAATATGCCTATAAGCAATTAATCAAATTAATATTTAAAATTAATTTAGAAAAACACAACTATCATGAACAACATCACTAACACGTAATTTAAGTGATTACAAGTCTAACGAAACGAAAACGGATCGAAACGGATTTAAAACGTGGATGTTATACCTAAAACAAGGCTGCAGGGACCTTGACGCAATTAACCGAAGATTACAGGGGCTAGCTGAGAAGAATTTCGAGACTCAGTGAATAGTGCCAGCGAATAAGCAAAACTTCCGGGTTAGATCTACAAAAGGTCAGGACTCGGATTAGATTGAAAGGATCAGATCTAGCCAGGGGTTTTTCTGCAAATAATCCAAGACACAAAACTTCTTGGAATAATTACCAAACTCTCCAGTGACCAAAGTGCAAAACATCGCAGGGATCTTCTTCCTCAGGGGGCCATGGCCGGTGGCACTGCACGGCCAAATCGTCGGCGGTCTGGCGGCGCTAAAGCTCCGGCGAGGTGGGGAACCAGGCGAGGAGGACGAGGGGACCTCGCGGGTATGCTCATCGGCAGCGGACGGCGACAGAACTGGCCGGAATTTGGCCGGCGGCGGAACGGGCGGTGGCCGGCTCGGCTCCTCCCGCCGCGGCGGCGCTCCGGCGATGGAAAAACGGCAAGGTCGTGCGGAGGACGGGCGGCTCGACTCGGTGAACCTCGTGGCGTCGGCGGCTTCGCCCGGCGGCGCTTGAAGACGGCGAAACGCCACGGCGGCGGCGCTGTTGACTCCGGCGGCGGCGCTCGGCGGCGGCGCTGCGCGAAGGCGGGGAAAAGGCGGCGGGGCAGCAGCAGGCGCGAGAGCTCGGGCGGCGCCTTATAAAGGCGCGCGGAACCGCAGCCTGGCGTGGCGCGCACGCCGAGGACGGCCGCGGCGGCGGCGCGCTGGGCTGTGCCGGCCGTGATGGGCCCTGGCGGGTCGGGCCGGGACAGCTCGGCCCGTTAGGGTTTCTTTTTTTATTTCGCGTTTAAAGAAAATTCCAGATGAGTCCAGATAATTCATTTAAACCACGAAAAATGCCCAGAAATTCCCAAAAATTCTAGGAAAAATCCTAGAGATAGATTGGGACACGAGGAGTCTAAATAAAATGTCAGGAGCTCGTGAAAAAGATTTTAGAGCCTACTATTAAATAGATTTAGCTCTCAAAAGATGAGAATAAATCCCAAAAAAGTCTGGAAAATTCTCGGAAAAACCTAGACGTTTAAAGAACGCATTTTTGAAATCTTAGCTCTCATGAAACACCAAGATGCAACTCGGCATGAATGCAACACACAGAGAACAATTAATTTATTTTTAGAAACACACAATTAATTTTCTTTCTATGCTAAATTCCCTGTAAAATAAATAAATGTTGGAAAAAATTTTAAAATTGAGAGGAAATCGTTGTTTATGTATTCTCTAAATTCACATCCTGAAATTGTAGAATTTCAGGGTGTGACAGAGGTTGAGGTGGGGGGGCAAGGAGGCAGGAGTGGCAGATGGATATGGTGGACTGAGGAAGGGGACGAGCAGCTGATGGAAGCATTGAAGTGGATATGGTTAGGGTTAAAAATTGCTCCCGGCCGCAACCCATTTCTAATATATAATCACTGTTGGTGTTTCTTAACGTCACAGCCGGTTGCCCAGCAATGGCGCTAGAAAGCCCCAGATATCATTATAGCTTTCCCCTAAGAGTATTCCAAGGGTATCGAATCCAAGGAACGTGTGTGCACGCTATGGTATAACAGATCCCATGGATTATCAACCAAGAAGATAAAGGTGAGAGGATAATCTATGATTCAAGCAACGGGTAACAAGGCGTCTCTACTTCCTACTTGCTTTGGGCACCGGCTTACACTGCATCCAAAGTGACTCCGGCTAACGGCTGTACGAATTAACCGATCGTGAGGGATTTCAAAGGGTCCAACGGGGCTTTCACCACCCGCGGCCTACCCTGGCCAAACCGTGGGTTAAGATGCGCAAACAAAGTGTAATCTACGACTCAGGCACTACGCCTACGGCACGGATTACTACTGTGATTCGTAAACACTTCCCGGTATGTAGACTCGCCATAGCACTCCACAAGATGTGAAGCGACAAACCCGCAAGTGAGAGCCTAAACTTGCTACTACTTACTATACTGAATTATAGAAGATCGAACAGACTTACGCAACACTTACTTTGATAAGAACAGCGAAGCATCTCTAGGAAATACATGAACGGAGAGAGTGTTCATGATGAACATGAACACCTCTCCAACTCACTCTCTCCCTCTCTCTGCCTTTCTACCCCTAGGCTAAACTAGCCTAAGCTACTCTCCTCCATAGAGACCTCCTCTTGAAGTGAGGGAAGAGGGTGAAGTGACGAAAGTGCTTAGATGAATGTTGCTTGATTCTCACCCCCCCCCCCCCCCCATCTAGTATTTAGAGGCAGGTGAAGGTCAGTAACCGGAGCATCCACCAGCGAATATTCCTTTTAACCGTCATAAGAGTGGACACGTGGCAGCCAGGGACGAGGGGAGCCACCCATGGTTCGGCCGAACCAGGGGGTCGGCCGACCCAGTGTGGACCCTGCCTATAACCGTCTTTGGACAGTTGGCTGACAGGTGGGTCCTGAAGTGTGTCTGGGCATGCTTGGGGTGAAATGGTACTTTCTACTCCCGGTTGTGGGCCCTTCAATCCGTGTGCTTGCACGTGATTGGTCGATAGTGTGCTTCCTTGCTCTTGTGGGCCGATGGATCTTTGGGAAGCTTAGGTAGCAGCCCTTGGTTGGCTGGAATTGATAGCTTGTACCACTTTAGCTCATATCCACTTCATTTCCATGGTTGGGTGACCTGCATTGATAATTTACCAACACTCGTGGAACTTATTAGAAATAGGCCCTATCACTAAGGTTGATGTTAATATTTTGATCATTTATGTAGAAGTTTACGGCCTAAATTTGGAATATAACAGCCGTCAACACACCTCCACACTTAGCCTTTGCTCATCCTCGAGTGAAGGAGAAAGGACTAAGGGAACCTCTCAAAGTCGTGAACTAGCATAAGAATTATTCCATGCCTTGCCTTGGTCTTGTGAACTCTGAAGTGTCTATCATGCCATCTTGGGTAGTTGAGGGATGCAACGGAGTGGAGTCGAGTCACTTCAATTCTTTTTGTCAAGTACTTGAGATTTTATAGTTTAAGTTCAAAAGACAAACCTTCTTGCTCACTCCTCATTTGATGCCCACTCCTCACCAAGGCATTTTCTACCTTTCTTTCATCCTACTTCTAAAGATGGCTATATGTGGAGCTCAAGGTAGGGTATGAATGATATGGCATACTTGCATCACTTATATTGCAAATTCAAAGAACAGATCCAAGCTGAAATCAAATCATACGATCAAGAACAAGACGTGCATCACTAAGCGAATGGTGGATGGCATGGTGGACAAGGACTTGCTTCAGTGATATTCCTCTCTCCTTGTTTTCTTTCCTTTGGAGACTTCGGCTATCTCTTTTTGTCTTTTTTTTGACATACTTGTTTAAGGCATGTGGCATACCTTCTTTGGGTATGCATCTTTTATTTTCTTTTTTTTATAGCCCAAGCCTCTTCATTCATGGATACTTCAGAGAGGGAACCTTGTATGATAGATGATGGATGGCACAATGCTTTTGCTTCCATAAAGAAGTGTAGCAAGGGGGTTTTGATGATGCACATAGTCTTGATCATGAAAGTACAGCAAGAATTCATGCAACGGTCTCATCATTTGAAAAAGCTCAAAGCAATCACAAGCAGCATATGAGTATGGGGTTTTCAGGTATTTCATCATATGGCTTTGGTAGGACTTGGCATGATCAAAGAGGAGCTTGCAAGAGGTTGTATAGATTTAAATTGTTCCCAAGTACTTTAAACATCAAGAACAAAAGATCATCTTTCCAACCCATATCTCAAACATTAACCACTTAGATGAACATGAGGTTCCTAAGGATATTTGTTCACAAGCATCAAAGCTTAGCAAGGAATAAAACATATGCGAGCCAAACTTTGAAAGAGAGCAGGATTTTACTTCTTGGTCCACTTTTTAATATATCAAGGTTTGAGTTTGATTTTATAGATCATCATTAATTTTATTAAAACTCAGGGACCATATCGAGACGAGGGATAAGAGACACAAACCGACGCGTGGGAAGAAGATGGGCCGGAACGGGCGAAGGCCTGGTTCGGCCGAACCCAAGTGGGTTCGCTTCAGGTTCCTCTTTTGTGTGCATGTAGGTGCAGCTCGGTGTGTCACATTTCAATGGTGTCCATGTGTTCTGGAGAGTTTGTGGCTCTCCCCCACACTTGCCTTTTTCCTAGGTGCTTCATTTAATCAAAATCAAAGTAAGCTAAGACTTCACCGGGTTAGATGATCGGTGAGTTACACTTTATTCAAATAAAACTTGGAGGCGCTTACAATACTGAAATTTAAAAAAGGGAAATCAAAAGGAAAATATAAGCAAAACCTATTCTAAAATGCCTATGGTGAAAAGGGAAAATATGCAGGACACGCTCTTTAGATCGGAGAATCATAGAGCATAGCGTGTCCCGTGACCTTGTAGAGGCGCTGCAGCTGGACACTCAAATCGTGGCCAACATCAAGGAGACCATAATGAATGGCTCTTGTTCTCGCCCCTTGTCTAGCTAGCGCATCTCTAAGCCTTCTATTTTCAACGCACAGCTCATCTATCAAGGGGACCAGTTCCTCCACTAAGTCCTCTGCATGATCCTGTGCAGCTGGCTCCTTGCCTTCATCCTCCTCCAGGGTGAGATCCAGCAGATCGGTCAGCTCCCTCTCCAGAGGCGAACAGTACGGCTTAGGGGTTCCAATGTCATCGGTCGCTGTCCGGACTCCGAAGATACGAACATGAGACTACGGAGGCAATTCTTCCACCCAACCGTCCTGTTCATAGCGATGGCAAAATGCCTCGCCGCCCTTGGAGATCAGAGAGCGGACATAGCGTTCCCCGGGCATCAATGGGGGCCCGGGATACTTGTCGTACAAGACTCTTTTGTGGAGACCCAACGGGCGCGCATGCTGCTCGCGCGATTCTCTTGGCGTGGCGGGGCGTGACGACGAACGAGAGGCTGAGCTGAGCCCCTTCTGGGTCGGCCGAACTGGGGGTTCGGCCGAACCCCCAGTGGCACCGGTCGTCCCCCGCTTCACAGAGATGATGCTCCCATGACCAAGGCTTCGATCTTCTTCAGCTTTGTCTCAATTCTTTCCTGACCTTGTGGAGTGATGGTGTTGACTAGAGAAGTGTTTTCAAGGTGATCAGGGAAGGAATGAGTGTTTGAGCCTTGGTCAGCCATGATGATGGAGTGACAAGAATCTGAGTGAGCTCTTTGGGGTGAGTTTGAGAGAGTGTGTGGAAAGTGAAGAGAGAAGAGGGGAGAAGATGGGACTTTGAAGACGGGGTCCCCTTCCTCGGCCACTCAAACTCAACGGGACACCGAAGAACGGGCTTGTGAACGTTGAGTGGAGCATGCACGCGAGAGCTGGGGGCGGCAGCGCTCGGCCGAACCCTGGTGGGCTCCGCTGGGCCTCCCGTTGCTCAGGTACATGGGCTGGACTGAGGTGAGTCAAGATGTTTCCTACCCGCGTTGTGAAAATATAGCTAAGCCCAATAGATGGCTAGATTGGCTTGGGTCAACCAAATGACCCTTGCCTCAGCTATGCCAAATCAAGCTAAGCAATGTTTTCATAAAGTCGGGACAGAACTCAACTGAGTGACAAAACCGTTGTGGTCACTGGGATCGGTGATCCAGTGGTGCATGAAATTGCATTGTGTTGCCGCATCGGTGATGTCCAGCTCAACCTCCAACGTTTATGTTTATGTCGTACTCTGCTTGGTTGGTGTCTCGAGCATACCCGAAGGGCAGAAAATCCTGTTTATGGAAAGTGTGTGTGTGAACGCTCGTCAGAATTTCTAGTCTGGGGTTGGTCCCATGCTAAATTGCTTCTATGTCCTTGCCCTTGTTTGCCCGAAATGATTAGAGTGAAAAGATGGTCTAGGCTGCAAGGTTGGTGCCTTGATACGACTATGAGTTCATTGAGTGTTATGATGAACACAAGTGAAACACTTCCAGGAAATCTATGATTGAATCTCCCTAGAGGTGCCTCACCCCCGTAGCATTGAGACACTCAGGACTAGGAGCGCTGGAGATGAAAAGTTTGGGCACGATTCTTGTGAATAACGATGATGGTGCATCGTGCTCATGAGAAGGGTAAGTCAATCTCTGTGTGAAGGATAGAACTTTAGAATGACTATGGTCCCATTTATGAAAGAGACTGTGAAACTCTGTGGACCAGTCATTCTAAGCTCAGGCGATTACGAGAACGAGTTACTCTCTCAGCTCGTCTCGTTCATGGGACGAATTCATTTCGTCTCATGCTTCTGGTGGAAGTTCTCATGATACGAGTTTGGCTTATCTTCCAGCAGACATCAATCAAGTCAAGGTGTAGGATAATGATTTGGAGAAACTCCTGACTCGTTCGACATCGATTGGTAGCGAGGATAGAAATATGAATTGTGATTCACTTGCACCAATCGGTGCGAACGTTATGCTTCCCTTGGCCCAAAAGATAGTTCCATAGAACTGTGAATGCCTGGCCAAGTGTCAACGTAAAATCCTAGGCACGGGCTAAGGTGCTTTCAGATATTGCCTTGGTTAGGAGTGTAACGGTCCCTTGCCCTTACGACACCTTTTTCTAGTGGAGTGTCTAGTGGTCAGAGCGGGTTGTCAAGGACAACCGTTTCCTTCAACTATTGCTCCTCCTCCTCCCGGGACGAAACCTGAGAAAAAGCTTAGAAGAAAATATCATAGGGTGATCTTGGGGTCGAACATGTGCGAGGCACTTCTTCCCCAAGACATGTGCTGTTCAGTCGAAAGCTCTTTAGCTAGAGCCTAAAAATGATAGACATGGAAACTCGGACCCGGCTCCGGAAGTTTTGTGGTAATTCGATGTTCTTTCCTCCTGAAGGGGCACCTTTTTGTAAGACGGCTGGGGATGTCATGCCTTGGAGAGAGTCCAAGAGCGCTTTTCCCTCAGCTGGTACGAACCTTTGGAAATTGCATCGATTCGCTGCTTAGCGTCATTCGCTAATCCGAACCAGAAATGTTGAAGCAACACATGGTCGGGAAGCGATATGCCTGGGCACATGTCTACCAAGGTAGAGAAACGAGCCCATGCTAGAGCTAGCAATTCTTCCTCTCTCTGACGAAAGTCGATGATATGTACTCATAAGGAACAGATGCGAGATAGGGGGAAGAGGGAGGAACAGAAAGCTGTCCTGAATCCCAGCTGTCCGTACTCCGTTCAAGATGGAAATACAGCTTCTTAGCCTTCCCGTTAAGGGAGAAGGGAAAAAGTTTCATCTTAAGTGCATCCTGTGTCAAGCCAGTTATGCACTGACTGGAGCATAGGTGCTCAAACTCCCGTAGATGATGAAAGGGGTTGTCATTGCCTAACCCCGAGAAATTTTTTTCTGAACCAGCTCTATGAGAGAAACGGGAATCTGGTAGCCTGATAACAAAGATGTTTGAAATGGTGGCTCTAAAGATCGGTCTCTTTGGGATCGGAAGGTGTGTACAAGGATAACCTTCCATGGGTAGCGGGGGTAAAGGTAGAATCAAAGAAAAGCTAAAAAGGGATACGAGGGATTTCTAGATTCATAGAGATATAACAACCGTTCCCCGGCAACGGCGCCAGAAAGCTTGTTGGCGTTTCTTAACGTCCTAGCCGGTTGCCCAGCAACGATGCTACAAATCCCATTGACACATAACGTCCACAGAAAATCTGCAAGCGCATAGATATCATCATAGCTTTCCCCTAAGAGTATTCCAAGGGTATCGAATCCAATGAACGTGTGTGCATACTATGGTCTAAGAGATCCCAAGGATTTTCAACCAAGAAGATAAGGGTGAGAGGATAATCTACGATTCAAGCAACGGGTAGCAAGGCGTCTCTACTTCCTACTTGTTTTGGGCACCGGCTTACACAGCATCCACAGTCACTCCGACTAACGGCTCTACGACTTAACCGAACGTGAGGGATTTCGAAGGGTCCAACGGGGCTGTCACCACCCACAGCCTACCCCAGCCAAACCGTGGGTTAACATGCACAAACGAAGTGTAATCTATGACTCAGGCACCACACCTACAACACGGATTACTACTGAGGTCCGTAAACACTTCCCGGTATGTAAACTCGCCACAACACTCCACAAGATGTGAAGCGACGAACCCACAAGCGAGAGCCCAAACTTGCTACTACTTACTATACTGAATTATAGGAGATCGAAGAGACTTACGCAACACTTACTTTGATAAGAACAACGAAGCATCTCCAGGAAATACATGAACGGAGAGAGTGTTCATGATGAACATGAACACCTCTCCAACTCACTCTCTCCCTCTCTCTACCTTTCTACCACTAGGCTAAACTAGCCTAAGCTACTCTCCTCCATAGAGACCTCCTCTTGAAGTGAGGGAAGAGGGTGAAGTGAGGAAAGTGCTTGGATGAATGTTGCTTGATTCTCAACCCCCCCCCCCCCCCTAGTATTTATAGGGGGTGAAGGTCGGTAACCGGAGCATCCACCAGCGAATATTCCTTGTAGCCGTCATAAGAGTGGACACATGGCAGCCAGGGACGAGGGGAGCCACCATGGTTCGGCCAAACCAGGGGGTCGGCCGGCTCAGTGTGTGCCCTGCCTAGAACCGCCTTTGGATAGCTGGCTGATAGGTGGGTCCTGAAGTGTGTCTGGGTATGCTTGGGGTGAAATGGTACTTTCTACTCCTGGTTGTGGGCCCTTCAATCTGTGTGCTTGCATGTGATTAGTCGATAGTGTGCTTCCTTGATCTTGTGGGCACATGGATCCATGGGAAGCTTAGGTGGCAGCCCTTGGTTGGCTGGAATTGAGTGCTTGTACCACTTTAGCTTATATCCACTTCATTTCCATGGTTGGGTGACCTGCATTCATAATTTACCAACACTCGTGGAACTTATTAGAAATAAGCCCTATCACTAAGGTTGATGTTAATATTTTTATCATTTATGCAGAAGTTGACGGCCCAAATTTGGAATATAACAGCCGTCAACAATCACTTGAGTATATTCTAAGCAGTTGAAAAATAGTTTGGTTAACCTAAGCAATTCGAAATATAACCATGTAGAATGTCATCTAGAATTCTAAAAAAATAAAAAATCAAGAAATATGAAATTTATAGATATTGGATGTTGCAGTTGGAGATGAGCATCTCCTCGATTGGTGGTGGTGGTCCGGAAGACAGAGGCCATTGCTCTGCCCCTGCACATCAACTACAGATCTAGATTAGAGACGGTCATAGTTAGAACAAAAAAAAGAGAAAATAAGAGAGAAAAGATGAACAAAAATGACCACTTTTTGCTGCACGAAGAAGACCCATAGGAAGAACAACAAAGATGAAGCCAAGAAGATGATTAATGAGTGAGATGAAGTGAGAACAATACATAAAGATAGGTTGACCGATGACAACACTGCTTGGTATGCAAGATGAAGTGTGTGCAGCCAACATGAAGGACAAGATGAAGTGTTTGAAAATTACTATCTCGATTTCGTACCCTTTCATTGATGAAGAGACTGAGCGCGCTTCAACTTCCCACACACTCTCTACGCATATCTTTTTTTTTAATAAAAGGCAGGAGTACTGCCACATCATATAAGAAGAAGAAGCATTAGTACATAACACGTCGAAGCGTACATGCTCTCTACGCATATCGAAAGTTTACTATTGCAACATTAGAAATCAGCTCTTGTTGTAACATTAGAAAACATGCATACAAAATGACTATAGATGGTTGACTGCCAACAAATGGTGTGTTTTCAATTTGGACTAAAAGTGTTATGTTTGTTGAATCCTTGTTTTTCTCGTGGACTATATCCAAATCACATTTGTAATGTTGCCTAGTTTAGGTTGCAAAGATATTTAGAAAGTTTGGTATATTAAAATCATAATATAGTTTTGACTATATCCAAGTAAAGGGTTTAGGGATCTACATATGCGAATTCTTGTAAGTTGTTCACGATTTGCTAAGATTTTATTTAGTTGATTCATTTCATATTAGGTCTGTATTAGTTTTTAACTGCTGATGTTTTCCCTATATTTTTATACATTTGTCTTATGTAACAATCATTAGAAGTAAGATATTTTAAAAATATAAATTACTGAAGAACTATTTAAGGTTAGTAATGTCTCAAGAAAACATAAATTGTTGGCAACTTTCTGTATCAAGAAGAAGTTGCTCAATGAGATTGATGTTAATACCATGGTTAACGACTTTGCATCAATAAGTTTTATAAGAAATTGTCTAAAATGAACTCTATAGAGAATGTTTTCCTTAATATTTTGTATGTTAAGATGCCGTCATAACAATATTAGATATAATATTGTAATAGCTATATTAATAGTTTAATATTTATGGTTACTGGGTCAACTAAATACAAAGCTATAAATGAACTGAATCAACTAAACAGTTTGGGGGTAGAGTCAAGGTGCTCAGATAGGAAAGATGAGTAATGGAAGTTCGGGGTAGAGTCAAGGTGTCATGGAAAAGTGTTATAAGTGCACAGGATTGGCCTGCACCAGCTTTATTTGGATATCCACCATGGCGGCACTCGTCCTGAGTTGTGGCATGGTTGCATCCTTTCTTTAGTACCAGTCGGGAAAAAGGACCATCAGTACCAGTCGGGAAGGCCACGTTAGTACCGGTTCTGGAACCGGTACTAACATTTCGAGACTAAATTGGCGGTCGTTTAGTACCGGTTCCAGAACCGGTACCAAAACGTGTACATTAGTACCGTTGGTAACTAACGTGCGTGCCCTGCCGCGCGCCGCGGGCAGGCAGTTTAGTACCGGCTGGTAACACCAGCCGGTACTAAACTGTTTTTTTTTATTTCTCTTTTCTTTTATTTTATTTCTAATGCGTATTCGTATCGTATCCGTTCTAATGCGTATTCCGTATCGTATCTGTTCTAATGCGTATTCGTATCGTATCCGTTATAATGCGTATTCGTATCGTATCCATTCTAATGCGTATTCGTATCGTATCCATTCTAATGCGTATTCGTATCATATCCAATGCCTATTCGTATCGTATCTGTCCTAATGCGTATTCGTATCGTACCCGTCCTAATACGCTTTGCGTATAAAGTAATATTACGTTACAGTCATATATAATCTACATATACTTAGTTAGCTGACTAAAAAGTATTACATATATATACACCGTTTCTCAAAGATGCTCTAAGGTCATTCTTTCTTCTTCTTTTGGAACTCCTCTTCCTCCTCGTCCTTTTCTCGATCAGGATCCATTGCACCAATGCTTATACTCTGATCCGCATAAAATTCACCATTCGGATTCACGACCTCATCGAGCAGGAATCCCATAAGTTGTTCTTGAACTGCCTTGACTCATTTCGGTTCAATGAGGTCTTCTGACATTTTCATAATCTGTCAAGAAAAATCTTCATTAGTCTTAGTAAACATATTTGCATAACGAAAATTTAATAAAATGGTAGGAAGTTTACGTACGTCAAATTCTTTTTCCGTCATCTGCTTCGGACCTACAAATGCGTGGATGAAATCGCATATATAGTACCCACACAGGTTGTTTCCCTGTTCCTGTCTCATACACTATATATACACGTATATGAACAATCGGTTATGTAATACTCTCTCGATGTTTGACTAAATGAAATAAGACTAATATGAAATTTTGAACGTACCGGAAAGTTAGGCCTCCATACAAGCTCGTCCGTATCTGATATTCCAACTTGGTGTTTAACAAAGCGTTTCCATGCTTTGTTAAGAATATCAACGAGGCTTTGATAATCTGTCATCGGCTTTCTCAAAGAGTCGAACACCGTAATCCGGCATCGATTAATCTTGAGTACAAGGAGGATCCAGTGGAACCTTTACATATGAAGATGTAATTAATGTGTTGAATTTAGAACCGTAAGACGAATGAATATAGAAATAGAAAAATATGTTCAATACTAACCCGAAGAGGTACGGTAAAAGTATGAATGTACGTGTATGTTGTGCCATCAAGGCATTGAAGATATTTGTTGTCGTCCGATTGGGATATTTTGCAATACATTCCATGTGTAAGATATCCGGATCCAAGAAGCCAATGTCATAGTATCCCTTCTTCCGGAAATGTTGATACTCCATCCTACATGATACACAATAGTTAGATAGGCCTGACAACTAGAGATACAATATAAACATGTCATTAAATACTTACAGAATCCATGCACTCATGAGGGACTTGGAAAGGGCATCTCGATGGTACAAAAAATGGATATCTTCGAAATCAATCCACATATCACATGGCGGCCGATAGGGTGAATTTCTGATCCATGCTGCGAACATGACCAATCCATTTCTAGATTCTCGCATGTACCAATTGTGGAACTCATACATTCTGGTCCCTAGGTGTGGTAGCAGCTCAGGCCATACAAGTGATTGCCCCAATTCGAACGGTTTTCGATTGCATCCCTCGTGTAGTGGAATATGATCGTCGCCTCGCATTGTGCTTTTATGAGGTTGGTTTGCTTCATAACCTCAACCAATTGTTGTTCTTCCTCTGATAGCACAACAAGCGGAGGAATCGATTGCTTGGATTGCTGTCCCAGCTGTGCAATGCCTTTGGACGCACTGCATTTGGATTGACCGCTTTTCGACGACGATGCACTAATTCTGTTTTTGACTTTCTTGTATGACTTCATGATTGTGCAGTCGTAGTCTGATACCTTTGCTTTGACCACAGGTGTGGCCTGTTTAATAAAGTGTATTACGGCTGCCGGGTCAACCGGTTCCTTCGGCATTGGCTTTCTCTTGTCCTTAACCTTCTGAAAAAAATCTGCAACCTCTTGGTTGATGACTGCATCGGTTTCCTCAGCTGTTTTCTCGTACGGGAGCTTCAGGGGCGGAGGCTTCACTTTCTTCTGCTTCTGCCGCTTTGGAGCCGGCGGAATTGGAGCCTTGGCGTACCTCTTCTTCAGCTGAGGCTTAGGTGGACTAATGTTGGCATCCCTTGTACCAGTTGGTGAGGGTTGTTCCATGTCGTTGTCGAAACCCTGTGGAGATGGTGGATCCATGCTGGGGTCCCTCGTAGCCGAATCTGTTGTTCCTGGCTTCAATCTGATGTCTCCCTTAGGCCAACAGATCCATGTATGCAAACCATCTCGTAGTTCCTCTCCACCCTGACTTGTAGGGATTGGGATCGCAAGGTCTTCAGCCCAATCACCAGCCACTCAGTCAACCAAAACTCTAGCGTACCCTTCGGGAATCGGCACATTGTGAAGTGTCTCGCCCGGGACCGGTACTTTAGCAACACCTTCAGCACATACCTTGAGCTTCTTCCCAACAAGATAAAGAAGCTCACAGTCTGACCTCGTAGTGATGTCATCCACGGGATATCTTTCAGCGGCCTTGGTGGAAGCAATGCTGCTACGACGCTGAGATGCGGGGCTGATCTCCAAATTCTCGCCGCCTACAGCAGCACTAGGTTGTCCCTGTGTTGGCTAAGTACTTCTGCTAGGCGCTGATCGACTCGTTCATTTATTTCTTGGGCTGTTCTATTTTCAACTTGAGCTAGCCTGTCATGGAGCTCTTGCATTTGTTCTTGGATGGCTTTTTTGCTTCTGAAACGGCTTCGGTACGTCTGTAGATCCTGACTGGAGCCATGTTTCCATGATTCTACGCCCATGCCTCGAGTCCGACCAGTGTGTTCCGGATTGCCAAGAGCGTAAGTCAGCTTGTCCTTCTCTCGATCAGGCTTGAAAGATCCATCTTGCACTTTCTTCATTGCTTCGTGTAGCCTGTCGACCGCGGCGGCTATGGCATCGCTAGTGATAAACGCACCATTTTCCAAGTTTAGTCTGCCTCTATGAGCATAGAAGTACCACCTCACTCGTAATGGCCACGAGAGTGTCTGTGGTACGATTCCTCGTTGTATCAATTCATCTTCCATCTTCTTCCATTTCGGAATCGCCTTATCATAACCTCCTGGTCCTAGATGGTGGAACTGACTTTTCTTCGAGGTGTTTTCTGTGTTAGTTTTAACTCGCTTCAGGTAGTTTGCCGACAATTGATTCTGCAAAAATTCATCCCAAAACGGCCTTTGGTTCTGGTACTACTTCTCAAAATCTGGTGTGAGATTCTTCTTGATGAAATTGGCTTTCAACTTCTTCTTAAATGACTGAAACTGGTTAGCCATCTTCCTCATCGTCCAATCCTTGACTTTACCTAATTTTTCTTCCGGAAATGTGAAGTGTGTAGTGATCTGCTTCCATAACATTTCCTTCTCTGACTCCGGGACTATTTGTCGAACTTGAATATTTGGATCGTTGTTTTTAGATAGCCTCCGAAGCTCGTACTTGATGGGGATGTTTTCCCTAACAAGATATCCACATTGATCCACATAACTCGTCTTAATCCCAGGCAGTGTCGTTGGTTCACCATCATCTTTCACGGCTGTGACCAGGGTATGCCCGGTCATCTTTCTTTTGCAGCCTCGCTTCCGTTTGGAAGCTGCGATCCAGATGCCTGAAAATAATTAAACTATTAATTTTTTACCGTAATATCTTCAACTCCAACTATTTTTCTTTTTCCTGGAAGAACTGTGTGACGTTTAGGCTCATTATCTTCTGGTTTCTTTACCGTCTGCTCCTTTTCTGTCTGCTCCTCTTCCATCTGCTTCTTCTGTTTTCTCTTCTTGGGTTTATTTTTTTTCTTCTTGGGCTTGCTTGCCATGTCTTTCACGTAGAACACTTGGGTCACATCTTTGGCTAGGACAAATGGTTCCTCCTTATATCCAATCTTTTTTAGGTCCACCGTTGTCATCCCATATCTGTCTATCGTTACGCCGGCGCGGCTCACCCATTGACAGCGGAACAGGGCAACTTTTATAGGTCCATAGTCAAGTTCCCATATCTCCTCTATGACGCCATAGTAGATGTCCTTTATTCCATCATTTCCTATTGCGTCTATACGGACACCACTATTTTGGTTAGTGCTCTTCTGGTCTTGAGATCTTGTGTAGAATGTATACCCATTTATCTCGTAGCCTTGGTATTGCAAGATTGTGATTGGTGGTCCCCTAGCTAGCCATTGAAGTTCTTGATCAATAGTGCCATCACCGATAAATTTTCGTCTCAGCCAATCTCTGAAAGTCACTATGTGATGACGGGTAATCCATGCTTCACTCTTGTTTGGGTTTTCGGATCGTATAATATCCTTATGCTCCTCTATATATGGAGCCACCAAGGTCGAACTTTGTAGAACCGTGTAGTTTGCTTGGCAAATTTTAATTTGAGGGAGGTCCATAATAGCTTTTCTCCCAAGTGTTCCCTTTCCGCAGATTCGTCCATCATGGTGTGACACGGGGAGTCCAACCAGATCAAGATCCTCAATAAAGTCTACACAAAATTCAATGACCTCCTCCGTTCCGTAGCCTTTAGCGATGCATCCTTCTGGTCGAGAACGGTTGCGAACATACTTCTTTAGGACTGCCATCTACCTCTCGAAAGGGAACATATTGTGTTGGAATACTGGCCCCAAAATAGTTATCTCTTTAACTAGGTGAACCAGGAGATGTGTCATAATATTAAAGAATGAAGGTGGAAATATCATCTCGAAGCTTACAAGGCATTGGACCACGTCTTGTTGTAGCCTTATTAAATGACTTGGATTAATCACCTTTTGTGAAATTTCATTGAGAAACGCGCACAGTTTCACGATTGCCAACCTTACATTATCTGGTAGAATACCCCTCAAGATAACAGGAAGTAATAGTGTCATCAGGACATGGCAGTCATGAGACTTCAAGTTCGTGAATTTCTTTTCTTTCATTTTTATTGTTCCTTTTATATTTGAGGAATATCCGGTGGGCACCTTGATACTGTTCAGGCAATCAAACATGCTTTCCTTCTCCTGTTTGCTGAGAGTGTAGCTGGCAGGCCTTAAGTATCGCTGGTCTTTTCCCTTCTTTTTAGGATGTAGGTCTTTTCGTTGTTCCAACGCTTTTAGGTCACGTCTTGCTTCCACGGTATCTTTCCCTTTTCCATATATACCCATGAAGCCTAGCAAGTTCACACAAAGATTCTTCATCAGGTGCATCACATCAATTGCATTGCGGACCTCCAGCATCTCCCAATAAGGTAGCTCCCATAATATACTCTTTTTCTTCCACATGGGTGCATGTCCGTCCTCGTCATTTGGAACGGCTTGGCTACCAGGGCCCTTTTCAAATACTACCTGCACATCCTTTACCATCGAAAACACACGCTTTTCGTTGCGGAACAAAAGCTTAGATCGATTATCAGACTCGCCTCTAAAATGTTTTCCTTCATGTCTTAATGGGTGCTTAGGTGGTAAAAACCGACGATGGCCCATATACATGCACTTTCGACAGTGCTTCAAATAAATTCAGTCTGTGGGTGCAGGCCGAGTATTCCTTGTTTGACTGTCCCGAAAGGTTTCCAAGTGCAGGCCAATCATTTATGGTTACAAAAAGTAATGCTCGGAGGATGAATGTTTCCTGTTTGTACTCATCCCACACACTTACACCTTCGTCCTTCCACAACAGTAAAAGCTCATCGATCAAAGGTCTTACGAACACGTCGATGTTGTTTCCAGGTTGTTTTGGACCTGCGATGAGAGCTGGCATCATGATGAACTTTCGCTTCATGCACAACCAAGGAGGAAGATTAAATATACATAAGGTAACTGGCGAAGTACTATGACTGCTACTCATATCGCTGAATGGATTCATTCCGTCTGTACTAAAACCAAACCGTATGTTCCTTACATCTTCATCAAATTATGGAAATTCTTTGCCAATGTTTCTCCACTGGGACCCATCTGCAGGATTTCTCAT
Source organism: Urochloa ruziziensis (assembly GCA_015476505.1). Classification (NCBI taxonomy): domain Eukaryota; kingdom Viridiplantae; phylum Streptophyta; class Magnoliopsida; order Poales; family Poaceae; genus Urochloa; species Urochloa ruziziensis. Next base: position 51,234,869 of record CM027126.1, read on the forward strand.
CATCTCATCTCGCTTACGATCTTCTTTGTGCCACCGCATCAACTTTGCGTTCTCCTTACTTCTGAACAAACGCTTCAATCTTGGAATCACTGGAAAATACCACATCTCCTTTGTAGGAATTTTCTTCTTCGCTGACTGCCCGTCAACTTCACCAGGATTGTCTCGCCTGATCTTGTATCGCAACGCACCACAAACAGGACAAGCTTCTAATTTCTCATATTCAGCGCCGCGATACAGGATACAATCATTAGGACAGGCATGTATCTTCTGTACCTCCAATCCAAGAGGGCACACAATCTTTTTGGCTTGGTATGTGGTCGACGGCAGCACATTAGCCTCAGGAAGCATGTTTTTTACGATTTGTAGTAGCTCACCAAATCCTTTGTCGCTGCCGCCATTAGTTGCTTTCCATTTTAGCATCTCCAGCATGCTACCCAGTTTCTTCAGGTCCGGCTTGCAGCCTGGGTATAATTTTGTTTTGTGATCCTTCAGCATCTTTTCGAACTTTTTTTGACTCTGTCGCAGTTTCACTGTCTTTCTGTGCATCAAGCAAGACCTGACCTAACTCATCGGGTGCCTCCTCCTCCTCTACGACATTTGCATCAACCCCTTCCATTGGGTCATCATCGTCATCAAAGGCTCTGGCTTCATGTAAGTATGCAAAGTCTGGGATGTTGTTATCGTCATCTTCTTCTTCATTGTCTCCCATCACAACACCAAGTTCACCATGCTTTGTCCAAACATTATAGCTATCCATGAAACCGTTTTCAGTTAGGTGAACATGTAGAGTATCCCTTTTCTGAAACTGTTTTCCATTACAGCAAATACGGCATGGATAACACATGAGACCCTTCGTGGACCTGGTGGCTTCAGCCGCATTGAGAAAAACGTCTAGGCCAATAATCCATGACATGGTGTTCCTACCGTCGTACATCCATTGACGGTCCATTTTGAACCCTATCATCAAAAATAATTAACAACTAAATATAAATACCTAGCAACATTAGAATCTAATATTGCAACATTCCATTCAATATTAAGAAATAATAGAAAAGTTGGAAAAATCAATTACACAACATTAGAATCAAAACGTTAAAAAATTCATTACACAATATTAAATATAGTTAAAATGTCCGAAATTTTTTCTAATACAATATGAAATTTTCGAACACATATGAAATTTTCTAACACGCATATTAATTTTTTCTAACACATATGAATTTTTTCTAACACATATATTTAAAACGTTCGAAATATCTAGGGTACGAACTCACTACATATGATGGACTTCCACATTTTAGAAAAAAATAATGAAAAAAAGTTAGCAAAATATTGTCACTTGAAAACATGCTCATTATCTAGGGTATAAACTCACTACTGAAAGATACCATCTAATTAAAGTCACGATTCTATTTAGCTCAAATCAATCTACAAATACAAAATCCTTCTCATTCACAATTTTTGAAATTTCTCTAAGTATAGAGCATAAAACTAAGCACAAGTACCGTCAAATAAACAGAGAATGAAGTTGCTAACCTTTTGGCGCGTTTATATACGAGAAATCCACAAAATATACAAAAATCGGGCAACAACTCCCCCCACTATGGCGCCATGAGAGAGAGAGAGCAAGCTCTCTGGAAGAAATGAACTCGGGCTCAGGGAGGAAGAAGCTGGCTCCGTATATATACGGAGTCTTTAGTACCGGTACTAAATGCAGTCAATTAGTATCGGTTGGTGTTACAACCGGGTACTAACGTGCAACCGCTTCTGGGACCCGCCAGCCGGGGCAGTTTAGTACCAGCTGGTAACACCAGCCAGTACTAAACTGCCACTAGCCGTTGTGGCCCGTCGCTCGAGGCGCACGTTAGTACCGGTTGGTGTTACCAACCGGTACTAAAGTGCTCCCCGAGGCACTGTGCTTACAAACCGTTACTAAATTCATCATTTAGTACCGGTTACACAACCGGTACTAACGTACCAGGGACCAAAGGTCGTTTCTCTAGTAGTGTTAGGAAAGAGAATATATAGAAAAAATATATGGCTTTGATCTAAATACTTCATGAACTTCAAACAAGTGCTTTCAGCAGTATATTTTGCATAAAACTTTTTCACTAAGTGTTTAACTACAAGCACTCTTTCAAAAAAAACACAAAATAGTTTGTAGGTAAGTTCAGTTAGGGCTAGTTTCTGTAGTTTGAACCATATCCATTCTGTGGCCCACAGTCACATCGGTGCCTCTCAATGAGTATGGATGTTCCTAGCTACGTCCCTTCTATGTTAAAGGAAAATTACATCATCGTTTTTTTAAAGAAAAAAGGTAGCCACTCCAAATAAAACAACTCATTCAAAAAGATCAAAGTTTTTTTCAAAAAAGAATTAAAAACATTTTTTTAAAAAAATGTAAAAGGCTTTGTCGATTTCTATGTAAAATCAAATGTAGCTGTTTAAAAGTGCTACCACGCCAAGGCCTATGGCATGGCCAAAAGGAGCATAGAGCATATCAAATATATAAGTTAGAAAAGGGTGTAGAAAAGAAAAACTAATGGATGCACATACTCATTATCTCTCCTATTTTTCCTAGATTTACATGTAGACAATGGCCTCTTACAAAGCACATACCATTAGATGTCCTCTAACAAAGAAACAGAAATTAAGCAAGATGTTGATGGAATTAAGTTGAAAAGAAACTAGAAATGGCACAAATTTACCTTTTAGAGCCACCTAATACAAGGATTCCAAAACCAAAACCTTCCCATTTGTATTTGATGATTTTCGACTTTTACCCGAGCGCCTCCTCTCTCTGTCAGCTCGAAAAGGTGAAATAAGGTGCGGCCGGCCGGGTTGGTGTGGTTCATTTAATTGGGAATTTATACTGGCGGGCCACTTAACTTCCCGCCAGTAAAAATCTTTGCTGGCGGGCTGCTTAAAGGCCCGCCAGCAAAACGTTTCTCTGCTGGCTGTTACTTAGGTCGCCCGCCAGCACAGATGTAACATCACATTTACTGAGATATAATATTGCCAATTATAACTTGACAAGCATCAGAAACTCAAATAACAACACTTTATTGTCAATGATGGACTTCAAAAAAATCACCAAGTTTTATTTAGCTCAAACAACATACATCACACAAACTCATAACAGAGTCAACGGAAATAATAACAACAACCGCATAATCTCACAAATACACTACAACACTTCATTTGCCTACTCCAAACAGGAACACAACTATGACACTAATGAGAATAACCACTCCAGCTACAATAATGGCACCCTTGTTGCATGATCCGCCATCTTTCTCTTTCTTTTGTCGGAGAAGAGCACGCAGATCTCCAACTTCATTCTTCAGCTCAATCATTTGTCCTTTCACCACTCCATGCTTGTCACACCCTGAAATTCTCCAATTTCAGGATGTGAATTTTAAGAAAAATTAATACAACGATTTTCTCTCCATTTTAAAATGTTTCCAACATTTATTTATTTTACAGAGAATTTAGCATAGAAAGAAAATTAATTTTGTGTGTTTCAAAAAAAAATAAATTATTGCTATCTGCGTGTTGCATTCATGCCGAGTTGCATCTTGGTGTTTCATGAGTGCTAAGGTTTCAAAAATGCGTTCCTTAAACGTTTAGGTTCCTCCGAGAATTTTTCAGACTTTTCTGGAATTTATTCTCCTCTTTTTAGAGCTAATTCTATTTATTAGAAGGCTCTTAAATCTTTTTCACAAGCTCTAAATATTTTATTTGGACTCCTCGTGTCCCAATCTATCTCTAGGATTTTTTCTAGAATTTTCGGGCCTTTCTGAGCATTTTTCGTGCTTTAAAACATTTCATGACATTTTCTCGGATTTGTTTTGCGCAGGAAATATTATTCAGAAAAAAAAAGAAACCCTAACGGGCCGAGCTGCCCGGCCCGACCCGCCAGGGCCCATCTGGGCCCAGCAGCCGCCGCCAGCTCATGGCCGAGCACGGCTAAGCCGCCGGCGCCGCGTCCTTGGCGTGCGCGACAAGGCCGGCCCACGCCGCGCACCTATAAAGGGCGGGCGCCCAGCGCCGCGCGCCCCTGCTGCCGCCGCCCCTCCTCGCCTCGCATAGTGCCGCCGCCGCACCGGCCGGCCAAGCCGAGCGCCGCCGTTGGTTTCTGCCGCTTCCGTCGGCCGCCGGGCGAAGCCGCCGACACCACGAGGTTCACCGAGTCGAGCCGCCCGTCCTCCGCACGTCCTCGCCGTTTTTCCGTCGCCGGAGCGCCGCCGCAGCGTGAGGAGCCGAGCCGGCCACCGCCCGTTCCGCCGCCGGCCAAATTACGGCCGTGTTTGTCGCCGTCCGCCGCCGATGAGCATACCCGCGAGGTCCCCTCGTCCTCCTCGCCTGGTTCCCCACCTCGCCGGAGCTCCAGCGCCGCCGGACCGCCGGCAATTTGGCCGTGCAGTGCCGCCGGCCATGGCCCTCTGAGGAAGAAGAAGCCGGTTGTTTTGCAATCTAGCCCCTGATCTAACCTGTTATTTTTCATCAATTCCTTGAGTCTTGTCGTATTTACAGAAAAACCCCTGAGAAGATTCAATCCTTTCAATCTAACCCGAGCCTTGACCTTTTGCAGATCTAACCCGAGCCTTGACCTTTTGCAGATCTTCTTATCGCGGGCACTGTTCGCTGAGTCTGCGGAATCTTCTCAGCTACCCCTTCAGATCTACGGTTAATTCCGTTCAGGTCCCTGCAGCCTTGTTTTAGGTATAACTTCCACGTTTTAAATCCCTTTCGATCCGTTTTCGTTTCGTTAGACTTGTAATCACTTAAATTACGTGTTAGTGATGTTGTTCATGATAGTTGTGTTTTTCTAAATTAATTTTAAATATTAATTTGATTAATTGCTTATAGGCATATTTTGCAATTAAAATCTATATAGCTCTACAATGCGTGTTTTATATTAAAGTTTAATTTGATTAATGTTTATGGAATTATCTTTTCTGAATAAAATTTAATTAGGCAATATCTCGGATTTACAAATTAAATGTTAATGTGACTAATGCTTACTTTACATGCCTTTTCTAAATAAAATACGATTAGGCTTATACTTCATTTTCTTAAATAAAGTTAATATGACTAATATCTACGTGAATGTGTTTCTAAATGTAATTTGCTTAGTTGAACACATGTAATAAAATTATTCGATTAGGTGTTTCATATACCTTTCTTTTCTAAAGTTAATTGTTTAATTGGTATAATCTGTACATAAACAATTGCAAATAAAATATGGCTAGGTGTACTACGATCTTTTCAATTGCAAATATAAATTGAGTTAATTCTAATATAAACATGTTTTGGTAATTAAAATAAATGAAGCACTTAGCTCTTGTTTTGATAATTAAATCTTTCGATAGTTTATTTATAATCACAGTTCCGTTTTCAGCGTTCCTTGCGTCTTTGCGTTTGTAGCAACGAGCTCCTTTGTTTAGAACGCTCTTTTAAAAGCTTTTCTTTTTAATGGTGTATTGTTCTTAGTTGCTCTTGTTTATTTGCTAGTATGTTTGTCCCTGTTGATTGCTTCGAGTAGAAATGTTGCTGTTTGGAAGCTTGAAGAGTAAGAGTTCAAGTCAGCAAGAGCAGAAGACAGTAGGAGTAGCTTTTCGCTGGTATTAAGGCAAGTGACCCTAACCACCCTTCTACCTATGCTTTTATAAGAATATTATACTTTAATCGGAACATGGGAAACCACCCAGGACTTACAGTACAACCGTGAGACTAATGGGCTTTGGTCTTGGCTAATTAATTAGAAACTCTAGCTTGGGATAGTCTTACCTGTACTGGGCAAGAGGGGAAGCGTTGATGGTGTATAGCCCAGCCCTTTTTGGGAGGAAGCCTTTGCTAAGGTGTGCCCATTAGAGAGGGTTATGCCTGCTTCGTCTTGAAACCTTAGCAGACTATTACTTGTTAGAGAATCTTTGTAAAGGCCTCGTTGCGTCCCTATGCAGTCACACCTCGGTAGTGTGATACGTGCCTGTGTGGTGCAGCATGGTTGGGTTAAAGTTCTCTGAGCTTTTACGCGACTCATGGTGAAAGTGTACAACCTCTGCAGAGTGTAAAACTGTTATAACAGCCGTGCTCACGGTCACGAGTGGCCTGGACCTCCACATGAGTAATTTACTTGAAGATTATAATAAATCACCTCTGGTTAATCTTTGTGGCCTTGCTGAGTACCAACCATAAGTGTACTCACCCTTGCTAAATTGCTGCTCAGAAGAGTAAGGTGTTTATTGAAGATGAAGCTAGGCGTACGCAACCCCCGGTCGACTGCTCGTGGAGTTGGAGCCTCCGTTTCCAAGATTAAGCTGTGTAATACCCTGATAGTCCTTTTAGTTTATGTTGTTTTATTTGTGATACCGTCTCTAATAATCATTTTTGTTTGCTGTATATGTGAAACTTGATCCTGGCACACATACGGTGTGCACTCGGTTTTGTTTTTCAGAACCGGGTGTGACAATGCTGGAGTTTCAAATCACACAACTCCATCTTCAACTCATAATTTGCACACATCACCTCACTCAACATACTTTTCATCTCACTAATCTGATTTAGTAATTCCAGATTTGAATCTAAAGTACGAGTCGTAATGGCAGCACCACCAGATTGACGAGGTATTGCTGCAGCGGGACCAGACGACAGCAAATTTGCATGAACCAAATGAGGGAAGTGTGTCTTCAAATGGTTCAGATACACACCTTGGTTATACCAGTATTGGTCACATGTTGATGATTGTCCCAACAACGACAGCAGCCCAAATCAAGACATGGTACCTTTCAATCTTAAAAAAAATAAATTATCTATAAGACATGGTACTGTCAAAATTGCAGGTTCAACTTATATACGAATTCGATTTAAGAATGGACATGATACGAATCGCGTGAGAATCAACATCGGGATGCCTATATGATAAACCTAGAGAATACTACCCCAAATGAATAAAAGCACGCCACCTTAAGCAACCAACCAGTGGCAGCTACTCGTGGCTGGGCAAAATCTATAGCTCTAAATCTGTAGTGTACCTAGCTAGAAAAGGATAAACTAACATGTCAAAATCTATATTTCGCATGAGGTACTCGTCACTAATACTGCCAAACACTATCTAGGCCAGATCTAGAGCTGAATAAGCATGTGGACTTGTGCATGCAAATTATTGCTAGCAAAACTGTATGCAAAAAATTCAAAATGCCATACACCTATAGAAACAAATAATCCCAATGCATGGAGAGCAAATTGAGATCATACCATAACGTGGTTTTCGCACTTGTAGAAAATCTCCCCTGACTTGCTAGGGAGGCGAATCACTCTACCAGGACACCTTACGCAATCAACCAATGGCAGCTGCTCCTGGCTGACTGAGCACGACATCACCAATCACCAGTGTACCTGCTTTTGGACGACGGGGGAGGAACTTGAAGCTGACGAGAACGTCGACACCTAAGGGGCCGGCGGCGAGATCACGACCGGAGGCCCTGACTGTACCCGTCGTGGCGCCAGCGGAGGTAGCAAAAGGCTGCGGCGGCACCGTACCCTAACGCCAACTAGGGGTGGCGGATCTGAACTTGTGCGGCGTGCTAGCTAGTTGCTTTCCTTTTTTGATACTCGGCGCGTGCAACTTAAGAGCAAAAGCGGAAGCACCGAGAAGAAGAGCGTCGCGATGATAAAATATATGTTCCCACTATGCTGGCGGCCCACTTAAAAGCCCGCCAGCACAAATTTCAACACTATATTGGCGGCCCATTTAAAAGCCCGCCAGCACATATTTCAACACTATACTGGCAGGCTACCTAATCAACCGCCACAGCTATTATCAGTATTTCCTTTCCAGCTTTTGAAAGAAGTTTCTCCTGCCAACCAAGAATTCTGCTGCCACCACATCACCATCTTCATTCTTCAACTTCCTTATATAATCCTTACTTTTTCGTTTAGAGTTAAACTTGCCAATTAGCATCACAAATTCAAATAACGGCATCACATACTAAAATAACAGCATAACAAGACTCAAATAGACAAATAACAGCATCACAAACTCAGTCTTAATTTTTAGATACATAGGATCAGGATCCGGCCTCCGCAGCTCCAACAGAGAGCGCTTATATTACAGCCACAGGTAATCAAACAAACAGCTCTAAGGCTGCACAGCTACGCTTACACCACTTCAAAGAAAACTCTAAGTCTTTGCCCAAAACCAAGACAAAAGATAAATGGGCGACTCCAACCATGACAGGACCAGACCAGACTCTGTAGCTTCAACCTTGAATTCTATCATTAGACTTCCACCCAAACTTGTAGAAAATCTCCATGATGACCACCTCCAAACGTCGGCACATGAACTTCATAGTTACTACATCTTCTTCTCTTGACACTGCTGCCCAACATTTGATCCAATATATAGGTTCCTCTAAACTCGATGTCACCACACAATCTAGCTTAAACAACTGACCAACTTTAGCTCACACTACAACGGGAATAACAAAAACATCATAATAAGTTAACTCATACTGCACTGCAACACTTCATTTCCTTACTCCAAGCATGAACACTCCAACTATGACACTAATGACAATAACCACAACAGCTGCAATGGTGGCACCCCTGCCACAAACTGTGTCTTTCTTGTTTCGCTTAAGATCAGCCTGCAGCTTTATAACATCATTCTTCAGGCCATCAAATTCAGTCTTCAGGTCATTGCATTGTTGTGCAACGTTATTCTTCACTACGTTCACTAGTACTTTCATGTCTCCATGCTTGAGCTTGAAATCAGAGAATTCCATCTTCAGTTGACAATATTTAGTCTTCAGCTCACACAGCTGATTAATTAGATCATGATTTTCTTACAACGCACAAGACTACATGGCACCGCTACTAGATTGATGAGCAAATGTTGCACCACTACCGCCAGGTCCAGACGAGCGCAAGATATATGCAGCATACTCATTAGGAAAGTTTTTCTTCAAATGGTTCAAATACAATTCATGGTTGTACCAGTACTGGTCACATGTCCTCAAGTCATCCTACAACAATAACAGCCCTAATCAAGAAATAGTACCTTTCAATCTTGGTAAAAATTAAATGTACTAGAAAAAGCAAGTACAAATATACATGCTAATTAAGGTGGGGAACTGAGCTATAGTGGACAGGTTCAACCACAACGAATGTAACTTGCTATGCTCATTTCACTGAGGCTAGCTCTTAATTACTTGTCAATGATGGAATAGGAAATCATTGCAGCCTGGAAAATCTGGACAGCAAGAAATGCAGTGATCTTTGATGGTGCCAGGGCCACCCATAGACTTTGGACTTTGAAGTTCAAAGAGCAAATAAACCTCCAGCTTCTTAGAGTTAGAGAGGATCATAGGCCAATAGTTATCCACTTATCCAATGGCTAAACAAAACTTTGTAATGTGCTACCACAAACAGGACGTGTGCCACATGCCAAGCTAATTATTGGAGCCTCAGTAATAGACAATGCAAATTAATAAAAGAAAACTGTATCAAAATAATTAAGAACTATATATGTAGATCGAGTACCAAACCTAATTCCAATGCATGCATATGGACAACAAATTGAAACCATACCCTAACGTGGTGTTCGCACTTGTAGAATGGCGCGCCTTGCTTGCTAAGGAGGAAAAGCACTCGACCGTTGCACTTTAAGCAATGCACCAGCGGCAGTGGCTCGTAGTTTTGCAGTGACCTGCAGGACGACATACTTGGCGAGTGGGGGAGCGGGGAAGCGGACCGCTCGAGCACGTCGACACAAAGGGGACCGGCGGCGAAACCACGCGCGGCGGCCCAGAACCCGTCGCAGATCTAAGCTTGAGCGAGAATCTATAGCTACTAAACAAGTAGAAGCAGCTAGCTAGCAGAGCGCGTCGGCACCTTATATTACTTACTTCAACTTTTCTGGCAGGCGACTTAAACACCCGCCAACAAAGTTGTATACCTTGTTGGCGGTTGTTTAAGTCGCCCACCAACGAAGATGAGTTAGTCTTTGCTGGCGGACCGCCTATCGGCCCGCCAGCACACAGCTATCTGTGCTGGCGGGCTCCAGCCCTTCCGGACCTGGGTGCCTTAGCGCTCGCGGGCGACATCACCACCCGCCAGGGCGGTATATTTGTGCTGCCAGCACAAATCGTTTGTGGCATAGTAAAGTATGCAACCTGTAGACTTGATGACACACCTCATTATAATTATAATTTAAATCAATTAAGCACCACACAAAGTTGAGATGGCACATTAACCGGACAAAGTCTCAATCACAAGCACAGTGCAGCACAATTATTTATAGGGGAGAAGACAACACAAGAAGCAAGCAGGATCGGAAGAAAGCCTGCACTCTCGTCGTCTGCTTCTTGCACGCTGAAACGGCGGCGGCTAGCTTAGTAGCTTTTCTTAGGTCACCGCCGTCGTTCAGCCGGGCGCCGCCTCAGTAGTGGCGGCGGCGGTTGGCGGGCTCCTTCTGAGCGTTGAAGTAGAGGGCGGCGACCGGGTCGCCGAACTCGTGGCGGTCGGCGAAGGCCCGGGTTCGGAAGCCCACGCGCATCGACTGGTTGGTTCCCGAGGCCATCGCCGGCGGCGAGTGGATGCGCGCCTTCTGCTGGAATACCACCACCACGTAGCGGTGGATGCCCACCGGCGGCCTCGGGCTCATGTACGGCACCACCACATCACCTGCAGAAGCAAAGCACGCGCGCGTCATCAGCGAAGTGACCAAACAAATGCAAGCGGTAGCTGGGCGGTGACACGTGGACACTGACGGAGCTACCGGACATGCAAACATGGATCTTTACGAAAAGTCGCCATCATATCAGGACAACAACACGTACTCGATCTTTCGATAAGAATTCAGAATAAAGCTAGCGAGCGAGCGAGGATACCACGTCCACGGCGGCACACACATATAGAATCGAGAACAAAGTGTCATGGGCTCGTGACTCAAGGGTTTACCGCCACAGCAACAACACTAAATTATATGCTCGTGATGAGTCCACGACCAAATTATATAAGCCTTGTTTAGTTTCACCTAGTTTGTAAAAAGTTTTCAACTAGAAAATTGTATCAGTTTATTTCTTCCTTCTGTGCACGCGGCCCAATGCATAAACTTTTCATCTATTCACCAACTTTTCACGGAACTGACATGTATAAAAATAATGTTAAATACTCCCTCCATCCCAAAATAAATGCAATTCTAGGATTGAGCACGTAGACCAATGCTATGTGTAAAATTACCAAATTACCCCTTGTCTTTTGTAAGAAATATCTAGACATCGGTTTGTCTTATATACGAGAAGTTTCCGGAGACTATTGTCTTTTTGTGGTTAGTAGGTCAAAGTTGCATTCTTTGTGAGACAAATTTCAAATCCTAGAATTTAATTTATTTTGGACGGGAGGCAGTAGAACAAGACTAACGCCAAGTCACTGACATGTATGCTACTATGAAGCATAGAATTAATGTGAGCTGCCAGAGATATGCTAGCAGATGACCCTAGCAGCCTGGGCCAAAACAGACTGAAAGGTGAGGTGAGGTGGACAGCGTGGACTGGTCTGCATGCGTGCTTACACCAACTAGTGGCCCGTTGTGCAAGCTGGTACGGCGAGGCTGCTGAGGATGACGGGGTGCGCCGCTACGGTCGACACGCGTCGTGGGCGCCACATCGCCCACAGTGGAGTTGCCCGGCTAACGTGTGCCGCCAGCGGGCCCCGCCGCCGCCGCACCCTGTGCCTCCGAGGATGGACAGGTTTCGCCCGCCGGCTGGCACCTACTACCGACCTGCAGCTATATGTACTATGTGAATCGACGCAAAAAAAAAAAAAAAAAAAAAAAAGTTCCTAAGATGCACTCCTCCCCTATATATCCTGCCCAATCGACTTCTAAGTTCTAATGCTTACACTACTTATTATAGATTAAGCCAGCAGCTTCTTATTAAACAAGCAGTAATCATCAATAATTGACTTGCATAGTGTGTTGCTTGTTTACCTTGTTGAGAAGGGTCAGCTCCACCTGGAATGTTAACCACCAACCTTTGTCCAAGAGGATCACCAAAAAGGAAATATTAAAATTAGCACAAATGGCAGGATAGTATCAGGTAAATAAAGGGCATGTACAGTAGACAATGATAGCAAAAAAATGCGGCACATGCTGACAAGGAGGCAGAATCACCATCTGGAAAGTAAAAAGTGACCAAGAATTTACCAGTGGAGCCACTCCCTCATGCTTGGGTTGCTGGGGCTCGGAGCATCTGGGTCAGTCATCAGCTGATCATCACAGAAAAAAACAGTGCGACAGTTCAATACTACCATTGCAGAAACATTCATTATAACCCAGCTAATAATAGATTGACCATGCGTGAAGACTGAAGTAGAAATTTGAGATGAATCGGCTGGTACTGTACTGACCATGGTGAAGAGGTCGTTGGCCCTGCCGGCGATCTGGATGGCGGGTGGGTCGGTGGTGATGGATGGCCTTATCTCGCAGCCGTTGGTGAGGTCCCTGCTGCCGTAGCGCACTGACAGGGGCACCGTCGGCACGAACAGGTTCACCACGTCGCCGATCACCCTCCCCACAACCAGCGGGTCCACATGGTGGGCAGCCATGGCTGGAGAGAGAGCTTGCTCTAACTCGATCTGAACGAGAGCTGGGATATGAGAATGGAAAAGATGAGCAGGGGTCAAGGAGTATTTATAGGCTGGGGAAGGAGGGGTGGTGGTGGAAGGATGACATGGACATGTTTGGTTGATGACTATGAGAAAGATAAGCATGCATGATCATGATGGTGCTGTTGATTGTGTGTCACTTGTACCTAGCACGCAAGAGAGTTGCTAGTGGGGATTGTGTAAGGGGCTCTGGCCGGCTGGTTATCTTGCAAGGCTGGAGATCCATCGCATGCCACATACTTGTGGGCAAGCTTTGGTGTTTGGCACCCCGGATTTCTTCTTCCACGCTCAACTGCTCGGCCTTTTTGGTTTTTCAAGTTTATTAGAGACGTTTGCGTCTCCGCTAAAGAAGGGATGAAATGGAATAAAAAGCAATTTCAAAGCCGTAAACTGGGTGCACGCATACAGAAATTGAAACGAAAGCGCTTACTTTGTCTACTGGTTAGCCTTTTTGGTTGTTCGAGTTTGGAGACGTTTGTGTCTCTGCTAAAGCAAAGGGAGGTGAAATGGAGAAGCAACTTCAACCCATAAACCACACCGGGGGAGGGGATGGTGCCCATAGAGAAATAAAAACAAACAGCTCCTTTTGTCCACTATTACGATAACGGAAGCGGCCGATGTTTGCTTTTGTCGACTACACTTCTAAGAAAGTGCAATAGAGTGGTCAATTTGTAAGTGTTGAGAAATATTATATATCCTTTAATCTTATATTATAAAATAAGAAAATGTTAGTGATCCATTAATACCTAGAGTATTTTACTAACTAGTTCCAGCCTTTAACCACATCACAGCATAAATCCAACCGTAGAGTCACTAAAACATTAGTTTTATGGCAGCTTTGGAATAGCAATGGCATTAGTGTACAAAGTCTCATTATTAAGATCAAAAGATCTTTGAACCATTTGTTGATTTGTTCCAAATGATATGATCAATTGTCACCCCATATGGTTTAAACATTCTACAAAAACCACCATCATCGGTTCTGCACCTAGCAAATGCTTTGTGGCCCAGTGTCATTCAAGTAGCAAAAGTCATTCATTAATACCTAGAGTGTTTTTACTAACTAGCTAGTTGCAACCTTTAATAACATCTATGTAGCATAAATCCAGGCCTAGACCACTAAACCATTGATTTTATTCAAGTCAAATTTTGTAATAGCATAATACACTTGTCTACAAAGGCTCAATATGTAAGATTAGAAGATCTTTGAACCATTTGTTAATTTAATGATAAGATCAATGCTCATCCCATATGGTCTAAACATTCTATAGGAACCACCACCGAATGTTTGGCACCAAAGATTTCCATCGCATCGTCACATACTTGTGGGCAAGCTTTGGTGTTTGGCACCCAAGATTTCTTCTTCCACGCTCAACTGCTCGACCTTTTTGTTGTTCAAATTAGAGATGTTTGCGTCTCCACTAAAGAAAAGATGAAACGGAACAAAAAATAACTTCAAAGCCGTAAACACGGTGCACGCATAAAGAAATTGAAACGAAAGCGCTTACTTTGTCTTTTGGTTATACTTTTTGGTTGTTCGAGTTTGGAGACGTTTATGTCTCTCTGCTAAAGCAAAGGGAGGTGAAATGGAGACTTCAAGCCCTAAATAGGGGGCGCGCATAGAGAAATCGAAACAAACAGCTCCTTCTGTCCACTATTACGATAACAGAAGCCATTACTTTAATTTGTCTATTGGTTAGCCTTTTTGGTTATTTGAGTTTGGAGATGTTTGTGTCTCCCTGCTATATCAAAGGGAGGTGAAATGCAGAAACAACTTCAAGCCATAAACGGGAGCACACACAGATAAATTGTAATAAATGGCACCTTTTTACGCATACTATACAAAAAACATAACGGAAGTAGTCACTGGTTTTCACGACTACACTCCTCAAGAAAATAAAATGGAGTGGTGAATTTGAAGTGTTGAGAAATTATACACCCATTTACCTTATTCAAAATTACAAAGTTAGTCATATATTAATACCTACAGTGTTTTGTTAAGTAGCTAGTTGTAAGCTTTAATCACATCTTTACAAAACAAATCCATGCTTAGAGTCACTAAATCATTGGTTTTATTCAAGGCAACTTCTGGAATAACAAAGTACACTTGTCTACAAAGGCTCATTATGTAAGATCAGAAGATATTTGAATGATTTGTTAGTAACCTGTGCCAATGATAAAGCCAAATGGTCACCCCATATGGTTTAAACATTCTTAAAAAACCACCATCATTGGGTTGGCACCTAGGATATTTCGACAAAAAGAGCTTTCGTGATTAGTATTAAAAATTTCTACCAAAAGATCTTTCAAGTCTGGCACCCAAGTGCTTAGGGGTTTTGGTTGTTCAAGTTTGGAGCCATTTTGTCTCTTCTAAACGAAAAGTAATGTTAAATGGAGAAGATACTTCAAGCCATAAACGCCAATATCACCGGTTTGGCCCTCATGATGTCTACAAAAACAACATTCGTGTTTGGCATCAAGGATTTCTACAAAAGACCCTTCGTGTTTGGCAACCCAGTTCTTAGACTTTTTGGTTGTTGAAGTTTGGAGACGTTTGTGTCTCTTCTAAGCAAAGGGGAGGTGAAATGGAGAAGCAACTTCAAGCCGTAAACTACGGGCATTCATAGAGAAATCAAAACAAACTGCTCCTTTTCTCTACTATACAGTAAGCATAACGGAAGCAACGATTGCTTTTGTCGACTGCACTCCCAAAAAAAAAAAATGGAGCTGCAAAAGTTTCTTGAGTGTTGAGCAATTAACAACAAAGTTTATGCCAATGAGCTATGCTAGGCTTTTGAACAACAAAACGTCGTGGAAATATTGTAAAGGTAATCAATTCTACATAAAAAATGGTGGTCTTAATGATATATAATGGTCAATAGAACTCAAAATACGGTGTAATGGTCAATAGAACTCAAAATACGGTATCATGATTCAATCTCCATATAAGAAGGGTCCCATAATCCCCACTTATTCTCATAATGTCATGCAACAAAGTTTCCTCCTAGAGTCATTTTTGTCCATTGGGCTGTTTGATCAAAATGGCTCGGGTAATCAACCAAACATAAAGAGTGGGCCCAACTAGCCAAATAAATAATATCCTTGAGTGTATCTTTTGAAGGTAGTTATTTTATGAATATTTTGTTGACCATCTTAATTATATAGTAGAAACCGGTGGAAGGTGCTCTAGCCTAGTGGTTAGACCATCTGAGTAGCATCTAGAAGACCCAAACTCGACTCCCCATGTGAGCGAATTAATTAAGTCTATAATAAAAAAATTATGCAAAAAATTAGTTGGAGCTTTTCCTACTAGCTTCGGTTAAAATATATAGTAGAAACCACATTTATATTGATTGGGCTAGTCTAACATTCAAATATGTCAGCCCACGGCTAATAACAATTTGAAAGAAACCTTGTCACCAGATTGCCTAAGCTACTCCTGCTCACAATGATACTAAGGTTGTGTAGCATATGTTCTTATTTGAAAAATATGGTTTAAACATGAAATGAGATATTCAATAATTTTGGAATTCCATAACTAATTTAAAATACCTTATAATATGCTTAAACCCTTACTCTAAAATCCTCGCCCAGCTTGCAGCTTGCCAAACATTCTGCCTTCTCTACCACCCAACTCTTCCTCCCAGCCTCCTCACCTTCCTCTCCTCACCAGTCATGCCTTAGAGATGGAGCCTTTTTTGCCTTCGGTGTATCCACTAGCAGGTGCAGTGCATCAGCAAGGGCAGGGATGATGAGGACAAGATGAGTGGTCTTCATGTAGGATGCAGAGCCCTACTTCCTTCGCTTCTTCAAGAACTCCCTCCTACAGCTCCTAGGATGAAATGGTAGAAAGCAAAGAAGGACTTGTCGTCATTGATTCGGATGCATTTCTTGAATACGAGAAGGAAGGGTGGTTAATGCCTTATCTTGATGCTTAACCGGTGGGTGTAGACAATGATATATATGAGTTTCTTGACGAACTTGGGAACACGTAGAGGATGATTCACCGTTGAATGATAGAGTAGGGTTTGATATTGATGGTTTTCCTAGTGAATTGAACTCAGATTGGGAGGAAATGGAAGAAGACGAGAATGAGAGATGGAAGAATGAGTTTGATGGTTTTACCCTCTACTAGGTTCTGGTTATGGAAACATCAGTTAGGAGACAATCTAGAGGTTGAAGAAAAAAAGCATACAAATTCAAAAGGAAGCACCGGGTGAGGGAGGTCTAGAAAGGTGAGGTCGAGGACTCGGCCCTAATCTGTGCCTTCCAGTAAGGAATTATGGGCTTATGAATAATGACAAGGCTAAGAACTTGATCCCAAACTTGTTCAAGGCACTTGAAGAAAGGAAAAATTCTAAGTGGAGTGAAATAACGAAGATTGTTCTCATTTGGACAAAGGCAAATTTGCTTCCATTGGATTATTAGTGCCAGATGCTATTTTTCTTGACCAGTGTTCACATAAATTTAGCTGTTAGAAGCCTATTTTATACATAAAGGATTCAATAGGACCTTGTAGAAATGTTTGGGTGATTGGTGCACATAATGCTAAGAAATATAAGTCGATCGAAACATTTGCAAAGAAACAAGATGTTAAAATCACTAGATTGACTGAAATTGCCATCCTAGGAACACCATTAGGAATATTGAGGGCAACAAGCCTTTTTAACTGTGATGGCAAAGATGTATGCCACTCTTGGCTTTTTGTTGCATCCATCTTTGCCTTTTAAGTGGACAAGAGAAAAGGCTAGACATCTTTGGCAAGAGATTAAGTGAAATAGGAGTAAAATTGGCAAGAGATTAAGTGGACAAAAAGAATAGATGACAACAATAAAATTGACTTTAAAAAAGTAGAGTGGAACCATTTTACCTTCTCAAAATTTAGCTATACCGGTTTCGCAAGCACCGGAGAAAAACATTGTCAGAGTCTCGTTATTTTGGTGGCGCGCGGGCGTGGAAGTGTGGTACACTCGACCCGAAATCGACACACGACACTCAACACTCATCAACTATGAGAGCCTGAGAGGATGACACCGCGACTCCCAAAACCCTAGAGGCCTCGATTCCTCCCCCACCAGGCCACCATGGCCATCGCCCCCTACACGCTCCTGCTCTCGCCGCCGCCGCTGCAGCTCGACGCCCCGCTACTCCCCCAGCTTCGGCCTCAACTCCGCCGCCGCGGGTCCGCCAAAGTAGCTGCCGCCGGCACCAGCTGGGCTCCCGCCGCCGGCGAATCTGGCGATGGGGTCGGCGGCTGGGGGGTCCCCGAGCAAGAGAAGCCAGTGGAACAGGGGAGGAGGAAGAACGGTAAACTAATCGTTTCCTGGCAAGCAGATGGTGAAGTATTCCGTCTTCGAAGCGGATCTTTCTGTTTTAATCGTGGGGATTGCTGTGGATTTGTAGGGTTTGGGAGAGCTGTCGCGGTCGGGCTGGGAACTTCTGCGGCAATCGCTTTGGCCGGGCTGGCGTGGCAGTCCCCATCGTCCAGAAAGTGTGAGTTGATTACGAATTTGTAGCCTCCACTATTAGGTCCCCTGTTTGCATCCATGTGATCCTGAAATTTGAACATAATATTGTAATATTGTTGCTGTTCCTCATATGAATCGTCTCTAGATTGTCTAAAGTATGCAATACTTTTTCTTGCATTGTGTTGTTTATCTAGCTAGGTACCAGAACCGATAACATTTGATATCACCCAACCCTTTTGCAATGCCAGAATCCATGTTCTATGTTGACCTCTGTACATCTCTCATGTTATAATCCTCTTCCTGCTGGATCCTTACTCTGAAAAATATGTTTACAATGGGCGTGTAATGCATTCTCTAATTACATTTTGTAGTGGCATGTAAATCTATGACAGAGTAAGAAACATCTGCAGCAGCTAATTCCAAGAGTATATGTGAACAGGCTCATGTAAATTATATTATATAACTGTTCACCAGGGTTCATATACCTAGGACAACTTTGATCATCAGTATGTCTTGTTTATTTAAGCACACCTGTGTTCTTTACATTCGAAAGCACAACCATGCTCTGGCACTCAATTAGGTAGATTCAGGACCCTGCAGATTTCAGCATGTGTAATAAGAAGAAATGTATGATGTGCATATAGGCTTTAGTGGGTAAACTCAAATACTGTAACTATCTCCTTAGAGCATTATGTGGGTAAACTCAGCGGGAAGACAGCCTGAAGGTGATGACTTGCTTAAGAGCATAGACTATAGATGAGGATGATGAACTAAGATGAGAGGCTAAATTTATTTTTTATTCATTGCTTAATGTCAATGGCCATCTCGTTAAAGTTGGGCAACAAACTGAAACCTGTTTGTGGAGATTTCTACCTGACTTGCTGGCGGTCACGAGGCCTTTTGACTTCACGTAGCACAATAAGCTGCTGGCCCATTCTTCTTATATGCACATATTCCTGTCCATACAAATATAAGATATCATTGAAGAATTACTCAAATTCATGTTAGCCACCCATAGATGCTACTCTCTTTGGCATTATTGCTGTTCATAATGTAATGATGGGTCTGGTTCTTCTGTTAGTTCTTTTCAGGGCTGTTTGTATCTCCAAATCTATCAAGACTTAATTTGGTTGATAACCTAGAAACTTTGTTGGGTAAATTATGGAGAAAATAGAAACACCAAAATCTAGTTTACCTATGTAAAATCGAAACGGCTAGCCAATCTTGACAGAGTTATAATGTCAGTTTTCGCTGAACAATGTTCCCTAACTGTGATCTGAAATAAATAACACAATGCATTTGGTTGTTGGAACTGTGCTTTTTGGTAGATTCAGTTTATGTTAAATTAGAATGTTCTCATGTGATTGAGGTGGTAGTTTTCTTTTTTCATTGTGAATTTACAATTTTAGAGCAGTCTGTTTCTGTGTCGAAGATTTTGAGTTCTATTTGGAAACACAATTGCCAACTTTTGTGTAATTTGTGTAAAGAAAACAAAATGAATGGTGGAACCATGCTGATTTTCAGGTTTACAGCAACTCATTGTTGCCCCATTGCATTATGTTCAAGAGAAATTGTCAACAGAGTCAACAGAGCCACCTAATGAGGATGCAAGTGACAGAGAACCTAGTGAAGATGAACTTTTCAACACAACACCAGACGAGAAGGCTGAAGCATTTACTGATGATTCAGTGCAAAATAGCACAGCTGTTCGCAGTCTTTTTTCATTTAGAGCTCCTATAGATCCTGTTCATGAGGAGGCTTTCTCTATATTGAAGAAGCTACAGGTACTTTCCAGAAACTATGGTCAACCATGATTTAGCTTGGTGAAGTATCTCAACCATAAGAGGTGTACTACCTTTGTGGAAGCATTCCATTATAACTTGTTTTGCGCATAAGCCGCTACTCCCTATTTACATTTTATTCCTTAAAGCGTATCAATACACTACTGTGAAAAATGTTTCTTGAATGCTATTTTGTCTCTAAGAAGGTACAATTTAACGTTATGTTTGATGTGGAAAATTGTTCTTCCCTGTGTGTATAGGTCTTCTAGTTCTGATTATTCATCCTCCGTTTTGTTTGGGCATTCATTTTCTTAGACCACTTGTGGAATTTCTTAGACGTGATTGCATAAAAGATAACAAGCACAATTGCTTAAAAGTTGTTTGCACATATAATAGATGGCTGTTTAAATATCTTAGGAGTGGTATAGGCTTATACTATGTATGGTTGTTTCATTGGTTATGTTGTCTCTGTATGCTATTTATGATGTGAATTCTTTCCGTTGACTTGTTATGCAGTTTTCTTCTGGAAGAAACCTTTTCACTAGAAAAGCAATGTTTTAATTATGTTTTCCTCATCTGCTATGCCTTCTCAGATAATTGAGAAAGATGTTAGCCCCAGTGATTTTTGTACTCGGAGGGAATTTGCAAGATGGTTTGTTAAGTTGTGCTCAAAATTTGAGAGGTAATGAGCTAAAACAGAACTAAAAATGCATGACATTTGATTATTAGCTTCTTGATGGTTCATTTTTGCATATGTAGGAAAAGGATGCAGAGGGTTGTTCCTAATAAATTAACTTCTGGTTCAGTCCAAATTGCCTTTGATGATGTAAATATTGATGACCCGGATTTCTTGTATATCCAATGTAAGTTCCACTGTTTATTATATGGCATTAAGTCAAGAAAAGTATGTTTTGTCTTAGAGACAAGCTGACTATGTAGTCATTCCATACTGCATTTTGCCAATGTAAAGTGTAGGGACTATTTCCGAGATTATGCATTCCCTTTTCTTTTCCCGTAGCACTAGCTTCCATTAGAGTTCAGCACTGACACTTCAAAAAAAGAATCTAATTTTCTGCATCGGTGATGGAAAGCATTAGGAGAATCTGGTATTGTGCTCAGTAACCTATCAAACTCTTTGGAAACTTCGACAAGTGGTTCTCCTAGTTGTGTGGGAAATTCCTTTTTCCTACCTGAGAGGTACTAACCTAACATATGGAAAATAATGTTTTTTCACTATTTATTTTATAATCGTAATGTTATTCTCAGTTCTATGTTGTTGTGGCTGTAGTTATCTTTCTCGTTTTGATCTTGTCAACTGGAAACTGCTTGTGGAACATCCACATCCATTAGCAATAGACCAAAAGGTACACATGTCTTTTATCTCATTATTTTTGTGCTACAGTTTCAGTTAGATGCTTTTCTTTCATTGTTTCGGTAAATCCTGACTCTGGTTACAGTCCAGATGCTGAGTCAAAATGTTAGCATTTTGGATTTGCATACTTGGCCAGATGTGTCTCCATCCATGCTCATAGAGCTGATGGCTGGTGAGAACAACATCATCAGCAGAGTTTTCGGTATGATCTGTTAACATTCTTCTTTGTGTCTCTTCAGTTCTTTGCAAGACCCATAATTTGCTTAGGAGTGGTTTTCTGCAACTTATTTGCCAAAGAAATATAGGCTAGGATGGCTGTTTAGCATTTTGATTGATCACTGTAGTGATTGAGAACAACTTGTTTTGGCATCTGTTGGTGGTTTATTTTGAGTTATGTTTCACTTTGTTCACATGTGGAAGTATAAGCTTCTCTGTTCATGTTATTTCCTTGCTTATTACATTTCATCTATCTTAAAATGGATTAATGCTCATTATTTTTTATTGCATTGGATTTGGTGTCTCTGTTCAGGTATTTGCTTTAACATGCGAATGTAACTTGTGCATTTTTTTGTGTGATAGTTGAATTACTGTGCTAGCTATTTTTTGTTAGTTTTAATTACTTTGAAAAAAAAAATCTTATGGAGTAAACATGTTCTTATCTGTTTTTTTAGACATGTTCTTACCTGGCTTGGACATGTATATGAACTTACCTAGTACCTGATCTGTTGCTCATACTATGTCTTGCTCTGTTCTGGGAACTTGTGACTCTGATTTACAGTCTTTTCAATGCCAATATTTTAAGAGATCAGCTATGCCCTGTTTTGGTGTGCTACCCTAATTTTCTTTATGATAATGGGATATGATAGGAAATACAAGACGCCTTCAACCACACAAACCTGTAACTAAAGCACAAGCAGCTGCTGCACTGTCATGTGGTCGAATGGAGGAAGCAATTCGTGATGAGTTAAGCAGACTAGAAGCAGAAAACCAAGCCCATCTTTCTGCCATTGCTGAAATAATGGAAGAATTAATGAGTAGAGGTGACATACAACAACAATGGGAGGACAAGATGAAAAGGGAGCAACAACGAGCTTTTGAAGTTGACAAGGATCTTCAAAATGTGTTGCACGAGCTTGCAAATGAGAGGACAGACAGACAAAGAGTAGAAGACATGTTGAAAGAAAAGGCAGCTTTAGAGTGCCAAAATCAGGAACTTATAAATTTAAGGTCAGAAATTGATGGCATGTATGATAGACTGGCAACTGAGAATGCAGAGGTCATGGCTGATCAGCAGAATTTGGAAAACATGATGTTGGACATGACCAGCAAGCATCAAGCTGTCAATGAAGCTAAATCATCGCTTGAAGCTGAAAAGGAAGCTCTTACAATGCTAAGGTTTGTCTTCTATACGACCTACCATTTTTTTGGTTATCACATGTTAGTGTATTCAAAACTTAGCACCTGCGATGTGATTATATTGTATGATACCTAGGAAACATGCATGAATCCTAGGTTGGAGCACACAACTGATTGTGCAATCTGCATTTGGCCATGTTTGTTAGTCACAAAGTTCCTGGGTTGACTGGGTCACAGGTCGGGGTCGAGGGTCGAAGTATGGAACGAATGACCCCGATTAATCTGGGTTGACACTCTGGGTTGATGAGACAATTCACAAAGCTCTCATATGTTATAAAGAAGGCTCAGCTGGCCTGCCGGCCCGGACAAAATATTAAAGCAAAAAACAGAAAAAAGTTCTTGGGCTGCCCATGTTGGCCCAAACTAGCCCACCAATCATCTAACATAATCCTATATGCGAGTCAACGAGGAAGCACGCAGCAGCCATCCTGCCACCATGTCTTTCCTCCGCGTCCACTCTCTGCTCAATGCCGCTAGCAACAAACTGGTGCATGCCAGCATGGGATGTGATCCGTACTGCCGAGAAGTCGGAACGCGAATCTGCCTGAATGGAGACATCGACCTCCGGTTGTCCCCGACTCTCGCCTGGGTCGAGGAACTGAAGGTCGACCCAACTTGAGAATAAGCTTTTGCTGCTGCATTGAGATGCCACCAGGCTAGAAAGCTAAGCTTGCTTATTTGACTGATCAATGATTATATTGTGGGTGAAGGCAGAGCTGTGATTTTTGAAGTTCCCTAATTCTGATTCTTGGGAATTATAATTGAATTCAAAACAAAAAATAAAATCCAAGAGTATGAAACAAATATTGTTTTTATTAAGCATCTGTAAATTAAACAGAGGATATGCTATTTGGTTGTGTAATTTGGTATTTGAAATGTAAAATTTGAGTTCTGGTATTTAAATATTCATAACTTCACAATTTGTTTTCGTGATTTCAGATATTTTAAAGTTCAGTTTTCTAGAACTTGAAATACAATACAAACCTTTGGCACATATACATAACTTCAAAGTTAACTCCAATTCTGACAGTAAAGTTAAACAATCATGCCCACTTTTGTGCTGCTAAATCTGCTCATCTATATATGTGATTGGTTTTGTATAAACATGTTCTCTCTTCTGCTTATGAACTATACAACCTTTACATAGCCTTGCTAGCATGGATGGAGCATTTTAAAAGTTCAAACTAATTTGGCACCCTGGTTCTCTCGTGTTAAAAGGAAACTGATCTAAAACATCGACTGATCTTTTTCAGGACTTGGGTGGAGGAGGAAGCAGCAAGAGTCCACGAACGAGCTGAGACACTCGAGAAAGCTGTAAGAAGATGGCGAGTCCCAATAGATTGATCCCTGCAAGCTAATTGGGCATTCCATAGTTAAAGACTGCTCATAATTTTTTGAGCTCTTTGGCTTCAGCATATCTGCTGTCAGATTTGAATAACTCTGAGTGGTGTAGAATGGTCGGCACCTCTTCTCCAAGATCCTCATTTTCCATTGGTGCTTTGTACTACTGCTGAAATCATTATTTTCCTTTGTTTTTTTCGTATTGACTTGCTGTAACTCGAGGGCACTCCGTTTCCTTGTAGACCTGGCTGTAACTCGAGGGCACTCCGTTTCCTTGTAGATCTGGTTCTTTTTATCTTTTGGCAGTCTCGTGTAGATATTTGATTGCCTTAATGTGGTGCTATCTCAAGTCAAGTTGTGTACTTGGTCTGGAAACAGTGCCGTTATGTTGCTCTTCAGATATCATGATACAATTTTTAACTTGAAACTAGGACATGGTATCAGTCGTCGCAAGGGACCTAGCACACAACATAATTAGGTGATTGTTTGTCGCACACAGCTAAGAAAAAAGAAGCCTTGTGAGATTTGTTCTTTTTTTTGTTGGTCTTTAATATATGCTTTGTATACACTTTTATTGAGTCTCTGGCCACATGTACTCGGCAGTACTGAGTTAATGAACCCGACAGTGTTGGGTCATAGGGAGTGTGCCCAAAGTTTTTCAAAACCCAGCAAATGGTTGGAGAAGAAGCCATTAATTTATTTGATACTTTTCTTATTCGTCACATGCGATGGCATGTCAGCTTTATTATTCTTGCAGCATGAGGACATCTATCTAGAATGGAACACCAGCAAATGGTTGCTGGAAGAACATAGGTGGGATCGCTGTAGCCATCGGGTTGAACATGAACGGCTGTTGCTGCATAATCTGTGAGACGGAACCACATTGACATTGTTGTTGAAATGGCATCCTTGGAGTCCAGTACGGCTGAAGCGGTGAGGTCCACGGTTGCTGCAGCATCATAGACGCCGGTGAGGCAAATCTTCCCATGGCAAACGCCTGTTGCATCGTGCAGTGCTGCATGCATGGGTTCATGGCGAATGGCTGTTGCGTCATGCAGTACCGCATGCATGGGTTCATGGCGCCCAATGGCGTCACAGGTGACAAGTGCCATGGGACATGGGTAGCAATAGTGGCGCTTGAACAAAGAGCAAGAAGTGCAAACAGTGCAAACATCTTGGCTGCCATGGTGTTTTGCTTCGTGAAACTAGTAAGATGGTGTTGTTGGTGTATATTTGTGGGGGTGATGGAATGAGGATTCATCTAGATACTATATATAGATGCTTGCGTGCTACAAACATAGCATAGATCAAATAAGTTTTTTTGGCATATGCAGAACTGAAAGTTGGTGGCTGGATAAGCTGGAGGTGACATGGCATTTGGTCAAATTTGGAGATTTCCCTAACTATTTTTGGACAAATATGATTTTATAATCAGCACATGGTAAATGGAAGGCCACATCAGTTTGTTATGCTTTTGCTAAAGTAAATTAATCGCATTGTGACTAGCTGAGGTGGATTTAGAAACATCTGCAAGGGAATTTGTCAAGGGCCTATGTGCTTAACAAAATTGTCAAGGGGTGTTGTGCTTTTTACATGTCATAAATCATACATGGATTCTGCGGTGGTCTTCTACAACAGAGTTTGTTCAGGGTTGATGTCCTTTACATGTCACAACTCATGCATGGAGTCCGTGGTGGCCTCGTTTCCTTTACGTCCGGGTCATGATTTTCTTGAGAAAGGAAAAAGACTAAATTGCTCCCCTCAAGTATCCCTAAAGCTATGATAAATCAGTAAACTATGTCTTGGTTTAGTTTACACACTCACTAAACTATGTCCATCGATTTAATTTACTCTTAATACATTTTTCCTTTTTTATTTATTCAAGTACAAGAAGAGTCTTATGTTAAAATTTTATGAGATGACAGCAGACATCATAACACATGTTATAAAAATATATCATGAATTATTTATCATTATTTTGATAGAATATTAAATAATAAACTAAATTTTGGATACAGAATTATAGAAAAAATAATGATAAAAAATTCATAATATATTGTTTGACATACATTTTTATGTCCACTACCACCTTGTAAAATTTTAAATTAAAATTGAACTTGTCTATGCTGAAAAATATTGTATTAGGAGATGAAATGAACCAAATAACACGGTTTAGGGGGGTAATTAAATAAAAAAATAGTTTAGGAGGTTATGTGGAATTTTGGCTATTTTGAGAGGACTAATTTGGATTTTCTTTTTCTTTGAGAAAATATTGTAAATGCACACACTACTGGTGAAGGGACTTCTATTACGGGTTGAAAAAAACCCTACTAAGAGATCGAGACTAATTGCCCCAAGTTTTAGTACCGGTTTTAGAACTTTTAGTGTTACCGACCAATACTAAAAGGTAACACGCCCAAAAATATTTGAATTATCAGGAGAGGCGCGAATATGCGCGTGCATGGAATTCGAACTCGAGACCTATTGATCACGTGCGTACCTGCTTTAACATCTTACCTACAGAGCATCTGTGAGTAAGAGATACTTTCTTTTGATGTGACCCTTTAGCACCGGTCTATAACACTTTTAGTACTTGTTAATGTTACAAACCGGCCAGTACTAATTTAAAGCTTTGAGGAGCATTAGTACCAGATGGTAACACCAGCCGGTATTAAAAGTTGACTTTTACTACCGGTTGGTCTCTACTGGAAACAGGAATACTTCTGTAATGATTTGGTAATTTACAAACTGGTACTAAGGCTTTCGAGGGTACTAAATTTGGCGAGTAATGATTTAGGGGATGGAATGTCTTTAGTGATATGGTAACGAATAAACCTTCTTTTTCATAGTCTCCATTCGTCAAATTAGTTTTTGAACACACATGATTTGGTAATTGTTGTTTCGCAGTTCCTGGATTCTAGACGCCTAATGTGATGATAATTTGGGTCGACAACGAAATCATGCTGAAATAAATAATGTTAGGCTGCGTTTGGATGTCGATATTGGAGCCCTTGGCATTGAATTGGTTTGAATGCCAAATCAGCCATGGTATTGCATTGGGCCACAATTCGAATTCTATTGTTTGGATGGCTATACATTGCCTTCAGAATCCTAAGAACCAATCCAATTCAATTCCAGTTTGGATGTGCTAACAAGGATATAATTGAAATTTGCCCATCTCTACTCCTCATCCTTTGATAGGGAAGCACAAGAAACGAGGACGGAGGCGTGGCCCGTCGGCGGAGGAGGCAGGAGAGGGCGGTGCACCCCATCCGCGGTGGAGGCGGGGGTGGGCAGACCTCCGCCGGGACAGAGATGGAGGGCCAACGCCGCCGGATGCCGCTCCACCCAGATCTTGGAGCTCGCGGGATCTTGGAGCTCGACACTGGAAGGGGAGCTCGCGGATCTTGGACCTCGATGATGGAAGGGGAGCTCGCGGATCTTGGTCCGGGCGACGAGGGAGGGGAGCTTGGTCTAGCGATGGATGTACTCCTCATCTGCGCCGCCCTCCCCTTGGTGTCCTTCTCCACTCCAAGCACGGTGGAGCTCGAGCCTAGCCATGGCAGCGCTCGCCATCGTCATCTGCGTCGCTCTTGCCTCGTCTTCTTCCAACCCACTCATGGCGCGGCTGCCGATGTAGGAGGAAGGGGATGGGGGCGCAGCGTCTGGCTGAGGAGGAACGGGATGGGCACGGCTGCTGGTGGAGGAGGAAGGGGATGGGGCACGGCTTCTGGTGGAGGAGGAAGGGGATGAGGGCAGGACTGCTAGCGGAGGAACGGCATAGAGGTGCGAGAGACACATGCGGGACAGGGGAGGGCCAATTCCATCCAATACGAAGGGGGAGGGCTCCGTATTGGGGAGGGGGTGCGCGCAACCGAAGGAATGTCACGCAGCATTCAGTTCCAATGCCGACATCTAATTCGGAGGACGACCAAACATACGACATTGGTATTGGGTAATTCCAATTCCGATTCGAAGCTTCAATGCCAACATCCAAACGGTACCTTATGGTATTTTTAGATTGAGAGGTTGAAAAGCTATTGATTTTATATACTTTTCTTATTCCGATTGAGTCACATGCGATGGCATGTCAACTTTATTATCGGTTGCAGCTTGAGGACATCTATATATCTAGAATGGAACACCAGCAAAGGGCTGCTGGAAGAACACAGGAGGGATCGCCGCCATAACCATCGGGTTGAACATGAATTGTAGTTGCTGCTGCTGCATGATCTGAGAGATGGGACCACAGTGGCATTGTTGAAATGGCATCATGCTCGGCGTCATCCTTGGAGTCCAGTACTGCTGAAGTGGTAAGCCAAACGGTTGCTGCAGAAGCATCGACGCTGGTGATGCAAGGCTGCTCATGGCGAATGTCTGTTGCATCGTGCAGTACTGCATGCATGGGTTCATGGAGCATGGCTGTTGCGTCATGCAGTACTGCATGCATGGGTTCGCGACACCCAGTGACATCATTGGTGGCAAGTGCCTTGGGACATAGGTAGCAGTGGTGGCGCTTGCAGAAAGAGCAAGCAGTGCAAACAATGCAAACATCTTGGCCGCCATGGTTGCTTTCAGAAAATAGTAAGGTGGTCTGTTGGTATCTATTATTTGTGGGGATGATGGACTGAGGATTCATTAGGTCCTATTTATAGATGGATCCATGCTACACACAGGCCACCAACACCGTGTAGATCAGATAAGGATTTTGGCGTTTGTAGAACTGAAAATTGGATGCCAGATAAACTGCATGTGACATGGCATTTGGTCAAATTTGGAGCTTCCCCCAACTGTTTTTGGAAGCATATGATTGCTTCCGTGACAATCAGCACAAGGTACACGATGAAAATTGTATTTTCTTTGTCCTACTTTTAATAATTGGGTGAGGGTGGTTTGACGATTTCATTAGGATGTGACGGCCATATCATTTTGTTTTGTTTTGTTTTGCTTTTGCTAAAGTAAGTTGATGCATTATGACTAGATGAGGTAGATTGAAAAACTTCTACAATGAAATTGTTTTGTCCTGGGGCGCTGATGTGCTTTACATGTCATAACTCATATATACATGGTGTCTGCAGTAGTCTTCTCCAACGGAATTTGTCTAGGGCTGATGTCCTTTACATGTCATAACTCATATATACATGGTGTCTGCAGTAGTCTTCTCCAACGGAATTTGTCTAGGGCTGATGTCCTTTACATGTGATAAGAACAAGGTTATCGCACGACAGGTCATGCTTTAGGAGATCGCGCGACCTACCACCACATTATCTTCTTCCAGCCCGGGTGACGCCCCCGCCACACCCCTGCTGCCTCCTGGATTTGAATACTGATCGGGTATTGAATATCCAGATTCGAATACGGACATATTTTTAGCCCTCTAAACATATTCGAATTTGAATACGGTCTGGAAATATCCGTGCCATTTACACCCCTAACCAGGGTGGTGTTTGGTTCGACTTTTTTTGCTCCATTAAGGCCCCATTCGTTTCGGCCGGATTGGCTCATTCCTGGCCTCGTTCCGGCGGAACAAATCGGCCCGGTTTGGAATCTGGTCCGGAGTGAAAAAGGCTGTTCGTTTCGACTGGGTCAGAAATTAAAACAGGCCGAAAATGGGCTCTCCCCTAGTTCAATGAGCCCAGAAATGAAAACCTACCTCTCACCCTCAGGATCGGTTCCTGGAGCGAGCGAGGCGAGATGACGGCGGCGCAAGGCGAAAAGAGGCGACCGGGTTCTCCAGTCTCCGCCCTCGCCTCCGGCGGTCCTCCTCGCCTCCAGCGGCCGTCTCGGAGTCGGGAGATGGGTAGGACCGTCGATCCCCCGCTGGCTGGTAGTTTAGGTCCTGGTTCTTCTAGCGTTTGGTGTCTGGGCAGCAATGGTGAGACAGAAGCGACGTCGCTGTCGTGGAACAAGTCCTTCCGACCTTGTCCCCATCTCGGGGGCGCTCGCTGTGGTGTCGACGAGAGGCCCGTGAAGGTGAAGTCGACGGGATATGGTGTCTGAACTCAGGTATCGTCCCTTCCTGGCTTCTGTACAGGAGTCCTTTCTTCTTCGTCGATCTGCTTTGATCCGGTGGAGATGATGGCATGGTGGTACTTGGAGGGCACTGGTGGGCTTGCGGGGATGTGGAAAGGCAAGCTGTTCATCTTCTTTGCTGATTCTTGGCGAGATGAGCAGATATCCTGGATCAGGATTGCATAGGGTGTGTGGGCCCCGCCACCCGGCGGGCCCACCTAGCATGAAATAATGTCATTCCCTGGTAAAGGAAAACATTAATTGCATAAGAGTTGGCAGCGGCTAATCAGAATTGAAAAGTAAAGATCGGAACTAGGACCTGATCAAGACGACTTGCAGAGCCGGTGAAGGGAGGGAAGACCTTCCGGTGGAGCTGCAAGATTAAGCAAGTCTGAGTACCACCGCACTCAGCAAGTACAGAACAATTGAAGGTATAAACATGCATTATTAGTTGACTGGTGATTAATAAATCGGTGTTGGGTCCTGGAGGGGCAAGAACCTCCCTACCAGTCCCCCCTGGTGATTCTGGCCCGGATCCTTCTGTCGATCCCGCAATCACCTTTATCTCGTTATTATCACTCTTATGGGCTATTCTTGGCTAATCTGTGGGAGCTTTAACCAGACGGGCTCATATCCGAGAGCCACGGCTATCGATAGATTAGATAACTCTGCAGAGGTTTGTACTCTTGAAACTATATGGTCAGGCGATCCTCCCGTGGCCAACGGTAGGGTCCCCCTACGGGACTCGTATCCACTGGCGTCCATCTCTGGACAGCTTTCATCTGGGTCTACCCACGGATACTACTGGGGTCTAAACAGGGATCGCATAAACGTCCACTCAGGGACATCAACCCGGGTATGGATGCATCATATAAGTTAGGGCATGCATCGCCCGTGGGCCCTACCAGCCCTGTCACATGCGACCCGTGCCGACCAGTCCCAGCCCTCGGTCTGGGGCTGTCTCCAGCATTTCCGTTGCCCACCGTGGCCCCTGGGGTAGCTTGGCCAGAGGTAGCTGGTGGAGTGTGAGTCGAGGCCTCACATTACAGGGCATTCCCGAAGGCTATGTCCTTTTTGGCCCGTATAGCCGTACATGGCGTTGGAAAGACTTTCCCAAGAACCGGTCCTTAATCGACCAAGGTAGGCCTCTGGACAGGAGCTCCTCCGAGACTATCCACCCTACCTCGTATCTTCTTCCCCCTGGGTGCCTCTCGCAACCAGGGTTTCTGGCTCTAGGTAGTGCTTTAGTTGCTGGGGGCATCTGAGTGGCTAACTCTCCATGCAACTACAGACATTTAGCTAAGAGAAGAGCATGTTAATGCAATTGATTATCATAAGCAAGGAAATTGATAAGACTTGCCTGATACGGTGGTAGTCTCCACCGGGGCTGCAGTCCCGAGATTTCCTGGCGGATCTATACAAATACGACTAATCAATCATCACAGCGAATGAATTACTTGTAAGGGGAGAAACTAGAGAGAGAATGGCCATAAGGGTGGTTTCTAAGTTGAGCAGTGGATTGCCGGGGTTTCGCGGGGTGTCTCAGGGTCTACGCGGGGTTTGGCGGGGTTTGGAAATGTCGGTGGAAGGCAATAAATTATTTCTAAGTTTAGGGAAGGCTTCTAGGAAATCTAACCTTATGAAAAACCTTAGAATATATTCTATAAATTTTAGGAATTTTTTGGCTATTTATGGGGCTTTATTTTGAATTACGTATAAACCGGGGTACGCTAACGGAGGCTTTCTATAGGCTGAAAAAGAATCCTTTTAGTTCTAGGTCCTAGAAATGGGTACAAATAATTTGGATGGTAGTAAATGGCTTATTATTTTCCCTAGTATTTTTAGGTATTTTCTGGGAATTTTTGGGAATTTCTAAAGTGGAGAAATAGCTTCTTGGGTGTACTAAGCCGGGTATACCTAGCATTTTTCCTAGGGCTGTGCGGCTGACGAGTGGGGCCAGCTGACGCCAGCACTGGCGCCAGCCCGCAGGCCACTATGCTGTGGACCGGCAGCGTGGGCGCGTGGACCATCTGGCCCATGAGTCTGCGATCCACCAGACCGGGTGCACGCGGGGCGGGGAGGCAGAGGTGGCATCTGACGCGGGGCGCGGGGTGGCTGGCAGGCGGGCCCTGCGCTGGCGTGGCTGCCACGCGGGCGCCAGCGCAGCTGCCGCGCTTCGCGGCGGCGCGGAGGGGCCGCAGGGGAAGTTCGCCGGAGAGCTCGCCGCCGGCGGCGACAGAGCGGCTCTCGCGGCGGTAAAGGCACCTATGGCCTCAGGGGAACACGGCGGACACGGCGAGGATGTTCTCGTCGAGGTTAGGGAGCTAGTGCTGCGGTGCAGGCTCGCCGGAGCTCGAGCGGCGGCCGGCGGAAAGGGGGAAACATGGCAGGGGGTTCTTGGGGCTTTGGTTGAGGGTTGCGCGCAACCAGGGGCTCGCGTGGGGTGTACTGGTGCGCGAAGGTGTGGGGGAAGGG
Source organism: Urochloa ruziziensis (assembly GCA_015476505.1). Lineage (NCBI taxonomy): Eukaryota > Viridiplantae > Streptophyta > Magnoliopsida > Poales > Poaceae > Urochloa > Urochloa ruziziensis. The sequence continues at coordinate 51,267,406 of CM027126.1, forward strand.
TGCCAGGGCCGGCCGGCGGCTCGCCGGGGCACGGCGGCGCGCGCGGCAGCCGGTCGTGGTGCGGTTAGCAGTGGGGAGAGGCAAAGGAATGGGGAGAGGGGCCGTGGTGGTGCTAGGGTGCTCACCGTGGTGTGGCAGAGAGGAGGGACGGCCGGAGCAGCGACGGGGTCGACCGGCGGCGGTCTCTTGTCACGGCGGAGCTCGGGCGGCGCTCCTCAAGGCGTGAGCGTCCTTGGGGCATCTCGCTTCACGTCTGGGGCGCCACAGGGTGCTCTGGGTGGCGTCGCGGCGGCCGGAGGGGGTTCCAGGGCTTGGCGGCGGCGGGATTGCCGGAGCGGTGCGGCGGCGCTCTTGCGCTCGCGGTGGTGGCGTGGCCGTGGAGCTTGTGAGGTGGGTTGTGGTGAGGATGAGCACCATCCAGGGCGCGCGCAGGGCTATTTATAGCCCGGCGATGCTCCCTGGGGGCTCACCGGGGCAGCGGGGCGGCGACACGCGGCATGGCGAGCTCGCCGGCGTGCGACGCGTGCGGCCGCGGCATTTCGTGCAATTGGCCGGGGAGAGGGTGTCGGCGCCGCACTTCTTGTGTGGTGGCCTCGCGTGGTCTCGACACGCGTCCCGCGCGCCTTTGTCTGGCCTATCTTGGCCGGAGGAGGGGGATCGCGTGGTGACGGCGGTGGCAAGGGCGCGGCGAGATGGAGGAGGAGAGGGTTCCCGTGCCGGGATGGCCTCCCTGACGTAAGCAGGGAGCGGCAGGAGTGGCGTGGAGTTGATCTTGGGGCGCCACGTGGGCTGAGGGCGTCGCGGTGGCGGGATGGGCGCGCGGCGGCGTCGGCGCCGGAGAAATGAGGGAGGGGGGAAGAACCAGAGGAGGAGAGGGAGGAAGACGACGGAGGTGCGGGTTGGGCTGCGGAGAGAAGTTGAAGGGGGTTTTTGCGGACTTCGCGGGGAAAGCTTAAAGGGGAAGTGGCGCGCTGGGCTGGGCCGCGCGGGGGTGAGCCGGGGAAGAAGTTGGAGGGCCTAAGGCGGACTTTGGAAGGTCTGGGCCGCGGCTGGCCGGCCCACTAAGCTTGGAATTTCTTTTCTTATTATTCTAAAGGGTTTTGAAAGGGTTTTTGAACTCAAATTTGAACTAGGTTCTTTTAATTTGAGTCTAGGGCTTCCGATACTATTTCAATCCTTATGAAGCACCCAAGTTGTAGAACTTGATTTTATTTTTCTATCATTATTTTATATTCTATAATTCCTAATATTTCTCATTCTAGCCTATAATAGTCCTTATAAATCTAATAATTTATCTATTAATTAAATTAATAATCCTTATTAATTTTGAGGGTGTCACAGGGTGTATGGCCCTCTCTTCCTTCTCATGTCCTGTCCTCGTGTTCTTGTTCTTGAGGCTGCGGCCAAATCGATCTAGGTGCAGATTTGGGGCCAGTCTCTCCTTTGAATAGATAGAGTAATTGATGGCATTCATTAGTCCAAAGAAGATTACTAGACCCTGTTGGGAGTTTGCAGGGTAGTTCAAGAAACGTTGGTTCAGTTAGAGAATTGGTTCAACTACATTTTAAGCTTGAATCACATGTATGGTGTTGACATAATCTAGTTCAATCGCTCTTTTGAATGAGTCTGGTAAAAGAAAATACGGATACATGCTTCAGAAAAAGGGAGGCTCTTAGCTCTGTAGTACTGAACTGAACTGTGAAATGGTGATGCGCTCATACAATGATTGAAATGCATAGTATGTTATCTGTTCTTTTTTCGGTTGGTAAAAGAGGTCTCTAACATGGTAGTATATTACTGCTTGGATCATGTATTCTTTTTTTTTGGGCAAGCTTGATCATGTATTCTCCTCTGATGAAGTGCATAGTAGTGGTTTCATTTGAGACTGGTAACATGCTAGTGCTATCCATTCTTAACTTATTATACATACGTGATTTATTTCATTCATGAACCTTGAGAGCTATTATACTATACTTTTATAAAATACTATTATTTTCATGTGCAGGAAATGGAGTTGCATTGGGTCACCTTGATTTCTATCTTTGCTGTCATGGCTGGTTCAAAAAACCTGACAAAGATTTAGTTTGTGGTGAATTGAAATTTGGCTCAGCTCTTAGTAGGTACTCCTAGTAAGCTGAAGTGTGGCAGTTATATTGATAATATTTGGGCATTCAGTAGCTCAGATGACATACCCAACTAGGGTAGACATTTGTGCTCACAAGCATGTTCGTCGGCATTAAAAGAGGAGCAATATATGCTCCAGTCTGTATATTCCCGTGAGAATTGGGTGATTTATCATCACCATTTCCTGACTGAACCTTTTAGACTTGCACCTTGAAATGCATTGGTTCAGTTCACCTGTAGAGCTTTTGTGTGTTTCCTCTGTTTTGATGGTTAAATTTTAACTGAAATTGGTGAATGTATGGCTATATAAATAATGAATGTGGTGCCGGCCAGGTATGCATGCCCATGTACTCAATCCTGTCCAGACGAACAAACTTTTGTTGAACAGGAATGGTTTCTGGGTAGGAATGGAAGCACACCAGGATTGAGTGAAGGAAGGGGACCCACTCGATCCTGGCCCTAAACAGTTCCTGGCTAGGAATGGAACCAACACAAACGAATGGGCCCTAAGGCCTCATTCGCTTCCACTGGATTCATTCCCGGTCGGGAATGATAATTGTAGTAGAAAATTCATAATGGTTACAACAAGAGATCGGGATTTATTCTTGGTCAGGAGCTAATTTATTAATGATAGACACAACAAAAGACCCGGATTGGTTCCCCACCTCTTGACTAGGGGATTGATTCTCGGTCTCTTATTGTCCCTATCATAAGTAAATTGGTTCTTGGCCCGGAATAAATCTCGGCCTATTGTTGTAACTATCATGAGTTTTCTACTACAACTATAGTTACCGGCCGGGAATGAATCCTGTGGAAGCGAATGAGGCCTAAATGATTATTACCAGCCGGGAATGAATCCTGTGGAAGCGAATGAATCCTGTGTAATCAGTTAATGTGGTATCTTCTAATAGCAAGCTATTACCTGCTCTGAATTGGGTCGAATCAAATCCCGTCCAGCTGTCCCCGTCTCATTGCATCGCGCGAGCAGCAAGCGACGGGCAACGAAAGTGGTGGCATTGGCTCGAGCGCTAACATCCATCATGAGCGCGTGGCTTGGAGCTAATCGCGGTGGCAAGGCACAGCTGCAGTGAGTCGATATAATGCAGGTCTATAAGGAGGCGGGCAGCCCTGTGCTTCTGATATAACACAATTCGTCATGGAGATGAATCAAACAAATCCTGTATTTGATTGCTTCAATCCCATTTTCATCGCTATGTGTTACCATTAACGTTTGTGTTACAGTTCTCGAACGAAACAGTACCTAGATAAAACTTAGTTGCACATTTAGATGGCAGATCTATTCGCTGATGTAACTTGGCTTATAGCCAAGTTTGTTAAACTTGCTCTTATCATGATACGAACTTTGATTTCTCCAAGCCAAATCCACCTTCAGATTACTATACATACTGGAGGGTAATTGTTCTTAAAGACAAACATGTGCCCATTCCTGCTATTGTTGGCCATGGTGCCGGCGACGAGGTGGTGATGACGGCAGTGATGTCGGTGACAGTGGTGGCGCTGTGGGCGAACTCCCTCGCTTCAGGGCCTCTCCAGATCGGGTGGAGTTCGGGCTTTTGGGAGCCCAGTGGCATGGTGAACCTTGGACCACGTGCCTTGGCGGGCTCCCCTTGACTTTATATGGCGCTGCGCGAGGGTGTGTGTGTGTGTGGGGGGGGGGGGGCACAACCAATGAGAGGTCTCAGGGTGCGTGGGAGGTGGAGTTGTCGGTCCTTGACCAACTTTGAGATCACAACTAATGTTCTCCCCCTTGATCTCCGCCTTCCACACTTACTACTTATACTTCATGTCTACAACTCAATGAATCGATATGTAGAGCACGCTCCATCATGACAGTCACTTCTGTGCCATCTAACGCAACGACTACAATACACCTTTTCATCTCAAAATAGACACTAGGCCCCTTTGTAATCCAGACATCATAGGCTCTACCCTAGACCCTTGTCGATTTAGCGTTCTCTGAACACATTAGATGATAAGCCTTTGCTAAGCGATCTGCAAGGAGTTGCTTGGTCTTTATACTTTCATACTTTCAATATGATTCTCGATTTTATCTTTGACAACATTTTACTTAATTTTAATGTGTTTGGCGGCACACTTGACCTATTGTCATGGGAGCGAAAACCTCAATTCCGGGTCTGACTTTGTTAACTTTAAGTGCCTGCTCAGCGGCCTCACATCATATTATACTATATGTATGCATCACCAATGATACCATAGCTATTTGTTTGTTTGGAGCTTTTCTGCAATAAAACTTCAACTGCGAATGTTAACAACTACTGTGAATTTCTCTACACATCTCGCAGAAATTATGTTTTTGTACCCACAACTTATTTGAGAGTAATTGTTCTTTCTAACTTAGTATGAGGCCCGTAATCCTTTGCTAAAATTGCAATACATTCTTAACTCCATTCCAGTAATGTATATCTAGACTGAACTTATGCCAAAACATCCCAGATACATGACCTATGTCAGGGTAAATTTACTTGAGAGCTCTTTAATCTTCGACTGTAGAAGCACATGGAACCGATTCATTTTGGTCGATCATTTCTTAGTTCCTAGGACTTTGAAATTTTCCAAAACTATTACCCTTTACTATAGGAGCAGGCGTAGGCTTACTCGCATGCATACTACATTTCTCAGAACCTTTTCTAAGTATGACTTTCCTTGGAAAAATCTGGTGGTTGCTCGCTTGCTATTGCTCATCTTCAATTCGTTACACTTCTCTGTGCATTTCCTTGGATGCTTCTCGTTCTCTCGTGGGCCAGTGTGAACAATCAGCGGAAATCGTTCTTGCCAATAACTCAGTAGCTCTCATCGATGTAAACGACTGTCCTCTAAGACATGGAGTATTGGAGTGGCGACTATGGCATCAGAGTCATTTGCTCGTTACATTCATAACTCATATGTGTGCTCTGTCTCACCCTGTCCGAGTCGATCAGATCAGTAGTTTTTACACGAATTCTGTCCATTTCAAATCTAGTTCCCACGGAGTGCCTAATAAAGTTTTGAAAAATAGTTAACTGAAGAAAAAAAGGTATCGTTTCACTTTTCGTAGCTACTCAGACAACCTTTATCTATCACCTTGCTGCAAATAGTGAAGAACATCAGCATCGGATGTCAACAAGAAATGGACTGCTAGGTTGCCAAAATGTGTTTCATCTGAAGTCCAAAGTAGAGACAACTACCGCCAGTACTAAGTTAGCTGTTCCCCATTAGGTTGCATCATCCTTCTATGAAAAGCCAGCACATTTGCAATCGATGTTTGCTTCAGGGGGCTTCCCATGATCATGTTCCGACCCAAATTTCGATCTGACTGATAAGAGATCTTATCAACAACTCAAGGTAAGGACCAAGTACACAATGAGCACCTGAACGCTGTTGCTTATTTACGGGTGGTTGGTTGGTGTGGTGCGCTGTCCGTTGCCTCGCTTTGGTATTCCTTAGCGGACTGTATGGGCAACAGGTAGAGCTTGAACCACAAGTAACACTCAAAAGAATTCATACAGATAGGTTTATGGGCTTATGGCTTGTCCATCACAAGATTCACCAAATCTGTCTCGGCAGGGAACTCTTCGGTTCAAGTTAGGCACTCCCTGAGATTGGCAGCTCATGCAACAATTCGTAAATGTATTGATAAACTGGTCTGCTTTAAGGGTTATTATTAAGATTTAGGTATATTGGGGAAAACATTGGCATGATCAATTCTTAAATAGTAGTCCTTTGAGGATTCCTAACTAATTTGTGTGGTGGATTAGTCTGGATCTGCTGGGCAGTGTCATGACTTTTTGCATGGATTAATGGATCCCACCATGATGCATCTGTACGCTGATGGTTGCGGTCTTGCTTATGGATTGCTCTATCAAAGTGTACTTTCCATCTGAGGGCTTGGCTGCAAATTGTAATTGAGACATCATGAGGTAACCCTCACTAAACAAGAATTATGGAATCAAATCATATACACTGAATTACATTATTTCGTTTTGCTAGTTTGTGGTTAATATATTATACTTCTGGTTATGTTAAAAGAAGAAACATTTAGTAAAGTCACCTTTATTTCAATACTGTACATTGCAAGAAAAGAAAAGGACATGATACTTCTGGTTTCATTATTATAAAAAATATCAAGCATCATAAAGTGTGTGCTAGTAGGCATGCCATTACAGATGGGCAATATTTCAATACATTGCAACAAAAGAAAATGACATCATATCAGTGTGGAAGCACTAAGCTACATCGAACTCATTGTGCAACATTACTATACCACGAAATTAAGCAAACTTTACCCTTGTGCTTACTACTTTACTATCTTCTTGATGGCCTCATACATTCTGAATTTCCCCGCATGTTTACTATTTCTTTAGTCTAAAAAAACAATTGGACTCTTCTTTGGTACAAAGAGTGACTACTGATGTAAATCAAACTCACTGCAATAAGATATCACACTGAACGCGTTCGATATGTATTTATTCTCTATCCTTAATGATGACAACAGGCACAGTGACACTTGGAAGTACAACTGTTTTCTCTTCGCTGTGAGAAAATCAAAAGCAAAGGCACGGATTATTCTGAAATATTTGCCCGCCTAAAATACATAAATTCCGAAGTTTGTATCCTCTTCGTTCAAAAAAAAAAAGAAGTTTGCATCATGAAAGTGACAGGTTGTGTTTTCAAACTGACCAGATCAAAGAGAAGTTTGCTCGGATTGTTCTTGGACATTTCTGATGACATTGAGGTTCAAGTGGGCGGTATATGTAACTCAAGTTACAAAGACAACGACTTTAGCGGAACAAATTGAAAAACAGTAGAAGTTTGAAAAGGTCTTGTGTAGATGCATAGCCTGAAAACGCAATAGAAGTACCCGTCAAAAGGGAAAGAAAAGAAGAGAAAAATAATTACAACACCAAGGTCGCCGGACTGCTATTCTATTTATACAAATTGTGGCGATCAGCGCCATGAGTCACTAGAAAGCTTCTGCACAACCAGAGTCCCTCAAATTCATCGCAGTTGACCTACCATGGCAAGTCTACAAATTGTCTTGACATTACAAATAAAGGCATGCCATGGTGTGACTGAACATTACTACGTTCTCTTGCATCAAATTGATTGCTGAAATGTCAGCAGACAGCAGAGACATGCTGAATTTTCTTTTCCTTGCTGACCACATATGGTGACACGGTCCAAAAAACCTCTTAATACCTCCTGATAAAGGACCACAGAATAGAAAATGAGCTGTACGTATGTAGTACCCATGCCGGACCAAGTCCAAAAACCTTTACACCCATGCCCATCAACCCAGCACAAATACACAAACTTGGGAGTTATCATCATGAAAGTGAAAAAAAAAATGTGTTGCCTTAGTGATGAGCTGAATGAAAAAGTGGCAAATCGGACACTAAAATCCTGAACGAGCTCTTTTGCATATCCTAGAATTACAACACCAATAAAAACACACAAAAAAGGAGAAAAGAAGGAGAAAACACCAAGATCACTATGTACGGCTATAAATCCCCAGCGAACACCACACTCTGCTTCACCCATCACCCCCATTAAAAAAAACAGAGCAACTTCGCCATCATCCCCGCTGCCAAGCGCGCGCTGCCGACAAGAGCAGCCTCCGATCCCATGCCTAGATCGAGAGCTACTAGTATACCGCCCGGGCGTTGGCGGCCAGCCTCGGCGACGCCGGGAGCGGGCTGCGCATGGGCGACCTCGGCGGCGGCGGGTGCGCGAGGCGGCGGCCGTCGGCGTCGTAGTAGATGACCCCGGAGAAGTCCAGCGGCTGGCACCGCTCCCCCATGAGGATCTCCTTCCTCCACACCCCGCCCTCCGCTTCCCTCGCCGCCTTCCCCGACGATGGTGCCAGCGAGAACGTCTTCTTCCACGGCGCCGCCGTGGCAGCGCGGGGCGGCGACGAACCCTTGCCGGCGCCGGCGCCGGCCGCCATCCTCCTCGCCGCACGCTGCAGCCGCCCCACCAGCGCCGCCACCGCCTGCAGGAGCGTCGCACCCATCCTTGGATCGATCGGTTCTTGGCTCCTGCGTGCTGACCTCTCGGGCGTGGCTGTGCTGTGGAGGAAGGGAGAAAGAAGCGGAAGGAGTGGCTCCTGTGCTCTTGGCTCTCGGTGGGGTGGGCGTTTGGCTTGGCGCCATATATAGCCGACGGGTGGACAAGTCAAAGGAGTAGCTCGGACTCGGAGGAGGTAGTTAATAGGCAAGCATGGCGAATGAACCAAATTAAACCATGCAATCTCCAATGGGTGTTTGTGTGGGAGAGATCGAATCGACCGCTAATGACAGTGACAGAGCCAAGTCGGCTCGATCCTCGCCGGCAAAGTTGCACGAAAAGGAAGGTTTGACAAAAATGATCCGGTGTTTTAGCTTGGTTTAGTATATATTTGTTATATATAATATATATGGTTGAGCCGGGTGACCCTGACCTACCTTTAGCGAGATCCGCAGCGCGGCGTAGTGAACGTGTACCAGAAAACGCATGCCGTGCATTTCCTCTCGCGTCCCTGTCAAACCGTACGTCAGGGCAGGCCCCGTTCTGGCGTGCAGAATTGGCTCTTTCGACAGACAAGAAGGCGTCGACACGGTGCGTGTACGAAGCAGGGTGTTGGTAACCCACAAGGAACCTGGTGGCTCTCTGAATTCTGACCTCTCAGGATTGATTTAGCCTATGTGTCCTCTGGGTCTGAAGTGCCGTGGCTTTCCTCTTCGTACCGGCGACATGCTGGAAATAATGCATTATCACGTTGCAGCTCAGATGTTCTCGTCTGCAAGGTTGTAAACTATAATTTCCTGGTGTCATCATCGGAGACTCGATCGTTTTACCCTAGCAAAAGAAATCGTTTTACCCTAGCAAAAGACAAGACCAGATCTTTTAATTGCTGAAGAAGGCTTCAACTAACTTGATGTTCTACCGCGTCGTGTGGTTGCAACTCAGCTGTAACTGGTTAAGGCTGAAGTCTTATAAGAGGCAAAAGAATAAATAGCTCGACACCACGTCGCTTTCACTTACTTCAGGAAGCAAAAAGAGAGGAGACAGAGTCCCTCAATTCCTCAACAAATTTAGCTCCCTCACAAAATACTACTGAATCAGCTCAGACCAACTAAAATCAGCCGACTTTTCAGCCTAGTCCAACCGAGCAAAGCGAAAGGCTTCAATCAACAAACGAGATGTTGTAGAAGAATGTACTACAGCAAGCTCTGTTGCTTCAAAGACGACGACATAACAAACAGTAGACATTTAGCGCCCTCACTCAACGCCTACCAAAATACTCACACATGATTTTTGCACTCCACAATCAGACATGGAAAAATCGCTGGTTTAGTAGGTCGTAGAACGATTTCAGCCACAACAATAAGACAGTCAAGTCGAATCAGCAAATATAATCGATGCAGTAAACAACAATCCAAAGGGTAGGTTGTCGCGTTTTCAAGTCAAAATTCCTCGGATTAGCAAGGATACATAACCCCCGATGGTCAGTCGCCGAACTCCACCGGCGTTATGAGCTCCTATAGATTAAGTTAGGTGGCAACCGACTCAACTGTCAAGCACTTCACCAAACACGTGCATCATAGCGAGTTTGGTATACGCCCACACGATGAATCTAAATTATCCTGACGCTAAGGAAAGATCTGTTTGTACCTACCAACGTGCCTACAAAGATTCCAAAGATCTTACGGAGCATGAACGATATGCAGTGATGTCATGTGTTGGGCCGGGCGTGCAAGTGGTGGGGAACCGGACTCCTGCTTCCAGGAGGCACTTTTGAATTTCTTGGCGTTCTTCTTTCAGAATTTTCCTGGACCTTTCAGTGACTAAAAAAGGTCCCGCGCGCTGGGTACAATCATGTATTTCACCTACCGACCAAGTACTATCATTTTTGGTAAAGTCCCCCGCAATATTTTTCATAAACTTGCATACTTTTTTTATCGTCAATAGAAATATATAGATGGAAAAGTGATACGAGGAAACTTCGTGGTTAAACATGTATAGACCTGCATGTTTACAATTTTGCACGTAACTAATTAATTCGACACAGAAATTTTGCATGGACATAAAACATAGTCTCACCGGCCTGTAACTGAACTCTATCTTGTTTTTTCCCCAGAAATTCTACTTCTAAATTGGTTTCCTATCGAATTTGCACATGTAACTGGGGGCGTATATTATAGCATCAGTTGACCTTTTTTTTGAAACGAATAGCATGAGTTGACCTAAATCATGCAGCTGGCGATAAGATCAGAGGTCTTTTCCGTAGTCAGCTTGCATTTCTTCCTGCACTCCTCGTCTCTACTCTCGACTACATGGCCTTGCCGTCAGGGCATTTGACTTCCTTGCATTAGTGCGTGGTTACTGTCAGTTTTGAACTATCGACCGCATCGAGTAATGTCGTACAGTACTTCTCAAAGGTTCTCAGGACTCGCTTCAATTGCAGTGCAGGAAGTGATGGACTGGTGCCCGATCAGGAACGACAAGAAGGGCGGGTGACGGAGGGGGCTCTTCTGAATCCTGATCGATCGGTTCCCATTTCAGGCCCAAAAGGGTTTGTCTCTTGCTGGAGGGGACTTTTTTTATCGGGAACAAAGCTCGCCGTGAAAACATAAGAACACTGTCTGGGCGGGACCCTGTAGGGCTGCATATGTAGAGTTGCTTTGAGATCGGACAGGCCACTCAAAACGATGTTGGTTTAAACAATTTGGATTGAACAATTTGTGGATGTTGGTTCAAAGTGGATATGACCGATGCAAATTCATAAACTTTATTTATCGATGCCCATATGAGTTGTGAATGTACTCTACGGAGTATGTCTCTAGCAGTCGAGCACAAGAATTGTTATCTCCGTGAAGAAATGGACCAGCAACCTGTGAGAGAGTTGTGGGGGCAGCTTGGACTGGGATGCTAGTTTCTTTATTGCGGAAGCCGCGAGATACATGTACGGTATCTCAAAGAACGGCATGGCCCATTGGTTTCTCCATGCCTCATGATGCATCACTGTTCCAGCCATAAGCCGTATTTTGGGCAAGGCGGCGTGATAGGTTGCACAGCGCACCGTACGCCCATGCTGGTATTGCTGTGCATTGGCACGGCCACGGCATGTCATCTGCGCCTGGCATCAGCTCTGCGTGCCTTTGTTGGCTGGAAGGTGTTTAGTTGCTCTAAATTTTACAAAGTTTACAGAAAGTTTTTTTTTATTGGAAAACGTGATCGAACATGTTTCACAATGAATTTTTTTTAAACTTTACAAATTAAATTCAAATAGAGATCGACAAATACGCCGACGCTGACTTCGAGTTGGCAATCGACGATTCCATGGAATTTGCAACACGTGGCTGCATTTGTCTCGGCGTTAACTGCTGCTGAAATGTTAGCTCAGATTAGAGCAAGGTTAATAATACAGCTCACTGCTGGCTGTAAGCATTTTTTATAGTCTTCTCTCAGCCCACTCATATTATGGTTAAGCCCTTCACCATTAATACATGGTCCACTTGTCTCTCTCACAAACTTTTTTGGTTCTTTTGCATAAGCCAAGCTTACAGCCCACCTCTCTTCTCTTTCCTCTTCTCGCTCCTCCACCTCAGCATTTAGCCTACTTACAACCCACTATAATACTTGCTCTTAGGGGGTGTTTAGATGAGTGAAATGTGTGAAAAAAGGTGAGAAACTTTTTTGCATTGGGCCGCATGTATAGAGAGAAGAAATAAACTGACACGTTTCTCTAAATGAAAACTTTTTGTAAACTTTTTGTAAAGTTCGCGGAGTCGTAGTCCTCTGCTGACTGCTTGGAGTTGGGGCAATTGACTGCCTAGACGCGTTGAGTAACTTCACGTCAAACCGACCTGTTCTGTCGATTTAACCTTCGGTAGTATCGACTTGTATGCAAGCTCGTGGCATATTTCAGGTTGAAATAATGACTGTTTTTATGAATTCAGACATATTTGATGATACCGGCTGCCAAACTCTACCACGTTTTTCACGGACTTTTTATAAAAAACAATAGCACTTCACTACTGGTCAGGCATAGGTCTTCCAGTAAGGGCCCATGCACAAAGCAAATGCCTGTAGTATTATGTAGTATTAGCCTGTTCGCACTGGTCACATTCTACTCTACCATTTAAAAGAGAATATTCTGTCCTGGTCATCGAGATTCTAACCTTTAAATCAACTTCTTCCGCACTCGTCATACTCTATAACTCATATTCTATACCAATTATACTATATTTTATTCAACCATCCTAACTACCATCTCCTCTATGTCCACCGCCCCCTCTCTCTCTCCCACGGGCTCCTGCCACTCTCGCTCCCTCCTCTTTCTCCACCGGTCTTTCTCTCCTCCCTCTCTCCCTCCCTCTTCTCTCTCTCCGCCGACGACGCCGCCCACCCCCTCCTCTGCTTCCCCGCGGCCCTCCGCTCGCCTGCGCGCGCCGATCCTCCTCCCTCCGCCTATGCACGCGCCGCCGCCCTCCTCCCTCCCGCGAGCTCGCCGCTGGAGCTCCTTCCCTTGAGCTCGCGTGCGCACATCGGGCCGGCAGCGCTCCACAGCTCGCGCGGATCGAGCGCGAGGCCCCTCTTCCTCCTCTACGGCTGGAGCCCCTTCCTCTTCGTCCTCTTTGCCGCTCGCGATGGAGACCGAGAAAATGCAGGAGGAGCGGCAGCACGCGCCCCGCAGCCTCGCCAAGCTCCGTCCGACCTCCGCAACCTGCTTGGGCGCTGGGCGCTGCGGCCATGGAGGCGGCCACGCCGACCAGCGCGAGGCTGTGTCCCTCTGCTTCTTCCGCCGGATGCGCCGCCGCATCAACCTCCCTCCTCGGCCACGCCGCCGCCCTCTCCCACTCGATCTGCGCGCACGCGGCAAGCCGGATCAAGCGCAGAGGCCGGAACGCGCGCGCGGCGGCCGAATCGAGCGGGGCGAGCTCGACCTCCCGCCACCTCGCTCCCTCCGTCGAGGCCCTTCCCCTCGCCGGCCTCCTCCCTCCAATCGAGGCGCCCAGGTCTTCTTCGTCCCCGGCCATCCAGATCGAACTCGGCCAGGTTTCGAGCTCGCGGGATGGCGGGGCTTCGCGGCGCCGGCGGCGGTGCTGCGGGGCTGCCCGGCGGCCGGCCATCTCTCCCCGTCCCCATCCCATTATCTCTCTCCTTCCCTTCCTAGCGATGGCGTGGGCGAACGGTCAACGCGCGGGGTGATGAGGACATGAAATACATGAAGCGTGTTAAACACACATGGAAGGCATGGAGGACCAAAGAGGTCGATTGGGGACCAAGTCAAAGTATTCCCACGTTTTACACCAGGCTATCACGTCACTTTTGGTCTAAGGAAATAAAGAGATTGAATCCAACACGTTTTGGAAACGCTGGATTCGGACTGCAGAAAAGTCCTGACTTTCAACGGCCGCCACGACTTCGTCCGGACTCCGTTTGGGGCGTTCAAGTACTTGATGGAAAGCTTATGAAGTCTACTTTCATATGGATCCGGACTCATGTCCATATCTGTCCCGAGGCTGCCGCAATCGTCAAATCATTGACCGAAGGTTTTTCTGTCCAGGTGCTGCGACACCTTATTTTGGCCCACGGGCCGTGTATCAAGTTGGGTCCATTAGGGACGCGTCCTAGGGTTGGAGCACGACCCCAGCACCCCTGTGGACGTCCTCCCCCTATCATATACCCCCTAGCCGTCGCCAAGAACACTTGGGTTTTGTTTTACATCTAGCTTTAGCTACACCGAACACGCACAAACACGTGCTGTCCTCGTGTGATTCAGAACCCCACCTTCGAGTGATATTAAGATTGCTCGCCTTCTTTTTCTTGTTCGTTCTTTGATTGCGTACAGGAAGTTCTGATCTTGATTGCAACAGGGTCGGTAACCACAGGGAGTTGGTTCAGCGATTGCATTGGCGCTTCGGGTTCGCTCGTCGTAGTCGGATCGTGAGGGTCGACTTCCACCAAATCAAAATTATCCTCCACTCACCGAAAGATCGGGCACTTCAGCTCTATCAAGTGGTATCAAAAGTCCAGGTTGATCGGTGAGTTTATCGAGTGTTTTCCTTACCTACAGTCCACAAAACCAAAACAAAAAATTATCAGGTTAGATCCTTGTCCCAGCACCCTTTTTAGCCTTGCACTCTCTTTCAATAATTTGCATTGTTGAGTTTGTGTGCTTCGCGTTCAATTGTTGCTGGTTACTTTGTGCTTCCGCCGCCGCCGCCACCACCTCCTGCCGCTGCTGCCACCACCACACGCCGCCGCCGCCGTTGCTCTACATCTTCACCACAAACACTACAACCCCACGCCGCTCATCCGAGTCCTACTCGGTTCGGCCGCCGCGCGTTCGCAGTTTGGAAAGAGATAGAAAAGAAAAGGAAAGAAAAAAAAGGAAAGAAAAAAAAGAAAACAAAGGAAAGTTTTGAAAAGAAAGAAAAAGGAAAGAATAAAAAAAGGAATCAGCAGTTCAGTTTTCGTTTGGAAGTTTCTTTTTGGCAGTTTCGAACACCTTCACGAAAACGGCCATAACTTTTCGCTCGGATCTCCGATTTCAGCGTTCTTTTTTTTCCCGGAAACCTTACGAAATTTCAGTGCCAGGTGCGGTCGGTTTTGAGGTCAAAAAACGTCGTTTACACAGTGTAACGCAGCCCGAGAGATTTTCCGTTTCTGCATCCCACTTCCTTGTTACCTTTGCTCGATCCATAGCGCGTGGCACTTGTTTCCAGCAGCATAGTTACGTGTTTAGCACTATAATTCAACTTTGCATTATTGTTAGATTGTGCTAATCCTTGATTTGAGTGCAGCCTACCCAGAACTACACATATTCCTACGACGAGCCGACTTTGTTTCTCCAGGCAATCGCTGCTCCAATCTTTCACAGGTGCTACTTGTTGCTTGCAGTTCACCCCTGTCGCTTGGTAAGAACGGATAAGAATTTGATCGCAGCATCTTTGTGAGCACCTCATACACACACATACACACCTTTCCTGTCCTAGGATTTGTTTTTGTGTTTGCGCTAATCATGTCAGGAGACGTCAACGGCATCGTGGCACGATTCGATGCGTGGTCCACGTCGGTCACGGCGTTGCACAAGGACTATGACAGTGACATGGAGCTAGACGATGGAGATCGCCACGGTTGTGCCCGCCGTGTGGTATGTCCTCCACACATTGACTCATTTGCTACGGTTAAATTTCAAATTCCATCTTATAATGGCAAATATGATCCTGCTGCATATCTTGATTGGGAATTAGAGGTTGAACAGAATTTTTCATGCCATGATATTCCTGCTAGTGCACAAGTTAAAGCTGCTATTAGTGCATTTACTCTTTTTGCTTTAATGTGGTGGCGTGATTATAAACAACGACATCCCACTGCTATTCCAACCACTTGGGCCCAATTAAAAACTGCTATGCGACATCGCTTTGTACCTTCATATTATGCCCGAGATTTGCTTAAACAAATGCAGCAATTTCAGCAAGGTCAACAATCTGTTGAGGACTATTACCAGGAGCTACAAAAAGGTATGATTCGTTGTGGTTTGTTTGAGACGGATGACGCTGCTATGGCACGTTTTCGCGGTGGTTTGAACCGCGACATTCAGGACATACTTGATTATAAAGATTATTTTGATATGCCCACATTGCTTGAATGTGCTTGCAAAGCTGAACGTGAAGTGCAGGGACGCCGCTCGACGACATATACTAACTCTTTTGCAGGACGAAGTCCGGCATCCAGTGTAGATCTTGCTCTCCCTGCGCCATCCACGCCTAGCACTACACCGTGCGAGAGGACGGTCACACCTACAGCGCCCACGATCACAGGTGTTCCACTCACGGATGGTGAGACCACTTCTCCTGTGCTGAATTTTTCCACACCTCATGCTATCATAGAGCAATTGTTAGTGGAACCATCTCTTGACGAATCTTTGTCACATGATGATGAGCTTGTTGTTCCTTGTGATAAAGATGAATTGGTTGATCATGCTTCAGTTCTATATGTTTTGGAACCAACCATTTGTACTGAAAATAAACATGTTATGCATATTGCTAGCGCAAATGATGAACTAAGATTGTTGTCTTCTTTACATACTTTGGGTTACATTGAATTTGATGATTTGTGTAATCTAGATTGTTTGCAAGAGAAACTTTTTCACAATGCTGATTTGCCTTGGTTTGCTAAACACACTTATCATGTTATTGGCAAATATGACAACAAAGGACAATATATGATACAAAGAGTCTATATTGGTTGCGATATGAGTACTCCTTTTGTTGTGACAGATTATGATCAATTAGAGGACAGTCATACTACACATCCTAATTTACATTCCTCTAGTTCTATTTTCATGAAACAAGTTTACTATAAAGAAGGGGAGCCTTACTGGTTACTATCTATGCCTGCTTTGTCTTTTGTTGGTACTAATCTTATGCAGGATCGTATTGAAAAATATCACGTGTTGGCCGATCAAGAAGCATACATGTTTGCTAAAAGTTCTACGCGAGATGACACATTTGACAATTCGAAGCATGGTGACCCTCCTCCTCCCAATACATTTGGTTTCTTTTGTTTTCGCAACCCCGTTCTCCTTTGCGTTGTGCAGGATCAGTTTCAAGTACAATTGACGCCGAGGACGGCTTTTCGTCAAGAAGGGGAGGATGATGAGGACATGAAATACATGAAGCGTGTTAAACACACATGGAAGGCATGGAGGACCAAAGAGGTCGATTGGGGACCAAGTCAAAGTATTCCCACGTTTTACACCAGGCTATCACGTCACTTTTGGTCTAAGGAAATAAAGAGATTGAATCCAACACGTTTTGGAAACGCTGGATTCGGACTGCAGAAAAGTCCTGACTTTCAACGGCCGCCACGACTTCGTCCGGACTCCGTTTGGGGCGTTCAAGTACTTGATGGAAAGCTTATGAAGTCTACTTTCATATGGATCCGGACTCATGTCCATATCTGTCCCGAGGCTGCCGCAATCGTCAAATCATTGACCGAAGGTTTTTCTGTCCAGGTGCTGCGACACCTTATTTTGGCCCACGGGCCGTGTATCAAGTTGGGTCCATTAGGGACGCGTCCTAGGGTTGGAGCACGACCCCAGCACCCCTGTGGACGTCCTCCCCCTATCATATACCCCCTAGCCGTCGCCAAGAACACTTGGGTTTTGTTTTACATCTAGCTTTAGCTACACCGAACACGCACAAACACGTGCTGTCCTCGTGTGATTCAGAACCCCACCTTCGAGTGATATTAAGATTGCTCGCCTTCTTTTTCTTGTTCGTTCTTTGATTGCGTACAGGAAGTTCTGATCTTGATTGCAACAGGGTCGGTAACCACAGGGAGTTGGTTCAGCGATTGCATTGGCGCTTCGGGTTCGCTCGTCGTAGTCGGATCGTGAGGGTCGACTTCCACCAAATCAAAATTATCCTCCACTCACCGAAAGATCGGGCACTTCAGCTCTATCACGGGGCCCGCGCCAAGTCGGTGTAGCGGACGTGCAGTACGCACGCCAGGATTGCCGTGCGAACGGCCGCACGGGAAAATCCCGAGCCGGTTACAGGTCCCCGCTGCGGGGAAAAACGGTAAAACTCCCTGCATGCAACCAACGTGGCACATACAACCAACGTGGCACATAGCGGGGATTTTACCGCCTCCAGTACGGACAGCCTTACCTAACACCTGTTCTTCTTGGTGTGTCTTCAGTCAAGATTTGTGCACGTCACAAGTAAGGTTGAAAGCGGTCGAAAACGATCGGAAAACCTCAATATTGTTTTCTACATTTACATTTGAATACGGATACGAAATCGAAAGCGGCAATGTCGGGAACGAAACCGAATACGAAAATACGGGATATCGAAAACGAACTAGTCCGAACGGAAACGTGTCGATAACGGTCGGGATACGAAAATAAAAACGGAAACAACGACCCGTAGAACCTAGTCGAATATAACAACACTTCAACAGCGCACGACCATATAACTAGTCATACATGGTAACATAACTACCATATCATTTTAACAAACAAATTTATTTCTTTCTTTCTCTTTTCCTTTTTCCTTTTTGCTTCCTTTTTCTTTTTCTTTCCATTTGCATGTTAACGGGCCAGCACTCGAGCACTCTAGCCCAACAACGAGAGACTACAGTCACGTGGGAGGCCACGGCCTTATCTCCTGCTCCCCATCCAGTTTCAATCGTCAACCATTCTTCTCAATCTTATCCTTTTCTCGAGCGCCAGCAGCAGGCTCCCACGAGTCCACGGCGGACGACGCCTTCAGCGAGCGGGCGCCAGGAGCCTGCTCGGAGGAGGCGGGGCCGGCACGCCCGGGCGGTGGCCTTCCTCCTTGCTCCCTCCGCCGGCCATGCCTCCCCCACGCCCCTCCTCCCCGACGCCGGCGAAGGTGGTGGGCGAGCTGTGCCGCGGCGGCGACTTGGCCATGTCGCCCGGTCCGCGCCCATGGACGGCCGCGGTGGCGGCGACCCGCCTGCGGAGGAGCAGCAGCAGATCAGCGCCATCGTCGTCGTCCGCTTGGCATCCCGGAGCCCGCCCGGCGCTCAGTGTGGGACAACAGGGTTACAGGGGCGGCACCGTGCGAGGGTTGCCAGGGTGCGACGGCGGCGTGGCCGTGTGCGAGAGAAGGGGATGGCCGCGTGGCCGTGCGCGGGAGATGGCGACGGCGGCGTGGATGGGGGCAGTGAGCGGCGACGGCGGCGCGGACGGGGGCAGTGAGCGGTGACGGCGGCGTGCGCGGGAGATGGCGATGGCGGCACGGACGGGGGCATTGAGCGGCGACGATGGCGCGGACGGGGCACGGGGGCAGTGAGCGGCGACGGCGGCGTGCGCCCGTGCCTCTGGCAGAAGAAAATTGGAGAGAGCGGGTGGCTGGTTGCGTTCCTGAGCTGATGGACGAACGGATCGAACAAAACATGAAGTGCACCCTAGTATTTGTTGGGCTGGGCTGCTCGAATACTCTGGGAGTCAAGGTTGTTGGTGGGCTTCTTTGTTTGGGCTGACCAATACGGGATATACCGCATATGCTAATACGGGATATCCCGGTCAAATACGGGAAATGCGAAAACGATCGGGATTGACCCCTAACCGAGTTCGTCCTGATTTCGTATTTGCTATCCCGTATTTCGTATCATTTTCGTTTTTGTCTGAAAATACGAAAAAGGTCGGGATAAATGTAGAAAAACGGTCGGGCGGGTACGGGATTGTCCGTTTTCGTTTTCAACCTTAGTCACAAGGCACTTACATGTCATGTCTGATGGTTCTCCCGTTTTCTTTTTTCGAGGAGCTAGCCGAGGATTCGAGGAACACTACTACACAAACCACTTTCTCAAACGGGCTATCACAACCGGTTTTGGCAAAACCGGTTGTGATAGGGCATCACAGCCGGTTTTTAGTTAGGTGGGGCAAGCATACGTCAAAACCTAGCTGTGATGACCCCTATCACAACCGGTGCGTGAGACGATTCGCGAGGAGATTCGTGGAGAGTTGCTTGAGCAAAGCCAGAGCCAGCGTCCTCTTGTTGCAGCTCAAGATGGCTGCGACATTCTTGCTAGCCCAGTTGTGCTGCCTCGAAGCAGTTGCGGGAGTAACGCGCATCCCCCGTAGAAGACCCTAATAACAGATTTCCGGTGGATGAGATCACTGAACCAAAGGCTTGTAAGTTATATGTGATGTCGGGGTTTATCAAGACCAAGGTGTCCACAGGTCTAGCTCAGCCTACCCGAGAGAAAGAGGTTTTGCATTGTCGAGAACTGCCGACCGGTTTTGCAAGAGTGACACTTGACGCACTTGTCAAGAAGAAATACAGCATAGTTGAGTTGGAAATTGCAGGGCAGGATGACAAGGTTACGCTCAAGGATAACCTTGGATGCTTTGTGGCGTGGCGGAAGTGCTACATATCCTTTACTGATTCGGATTCGGAAGGGTCGTTAGACGAGAACACTTTTCCACCAGAGAGGGTACCAAGTCAGCCTAGCCCTCAAATAGATCAGAGTCCGCCTCGGAATGAACCAAGTCCACCTCAAGGAAAGAAACCCCCAAGGGAACCGACTCCTCCTCGTAGGCCGGCTACGAGGTCCTTGCTAAGTGCATTCACTGAAAGTCCGGTGAGGACCAGATCATCGCAGAAGCGGCGAACATCCAACTCAAGCCCGCCTCCGCTAAAAGAGAAGAAAAAAGCGGTGAGTGGAAGCATAACATCCCTCCTCCCTGATAAGGGCGAGCCGACGCTAGGCAAACAGGCGGTTGAGCACTTTCACAAGTTGTGCTTGGTTAAGCAAACGGGGAATAACAAACCGCCAAAGACAGACTTTGAGCGAATCACTGCGAAGAAGTCAATGTTGAAATTTAGCAAGCTGAAGCACCAAGATAACCTTGATCAGGAGAAATCACTTAAAGCTCAATTTTGCAAGGAATGTGGCATGACTGAGGAAGACTTGGACAATATAGCGAATGAAGATGGTTACCTCGTCACTGCTCCAACAAAATTAGCTTGGACGTTTGAGCACGGGAAAGACCTAGTTTGCCCAGAAGAATTGGCTGGCCTACCGATGAAGATGAGGAATTTGCATGATTGGTACAAACGTCAATCCGACATTTACTTTGGAGTGAGGTACCCAAAGGAATTCTTTGGCCAAATAATTGAAGGCAGTCCTCGTCATGATAGGTACCTCGAATACAAGTCTCTATTTGAGTTGTACCAGCAAGATGCTCTCGACGTCAACATCCTCTTCCTGTGGTGCTTGTAAGTATTCTCTTCTGATGTACATTCTGTTCACTTCTTTTGCTCAACACAATGCATTTTACAACTAGATCTTTTTTAGGATGGAGTCCCACTTGTTAAAAGAGCGTGGGATTAAAGACATAGCCTTCTTGGACCCTGTTGCTGTAAATGAGAAGAATTTTGCAAAGTTGATACCATGCATTATTTATACAATGCTTTTTGCCTTCTTAAAATGAAGGAAAGCAGTACTTCTACCGTACAACTTCCTGTAAGTGTGTTCCTAGTTACATTCCATCTCTCCTTTATCTAACCGTTGTTAGTTACGCGGCAAAAATGATCATGTTCCACCCTTTGGTTTACAGCAACCATTATGTTCTCTTGGATATTTGCATTCTTCAAAGTTCCATCAAGGTTTATGACTCAAAATATAGGCCTCTTCGTATGATCGATCCACTCATTCAAGTACTAAACAAGTAAGTATAGACAAATCACTCTTTTGGATCAAAATTGATTGCATCTGCCTAATCACATTCACTCCGAAATGTCCTGTAGGGCTTTCAAAATGTATTGCAAGAAAAAGGAAAACAAAGGGTTGCATAGACCCTTCGTCACAGATAAATTCATTGTATCATCTACAAAGTGGATTAAAAAGCAGCCGATGGGAAACAATCACTGCGGGTACTATGTCATGCACTACATCCACTGCTACACTGGTGATGACTTTAGCGCTCTAGAGAGACAGGTTTGTGGGAGTTTACCGCTTTATGTGAACCTAACTAGGGTTTGTATCGTCTTTTACTTTCTCAATAGTTTTAGCCATATATGTTAATGCATTTTTGATTCACTAACTCATGTTCTTGCTTCACTACTCATGTGCTTGCTTCGCTCTCACTCATGTTGCAGGAAGCCGAGGTTGGTGCGTCCGAGATGATTGCGACCGAGATAATTGCACTTTTAGAACAGCTTGCCGGGTTTATTCTCGAACATGTTACATCCGAAGATGGAGAATACCACATTATGAAGCCGTGAGACTAGATGGAACTTGTAATATATTTGACATGCACTCGTAGCGTAGCGGAACTTGATACGCATCTATTGAACTTGATGTGTATGAACTTAATGTAATAACGTTTAGATGGTTTCGTTGAAATGTTATATTTGGATGCATCGTGCTTTATATGTGGGTTCTGAATATGTGATTGATATTTGTGGAATATTTGATATATATGCGAAATATATTTGATATATCAAAAAATAAAAAAAAAGATCACAGCCGGTTCTAGACAAAAACCGGTTGTGATCACCCCACTATCACAGCCGGTTCTAGACAAAAACCGGTTGTGATGGGTGATCGTCACAGCCGGTTTTTGAAAACCGGCTTTGATAGTGGGGACTATCACAGCCGCTTTATCTCATCCGCCCTCCAAAACCGGTTGTGATAGGGGTTTGGAACCGGTTGTGATGAGAGTTTGTGCAGCAGTGGAAGATGGTTCGTGACCTAACTCCGTCGCTTGACATCTTCAAATCGTCGATCGGAGTCAGGAATGGGCAAACTTCCGAGGTGTTCATATCCGGTAACTTGCCGTCGGCGTATTTATCGACTGGGCACAGCTATCATGCATGGCAATTGACAAGGTGGCATGTTGTGGCAATGCATATACCAGCATTTGCGTACGGTGTGCTCTGCAGCTAACAGGATACACTGCGCCTTGCGGTGCATTCATGAAGCTGAGTAGCTGAGGCTTCTGGGTTCTATCAGGTTGTTTGGTTTGAGTCAAATCTTACCACTTTTTGCAACACGTAGAATTAGGGTAGTCTATCAAATTAGAAATCCCTCCGTTTCAAAATATAGGTCGTTTTTAACCCTTTTAGATTTATAGATTAGATGCATAGCAAAATCTATAAACCTAAAACTGCAAAAAAAAAATCTATATTTTCGAACTGAGAAAGTAGCTCTTTGGTTCAAGATTTTGTCTATAACCTAATAATTATTAGAAGCATACTGATTATTAGTGTCATCGGTTATAACTCAAAAGGTTCATGTACACAATGTATATAAAACTTATTGAGTTACAACTAACACTAATCACTACTTGCTTGTAATAATTAACTTTTAAAAAAAGTTCAACTCTTTCATACTACGAGACGTCCGCTCCTTCCATAATTATTAACTTCATACTTTCCTCTTTAATTTTTTTAGAACTACAAGTACAACACAGATGCTCACAACACGCACGCACACTCACCCCTATGAACACACGTACGCTAACCCTACCCCTATGAGCACCTTCGAAGGACTGAGCACCCGACAGATCTCGATATTCCCGAAGTCACCATTGGCGCCTCGTTGTCGACGGGAGCGCCGCTTACCACTTAATGCATAACGCCGGTAAATCCTGAAAAATCCTAGGAAAAGGTGCGAGCACCAGGATTTGAACCCTGGTAGGTAGCGTCCCACTGGACGCCCTACCATTGGACTAGAAGCCAATTCTAACATGGATAGGAGAATCATGGTCGGCCGGGCTTAAAAGGATAGACGACAGGGTGCAGGCAGGCCCGATGATGGTGGTGGCAGAGACAACATGGCAACGTCGGAAACCAGATAGGAAGGGTCGGGCAATCTTTACACGAATTTTCATCCCATTATTTCTAATAACCTGCTGAAAACTCGTGCCTTATTAACACTGATGATCTTAGCACTTGATTGATTGAGAAAGAGGATTGAGGATTCAGCAGTGTTGAAGTTCATCCACGATTATACAGACCCAACATAACACGATTTACTAGCAATAATAAAACACTGGCCCTACTCTGAATCACGTGGCAACGCCGCGCAGAGTTCTAGTCTTTTTACACGAATTGCAAGGTTATAAATAAAAGACTGTTTAAATAGCTCGGCCTCCTGAAAATGTCCTAAAAAAAAGATTTCTTAAAATAAGGTCGTGAAGATGTCGAGTGGGTCAGTCAAGGGATGAACCATGACCTAGTAGCCTGCGATGTGTCTTGACTGAAGAAACCAGGAGCAATGCTTTGCCGCCACGTCCAGGCATTCTTGACCCAACCATAGACCTGTGGACAAAATTGGATGTGTTCAGCTAGTACACTTCCACCAATCTAACACGTGAACTTTGCATAATAGAATTCAGCATGAAAAATTTATCATTTTATTAGATAGAGAGATTTTAGTCAGAAGCCCCAAATGTAATCAAATTAGCGAACGATGAATGCGCTTCAAAAATTGTAGAGATAGTAGGTTGTTTCATTTGAAGTCAAAATTCTCCAGATGAGATAGTAGGTTGTTTCATTTGAAGTCAAAATTCTCCAGATAAGGTCAACAACCGAACTCCACTGAAGGTTTTCTCTGTTTACGGTGTTATACTGTTACCTACGAATTATGCGCACGTTTGTTAGCTTATATCATATCTCTACCTACCAACAAAGCTCAAAGTGCAGCGTCATCTTCTTTCCTGTGATCTTCCTTCTGAATTTATTAGCACGAACAACAATCTTCGGTGATGTAAGCCCAAAGTGCAGCGTCATCTTCTTTGCCTGATGCGAACCAAGCCCCGTCTGCTTATAACAAGGAAAAGCAGAACCTGTGTACATTTGTCTATCTTGGTACATTTTTCTGCCTTCCTAGACCTAGCCCAATTCAAAAGATTTTCTTTTGATAATAATCTATACCAATCTAAAAAGAACGATGGGAGAATGGCGACCGGTGTCACGCACACGGTCATGCGAACAATCGCGCCGGCATGTGCGCCTGCAGCATCGCGAGATCGTGGGCATTCGTTTTGCTGCGACACGAAAACCACCCGTTTTAGCGTCTCCCCTCTGCGTTTTTCAGCGCCGGCAGGTGGGCCTTTGGGTCACGGCTCAATCGTGTTTACGCCGCAATGCATGCCTCCAGCCTCCTCATACTCCGCACGACGGCACGTGCAAATGGAAACTGCCCCCTCAATCGTCGCCTCCATCAGGCCTCTCTGTGCCAAAACAACCGCCTCCGCACCACCAGATCATTCCCAACTCGCCTGGTCTTCTCCGTCTCCATGTCCTAGCTCCTGGCATTGTTAGTGCGGCGGGCACCGGTGTGCGGCCCTGCAACTGCATGCAGCGAGCCGCGACGGAGGCGAGCTGTGTCGGCATTGCCGGCGGTGATCGGGTGGAAGACAGCATACGGTGGCCATCAGTGCGTGCGGCGTCGTGTTCTAGCGGAAGAAGCGGACGGCAGCCAGCTGTGTGTGCATTGCTCCAACGACTGCGGACGGCGGCCAGTTGCGGCATGCCGGCATCATGAGCGCTCTGTTGAGGAGGGCACGGTCACAAATGATCCAAGAAGGTACAGCTCTGCTCTCATCAACCGATACTTCCACCATCTCCGATCTAATTCCCATTTTCAGAACCGCCATCAGTGCTGCCGGTACATGCGCCGTGCCTTCTTGTTCTACGACCAGCGGATTCCCTTGTCCACGATTAGGTTTTGCCATTCCGTTTTGGTTACTGTGAGACCTCAGTACCTCTCACGCCATTCTTCTGTTTCTCCTGCTCCACATGCAGTTTGGAGAGCGTTCACGATCCGTAAGCATCGAGAATTCCGTCGGTTATTGCGATCTCTTTTTTTTCTCTTTATTTGTTGGTTGGTTTGTCAAGGAATCTAATGTGCAAGTAATTATCTTCGCCACGAGTTCTGCATGATACTTTCACCGCTAATTTCTTATGGCAATCGATCCATCTCTGACTGTGGAATATTAACTTTAGCACATATATATGCTGCACTTCATTCATTAAAGTCGGCTGGGTCTTGCTTCTACAGAAATCCCTTGATTTTGCAGTTGCCTTTGCTTCTACAGATATACCTTGATGTTGTGGTTTGCCAGGTATGTGCTTAGCACAAAGCACCTAATTACAATGATTTGTTTGACTGAAAGACTATAAGTTACGCCTCTTTTCCTGAAGATTTCTTCTCTTAAGCTATTATTTGTGGTACATGAGTCCTGAGATAATTTCCTGCCTGAGCATTAAGTTTTGCATACAACGGTTTCAATTTACAAGCAGCAGTTCTTTTGTTTTTCCAATTGCAGTATTCAGTTACAGGTTTGATTTGGTTCACATATTCCTAGAATCGTCATATCTGCATTTTCCATTTTACACCCATTGTTGGAAATGAAAAAAAAATCACCATCTTGTCAGCTACAGCTATGTTCAATAAGTAACACTTGTGATAAGAGCAAAGGTTTATGATCCTTTGTACTTTTTATGACTCGTGCAATGTTTGCCACTTTGCCTTGAAAATAAAATATAGTTCCAATCTGAAAAATACTTCCAGTCAGTAAACTTGATCAGTATTCTGATGCCTATTCTAACAGATCTTTATTTTCCTATTATATTCCAACAGACTTATTTTACAGTCCTATTGCTCACCCTAAGTTCAGCCATGTCAAAAGGACTTGCAGCAAAAACTTGTGTTTATGTCTGCTCTGGCCGAACATAGACACATATGTCCAATTTTAACATACTTATTTTACAGTTCTATGGTTCACTCTAATTTCAGCCATGTCAGGAGGACTTGAAGCAAAAACTTTGTTTAAGTTTACTCTGGTCAAACACTACCTATGCTCAATTTTGTACCTTTCCAGTTATGAGTAATAATATGGATATAATATGGTTAGTTGACTCGAGGTAGCATGCCCCGCTTCCCTTCTTTTATGCACAATGTTTGATGCCTTCATCTGAAAGGCTAATGCCATTTCGGTGCATGCCACTTCTATTATCTAATGCAGCAGGTTTAAGCATTATGTATTATATACTAATGTGGCTTATTTTATTTGTGACTGGTCCCTTCCCTCCCACACCATTTTTATTTTGAAAAGATATCCCACACCATTTATAGCTGTCAAAGCTTGGGGGTAGGAATAAAGTGGTTACAAATGAATTAATGCACCATAACATAGTTGAATACTAGATACCCATGAAAAAGGTGGAGCTGAGGAATAGCAAATTGTATAAGTAAGCCAATGATTTGAAGGAGTAGTGACTGTCCTAACTTGTAAACGATGCCTTACTTTCTAGAGGTACAATGCCTTACTTTCTAGAGGAAACAACCAGACATGAGTAGGCGTGGTTCAGGCCATAGAATTAGAGTTTGGCATATTGTTAAAACTCTTCGCTTCTGGTTACGAAACAAACTGAAAATTTTAGTGTGTGGCCCAGGAAAGGGCCGACTGATTTGTTGCACTTGTATTCTGTTTGCACTCGTGTTGGATAATATACATCATTTGGGTTGTCAGAAGTAATGTTGGATGGTCCTATGATATGAGTTAGCAATTATGATTATTGAGAAAATATTCTTTAATTTCCATACTTTCATACTGAAATTGTGCTATTCTTTGTTGGCATCTAAATTATACTAATAATTAAGTGAAATAATATTTTTTTCCAATTGAAATTTTATCTTGCTATGGTGTTTTACATCTTTCTTGGTAGATCTTTTTCTGCCACAGTCCTAGGTGTATGTAAGCTTACTGTCAGGGGATTGTGTTGGTTGACTTAATTTATTTTCCTTTGCCTCATTTTGCCATGTTACGATTGGCTAGAATGGTACGATTGGCTGTTGCTTGGCGCAACAAACCCTCAATTTTGTTTCTTTTTTTGTTTTGCTTCTTATTTTTTTTAAGAAAAGAATCTGGTGAAGTTTTCTTTTATTTTTCACCATAGTAAGATCAAGTTGTTTCTTATTTTTTAATAGTTAAATAGGGAGACAGTTTACCAACTATTCATTGGGAAATAGTAAGATCAAGTTGAGAATTCTTCAGCAACAAATTCATGTGGATGTGTGCACAAAAACCATGACCATCTAGCCATGGTTGTTGCTGTGTCATTTGAGCTGATGTTTTCAAGCGCTTGTCTGACTTTGATATAAATACAGTAGACAAGCACTCTTAGTTAGATTTGGTAAAGGAAACCACATTGACACAGATGCATGATGCTTCAAATTTGTTACTACCATTATTCCTTTGTTTTTCGTTTGAAGTGTGGGATACTGGGAAGACGCCACACAAGGGATAGTAATGACAGTTTACTAAAGCTGGATTTTTATCTCTTTCATGCATTGTTTTTTGTTAAATGCTGGTGTCCATTTGTACAGATCAGACCCTGCAACATATTTGAAACATCTGAACCACATCGTAGTTAAATAGTCTTATTAGACTGGAGTGTTCTTCGGATCAAGATGAATGATTGGTGATTGGAATGAGTAGCATCATAAATCATGAAAGCATCTCTGCAAGATCATTACAGGATAGCTTCGATTGCTTCTTCAGATAAGCTTAGCATTAAGATTTGTCAATTTAAATAGGTCCATGATATTATGGTGCCCATTTGATTATAACGGTAAAAAAGATAATATCGTTTGTGCTACATTTTGCTGATTCATCATGCCGCTATGCGTTGTTGGCCATCCATCCATCACGAGACCTACTATCTGCCCTTCGATCGTGGTGCGAACTCTCCTCGCGGCCGGCCATCGAAACATGCTCTGAGTCGTCTGGTGTGGACTTTCCTCACCCTCATCGCCCCTCCTCGCGTGACTCCCATGCCCAGCACATTCCTCCTAGCAGAAAGCCGCCACCGCTGGGGCATAATCGCTGCCTCGTTGACGGTATCATGTTAAATTTAGAAACTATCCCTTTTTATTAAATGCAATCATGATGTCATATGATAATTTTACAGTATTGTTATTTTATTGTGCGATATGTATATTTAATACAAATGTTTTGTTGTCCCGTAGCAACGCACGGGCATGATACTAGTCAATTAAAAAGATTGGAACACCGTTTTTAAAATGAAACAGCGTCAGTTGACAGATGCAGTCGGAGGAAAGCAGGTCAGCTCGCAGTGAGGTAGTCTGTATGACTTGAGTGGGGGCAATTGACTGGTTGAACGCGTTGAACTTAAACCTGTTGATGAAGCTTGGGCATCTTCATGTGACTTCTACCACTAGCTTTGAACGCAATGAAAGAGGCCGGGGGTGGCGTCCTGCCTCATATTTCAGCTCAAAACCTGGCAGTTTTCTACTTCAAGGGAAGGGGGAAGGGCCTCTTAGAACAGCAAACCAGATGCACTTCTGTCGTTCGCAGTCAAATTTCACAATGCCAAGAACCAGTTTCAATGATCAGAAGCCACCTCAAGTCGTGTCAATTCTGAATATGAAACTTTCCACTAACTGTTTCGGATGTAATGGGTGTACCAGTAAACTGGGGTCATAGCAGGCTTATAGGCAACACGATCATGCACCAGATTTTTGTCAGTAATACTGGCGAAGGTGCTTGTGTGGATCTTATAAACAGTGCTTTTCCACTGAAATGGATGCACACAAACCATATTAAACTGGGCTGTATGTCACTCTAGGCCATGGTTCTTATGGCATCGCGAGACGCTCGGCTTGTTTTGGCCTAAGGCATCGCCTTAGCCCGCCCTATAGCACCTAGGCGGATGGAAGGTGGTGAGTTTGCCTCACCTTGCCGCCATAAGAACCAAGTATCATAGCCAAGCATGCCACACTACACTTCAACCATATTATTCCAGGGCTGAATGTCCACTATTATACCCATGTATGCTATAAAATGCTTCAAAGAGGGGGTAAATCCAACTTCATTTTGGAAAAATAACCCACTACAGTTCTTCGGCAGTAAAAAAGGACAGAAGAAAGGAAACTTGTATGTGACAATTTATCTACAAAAGCATGGCATATTTGAGACATTGAGCTTCAGAATCAATCAACAAGGAGGTGAAGGGCTGAAATATAAACTGCAGTACATCTACTGAGTGCAAAATATGAAAGCCATCAATTTTGAAACTTGAAACACTAACAAGGATGTTCAGATCACATTAATACAAAGGTGGATAATAATCTTCTTGATGTACCTCACACAAGTTACTTATGCCATGAAAACAATGTAAGCTATGGTATATCTTCATTTTTTTTCACATATAGATAAAAAGGTGAATTCTAAAACAGAGTAACATTTGACTTACTCATGCACCAAAAGAAACTTTCACATATAGATACTAATTCTAAAACAGAGTAGTATTTGAGTAGTTTCCTTATGCACCAAAGAAAAAAGCAATTGTTCTTTGTGCGTTTTCAGATTCAAAAAAAATTATTAGGAGAAAGAAGAGAAACTACATGCGCAGTTCTGGCTGCCAGGGGTTAATGGAGAGGGCCCAACTATGTGCTATGCCATCTGGTAGCTAATATGCTTAATTTTGAGTTGCGTAATAGAAGATATAGTTATTTCAATGCATACTGGCTAAAATCAATTGGCAATTGAAAATTCCCAAGCAAAAATTCAACCAACATGACCTTTCAGCTATAAAATAGCCATTCAGCCACAACATACTCTGTTCATTTCACAGCATATTTGTGCTTACAGATAATGAGTCTGGAAATTCAAACCTTGCTTTGCCTTTAATCTTATGGACATCATACTTGCGTTCAGTTTGTGTCTTAGGACATGGGCAAGTTATGCCAGTTACTTTAGCATAAAAGAGTGGACCTGTGGTTCTCAGAATCAAGCTATGACTCATTACCATTATCTTATCCAGCAATTTTGCTTGGCTGTTTACTCAGGTAGTTACTCTTTTCCCCATCTAAACATTGGCTTTGAGTTGACAGATAGCTATTTGAAAACAACTGGGTAAGTCGGTCCACTATACTAGTAAACTAACCCAAACAACATCTTAATTACACAACTCAGTGAGTAATCGCAAGAACAAGGGCAGCAAGAAATATAAATTTCAAAATTCAATTCAAAATCAGAACTACAAGAGATGCAGAAATCAAAATTGATACATTACAACAATAATGCTACTATTCATAATTTCATACATATATGCCATCCATCAGAATAATATGTTGTCCAATGGGGATGGGGTTCTTCTGTTGCAGTAACTATTCATGAAAACTAGGTATAGAGTATTTACCCCAGTATAGCAGTAAACTAACCCTAACAGTATGTTGCTCAACAAGGAATCGGAAGAAAAAGATAGCAAGAAACATGAAAATCTATAATGAAATCAAAATCAACAGAATAAGTAACTACAGGAGATGTAGAGTAACTCAGAGCCGATATATTACAATAACTAAGCCACTTCTGTTGTAATAACTCTCCACGAGAACTAGCGCTTTGCATACATAGCCATCCCAATGGCACGGTGGTGGGCAGTATGCCAGTATGTAAGGCAATTTTTTGTTATAAGCAATGTAAAAGAATAGTACTGGTTGAATCATCTAATATGAATATTGTTATCAGGAGTGAAAGCATCACCAAGTGGCAGGATCGTATTTACAATTGTTAGCTTTCTTAACATCGTATTTATAATATGAAT
The DNA here is from genome assembly GCA_015476505.1 of Urochloa ruziziensis. Taxonomy (NCBI): domain Eukaryota; kingdom Viridiplantae; phylum Streptophyta; class Magnoliopsida; order Poales; family Poaceae; genus Urochloa; species Urochloa ruziziensis. The sequence continues at coordinate 51,298,659 of CM027126.1, forward strand.
ATTGCATAAAACTGTTGTAAAGTATATCTTCCTTCTAGAACTGGGATCTAAATGACCTACTTGACTATCATAAATCATACTCCCACCGTCCCAAATTATAGGTCATGCTGACTTTTCTAGGTCTATAGCTTTTGCGAGATGTATGCTATATCTAGATACATATGGAACGGAGGGAGTAGCTGCCATTTTTCAGCCAAGTTACATATAACTTCTGATACTCCAAAACAAATATTGCTTACAGCATATGATCTTAGGCAGTACGACTGGCGAGATTTCTTGAATCATCACCTTAATAACAATGCTGCTAACCAACAAAACAAGTCTAATGTGTTATTGTGAAAGTTAAATATTATTGATAGGGAAAATAAAGAAAGGTACCTGAAGGATTAAACATCGATGTAGAATCTAATCATGTGATGAATGATAAGCCAAGCTTGAAAACACTTCCTCTCCTGTTTGTCTTAGCATCATCGGCTTGAATAAATATCAACAAATAAAAGCTTGTACATGCCAACGCATCAAGGAAAATGTCAGGAACAATGAGACACTCTGGGAAAAAAAACTGTACACGAGTTTGATTCAATACTTGGCAATGGTAAGAATATGGTGAACAGGGGTAAAATTAATGAGTAGCTTGCTAAATGCTAACAGTAATCAATCAAGCCCCTCAGGTTACTCTTAGAAACAAAGAGATAGGATGAACATGTCTGTTAACATTGTTTGCACATTAACATTACATCCTATATACAGGTCAAAATGAGCTAAAACTGCCCTATTTCCTTGCCATTCTTAAAGACATCTAGAAGAGGACTGTTAAGGAGATAACAGATACAAATTCCTATCTTATGAAATTAAAAAAAAACTTAAGAAAATATATGGCCTACACTGACCAATGATTTGATTTGGCATTATCATGCATCCACAAGTTTTATGACCATAATTCATCTTCCTCCATGATCTCAATTCCATATTTAGATTAGGTCATAAATTACTCTAGGCACAAAAATGTCTAGGTGCTAGGTGAGGTGGCACTGTTCTATCAGGCGTATGGTATGCTAAGTGAAAAGTTGGTGTAGTAGAGGATTACACATAGAACTAATTCATCTGTTTCCTAGGGTCCTTATGATAAACAGAATATCTAGATAATAACTCAATGTTGATTTTTTTTTAAATATAATCATGGCTTTTAGTTAAAACATACATTACAGTTTGCAATGGAAGCCAGAAGAAGAGTTGTTAGGACAAGTACAACTCATACAGGTTGGCAAAACCATTGTCTTAGAGAAAACAATATGCTATTGACATAGGAATTAAAACATGGTAAATTTGATATGCAGCTCCTGCATTTTCAAGGAATGAAAAATCAAACATATAAAGTGCTGGAAGGAAACAAGCATTGTAAATAATAGAAATAACTTTACTGTAATATGTATCTAACATGTGGTGGTGCGTGGTACGTAAGGCATTTTTTGTCATAATAAACAATGTAAAAGTATGAATAAGTTGAATAACTTAATATGAATGTTGTTATGAGGAACGAACCATAAAGCATCACCAAGTGGCAGGATCACAAATGGTGATCAGAAACAATGGCAAAGGTGAGACGGCACATATAAGTATCGACTATTCTTAGCTCTCTTCACATCATATTGGATATGCATACAACCGCTAGAAAGCATATCCGGCCTTCTGGAACTGGAATCTAAGGTAGTGATTGGTAGGGTGGCCAGCCCCCTATCCAGCCTTGTGGGATGCAGGCTAGTTATGTTTGGATGCCTGCATATCTCTTTTGCTTGGCTCTGGCAATGCAAAAAGTGCTCACAAGCCTGGCTAGCTGGAAACGCAAATGAGATGCGTTTCCGGGCTATGCAGCCTGCACAAGGGTGTCGGTGGCCCAGACAAAGCTTCAGCTCACCTCCTCTTGCGTTCACCACGTCTCTTTGCTTGGGGCTTGATGCCCCGGTCTCCTTCATCCTTGAGACCTCGTGGAACCCAGCCATATGGCACGCGTGCTCCTCTGTGGACAATCAACGGCTGTCAGCAGCGACAAGGGCGGCACGCCGGCGTGGTGGACCCATCGTTGTCATCGGTGCCGTGGAGCCGTTGTTGCCGCAGGCGCCGTGATCCGTTCTTGCACCCTCGATTTCTTCTTTCTCCGCCAAATTAAGTATCTGCTACACAAATTGAACCCAGGAGCAATCAATTTGAGTTCCTCATAATCCAAATCGAGCTTATATTTATGGAATCAAAGCCATAAGGGGGCCAACGATAGAGGCATTGTTGGTAGAGAATGTGCGGAGTAAGGTAGATGAATGCATTTTATTGGAATCGTGAGATCACATCAATCTCAATGTCTGACTTCCTGAACATCGTCATTAACGCATGGTGGTGTGGGAGGAACGAGCAACGCTGAATCGTAACGAAGCGAACCAAATCGGTGAATGCAGTGGGACACAGTGACAGATCTGAGCGCCGGAATTGGAGAGGAAAACAAGGAAGTTCAAGATTGGGGAGGGCAGCAGGTTAGGACCCACTTCTTGAACATGCGCACGGTGGCACGGGCCTCTCTTCTCTTCCCCCTTGTTCGATGTTGGATGAAGAGGACGGAGCGGCACGGTTGTGAAGTGTCGGATTGAGCTTTATCGGAGCTAATTGATCCACGCCAGAGCTCGATTCGCCCGTGCCCAAGCTTGATTCAGTCTTGCCGGCTCGATTGGGCCAAGCCAGTGCCCACGATGAAGGGAAGGGAGGAAGAGGAAGCAACGGTGGTGGTCTGGTGGAGGCAGAGAATGGACTGTGTCGAGGTAGAGGGAGAATGGATCGACGAGAACAGGAGCAGACAATGGGTGGTAACTCTACCTTCAACAAATACAAGGGTTATTCTATCACACTGTGCAACCAACCAAACACAATTGTACCTATCCAGGCTAACCTAAGCCACCCAACCAAACACGAACCTATTGTATTGTTTAAGCCTGCTTTAGACTGGCCATGCATAACTCTTATGCAGCTTTACACTAGGCCAAGTAACCAATCACCACCTAAATGATCTACTTGACCATCATATATCATAGCTGTCATTGTTCTCAGCCAAGTTTACATATAACTTCTGATACTCCAGACAGGATATGTTCTTAAGCAGTATGACTGGTGAGATTTCTTGAATTATCACCTCAGTAACAATGCTCCTAATCACTAAAAACAGTCTAATATGCTATCGTGAAGGTATCTGAAGAATTAAACATCGAAGTACAATCTAAAACATGTGATGAATGGCAAGGCAAGCTTGAAAGCACTTCCTCTACTTTTAATTTAGCATCATCAACTTGAATAAATATCAGCACATTCCATCCTATTGAAGAAAAAAAGACACATTCTATCACAATCATGGTTTTAAAGGCGCTAAGGCGTCCTCCAAAATCTTGGAGCGCCTTATCGCCTAGGCGTCGCCTAGGCGCCCAAGGCGGGCTGATTTCTAAGGCGAGCTGGGACCGTCTGGACGCCTAGGCGTCGCCTAGTCGTCGCCTAGGCGACGCCTTTTAAACAGGGATCAAAATGCAAATCATCAAGGTAAGTGTTGGAAATAATGGGACACTGAAGAAAAAAACTGTGCATGAGTTATCATTGATTCAATGCTTGGCAATGGTAAGAGTGCTTAATAGTTAAATAAGAAATATATTACCTAGCTCTAGATGCTGCTGATTGACCAGGAGTAGAAATAATCGATAGCTTGACTATTGAGCCCCTGATGTCATGACTCTTAGAAACAAAAAAAAAGGTTGAACATGCCTGTTAACATAGTTTGCACATTCCATCCTATATAAGAGTCAAAATGAGCTTAAACTGCCATATTTCCTTGCCTTTCTGTAAGCCATCTAGAAGAGGACTGTCAAGAAAATAGCAGATCCTAAAGTGAATTATGTTTCAATTTGGCATCATCATGCATGCACGACATAGCCACAATTCATCTTCCTCCATGATCTTAGTTTCATACTTAGATCAGGTCATAGATCACTCTAGGCACAAAAAAGCCTAGCATTTAGGGTTAGTGAAAAGGTTGGTACTGGTAGAGGATTACAAATAGAACTAATCATTTGTTTCCTAAGGTCCTTTTGATAAACAGAAGATTTTGATAATAACTCAACGTCGAATCTTTTTAATGAATTCCGGGCTTCTGGTTAAAACATGCATCACAGTTTGCAATTGACGCCAAAATTCTTGGAAGACAAGCTGTTAGGACAAGAGTACGACTTATACAGGTCTGCAAAACAATCTTTGATAAAACACCACATAAAAATGCAAAGATATAAAGTGCTGGAAGGAAATAAGCATAGTGAACAATGGGAATCACTTTATTGTAACAAAAATTTTGGTTATGAATGAATGGGTCAGTGCTACAACTTACAACAAATGGAGTATAAAAGCACTCCATCATGTGAGCTCCAAAGCATGTGCTCAATCGGTGTATAAAAAACTATAAATAATCTTTAAGGCCTCCAAATCTCATCCCAACAATTGTCAACCACTTTCCGTACTCTCTTCGTCTGACAAACTCCTCTCACAATAGCATACCAAACGGCAGCCTCTGGCACAATATACTTAGCCAGCATCACCATCAAAACATCTCCAGCTGCCCTATATCTTTCTCTGTTGCATAGCCTCACAACCAGTCCTTCCAAGAATTCTCTCCCTTTCTCTGCGACTCCAATCTCCCGCAAGAAAATATTGCATGTCACTGCATCTGGATCACACCTTTGATCAAGCATCTGGTTAAGCAAGTCCATTGCCCGAGGAAGATTATTTGTGCGAATCAGCCCATCCAGTATAACATTATAACTGATGGCATCTGGTTTGGCATCACCCTTCGCCAGCATGTCATTAAATAGACGGAGACCACCATCAACCATCCCAGACATGCATAACCCCTTGATCATTGAAGTATAAGCTATTGTATCAGGTGCACAGCCACAAGCAAGCATGTGTTTCCAGACCATCATAGCATCTTTTAATCTCCCTACATTGCACATCCCAGTGATCAATATGCTGTAACTAATGGCATTTGGCATACAGTCAGCTTTTATCATCTCCTCCCAGGTAGAGAGAGCTTGCGATGAATCTCCAATCTGGAAATAACCTCGAATCATTGAGCTATATGTCATGACATTTGGTGCACATTTTGCATCAACCATCTCTTCAAATAACATTTCAGCTTCTGCCATCTTCCCACACTTGGCAAGGCCATCAATCATTGCTGAATACAAAACAATGTTTGGCCTTACATTACTTGCCACCATTGTCTCCCACACCCTCAGTGCCCTGTCAACCTCCCCTGACCTGCAAAACCCGGTGATCACGGCCGAGAACACAAATTCACTAGGTGCAAGCCCCTTATTCCCCATTTCCTCAGCGACTTTCCATGCATCCTCCACTCTTCCACATTTCACCAGCCCATCCACCACTGCGCCGTATGTCATCAACCCTGGCGCAATCCCCTCACTCTCCATCCTTCTCATGATGCCCATCGCTGCCGTCGCCTTACTGCACAATAACAAACCATGCAGCAGCACATTGTATGTCGCTGCTGTCAGTGTGCAACCCTTTAGCTCCATAAATCGAAACAATTTGGCCGCCCCATTGACATCCCCTGCACGCAGCATTGCTCTGAGCACGGGGTTAAAAGCCTCAGCCGCCACCACCCCATCGACCACCATCTCATGCACCAGCGCCACCGCATCCTCCACCTGCCCTGCATCCGCCAGTGCCGACACGATGGTAGAGTAGGTGAACTTATCCGGCGCAAGATTCCAGGCTGGAATGACATCGTGGAGGATTCGCAGCTCGATTCGAAGATAGAGCCCGGGGTTCCTTGGGACCAGGGAGGAAGAGATGCACTTGAGGAGGAGGTTGAAGGAGAGCAGAGTGGGGGTGAGGCCGGGGAAGCGGCGGAGGGAATGGGAGAAGAATGCCGGGAGGAGGTGAGGCGGGAGGGGGAACCGGACGAGCGCCGAATTGAAGGAGTGGTGGGTGGTGGCCGCGGGGTTGGGCGGGGAGAGGAAGAGGCGCAGAGCGAGGACCGGGCTGGGCGAGCGGGCGAGGGCGGCGACGAGGTGGGGGAAGATGTGCGGGGAGGCGTCGTGGGGAAGGCGGCGGAGGAAGGCGAGGACGGCAGAGGCGGACGCGGGTGGGGACGCGACGGCGAGGGAGCGCGCGACGGAGAGGAGGGTGGGCGCGCCGGCGGCCAGGAAGAGCTCGTTGGCGAGCGGGGATTCGTCGTCGGACGATGAGGAGGAGACGTAGGGGGACCAGTGGGAACGGCGGGCGGCAGCGGCGGCGGCGAGGGAGGGATTGCGGGTGAGACGGCGGAGGGGAACGGGCAGGTGGGCGGCGGGATGGGGCATAGGGGGAGAAGCATGGCGATGGGGAGGACGGCGGCGGGGTTTAGGAGGAGGGCAAGCCTCGGCGGTGGTGGGGGAATTCTTGCAAAATCTCTCTCGCTCTCTAGGGTTTATGCGCTTAAGCCCATTCCCGTCAAATCCTGGCCTTGGTCAACCATTGGGCCCGGATTTCCCTTGCTAAGGAGAAAACCATTGGGCATTTGGGCCTATTCCCGTTGTCAATCGGATCCAAAAGCAAATGAGAGTGATCATCAGATCAGCCACGGTTTTCTCTAAAAAAAAAAGATCAGCCACGGAGGTTTTGATGCGAGATCATCCGGAAGATTTATTTTTAATTATATATAGTATATTAAGTAAAGTTATGTTTGAATATTTTTTATATTTAAGCTTAAAATACATTATGAAAAGAATACACTATCCAAAATTTATGCATTAAGAAAGGAAAATGAAAATAAGAAAACACACTCAATTCATCCGAATTAACTATCCAGATTATCTGATCCAGTATCCGAGGGATATATTATCCGTCTTTACATTCAAAATGGCTCCAAATTAGTACTGTACCCTTTTCGTTGATGAGACGGTAAGAAAATATCTGCACCATTTGCACCATATCTGCAAGGAACCCATTTTCCTGGTTGTTGGATGTGGCTTTGTACTTCCTCTATTTTAAGACGGTAGAATCTCTTCCCGCGCTATATATATTGTACGAAACTTGTATTTATATATGACGTGGCAACTTCGGAAAAGAGTGATAAGATTTGAGATTAGCCTACTATATGCAGGTAGCAGGAAAGGTAGGTGGGTGGTAATTACAATCTTGGCTTCGCAAACCAATCATAAGTCTATTTAGGTCTGCCCTATGAGATAAATGTTTTATAACTTTGATAAATGATATAAATATATATTATGTTACCCATAAAACCTGTAGTATTAGGCAAAAGTCCAATTTAAGTAGGCAAAATAGACAAACTTGTCCCTCAACTTTGCTTAAAGGGTAATTTAGTCCTTGAACTTTCGAAAAGGTCAATTTGGTCCTCAACTCCCGTTTTGAGGTCAAAAACGTCCCTGTGCTGATGTGGTTGGTCTCAAATGAAGGGAAATGTCACCTTTACCCTTGGCATAGTGAGTTTCTTCTTTATTGCCGTCTGCTCGTCGTCGCCCCCGTCCCCACCGTGGCTAGAGCCAGGTCCTGCGTGCGTTACGTGCCGAGGGAGACCAACTGTAGGAGCAGTGATAGCGCACCCTGCTCGTCGTGAAAGGGAGGAGGTCCGGAAATGCGCTGAAGTTCCAGAGCACGCCCAACGTCGTGGCTTGCATAAACTTACTGTACCAAGGGCAAAAGTGACATTTCCATTCGTTTGAGACCAGCCACATCAGCACAGGGACGTTTTTGACCCCAAAACTAGAGTTGAGGGACCAAATTGACCCTTTCAAAATTTTGGGGATTAATATGACCTTTTGTGCAAAGTTGAGTGACGAGTTTGCCTATTTTGCCATTTAATTACTATTCTCAAACATGACCAAAGTTTGAATAATCTCCTAAACTATAAAGTGGGTCCATTTATCTCCACAACTATGTAGGGGTAAAATGGGTCTAAAAGAACTATGTAGGGGTACATTGCACCAATTTACACCTTAATAAGATTATTATTTTTATTTCTCCATGGACAAGTGGAATTTTTGTTAAAACTTTTCAAGGTGATGGAGAACTTCATAAAATGTGTTAAACATATTATACTTTTTTCATCATATTTTGATAGGCTACAATATCTAATAATGAACTAATCTATGGTGAAATGTTCAGAGTATATTTTTTTTCAATATAAGTTACGATGCTCATGATCACTCACCAAATTTTAACCTAAAACTTAACTTATGCATGGAGAAACAAAAGGGACAATTAATATTAAAGAGTTAATTGGACTATTTAAAATGGTTATGAGGTAAATTGAACCAAAATATATTGAAAACAAACATGGCCTAAGTTCATCATAAGTTTGGATTTTGCCATGTTTGTTTAAGCTGCAGCTTTTTTGAGCTTTTCTGATAAGGAAGAAGTTTACGTAACCCCTGACCTATAGATGGTGGATCACTTTACTCCATAACCTATAGAACTGGATTTTTTACACCCCAAACTAACCAAAACCGTTTATCTAACCCCAATGTGGTTTTGCGATCTGGTTTTGATGACCTGGCTGTGACACCCCGTGTCACTTTTGAAAATTTTATCATGCACATCTACTCATTGTACAAAGATTGTGGTGCTCATCATGTTTTTGAACTGAGTATCATGTTTGAATGGACTCCCAAAAGTCAAATTTCGTTTTTAAACTCCTTTGAGTTCAAATTTGGTTAAGTTAAACCTTTTTCTTTTAACCCTTTTTGGGGCTTGTTTAAAATTTAAAATATTTAAACAAGTGGCTTTTGGCCAATTTGAAAATTCCTTAGTGAACTATCTACTTTCAGCTAGAAGTTTTGGTTTTGAGAAAAACATCTTTTACTTGCTCAAACTCTTGGTCAAATAGTGGTCAAACTGCTGATTTCAGCACTTCTGAAATTGGCTAAGTCCAAATCCTGACAGCAGTCATTAGCCAACTTTGGTACTCTATATCTTTTATTTTTCAATCTATCCAAACCAAATCAAGTTCATGGTTTGAAAGCTGGTAGTTTGAACTCTTCAAAAATCATGAACAACTCCAGGATCTCAAACTCTAGCTATTTCTTTTTCTTGCTCAAAGTCAGCTAAATTCAATTCAGTTCTGGGACTTAGAAATTTTTCTGAGTTCGAGATTTTGGCCGAAGTTTGATCAAGTTTATCTCTCAAACCAAATCTTTTTGAACCTGGTGACTTTAATAAAAGTTGTTCCCCTTGGTACCATCTACAACTTTTGTATTGGAGTTTTGGAAAGTTTATACACGAAATCACGAGTTTGATTCAAGTTTTTGGGAGGGTTTCGGCCGCCACTGTAGCGTCTGAATCGACCAAGTCGATTCAGACTTCAGACAGTGAGGGGCTCGGTCGAGCCGGCCGTCGGTGGCCGCCCGTGCCACACGCCGCGCTCTACTGTCCCTTGCCACGCGCCATCGCCTCGCACTGCCAGTCATGCTCCAATTCATGCGAATTGCCTCGGTGTCGAGCTCGGCCGGCGACACCAATTTGACGGTGAGCGGTGAGCTCTGTAAGCCGCCCGTGATGGACACGCGGATTCACCGTGGTTAACCCGCCATTGTCCAATTCACCGCGCCAGTAAACTCTCCTCGTTGCCCTCGTCGTCCTCATCCACTCCGCCAGCTTCGCCGTCCTTTCTCTCGCCGGCAATCCCCAGAATTCCGGACGCCATTGCCGCCACCCCACCTCACCGTTGAACTTGGCCTTTCCATCCTTCTCCGCCTCCTCTAAGCACCCAAATGGTTACTCCCTGACTCCCTGAAGCCGTGCGCCATCTCATCGTGAACTCCGAGGCGTCGG